>JAMXBD010000083.1:0-1200000 GCA_024138025.1 Combretum micranthum | reverse complement strand
CATAAATAAAGCTTTAGTGGACTTTTTTCATAAAAGTCCATAAAAAACTTTGCTTAGATTCCAAAATTATCAAAACAAACTTCATGTAGGAAAAATGTCCATGAAAACTTGTCTCAATTACCAAATTATTCAAAACCAAATTTTAAGTACTTAATTGAGCTTTTTGCGAAAGTTCAGGTACTACTTTTGATATTATCTCATTGTTTTAACCACTTATAATGTTCATCTCCTATTCTAATTTGCTTTCAGATATTGATACTTTCTAATGAAATATTGCCTTACACAATAGGAGATCCACTTCCATTTATGTGAATGAGAGAATAGATTCAAGATCAATTGATAAAGCAAGAAAATAAATAATGAATGATTGTGTGATATATAAGAGATTTTTTTAATCTGCACTAAAAAAAATAGAAATGTAAATAAATAAAACTTTTTATAATCCATTTGAGTTCAGTTTGATAGTTGAATTTGACTTAAGAAATTGAGCTCATATTAAACTATTCAAATAGTTCCTCGTGTTTCAAAAATTAGTTGGGTATACTACTTCTTGATACTCTTAATTTATTGGTCCATGTGAATACTCTTTCACTAGTATTATTTATCTGTACATCAAAGTTTTTCACATTAAACGCTTTCTTTTTGTTTTTTTCCAATGACCTTATAGCTTAATAATATCTCTTCCAGTCTTTCATGTAAGAGGTACCATGTTCGAATTCCCTCTCCCTAATGGCCAAAAAAATATTGTTATTTTTGTCTCTTTTATTGTATCTCTCAGACTACTCACCTTTTGCAAAGTTTTTAAGCTTAATTCTTTTTTTCTTTTCTCTTTTTTTTTCTTTGAAAAAAATAGATAAGACAAAAATTAAAAATGTGGATTTCACTTATTAAAAATGTAAGTTATTTAATTTTAGATACATTACCTCTTAGCATGTTTAATTGATTACACAGAGGTGGAATGAAATAATTATTCTTATCCAATAATCATATTCCTATTTTTGGTTAATAAAATAATTATTTGATAAAATTGTTATTTCTAGCATATTAAAAAATCATAATTTCTTCATCAGATTAATGGAATAAGTATTTCTCAATTAATAATTTTTTTCTACATATTTCTAAATCAATTATTAGTACCTAATCCAAAACTCCATCTATAGATTCAGGTAATGGCACATTACCATTTTTTAAAAAATATATTTCTAATCTAATTTAATGTTATAGGATAATATTGTATTTGGTATTATAAGAGTAATTGAACAAAATGATCATTTTTATCTCTCTATTTTTAATAACTATATAAATCATCTCATACATATATGAGAGATGGGTGTAGCATAAGGTCCATAGTTATTAAAATCACGACTTTATATGTACAATTCTACAATTTTATAACTTTAGGAGACTTTTCCAAATTGACTAGTGTATGGAATCGTTCTTTTGCAAAATCTTATAATTTCAACTGACTTTACATGTAAACTCGGTATAATCTTACATTTTTAATCGAGTTTGCCGATTTTATCTATTTAAGTCAAATAATTGTTTGAATTGGTTGTCTATTCCTTCGTTTAAATCTGTTTCTAACCCGAGATGGCAGTTGGGTATCTAGTCCGGAGAGCAGCACCTTACTCAGATTGGGAGCACAAAAGTTTTAGGCGCTTAAGCCACTCCTGTCATTGAGATGTGACTTTCATAAGTGGTACGACGGATAGTCAATAGGGTTATTGGTATCAGTGTAACACTTGCTTAAACTTATTGGGAAATCCCATGGTTTAGTTCAATATTTATGGGACGGTGAATTATATTCATATTGTGGACTGAGTTTAAGTAGAGTCTGGTAACGACTGAGAACCCTAGATGAGACTATTATTTCTCATTTTCGGATATATCAGCTAGGAGATATAAGTATCCGGGCTGCTTATATCAACCTCCTGAGTGTCGTGATCGTTAGTCAGCTTCCCACGCTATCCCTATTGTTCGGAGTTTGAATACTCTCGTATTGTTTGTTTACTTTAAAGAAAAGATAATAATCTATTATTGATGCATTAGATTTAGTTAAGCTCGTGTGCCACTCCGTGTGTGATTGTGTTACTATGTACTGAGCTTTGGCTCATTATTGTTGTTATTGTTCTTTCTCCAGGTGATATATGGAGGATGAAGATGATGATGATGATGGTTTTCCTCGTTGATGATGATTTGATGATGCTTGACTCGAGTTTTGGGCTCTTGTAATGATTCGAAGAGGATTTGTGGATAAATCTATTTAAGTCAAATAAGCTAAAATATGTATAACAAAAATTACATTGTTTTTTTTATAAGCTTGCTAACTATACATCATTTTATTATATTTCAATTTGTTTTCAGTTACTCTCTCCATCTCTTTCCCTCTCTAACTCTCCTTGTCTATATTTATAGAATTTATTCACGTTGACTTATAACTATAAAGTTTACAATAAAAACTTGTTTATATATTTTAATTATATAATTGAGAATTTAAGACAATTTAAAATTTTAATTTTCCTTCAATTCATAATTTTTTTAAACAAAATAATATAAAAGAACTTAATTTTGATTCTATTTGCTTTTTTTTATGAATATTATATTATGGACTAAGAGCTATTATAAAAAAAAAAAAACTTAATTTCTTTATTTATTTTTACATCTATTATATATTTCAAGTTTTTTTTAATGATTTTTGTATCCATATTTGTAGTTTTGCAAAATTATTTTTCTTAGGTTGTAAAAACTTATATTTTTACGTTCTAATTATACAGACCCTCTAATGATTTTATGTAATATCGCGAATTTAACAACGTTGGTTACGTCTATATTCTATTATATTTATCTTGTTATTCCTTTTAATTTATATAAAATTCAAAATGAAGGGGCAAGGTGTTAATAATGGGTATGCTTAATAAACACTTATCAATCTTCTTAACTTATTGACAAATGAAATAAGGAAACTTCCTCAAATTTATTGGCAAGAAAAATTTCATGTACACTTATTTGAAAATTTTTTACCTTTGGCAATCATGCATCAAAGTCAAATTTTAAATCTTTTTGGTTGCATTGTGCTTGTACATATGCACAAAGTTATAAACCAAAACGAACCCGTGCTTGCTCATCCTTAATAAATGATTTTTTATCGGCAAAAAAAAAAAAAAAAACAAACAAACAAACCACACCACGATTTACTATTCATTTTTTTCTACCTCAAATCAAATCATTAAATAATGGTTTGATTTGGATTAGAAATTTTCCAAACCATTAGATAAAGATTTTGTTCGGTTCATATTACGGATTAATTAAAATTTTAATTAAAAAAAGGTTTATTCCAATCATACACATTGGGTTGGATATTCAAATATTTAAAATACTCTATAAAGTTCAAATTGTAAATCAAAACAAAATATTTTATATCGCAGTCATAATTGATAGTCCTTCATAGCAGTCAATTATCCACCAACAAAAGACTTCATTCAATCAGTAGTCAATCCACCAACAAAGTATGTTCAATAACTAATACATAGCCAAGCATAATCTACAATCTCTCATGGAACCGTGCAATTAATCATCAATAAGCAAATTTGGCCAATAATATAAAATTGTCTACCAACAAAGTAACCTACAAATAAAAGCGACACACTAACAAAATATATTGAACAATTGATACATGATAAAAGTCAAAACTAAGGCTCCATTGGTTCCAATGAAAATTTTTTCAAGAAAATATTTTTTTTCATTTTTCCGTGTTTGCAATAACCAAATATCCAAAATATTAAGCCTATTTGCTTATATATGTTTAAAGTGATGATTGTGAGTTGAATTGTTATGGTTAAATTAGCATAATTTAATTTGATTGTATGAGAAATTTTTAATGTGAAAAAATTATTGTATTTGAATTATATGTATGTTAGTAAAAATTATGGAAATATATTTTCTTGTTGAATTTTATAAAATTAAGTTGTATGTGTATCAATTGTAAGCTTAACAAATTTTAAGTCCCAAAAATTAAGCCTAAACCTTATTCAATTAACCAAACTAAGTGCCAAACTCATGCAAAGCCAAAGCCCATGTTTATAACATCTTCCATAAGCTTTTTAATGCCTCAAGAGTCAAAAAGTGGATAAAATATCACAAGCCAAAACAGACCTTCTCTCTCTCCATCATATCTTTCTCTTTCAAGCCCAAAGCAACTTAAAATCTTGTCCATTAAAATTTCTTTTAAGCCTTCACAACCAAGATTCAAAGCTAGGGAATGAGATACAAGCGCAAGAGGAGTAAGAAGAAAGCCAAGAAAGTTGGAAAAGTAAACTTGGTCCCTAGAAATAGCCAAACAAGTATGAAAAGTGGTTTTCTTGTATTTCTTGTTTAATTATGATTTTGATTGGTGTTAATGTTAAGCATGAGTAGAATTTTGATGTATTATGTGAATTAAATGGGAGTAGAATTTTGATGTATTAAGTGAATTAAAGGCATGTTATTATGTACATTGAATTAGATATGCAAATAGGTGTATGTACCCTAAGTGTTTGATGAAATGAAAAGTGAAATTTGTGATGATATGATGTATGTATGGATGTGATAAGTAAGTAGAACTTAAATGATTAGAGTAATAATAGATGTTAACAAGCATAAATGATGAAATTATATGTTTAGGTTAAGTTGTTGTGTATATATGTGTGAAATGGATTTATATGAGCAAGCGAGCTTGGTAATGCTTGATATGTGTTCACAGACTAGTTTAGTATATTTTTACAAATGTATAGCGGCTTCATAAAGAGTTAGAGAATATAAGACTTTAAAAATTTCAAAACAAGTATTATAAGATAAATGCCATGCTCATTACAGGCATGATCGAGGCCGTTATCCTCTCGGAGTTAAACTCTCTATTGATCACGACCGTTGTTGAGATCGTTATCTTATTAGATGAATTTTCAAGGGTTGATCACGGCCGTTACAAAGCTGGTAGTCTTCTCTGAGTGTTTTCAAAAGCTTAACGCGGCCTAGATTATGACCATAATGAAGCTCATTATCTCCTCAAATTGTTTTTGAGAATTTTTTATAAAGCTTGATACGGGCATGATGATGCCCGTAATCCATATCACGGCAGAGGTCGCGGGCGTGACAGACCCTTTGGTACTATTAAAAAATATAAATAAATAAATAAGTCCTTAATGATGATAGATAGATAATAAATGAAATATGAAATGTGTATTTGTGCTTATATGAGTTAAATGCGAGATGATTAGAATCTTATTTAAGTATAATAATTATTTAATGAGTTAATATGTTAATGTGAGTAAGAAGTTTAACATGAAATGATTTTCCTTATAGAATCACACACTCAATTGGGTTTAAACATAGGTCTATTGTCTAATAGATCAAATTATTCAGGTTTGTAATAGCTTGTCTTGTGATTGTTAACTTAGGCATACTGTAAATGATTTAATTAAAGATAAGTTAAAAATTGCTTGAATTGGATATGTGTGTGCCGTTGAATCTGGTATGAAGAGCAGCAACCTTGTCATGATGCAATGGCATGGTAGTGAGGGACTTAGACCACATTATCATGATGCAATGACTTTTCTTTTACCATGATGCAATGATGATTTGTGAGTGGCTAAGTAGGTAATCGATAGGGTAGATATATAGTATCGTGTAATGTTTGCTTATTCTAAGAGGAAATAATATGATTTAGTTCATGTTTATGGGACCGGTTGAACTAAATGATATTACGCATTAAGTTAAGTAAAGTTGTGTAATGACTGTTAACCTTATATGAGATTATTACTCTAATTCTTTAGATATAGGAGTTATAGGTCTTCGGATAGTCTATAACAACTCCTTGAGTAGCTACTATTACTTAGGACCCCCAGATTCCCAATATTGTAATCGAAGTTTGAATACTCCAGTAATGATTGATCTATTTAATCAAAGATAATCAAGTTATTGATTGTTGCATTACATTTAGCTTAGGTATGCTTGGTATCTTGTATTTGCTTGATTTATTGTGTATTGGGCCTCTGGCTCATGATACTACCTTGCAGGTGATCTTGATGATGATTGCTATAATGATATGGGTCATGGGACCAATTGGGAAACCTTCATGGATGAGTGAGACGGGTAGGAACCCTGTTAAGGAGCAAGAATGTTTTCTTTAAGTTTTCTAAAGTATGGTTAATGGCTTGTTGGTTAAGCCATAGTTTGTAATATAATATTATTTCTTTGAATGTATTTTTAAGTGAGCTTGTAAAATTTTGAGATATTCTTTATGGATACTAATGTCATGTATGTATATATATGTAAGATGACCTACTCATATATTGAATAGTATTATGTTAAATTTATATGATGTTATCACTAGTTTAAACAAGTTGGGGGATTTAGCATGCCTATTTATGAAATTAGGTAGGTTGGGTCGTTATAGTGTTTGTTTAAGAAAAACATAGGACAATTAATGGAAAACATTTTCCTTTGTTTTGGAAAGCAAAGAATTTCATAGCTTATTTTTTGGAAAATGACTTATGGAGTATAAACGTGTAAGTCATTTTTGCATTGACTTATGTGTCTATCTATCAATCATTACTGTCCAAAAACACTTATTATTAATTTTTTAAATATTTTCTTTTAAGTAAATTTATTTCTCATTACAATATCTGTAATTTTTTTTTCATTTTTTAAACTTAAAATATATGAGTCATCTTGAAACTGTAAATAAAGGAAAAGTATTTTCACAAATTAGCGAAACATTTGAAAATATGTTATTTTTTTGGTAAACATTTTTAGGGAAAAACTATTTTTATTAACAAATACTTTTCCTTAAAACAAATAGGGCCTAAATACACGAAGTCCATACTACAGAAAGTTAAAATGATTGAAAAAATATTAACAAAGAACGAATTAATATTAATTAATTTTCATTAAATAATAAATATCATCATGAAACCATATAAACATATATGGTATTTAATCTATCATAACAAGAAAATTTATAGTCAAAAGTAAAATATTATTACACTTTTCTGTAATAATTTAATTTGACTTTACTCAGTTTACCATTCTAAACTAACCATAAATTTGCAAATTAATTCAGATTGAGAATTTTCTAAACCAAAAAGTTCAAAAATTCTCATTTTCTATTTATGGATTGGTCAAATTTTATTATTTCTTTGTTTTCAAGGACCCTTAGTCATTAGCAATGTTTATACTCTTATAGCTATTAAATTCTAATAAATACTAGCAGTAAATGTTGTGATAATCCAAAATATATAATTGTTGATAAGAAGAAAACTTAGAATTTACGCCTCTTCATTCCACTTGTCATAAATACTTGTGCCTTTGAAATTGTCTTTTCCTTCTCTACAATCCATCTCTAAAATCTAGATTATCCATTTTTCTCTAATTTGGTGATTATTGTGTTACTTAATCCTTTTTTATTCATGTAAAGCATCTAAACGCAAATTATATAGACATAATACGCATACAATCAATCCATACAAGATACATCCATGTTTAACCCACATTAAATTACATTTAGATACCATCTTTTATAGGTATGCACTTCATAAATATATATGTCTCTATAGTAAATTTTCCTTTTTTTTTTGTTCTTTTCTTTTGGCTACCATGCAACTCATGTGATAAACCATCTAGGGAAGTGTTTACCCTTGTAATTACTTCTTTCTATGTTAACAAATGGAGAGTTCTTGAATTATGGCATTATCTATAAATTTTTCATGAAGCTTCAAATGCATTAAGCAAAGACTAAATAGATATTTTGACATTTACTAAGCCGTTACTATAAGAAAACTATTTTTTTTTCAGTTTCCATTATAGCTAACAAAAGTCCTTACTAATCAAATGACACATAATACAATTTTTTTTTTTTTTGGCAAAAACCAACTCATATCAAATATTCACGCAATGTAAACTTCTTAACTTATATAAATTGGCATGATAAACAACACCAAAATTACTACAAATAAATTGGTTTTGACACCTCATTGCATATTAGTTATAATATCATATCTCATCAATTTCATCACTTTCTTCTCACTTTTGTTATTTACTAGATAACATAAGCAACTAACTTAATGTTTCATTTGATCTTATAGGATCAACCTTGCTAAGGCAAAATGGACATGAGGACTTCATTTAACATAACTAGAGATGAATATCATAGGTTCTACAAAAAGGATCGAGCTCTATTCACCATCTTAGTAATACATCCAAATCATGGCCTTATTCTTTTGGTTGGAAAGGAAAAGCTACACTATCATGGTGGTTAGCATCTTCTCCTTGCCATACTTCCTAATTAATGAAGTTGATGATGAAGCAGTTACATGCTTAAACTACATCAACAACAGTCATGTACATTAACCAATAACATACATATTCCTCTACTAAGAGGCTTCACAAAATATGAAATTTCCCTCCAAGTCATGTATCAAAACCGAGTGATTATGCGTGATGGGATATTGAGAATGATTAAAATTGTATGTTGTAGAGCATATTCGGACATAATACAAAAGGCCATGAAAATGTCAATTCTTAATAAGAAGAATCCATGCCAAGCACATTCCCCTAATGTTTAACAATCGGCTTATGATCGAATAGTTCATGACATTTTCCATGGGGTATCCAGTGCAAGAATGGGAAGTTCAAGAGTATTTTTACAAGAATTTATAGAGATTGTATTGAAAGCTTGTACATGCAAGAGGTTCCACCTCGAAGTACAAGCATTATTTGCTAGAATCACATTTCATTTAGTTTCAATTATTGATAGCATTTTAAGGAGTATAGGGAAAGCTAAGTTCACTATCAATGGGAAACATGCGTGGGCAAGAAGGTTTGTGCCAAAACATATAAACAAATCCAATCATCTATCCCCTTTGACTCCTTGTTAATGGAAAGATGTAATTTCCTTAAATTTATTTTAGTATTTGAGATTTTCTTGTTGCCCCCAATCTGTTGGAAAGACTTATCGTATTTGTACTTTCCTATGTTAGTATAATTTATAAAGTCGACAAAGTACTTTATTTATGCTATGTAAAAATAAAAATAATCAATAAAAGTAAATTGAAAAAGGAACAAAAAAGAGAAAATAAGTGGCGATAATAGGTTTTACCTTAATTACATGGTGGCAATATACCATCATTATGCTAGGTGGTCATTAACTCATCATAATCTATCTTGAGTGAGATTTTTTATTTGTAGATTGGTGAGCAATATGCATCAAAGATGGCTTTGACCACTATCTGACCCATTGGCACAAATAGTTTGACATCCATTATTCTTTTTTCCTTTTCTTTTAGGGGACTAACAATTTTATCCACGTCCTAGTACTTTCTATGAATCACCACTAAAGATAGGTCTCCACCATTGCCAATGGGGATGCTCTCTACGTAGCCTTCTTCTTTCTTTAATTTTTGTTCTAATTTTTAATTATTTTTAGTATTGATTGTTATTTAATAATTCCCAAAATAAGTTTATGTGAACTTAACATGACCATCTACAAAGAATAAATATTACAAAATACTAAGTATATAAATATGAAAGTCAATAATATTGTTTTAAAATGCACAATATCTAATACACTTGCCTATATGACAATAACTTTACTTTCTTACACGAATCTCCTTTTATTCCATCAAACCTTAACAATGTGTTTGATAATATTTTTTAAAGTGGAAATCAACAGAAATGGATGGAAAGAAAAAGGTAAAAATGGAAATAAGAGGAATATTTTTTTATATTTGGTAATTTACAAAGAAAATAGAAGAAAAAAAATAGAATTAATGATTTACAAAATTACCATTATATTATTTTTATAAAATATTAGTGAAATAAAGAAAAATGGAGGATATTTAAGTCATTTTAATCGATTTCTCTTCTTTCATCCCACTTTTATCCTACTGTTGAACAGAAATGGACACGACCCATTTTTCCCTTCTACTTCCCTTCAACTCATTTCATTTTTATCCAACAAACATCCCAAGCATGCACATTTCATCCTACTTCTCCTACCTTCCTTTGATGCAACGTGAAAGCATAAAAATAGAAATCAATATCACCAGATGATTTCTAAAAACACACAATTGCAATAACATGCAATTTACAAGAGAAACTCTCTCTCAATAAGGTTTCAAAATTATCACATCAAATGTTCTAATTAACAAAGACAAGCTTAAAGGCTTATTTATATTATTACATGAGGAATTCTAAAAGACAAGATCTAAAAAGGCAAATAATAAATACATTAATGAATTCGAATATATAATGTAACCAATAGTTAACGTTGAAAATAAAAGCTGGTAGCTTATAATTAATATTGGCAGTTTAAGAACTCAAAAGATGAAACCGTCAGCAATGAAGGCTGGTTTTAATGCTGGCGACCTTCGATCATACACAGCCAGTGTTGGATGAAAACTGGCAGCCTTGAGGCCAGCTTTGCTTAGGCTGTATCATTCTCCCCCTCTTGCAAAGAACTTGACCCCGAGTTCTCATATGAGTGCTCCTGTTTCTTCTTTTTCCTTTTCATCTTCTTCGTATTAGCTACTTTGTTCTTCTTTTCCTCCATCTCACTTTCTGATTGAATAAGAGTCATAAAAGAACGTCCCTCAGTTTTGACAGTTTTAGAATGATTTCTTATTTTCAAGGGCAACAAAGTATACTTGACACCCTCTGTCTCTAGCCTATACACATTCTCTTTCCCCATGTATTGGGCATCCACATCATACTACTAAGGTCTCCTAAATAGCAAGTGATAAGCATCCATATCTATTATATCATAATAAATTTCATCCTTGTACTTACCTATTGAGAATGATACTTTGCATCTCTCTTTTACATTAATCTTCTCAGATGTTTTAACCTACCTAGGGTCTATTTGTTTTGGCTTTTTTCCGGCAGATACAGATACTTTTCAAACTTTTTGCTAATAAATTATTTATCAAGAAATAGATATAGATAAAAAAAGTTGATAGTTCTCATCAAAAGATCAAATAGAACAAATATAGATAAAATTTAGATGTAAATCGGATATTTTTTCACATATCATTTTAAAAAAGATACAGATACAGATGAAAAACAGACAATCCAAACAGACCCCTAATAGGGTATGGGTTAAGATGTTTTTCAACGGTAGAGTCAATTACTTCATAACCTTCCTATCAATAATGTTCTCGCAACTGCAACTATCTATAACTAAGTCAAACGCCTTCCTCCTTCTCGTATACCTGGCACAAAATAACTAGCATTTTAGGGTGTACTTCTCTTGGTTAGGGGCTAGCATAAACTTTTTGATGAAATAAGTCCACCCAACACCTTCATCACCCTCTTCAAAATCGTCATCTTCCTCATCAGGCTCACAAACCTCTTCCTTTTCAACAATATTCACGCTTTTTTTGTTTGGACAACATTAGAACCGTGCCTAGCTGATTGCAATGATAGCACTTGCCTAAAATGGGCTTTGCATAGGGATTACTTAGCTTCTATGTGTCCTTAGCATCAACAGGATGCTTACCAACAGCTTTTTCCTCTTTCTTCTCACTACTTAATTCTTGCTTCCCTTCAATATTATCACCCATTTCAATCACAGGATGATTCATACTCTCACCATTAAACCTCTTTCTATTAGTATCATATCGGTTGCCCTTCTCATGTAACATCAACTCGACTCGAAGAGCCATATTCTTTGCTTCATTCAAATTCCTTAATACATTCACTCCAATTTTATCTTGAATTTGAAATTTCAAACCATTAACATATCTTGCGACTTGTTGTCCTTTACTTTGTTGAAGATCATTCCATTCAGCCAATCGCATGAATTTGGCTATGTATTCATGAACCGTTCATTGTCCTTGGCGACAACATTGGTACTATTGAAACAGAATCTGCTTATAATCAGGTGGTAGAAAAGTCCTTTTATAGCAATTGCTTCATACGGAACCAATTCTACACTTGCTGTCTTCTTTCTCCCTGTCTTCTATTTTGTAGGCTCTCCCACTAAGAAGAAGCCCCACCTTTTAATCTGCATGCCACTAATCTAACACGGTGCTCTTCCAGTATCTCCATGTGGTTGAAAAACCAATCTAAATCAGCTTACCAATCCAAAAACTCTTTTATATTCAAATTTCCATTAAAAGAAGGAATATCTATCCTTAAACAAAAATCTCTACCGTTGCTTTAGTCATAACCGTAGTAATTCCTCTGATATCCGCCACTACCATGACTGTATCTCCTTTGTGGTTGTCTCTCTCAAAACAAAAACTCACTTTCCTTCTCAGAATCTTCATCTAAGATCTGTGCCAATTTATTCATAGTGACAGGTTGATTGATTAGGCCACCATAAGCTTCTCTTGCCCTAGGTCGTAATCCAACATCATTTATGCCTCTATTGTTTTCGTTTGCCATTGTGTCAAAATGCTCGACCAGATCTTCGACAAGTTGCTCTACCTATCGTAATCTCTAATGTTGGTCCCAAAAGAATAACCAAGAGGGGGATGAATTGGTTATAAAAAAAAAAAATTATTAAAAAACGATTTAGAAATGCTCCCACTTAGTTAATCAATTTTGAAATGACTTTAAGACACAATTTAAAATGATTGAACTTGTTTTAAGATCGTAATAAAAGAAAATTAACTCAAATGAACTCAAGTAAAAACAAATTCACATGATTAGAAAATTGTTTCCAATTACTCTCTGACTGACTCTTGAGTTTAATCCACAACACAAATAATTAGATAAAAATGCACGACATTAAAAGATAGGGTAGAGAAGATTGTAATGTCGATTTATAGAGGATCCGTCTTGAGCGTCAGTCTTCTCTTCTAGTACCAAGCTGGGGACCCGGTCTTCCCTACTGGCATGTTCCACTATATATATATATATAACAAATAAGTTATAAGTTGTTCTTATCAACACACTTGGCTTATAATGCACTCATCTTGATTCTCTAAGCTTTCCTCAAGCTAACAATCAATCTACTGAGCCGACTTGTAACCCTCAATCTTATATTAATTGTGTAAAATCAAATCAAAGGAAAAAGAATAAGTATCATCAAAATTTTGATCAAATAAGAACAATAGAAATTGACAGCGATTTGCGCAATTAAAAAATTGAGTATTTTTGTTCTTTGTTTGCTAGATCTTTTTCTCGTGAATGTTGTTGATTCTTTCTGTCTTGGGCGCATATGATTTATTCTTGTTTTTTCAACGGCTAGAAGATGAATTAGATAAACTTTGTTCCAGATTTTGTGCATGATATCAGCTTGTTTTTATCTTCAAAATCTACAATATTTGAATAACTTGATATCTGGTTGTTGTTATCTCGAAATTTTTGCTTCAATGGATAAGTTTGAATATCCAAACTAGTATAATAATCTTGAACTTGAAATTTGAATTTGATTTCACCTATTGTTGACAGATTCTTCATAATTCACCTTCTGATCCTCGTCTCTTAAGAATAGAACCGTAACTTCTTTGTGAATAAATTCCTCTTGCTTCGACTCTATTCTTCAAACACATACTTCATAAAAACCTGCATCGTGTCTAAACTTTGTAAGTATTTCATATTATGCACACTAACTTTCTCCTCAAATATAATTCGTTGTGCAATCTCAAACGAAATGCCAACCTCATTAGTTCTCTTATAAGCATAACACTATGTGATCAAAACCAAATCCCTTCATAATAAAATAATGTCCACATTTTCTCTAACCATGCCTTAGGAGTAGAATTAGAGAACTCCCTTACAACTCCAAAACGTGAATCAACATCTTGGGCTTTGTTGTCAAAAACGTGATTTTCCTAAAAATTGAAATTTGATTCCCTATGGATATTTGAACCAACTTTGTGGAATACATTTGAATGTATTACCCAAATACATTTAACTTTGGTGCTGGGTCTTCAATTTGATAAAACAAAGTTTTGTTCATTAATTCTTCAAAATGTTAAACTGTATGACCTTCTGATTTAGTCTTTGAGTAAACTCTTTGTTTGCTTATCACGAGTAACCGTCTGAGTTAGTCTTTGACTTCAAAACTTTATTAATTCCTTTGAATATGTTACTTCATAAAATACTGCACAACTTAACTTATAAGAAATACTTGATCTTTTTGTTATTATCAAAACATATTTTAGGAGATCTTAACATCTAATCCATAGCATCGAACTTTGTCCTAAGAACCATTTGATCAGTTCCAAGAACTCTCGTATCTCGAACATTGCCATCGCTGTCAACAGCCTAGTTAGTTGATATCTTTGTAAGAACTCATCCGTTCTAATACCACTCTAACGCAGTGTAAAAGCATTAAGTAATAGAAACCAATTCAACAATTGATTTCAAATCAATCTCATCACATGATTTCTAAAAACACGCAATTGCAATAACATGCAATTTCAAAGAGAAACTGTCTCTCAATAAGGTTTCAAAATTATCGAATATCAAATGTTCCAATTAACGAAGACAAGCTTAAATATCTATTTATACTATTACATAAAGAATTCTAAAAAAAATATAAAAAAGTAAATAATAAATACAATAATAAATACAAATTAACATTCAAATAAAAGCTAACAATTTATAATTAATATTGATAGTTTGAGAACTCAAAAATGGAACCATCAATAATAAAAGCTGGTTTTAATGCCAACCGCCTTCCATCGTACACAACCAGCACTGAATGAAAATTGACGGTCTTGAAACCAACTTTGATTTGGCTGCATCATCCTTCAATTTCCTTTGATTTTTGTCATTCCAAAGGTAGTGTAAATATTTCATAAAGTGCTTAAAATCCCATAATTGTATATATGATTTTTCCTCTTGAATCTTCACAAAATTTTTAACTCTACTTTTATTTTTAACTATGCACAATATTGATAAATGTTTTAATATATTGTAAAAGTTAATATGAAGTGTTAAGAAATTATGCATTTTCACATAAGGTAATTGTATAATACGCGTTATACACTGGGGTTTGATCGCGTTCCTAGGATTCCGATGAGATGGAGAAGGTCTTGATGGATGAGGTGGAGGAGGATTTTGAAGTTACTTGTTGGGGTTCGCTTTTGCTAGCATGGAAGTGCACGTGGCGGAGATGCGATGCCAAGAAGGATGAGTGAGAGAGAGTGAGTTTAGATTTGGAAATTGTGCTTCGTAAGATTGCAGTAGCCGTTGTTGAAGGCTAAGAGAGAAAGAAAGAGAGTGAAGGAGGAAGACAGAGAAGTGAGTTTGGGTTTGGAAACCGTGCTTCGTAAGATTGCAATCCTCATTGTTAAAGGTTGAGAGAGAGAGCGTGCGAGAGAGGGGGCGTGCGTTTTTCTTGGGAAGAGGAAAGCTAAGAGGTTTTGTTATTGGTTGGGTATTAGGAGAGAGATATGCGATGCGTGAAATGTCTAAAAACATCATATCTCATATACGCAATTTGTTTAAGAAAACCTAATATCCCATGATTTTAGAGTTTATTTTAGTAATTATTTCATATAACCTATATTTTGATAATTTCTTTTGGTAGTTGCTGTAGACGTGTTGATATGTTCAATAATTTTGATTCTTATGGGATTTTGTTTCTGATGACTTAATAGAAAAAAGCTCTGCTTGATCCTCATGACTGTAACTATTTGTATTCTAATCTTAGTGATGGAACTTTGGTTATGGATACTTGAATTCTCATCATGGGGTTGTTAATTTATCTTTTCATGAGTTTGATTAAGTTAATGTTTGGTGTTGGTAAATAATGAAAGGTTGGTTTTTGACATTTGGGTCTTCGTTATGGCACAATGAGTTGGATTTTTCAGCTTTGGATTGACTCCAGGGGAGTTTTAATTTTAGACGGGTCTGATTTTGATTTGTTTCATAATTGTGATTCTTACGAGTTTCTGTTTACTAATGACTTCGTGGAAAAAAGCTCAGCTTGGTCCTCAAGATTATAATTTTATCCTTTTGTGAATTTGATTTTAGTTAATGTTTGGTGTTAGTTTAATAATGAAAGTTTGGTTTTTGACAATTGAATTGTGGTCATAAATGGTTGATTGGTACAAGTTTGATTTGAGTAATGATTTGTGAGATATTTATGTGTTGTGATTGGTGTTGATTTTCTAGGTATGGAAAAAAATTATGAGACAGAGGAGGAGATGAAGATGAGATTTGAAATTTTCAAGAGAATTTGAAGCTTACTAGATCTACTAACAGGAAAAGATGGTCTTACATCCTTGGTGTCAATCATAAGTTCGATTTCAAGCTTGAAGAAAAACAGCTGGTTCTTCTTCTTCTCATTCTATGCAACTTTTGGCTTGTTGATTAGTAAAGGGTTCCTTAAGTTCTTAGCAACTAAAGCTGAATTTTTCATGAAAGTGAAAATTTTGATTACAAACCATCTATGCATTTGGTAGTTCTTTGCAGAAGAAATCTTATTCTATTTTTGTTTCTTTGTTACAATATACTGTTTTATAACTGTCAACAATCCTAAGTGGCTAAGAGTTGTCAGCCCGATTATTGCTCAGTTCGTTCATGATTAGAAACGATCAATTAGGTCTAAAAGAAATCATTTTCTTGTATTCTTATTGAACATTCTTGCTTAAATAAATCTTATTTTTCACTAATTATTTACTCACTATCCAGAAAAGATTGTGTGGAAACCAATTCACCCTTGCATATTCAGAGCTTAGGATTACCAATTACGTGATATGTTTAGTTCATGTTTTTTCTTTCAAACGAGTAATCAGTTAATTCTAGATAATAATTAGTTGTGTAAAATCAAGGCAATAGTAAATTCATTTTTACAAAGACATTGATGACAACTGAGATACTCACTTTAGAGAAGTTATTTAAAACCTTGTGGCATGATAATATAGATTACTGACTGTATCAATTGTTGGATTACCGACCATATGTATTACTGAGGAGGCTTTGCTGATTGGAGTTGGCAAGAGTTTCAGAAGACATAGAGTGGGAGCTGCGCAAAACTGCTCTGCCCCTTAAACGGCAATGACTAGCTAATATGACTGAACTTCCCAAGATGGTTAGTTGAAATCCATGCGCTTAAGTAATCACATCATTCTCATCAAAATGATTGTCAATTGCTCCTAGTATATGAAGTGTTCTATACAAAGTGTTGTCAAAACCAACACTTTGTATTACCTTAGATTATCTTATTTTTCCTAATTTCCTTGTATCTTTTAATATAGAAAACACATTCTACTATGGGAAGGAATTAAGGAAAAGAATGCACAGCTAAATTCAAGCCTATATTGATGAAAAATTAGTTTCTGAATCCATATTTTAAACAATCCTTGTCACAATAAATGTTGAAACTATTATCCATATCTTGTAGTGGTAGAGTTCTTGTGCTCTTATTCACAAGTTTAGGGTTTCATGTCTTGTGCAGCATCCTTAAAAAACGAGTTATAGTGCTATTGCATTGTAATTATGCCTTCATATGTTGGCTTATCCTCTAGTACAACTTTACGGATAGTGTTGTGTAGAAATGGTGAAAATAACTAGTCTAATGGGGAACATTATCTGCACACCTCTATGGAATATTTCGTTACAAGGGCATAGGAGAAATTTGATGAAAAAGTTTGGCCGCTTTGCCTACTATGTAGGATAGTGATTATATATAGTTTTCTGCCTTATACTGTGTAGTTGGTTCAAATAAACATTTATTTATGAAGAAAAATTAAAACGTTTATTTTTGAAAGATGTTTATCTATTCTTACTGGCTTCTCTTATGTCATGTGAGCTGAAAGATTGGAGGGAGGAGGGCATTGTGAGCCCAGTTACGGATCAAGGCTACTGTGGATCATGCTGGACATTCAGGTTAACTTTCTTCTTTCACTCACTTATGCAGAAAAATATGTCTTTCTATTATCTTTTGATAAACCCATTATATCACATCTTGCCACGTAGCTGAACATTTACCTTTAACAGCACAACTGGAGCACTTGAAGCAGCTTACCATCAGGCATATGGGAAGCCAATCTCTTTATCTGAGCAGCATTGTAGACTGTGCTGGAGATTTCAACAACTTTGGCTGCAGCGGAGGATTACCATCTCAAGCCTATAAGTACATTAAGTACAATGGTGGACTTGACACTGAGGAAGCATATCCTTATACAGCAGCAAACGGTGTTTGCAAATTCTTTCCAGAGAATATTGTGTCAAAGTTGCTGACTCAGTTAACATCATTTGGTGAGTTTCTCAGAAAAAGGACATCAAATTAAAAACATTCATACAGTTAAATCTCAAACATGGATGAATTACGTCCTTAAAGTTTGATGAGATATCTTCCATAGTCAAAACATGACATGCTCTCAAGTCTGGGCAAAATCATGATCCCCATTATCCAATTATTAATTCGACTCTACAACCAGTTGATATGAATCCTTTAGCTTACAGATGAATGAGGGCTTTTATGTTTTATATTAAAATGTTTTTCCTTGCTTGTTGCATGAGACACTAATCAAGATCATTATGTGGAAATAACTAGTAGGATTGAAGTGAAATTTTGCAGATTTGAGCCCATGAACTCTTGTTTTAATATCATATGGAATTTAAGTGTATAACGAGATGTTCAAAATCTTAACTTTCTCAATTGGCTCTAGCTTTTATTATTTATAACCAAATCATAGTAAGCTCTGGTAGAAGTTTGTAGATGAAACTGCTTGTTAATGTACTCTGATATCAACTGCTTAAATCAGAATATGAAGATTAAATTGGTGCTCCATATGACATGCTCTAATCAATATGTTTTGAAACTTTCATGACCTTGAATTTATTCTTGCTTGAAATCTAATACATCCTGGAAAACTAGGGTGCTGAAGAAGAGCTAAAGCATGCGGTTGGTTTGGTTTGACCTGTGAGCATGGCATTCCAGGTTGTGAAAGATTCAGGTTTAATGCGTCAGGAGTGTACACCAGTGATACTTGTGGCAGCACTTCAATGGTAAATCCTCAAAATATTTAATCTATGCCCTATTGAAAATCCAAAAAGAAAAAAGAGAGCATGTTGGAATTTTACATAAACACGGACCAAGTGGCCATTAGATTCCTGAATCCTTTTACATTCAGAATGAATATACTGAACTTCGAGTGGTTCTTAAAAAAGCCATGATTAAAATTTGCTAACGAGTTATATCTCTTTCTTTCAGGATGTGAATCACGCTGTGGTTGCAGTTGGTTATGGTGTTGAAGATGGTGTCCCATATTGGCTCATCAAGAATTCCTGGGAAGATAGCTGGGGTGACAATGGTTACTTCAAGATGGAGATGGGCAAAAACATCTGTGGTAAGTGTTTCTTTGACATTTTAATTAGTTATACACTACTTTCTCTTATGTGCATTTTTCTCAAACAAGTTGAACAAGGACAGCCAAAAATATACAATTCCTGCTTCATCACACTTGTTGTGCTTAGTGACCCCATTACTAGAATTACGATAATACGACCTTATTGTCAATCTGGCATTGCTTGTTTGTGGATTGCTTCCTATGGTTACTTCTTCATGCCAGGTGTTGCTACTCGTGCATCTTACCCCATTGTGGCCTAGATTGTCCTTGAAGGATTGTGAATCTTCCTGAGAGATCTACAATGCAACTCTGTTTCGCATGTACAACCCATCCATCTCTAAAGTGGAAAATCATATAGTTTAGTGTCTGTCCATTGGGTTGGCTTTATGTACAATACAACATCTAAGACTTCCTCTGTATTTTCCATGATGACGCATGTCTGAAAAGTTGTGTAAATTTCCTAAATTGAACAAAAGAGCAGCATTATGAACCTCCATGCAGTCTTTGCTAATAAAATGCCTCTTGTGCTTTACAAAAATGGAGAATGGATGCATATAGACATCGGCACGGGTCGGTTCCGGACCACGAACCATCCTGAACCGTCTCCAGCGGTTCCATACCCGGGAACCGCCGGAACCGGCGGGTCCTAGCTGTTCGTCCACGCTGAACTAGTGGTTCCACCGGTCCCGACCCGCCATTAAAAAAAAAAATAATAATAATAAGAGAGACTAAATGTGGGGAAGTTAATAAGTATGTGTGATGTGTCTAAGCCGAGGGTTGTAGTGAAACGAAAGTTTTGGTCCTCGAGACTAAATGTGGGGAAGTTACAGAAAGAGAGAGAGAAGGGTAGGTGAGCAGAACGTGGCTGCACGTTTCTTGGATTTGTAGGAGAAAGAAGATAGATGGAGAGAGACAAAATAAGAGGAGAAACTAGAGAAACGGGAGAGAGAGAGAGAGAGAGAGAGGAGTGGGGGAAGGTGAGAAAGCAATCCATAAAGATTACTACATTTTTATTACCAAAAGTAGAAATGATATTTTTTTTTCTTCATATTTTTGGTTTTGGTCGAAACTTTTTATTTATGAAAAAAATTGTCGACTTTGTTCACCTAACTTTTTACAGAAATTAAATTTAATTAGTAGTTATCCATTCAATAAAATAAAAGGTCACACACATAACGTTATGAATTTGGTTTGTGGTTTTGGGGGGGTGGGGTTGGGGGTTGTGGGAGAGGAGAAGGGGAGGGGAGGGGAGTGGGTGTTGGAGTAAGGGGGCCGGTCTAAAAAAAACATAAAAGAAAAAACTTGGTTTATGGTTCACATGGAACCGGAACCGTCAGAATCGGCGGTTTCATGGAACCGTGAACCGCCCCGGCTCTGGCGGTTTCGGTTCGGTCCGGAACCGATCCGAACCGTGCCAATGTCTAGATGCATACCAACCAAAATGGACAAAAACATGCCTAATCTATGCCTACCCCCCGACTCTGAGCCTCCCAACCTCGATACCATTTCTCTATCGTTTCTGAATCGTTGTAACTTATTGTTCGAATCATGTGAAAAAGATTTGGGTGTAGGAAGTGCCTGAGTTCAACGTCACAAAAAACTTCAAGCACGCAGAAAAAACTAAAAGCATAATGAAGATGTACGATAACTTTCTCGACAAAATATAAAAAGTGTTGTGAGGAAATCCTTATGAAATACATGTATATATAAAAGAATGGGGGAGATGTAGGGGCCTAAATCCCTCAAGACGTGTGAGCAAGCCTTAAAACCCTGACATCACAGCTATTGATCATAGCCTTTAGACCTAAGAAAAATTTTTACTAAGACCTTTCAAATCTATAGTGCCCTTCGAGGAAGACCACACCTCTTTGACTGTACTGAAGCATACTAAGTATGTTACCCAACAGGAAATTCAACGGTCATCACCACAAAATATCTACGAGAGGGGGATGTAGCTCAAATGAAAAGTGCAACTAGCCAAAAATGGCCAGCTCGAGCCAATGGCCTCGTGGACTACGCACTCTTTTTGCTCTCAGAATGAGAGTGGGAGGACAAATGTTGATAGTGGAATATAGCCAGCGGCTCACTTGATCTCTTAGGCCCTAAAACCTTACAACACCAACAAACTCAAGAGAGGCTCACTAATTGTGACATCCCAACTACCTGAGAAGTTAATGAGATAAGCACCCTTGCTGTGTGGTATGGCATAAGACCTCTCTCGAAGTCCTCACATCGAAAATACTAGCTCGATTAGTTCATCACCTCGGCCTCAAAGCCTTATGGACTCCAGCCAAAGTAAACGCCTTAGTGACGCTGATAAGTCTCTTTTTATTCTATCTTTTCATAGGAATTTGAGCTCATTTAGTGCATTTATGAATAAATTCCTATGAATATATGCTTTTAATGTTAATTGTTGTTTTATAGCTCCTTGAATCCAAAGAAGAAGAAATGAAGTGTTTTTATCAGATTTGGAGCAAAACAACAAACAAAGTCAAAGTTAGACAAAGTCAAGCCTTGTGAAATTACCATCGAAGCTGAAAAGTGGAAGTAAATGAAGAAAAATGGTTTGTCATACCTTAACCTTGAGCCTTCGATGTGACCCTTGACATGTGTTCTGAGGAGATTGAGCCCCAATTTACAGAAAAGCTTCTATCGAGCCTTAAAGTTGAGCCTCGTATCCGACCCTCGACCGTTGTCAATTCTTTGACAGATTTACCTTGAGCCTCAGTTCTTCGAGCCTCGATGACTTCAACTTTACCTCGATAGATGATGGACAAAAACGCAAGTGTTCCTCAGTGTTTCATTATTGAACTTGCTTTCCATTCACTATGAGCACTCGAATGAAGCTACAGTTTGCCCTGTAATAGCTAAAGCACATCAAAAGACGTGCACATAGGGAGATGAAAAGAATCTACCACGTTATGAAATAACAAGTTTGTAGAGAGTGAACGATAGAGTAAATTTTCTCTAACATAGTTTAGAAAGAGAACCTAGAGCGAAGAAATCAATTTTCTTCTTGCTTTAGAAGACTCATAATTTTCTGGGTAAAATCATTTTAACCTTGATGCTTGTAATTTTCTGGTAAAATCATTTCTTCTTCATTTGATTTTATTTCTTTAGATTTGTTCTTAAATTTTAAACCCATGGAGAAATAATCTCCTACAGCTTAGGTTTGAGAATCCAAATCCTCATTCATGTTATAAATATGCTTTTAAGTAAATTGATTGGGTATTTATAATTAGTAGCTTGATTTTTTTTTTTCTGTGGTCTAACTGTACAGGGCACCTGTAGATTCATGCTTGATTTCAATTGAATAGACTGAAAAGTCATTCTTTTGAATAGATTTATAGCTACTAATGGAGTTAATCCTTTTTATCTTAAGAGAGGATAGTGAAGACTTTTTGTCAATTGTTTATAAAATTCATTGAGTTGGTTTTTCAAACAAAGGATTCTTATTCTTTATGCCTATCTAGCATTTGGATCTAGAACTATTGACTTCGAGAGAAGCTTTAGTTCACCTCAGTGAATCCAACAGTGCAAGTATCCCAACAAACCACTCTCTTAGAATATTGTTTTATGAAATCGCATGATAAGGAGTTAATGTAGTAAACCCTAGGCTATTGTTTTTGCAAAGTTATAAACTCATTCTTTAATTTTGACCAGCAAATGCTTGTGAATATTCCATTAACATAGCTTAGCTTTTGTTTTACCACGTTTTTCTAAATTTTTCCTTAACTAGATAATGGATGGAATGTGAGTATGGTATTTGCCACCGATCCCTTGGGATTCGACTTAATTTTCTTTCTATACTACTTCGGTAGTGCGTTTGCCAATGTTGACATTTACTAAACCAAAGTTGAACAGAACTAAGTAGCTTTATAATTTTTGAAAACTTCAACTTCGAGTTATGATTGTAAATTGCGTTTATCCAAGCCAATTATTATTCCAACCACACAACCCACAACCCCAGGGAGGGGGAGCACCAACATCTCATCCACACTCCAAGAAGCCATGACTCCCCAGCTTGGTTACCCTTGCCACATTGAGTACCTGGTGGCTTATTAGGAAGCGATTTGCCTTAGTATTACCCTAAATGCTATAAATACCCCTATCCCCTCTTCTAGGGGGAAAAGAGGAAAAAGGAACAAGGAGAAGAAGAAAAAGAAAGCTTATATATCTCTCACAGATACCCTATTTATACCACAGACTGACTTAGGCATCGGAGTGGCTGCATCGTAACTTTCGATGCCCCCTCTGACTTGTCTTTTGTTTTTGCAGAAGCTATATCTACCGGCCCAGATTCCACTCGTGCAACACTATGAAAAATTTAAGCTTTGATACCAAGGTGACACAGGTTGTTTTCATATTTGAGTCAATGCATAAATTGAGGTCCTTATGTAATAGGGATTCATTCTTGCCTCATCAGCACAATTTGTTCCTACTTGTTTGTGCAGCTGAAGTAGTGCTTGTCACACCCCACAAGATACCTTATCAGTATAGCCATAGACAATGTTAATAAACTCATCTGAGACTTATAGAGAGATACATAAATATCACACTTGTAAAATACTCTATGGCATGGACAGTTATACAGGATTAAAAGTTGTATACAATAGGAAAAACTAAATACATATAAGATACAAACAAGAATTACACTTCGTGGAACTTATATTAAGCCATAACTATCACATCATACATTTTTATCTAAACTACAATTCTCAAAACTTCTCTACAAATAACTTTAAATTTCTCTCTCCATCCCATAATTCTTCTTCATATTCCTGCTGATCCTAAAACAAACAGTCAAAAGAATGTGAGCTCTCAGCAAGCTTAGTGAAGACTCAATCTTATGCATTTTAGACAATACAAACAAGTATAGTTATCAAATATATGAAAGCTACACACATCCATATGCAAACGCACAATTTTGGATTACCGGAATCCAAACCAATGAGATTTATGCCCTCTTAAATTCATTCACACCCAGTAGAACTGTGAACTAAAGAAGGGGGTGCTTTCTCATCTTAAATCATTCAGCTCATAACTATCTTAGCACAAATCTGTAAGGACCCGCTATCACCCCTATAATTAAAATAACAATAACAGTTATCCAACCACATATAATCTACAGAATTATATGTAAGGTTGTCCAAAAAGAAGTGTTTGAGAATTGTTTGTCTAATTCTACATAATTAACAAAATCGAAACCATAGTTTTTCAAAACTTTTAGCAAAACATAACTACACCTTCTATATCAACTTTCACAAAAGAAATATACCCAAGTCATGCATAGCTAAGTACATATATAAATATATATATATATATTACAACGAATGCTTCTTACAAGCCTTAACAAAAATTACAATATAATTCAACTAGAACTTCAAATACTATCACAAAGCTATCATAACTTGTCTATTACAAAATATGGATCCCATCAAGTCTAACGTCATCTCTAGTCCTCCAAATCATCAAGAAAATCCTCCAAATAGGTTCCATACCCCATACTCGTATAAAACTCGTCGGATTCATCACCTGAAATGGTTAAAATATGAGCCAAAGACCCAGTACGCAAGTAATGAATACAAATGCAAAGTGATTCACACATGCTTAAGCTAAATGCAAAATGCAACAATCAATTATTTATTATTCAGTCTTTAGTTAGTCATACATCATGGGAGTATTCAATCTTCGGACAATAGAGATTTTTAGGGGAACCTAAGTAACGATCATATCGCTCAGGGGGTTGATATAAGTAGCTCGGATACTCATATCATCCTAGATAAATTTATCTATAGCGATTAAGTAATCATATTTAAGGTTTCTAGCCGTTTCTCAACTTTACTTTACTCGATCCATAATATTACTTAATTCAAGTGTTCTCATAAACATTGAATTAAATCATATTACATCCTTTCAAGAAAAGCAAATATATACCGATACTAAATTCCCTATCGATTATCCGCTGAAACACTTTAAACAGTCATATCAAAAACAAGAGTGGTCTAAGCACCTAAAACTAACCATGCCCCAAATCTGAGCAGGGTTACCTCTTCGAACCAAATTAAACGTATAAAAGATACTTAACAAAAAAAAAAATTTCTTAATTTTAGAGTTAACTTGAAATAAGCTTATCCTAACAAAGAAACAAGCAAGTTACCGCGTACCTGTATTAGCTCGAATTAATGGGGTTGGTCGAGCGAGGATCTATCACTATACAAGATAATATTGAATTTTTCACTTAGTTCAAGCATTAATTAACTAATTTCAAATATAACTAAATAACAAAATTCAAATAGATTATTACAAAGTCATAACATAGATTTAAACATCATATCATATCATACAATACTCAACAAATATTGAATTGATCATATATCAAGCTTTGAGAAATATTAGAGAAAGTTTTTGAAAATGAAAACTGCAAAGGACGCGCCGGCCTTCAATGCCGGCGGCGTTGAATCGGTGTACAATGTGCTAAAATTCAACGCTTGCCATCATTGGTAGTGTTCAAGGACACACTCGTAGCCTTTAGTCTATACCGGCGGTCTTGAGCCGGTGTAGACTACAACTCCAATTTTCAAAAAATTCCGAGAGTTCCATGGGGTTAATCCACGACCGTCGATACCCCTAACACCGACAACGTATCCATGTACATCGACAGTGTGGGATACTACGTCGGCGGCTTTAAGCCCGGCGTTAAAAATTATGATTCTGTTCGCATTCCACACTGCCTCTAAGCCGGCGGCGTTGGAATCCTAAGAGCCGGCGTATGCTTTGAAATATAAACACTGACCAATTTTCCTTACGAAAGCCGGTAGTGTTTTAAGCAGCTTTAAGAAAATAGGTTCTAATCACCTTCAACACGGCCTCTATGCTAGTAGCGTTGAAGTACCAGATGCCAATGTACACTAAAAAGCAGACCTATTCGAAAATGTTTTACTTCTCCTATTTTCTTTACAATATTTTGTAAACTTTTACACTTTTAATCCTTCTTTAAACTCATCCTAAGTTTCCCAAAACTTATTATATGTTCTAAACACCATTCAAACAACACAGACTCCACTTCTAATCATCAAACATCTAACTACAACATCAAACACCAATTACACTTCAATTCCATACTCCAACTACTTAACTTAACTTCACTACTCACCAACACTCCTTACAACTAGGGGTGTGCAAAAAAACCGAATATTTAGGATAACCGAACCGAAATCGAAAAATCAATCCTAAAAAAACGGTTAACCGATCCATCGGTTTAGGTTTAGGATTACCATTTTTAATTTTTTCGGTTTTCGGTTTCGGTTTCGGTTTTTACATATTAAAATCCGACGGATTCGGTTAACCGATCCATAATTATAATATATATAATTTATAGTATATCTATATAATTACTTTTTTAAAATATATCCATATAATTACTTTTTTGAACTAAAAAAATAAGCAACAACTATTTAATTACAAAGTTTAATACTGCGGACTAGTTGATTAATATATGTACCTGGTTTGTCTTCATTTAATTATAAAGTTTAATACTGCGGTTGTAATTATCGAGCAAACATCATCAATCTGACTATCTGAGACCAACATTTCATCTCGTGCCGAATAATTGAAGGGCCTTTTCACGGTTTCACTTTCACCTCTACATTATACACTCATATAATTATTTTTTTAAAAAACATAAATCCTACCTATTTTTTTCTTACTTTTCACGGTTTCACGGATGTTCAACTTCGTTGATTGGAAACCCTACCTATTTTTTTCTTAGCCGCACACCCCACACACACACAGCTACAGTAGTACAGCCTACACACCACGGTGACCACGCAGCCCTCCTCTTCGCTCTTCGGCCTTCCCTCAACTTCAATCCCACAGCAGCGTGTCTCGCCCCGATCTCGTCCTCCTTTTCTCCAGGTCCAATTTCGTCATTGGTAGAGCTAAACTTAGAGAGAAGGTACGCGACATTCTGAGCGTGATATATTGATATTTTTACACTAAAAATTGTTTGTTCATCATGGTGTTGAGGAATCTTTTATTAAATTTTTTCTTTAATTTAATTTGTATTAGGTTCAATTTGGATCACCAGTGGGCATTTGTGGCATGGGAGAAATGGGTGGCATAGGTGAAGGTGGAGGAATCTGAGTCGGTGGAGGAACTTGCGAAGTCGTAGCCGATGCAGGAGATGGAGTAGTCTCACCACTCAGTGTAGAAGATGAAGTAGGAGGAAATGTAGACGATGATTGTGGTGGAGGTGACATGCTTTTCCTATTGGAGTATTGCCTTGTAGATCTCCTTAATCTGTCCATCTTTACAGTTGCATACATGCATTCAACACACACACATGTATACAAATTTCTAATCACATACAAAACTTATCAAATTAACATTCACATTCATATATAAAATAGCAAACAATTTAGCAAGCCATCAAACAAACAACAAGCATAGGAAGCTATCAAAGAAGCAAATAAACACAAGTATTCAAGCAAACTTAACTCTTTTCTATACTACCTATTTGTGTCTAGGTCAAGTCTCAAACAAACTATTACAATTAGATAAATAATTAATCAAACTCGACTCTGATACCAACTGCAAGGACCCGCTATCACCCCTATAATTAAAATAGACAATAACAGTTATCCAACCACATATAATCTACAGAATTATATGTAAGGTTGTCCAAAAAGAAGTGTTTGAGGAATTGTTTGTCTAATTCCACATAATTAACAAAATCGAAACCATAGTTTTTCAAAACTTTTAGCAAAACATAACTACACCTTCTATATCAACTTTCACAAAAGAAATATACCCAAGTCATGCATAGCTAAGTACATATATATATATATATATATATATATTACAACCAAAGGCTTCTTACAAGCCTTAACAAAATTACAATTATAATTCAACTAGAACTTTAAATACTATCACAAAAGCTATCATAACTTGTCTATTACAAATATGGATCCCATCAAGTCTAACGTCATCTCTAGTCCTCCAAATCATCAAGAAAATCCTCCAAATAGGTTCCATACCCCATACTCGTATAAAACTCGTCGGATTCATCACCCGAAATGGTTAAAATATGAGCCAAAGACCCAGTACGCAAGTAACAAATATAAATGCAAAGTGATTCACACATGCTTAAGCTAAATGCAAAAGCAACAATCAATTATTTATTATTCAGTCTTTAGTTAGTCATACATTATGGGAGTATTCAAACTCCGGGCAACAGAGATTTTTAGGGGAACCTGAGTAATGATCATGTCGCTCAGAGGGTTGATATAAGTAGCTCGGATACTCATATTATCCTAGATAAATTTATCTATAATGATTAAGTAATCTCATTTAAGGTTTCTAGCTGTTTCTCAACTTTGCTTTACTCGATCCATAATATCACATAATTCAAATGTTCCCATAAACATTGAATTAAATCATATTACATCCTTTCAAGAATAAGCAAATGTTATATCGATACCAAATTCCCTATCGATTATCCGCTGAACTACTTATGAAAGTCATATCAAAATTACAAGAGTGGTCTAAGCACCCAAAACTACCATGCCCCCAATCTGAGCAGGGTTACCGTTCTTCGAATCAGATTAAACTGTATAAAAGATACTCAACAAGCAATTATTAAATTTCTTAATTTAGAGTGACTTGAAATAATGCTTATCCTAGCAAAGAAACAAGCAAATTACCGCGTACCTGTATTAGCTCGAGAATTAATGGGGTTGGCTGAGCGAGGATCTATCACTGTACAAGATAATATTGAATTTCTCACTTAGTTCAAGCACTAATTAATTAATTTCAAATATAACTAATTAAAGAAATTCAAGTGATAACATAACATTTAAACATAAAATCATATCATACAATACTCAACAAATATTCAATTGATCATATATCAAGCTTTGGGAAATATTAGAGAAAGTTTTTGAAAATGAAAACTGCAGGGGATAAGCCAGCCTTCAATGCCGGCGGCGTTGAATCGGTGTACAATGTACTAAAATTCAATGCTTGCCATCACTGGCAGCATTCGAGGACATGCCGGTAGCCTTTAGTCTATGCCGATGGCCTTGAGTCAATGTAGACTACAACTCCAATTTCCAAAAATTTTTCGAGAGTTCCACGGGGTTGATCCACGCCTGTGGATACCACCAACACCGGCAACATATCCATGTATGTCGACAACGTGATATACTACGCCGGCGGCTTTAAGCCAGGCATTAAAATTTATGATTCTGTTTGCATTCCACATCGCCTTTAAGCCGGCGGCATTAGAACCTTAATAGTCGGTGTACACTTTGAAAAATAAACACTGGCCAATTTTCCTTACGAAAGCCGGCAGTGTTTTAAGCGGCTTTAAGAAAATAGGTTCTGATCACCTTCAACACCACCTCTACGCCAACAGTGTTGCAGTACCAGATGCCGACGTACACTAAAAAGCATATCTATTCGAAAATATTTTACTTCCCCTGTTTTCTTTACAACATTTTGTAAACTTTTACACTTTCAATCCTTCTTTAAACTCATCCTAAGTTTCCCAAAACTTGTTATATGTTCTAAACACCATTCAAATAACACAAACTCCACTTCTAATTATCAAACATCCAACTGCAACATCAAACACCAATTACACTTCAATTCCACAATTCAATTACTCAACTTAACTTCACTACTCACCAACACTCCTTACAACTTCCCTAACACTCATCCAAGTTCATACAATAACAAAACTTAACCTAACATATGTCAATGCATAAATCAATGAACTCAAATAACATTAACTCATCCTACCCTAAGTTTTACATTTAAAGCACAAGAGAGGAAATAGAACAAAGAGATTATGTTTGCACTAACTTACATGAATAGGCTTTGGCTTGGAGAGATTGTTGATTCTAAGAGCTTGATTTTGGTTTTTGGTTTAAGGCTTATGACTTGAAGAAAAAGGAAAAGAGAAAGAAAAGAAATGTGGGAAATTCGTATGAAAAAATATGGCTGCTAAAAGAGACCTTATTTGATTAAATTTGGGACTCAAATTTATCCTATGTTTGACTTTTGAGGCATATTTGACTTAGACTTAATTTGGCTTAATTTGGAGTACATTTGGGTTTAATTTGGGCTTGAAAAATAGACTTAAACTTTGTAAAATTTCTGTCAACAAAATCTTAGGAAATTCAAAAAGTTATTTTGATAAATTTTAAACATAATACACACATATTAATTCATAAAAGACACAAATATTAATTATACTATGCACTCATTAATACACATAAAATAATAATGTTAATTTCATTGCACATACACATATACAAAATGACATATATTCAACACATGCACTAATTATATTATTCATACACATATATTTCATTTTAAAATCATATATAATTTTAGTAACACATTTATAAAATATAAATTGGGAAATGTATGGCTATTTCAAAATCATTTCGTATGACAAACATAACCTCTAACTGCCCTTTGAATATAACTAAGGAGGGAGGATTTCAATTTTAAATACATTTTATTGAAAAATAACCTTTAACTTCTCCTCAGACATAGTTAAGAAGGGAGGATTTTCCTTGAAACTTTTTTTATTAAACATATCTTTTACTTTTCCTTAGAAAACTACGGAGTGAGGACTTCACTTCTAACTCATTTTGTGCATAGATTAAAATGGTTTTAATGCCAACATACCCTCCACTTCCCTTAGAACCACATAACCTGCTTAAGTATTAATCCCTAAAGTCGACTCCAACACAGGCAACGTCCGTCGATGCTTACTTAGTTCCCATGAAGCCAACAACCCTATAGTAGCCCTAACCAGATTCACTAGACTCTCAAAGGTACTAATCTAGAATCGGAATATTAATACGTGACGTGAATACCATGCTAATGCAAAGTATGCTATGGTGCAATGTGTGTTTGGTTTATTTAACGGTCGGTTAAGGCTTATGTGCAATTACTTGGCGATCAATCAATTTCTAAACAATCCACATAACACATTCCTTAATTACAACAATTCAAGCAATTTTAACTTTTATTATTACAATTTTTCAATCATTCAACCACTGTACAACATACATTATACTCATCCCCATATACAATCAATTATTGTTATAATTTAGTCTCTTGCTACTATATTACAACCATAATCAATGCAATAAGATCAAACAAGTTAATTCTAGTTAAGCTAGAATTTGAGGTATTATAATAGAAAATATGTTAACAAGGGGGAAGCCTTCGAATAACTTCTAATCTTTCATAGGTGTCTTAGTTGTAAAGATGAAGATGTTAGATGCGTTACCATCTATTAACTTTCAAGATTGTCTACCACTAGAAAAATTTCATCCTTTGAAAGAGCACATTGCCTAGACTTGGAGGGTAGGTATTTATGTCATCCATTACCATATCGGCTGAGGAGTTGCTACGCTACCACAGAAATAGGCACGGTTTGGTTCAAAGTTGCTAGATTGCTATAGAAATAGGGACAGTTTGGTTCTAGAACCTGAACCGCATTGGCTAGTTTCAAAATTGGCTAAGAAACTATCTATCTTCCAATTTCCAAGTGGTTCTTCAACTTAGAGCTAGATAGAATTGATGATTCCAGTCAGTTCCATTAAAAAAAATGAAAAAAAATTATAGAAAAAGATTTGTTAAATAATGTTAAATCTATAATTATTATAAATGTTTAAAATATTTCATATGAATAATAAGATTTATTAACCATTCACAATATTTAATATGTTATTATTAACACCGCAAATAAACATAATTTAAAAGCATAATAATTTAGTTTATATAAACTTTTCTTGAAATCAAAATCTCTTTCCTTAATAATGTAAAACTATTTTTTGTATTGTAATTTTTTTACCCTCTAGAGTATTTTTTAATTTCATATTATCAATTATAATTGATATTAAATATGTTTGTATATAAATAATGCGCATTCTAAATAAAATTTTTAAACTTTTTTTTTAAATAATTTAACGCTTTTGGACCTGGTCATTATTTTAAGTTTAAAATTTATATTATTAAAAACTAAAAATCATATTTTCATTTTAAATAGAAAAACAGACGATTCTATAAAACTAGACTGAAGCGATAAGTGACGGTTTTGGTCCCCATTTTTTAATTTGCAGACCCGAAATCAGTGGTTTTGGATTGGATTGATTCTAGAATTATGATGATGTCTAGATTACCGTGCCACTTTCGTAGTTATATGAAAGGATTATCCCTTTAGAGGAGAGTTGAGGTCATTGATACGAACATAGAAAAATTAAACTTTTGTTAGTTTTTCTATCTTTTTTCAACCCCTAAAGAAATTAATTATTTTAATATGATTTATATAAAATTAATTGCATACTACTATTGCAAAATCACATGTTTAAAATGCAAGTTAAGCTTATCAAGATACAACATGTTGGAGATTTGTTTTTGCTTAATAATATTTTCAAATAAACTATACGTTGAAGATGCAATTTTGTGACGTTGCAAGTGTGTGTGAATTGCATGTGCTACACGTAAGTAAATGTAGTTTTAAGATAATAAAATAGCAATTAAATATATATATATATATAAAAGATATATTGTGATGATTTCTTTTTAAAGGAGTGAGAAATAGGTGTTTGCCCGTTTTGTTGTTGGCATTTGAGATATAATTGATTAAGCATAATGTAACTGCTCATCTACTTAGCGTCATGTTTTTTTGCCGCGTGCTGTGCTACTTTAGTATGAAAGATCCATGTACTTAGGACGCATTGCACAAAACCAACAAGAAAAATTTGTTGGAATTGCATAGGTTTCTACAACCTTTAAAAACGTTATTGTGCAACGAATATTTATTATTATTTTTTATCTTTTTCGTCTACTCTTATTTATTATAAAGGCTGAGCTAAAATGTTCAAGTACAACTTAAATTTCAATAGTAAGCTATATAACTCGGAGCAATTGAAAATAGTGATCGATGAATGATAAATACGCCAATAATATAATCCAAAATTTTTAATCGTGATTTTGTTTGGTAATAGTAACTCAGTTAGTATATATCTAAATAATGAAAAGAACTGTAACTCAAAAAATAGAACCACAACGTATGGTTTAATTTGCCATTCGGCTCTACCTATACACACTGGTAATAATATATATACACGTGTATATTAATAATTATTTTTAAGTGTGGAACTTCTAAGATTCTGTATTTTATCAATAATAATATAAATATAGTAATTGATATATTAAATATTTCGGTGGTATAATCACGAATGAGTACTGATATAAGCTGGTAAATAATTAAAGTTTTGTGGAGAGAGAAATATAAACTCGAGATCGAAGCAGTTCATTTTTATGCATTTAATTTTCATAACTCAATTATCTTATGATAGATATAATATCATCTTATTTAATATAATCTTAATAATTTTTTACATATGATAATTAAAAAAAATTATGAGAATCAAAGGTATAGAGATTTTGGGTCTCAACATGATTCAAAGTAGGATTGTAAACAAATTGAATTGAAATGATACATTATTATAGTTGAACTCAACTTGAATGAAAAATTCGAAGTTTGAGCTCGACTCAAATTCAATTGAATGTTAATTTTTAAACTTAAACTCCACTCGAATTGATGATTTATAAATTCAAGCTCAATTCTATTGGGTTTAATTGTTCCTATAGAAATCAATTAAACTAAAAAATAAGTTAAAATTTGTGAATAGAATAGATTTCTAATTGATTTAGTCTTAATCATAATAAATGTACTCATTAGATATGAAGAAAAAAAGAAAAAAAAAAGAAAAAACCAACATATGAAAATAAGTTGAAAAAAAAGTTACATATATTTTTATAATTATCATAAATAATTTGAATAGACTTATGAGCTACTTGAATCGAATAATATTTTAAAACTCGATATCAATAACTTTTCGAATGACTAAACTCAAACTCAAATTGGAGTCATCCCAGAGTCTAACTCGAGAAATTTGTGAGTATTTTTAACTAGCTAACGCTCCTAGCTAATTCGGAGTATCCATTTCAGGTATCACGAACTTTTGGTCTTACTTTTTGTTTTGCCAAATTTTTGGTCTTAGTTGGCGTGTTATTACAACTTTACTTGACATGACCGAGTTCCGATGAAATGACCACATCGCTTCGTTTTTAGACCAGGCGTAGCGACGGCCACAAGGGACGTAACAAATTTTACAGAAATCAGTGTGCATGTTATAAGCTTAAATCACTGCACCAGTGATGAGCCCGTGCAAGGATTTGTTTGCGGCGACATAGTGATTGAATTCTTCAATTAAATGAAGCGGTTTGTACAATATAGAATCTTCGGTTTGTTTAAATGTTCTGTATTTTATTTGTTTTTATTTATATTAAAATAATATATGTAAATATGTCTAATTTACATTTATATTTTATCTATAGTTAATTTATTTGATTTTTTATAAGAATTGCCAACCTTTTGTTATTCGTATCTATTTATTGATAAATAACTTTCTCGAAAAAGTTTTAAAAAAATTTGTATATTTATGAAAAAAAGCTAGCCAAACAGTCAATTCTAACTTCGTCACACATTTCTTGAGCTTTGTTATTGAGTTTATAGTTGATTATATTATTTACCTTATCATAGATCAATTGAAGTGACATTAAAAAAAATTGACCAATTGCAATTATAATTTATGAACAATTAGTATAGTTACTGATTAAACGATGGCAATTTCGTTTAATTAACTATCATTTTTTTTTCTCATAGGTAAATTTCATTCATTAGAAAAAAAAAATTACAAATTAAAACGATATATAAAAAAAAAACCACAACTAAAGTGTTGAAAGTACAATTATCTAACTATATAAATGAGTACATCTCTTCTATATGATCAAAATGGCTCATATAAGAAAATGGGAGAGGGTGAGTGGGAAGATTTCCGCTTTGAAAACCATTTCTTCTAGAGAGGGAAATGGGTGAACATGACAAGGAAAATTGCAAAATTGATTCTTAGGAAAAATTTTCATCTAAATAAAATAAGAAAAAATTTATAATTAACTGACTTCATCTTTCTTTATTGCCCTTTCAAACCTCTCTTTTTCCGTAAGTGTACATTTGATCGACGGAAGTATTATTCTATTGCACTTCTATTCCTCATATTATAAGATGGCTATTTCCATTTTTTTTTAATAATGCACTTAAAAATATCCATATTCCTTAAATAATCCATGTTTCTTAAAATGACATAGAGCCATTCTTTTTAAAATACTTATTAATAGGCTAATACCCATTGTTTCATTCGAATAAATAAAAAGACGTCGTAAATTCTATCTTCATTCACATAATACGTTAATCTTACCATCTCTCCTCAACAATAGAAGATTGTAACATTGTATATAAATTTTATTAATACATTATATATATAGTGTATTATTACATTATAATAGATAACATTATACACATATAAATATTATGTATATGTATGTATATAGAATTACAATTTATACGGCTATATTCACATTATAACTTATATATAGACATATATATATTATATACATACTATAACATTATATTTATAACATTGTACACAATTTGTTATATTTGGTAATATGTATACAATTATATATGTCATATATAATTTTATGTGTACTAGTAATGAATTTATAAGGAAACAAGTTAACTTTATTGTAAAGTTTAATATGCTGAATGATCAATGTTAATATGAATGGTGTAATATAATCATTGTGAATATGTTTATATATAATAAAATTTATTTCTGGTATGGTTTAATTATACATATACATATCTCTTGCAGATTAGGTTTTATTTTCAAAAGAAGATAAATCTACAATATATTACATAGAAGTTGTTTTGGTACTTTAGCAACTACTTTGATCCATTCCTTAAAATTATTTTACCAACCAAACAAATGAACAGCATCTCTATTCTGTCAACCAAATAAAAGAACATACATGTCTAACAACCACCCCTTCCTACTACCATAAAATTTGTTATTTTATTCCACTCCTATTTGTTTAAGATAACAAAAAGTGAAGTTATTTTCCTTCCTATGTTTACAAGCACAAAATGGAAATTACTTTATTCTCATTTTCCCACTCATTTTAAATTTATTTCCTTTTACACTCTGCTCATTTTTCTTCTTATAAAAATTGTCAAATACATTGTAACATATTAGGCATATAATGATGGCAAGAATATTATGTGTCATTTTTTAATATTTCAAATTTTTAAAAGGGTACCTAATCCATAGGATTCTAACCCTTTCATTTTCATCTGCTTAATTTCTCCTTAGTTGTTATGAGTATAATTAATGATTGAAATTATTCAAAAAGTAAAATAAAATATTCATAATGATGTTATAACATAGTTCAAAACTTTAGGCAACATTGTTTTTCATTTGAAATTGATAGAACCCGAGAAAATATGAATGGAGAAAAACCATATAAGGGTGTTGAAAATAACAAACTTAAATTGGAAAAAATCAAAATAGTAAGTAATAAATAAATTAACAATTGTTCAATGTTGTAATTTTATCCATTGTTTCTTTAGCATTAGAATACTGTAAAAGGAATGCAAACTCATGTAAACAAATATAGAGTAAGAAAAGTTTTTCGGTGTAAATTTTCTTTAGCAAACACATTTGTTATATTATCTCCTCTTATTCTTTTTAAGGTTGTTTTGGAATTTGCAAATTTCTTTCCTTACAAAGGAATGGCGACTATCCGTTTTGATTAGCACAAGCTTTTATTTTGTGCCCCAATAGTTACGAGCTTCGCGATCTTATTTGATACTGACTGAAAACTGAAAAGGTGATCCCTTCATTTTAGGACCAAGCAAAATGGTTATTCACAAGGGAGTAAGGGACCTAACAAACATTTAAAAAAAAAAAAAAAAAAGGGTCAAACCTAGGTCAGATGGTTGATCCAAATATATAAGAGGGTCAAGCATTAAGAGATTGAACCGGGTTTAATGGGTTGAATCAAGATCAACAAAAACATAAAGATAATTCGTATTTATTTTTAAAAAATAAAAAATATATACAACTAGAAGCTCAAATAATGTATATTTAACTTATTAATAAAATAAAATATAGATTATTACTTATGTTAGTTGTAGTAAATTAGAGATTATCATTTTATTTTTTAAAAAATAAAAAATATATATAATTGCCAGCTCAAATAATTTATATTTAAGTTTATACTTAAAAAAAAAACCGTATTTATTACTTATGATTATTGCAACACTCACCATGGCTTCCATGTTACAGCCGTTGGATTTAAAGTTGGCCTCAGCTGCTTCCTCTCTTCAAAGAAATAATATAGGATTCTCCAAGATTTTTTAGTAAAATTTAAAATATAATTTTTATATTTCTTCCATGAAACTCATGTGATTTTGAGTTAGATAATATATTAAGGTGGAGGTTCAAAGATTTTAGCCATGGGACAACTATATTTCTCTTATTGTTTAACTAACATCAACGACAAATTTCTAATCTCTTTATTTTTAACAAATCACTCTACATCATTCTCAATAAAACCATTACTTTGAAACTACCCCATAACAACTTTATATCCACCACAATTATCAAACCACCAAGTACTTACCTTGTTAGAAAATGTCCGCAAAGTGAGCACCTTGAGTGGTTGCAACATTGAATAAACATACTTAGGGATGCTTGTCCCACACTAGAAAATACAAAACATCTCACCTACTTATATGAGCAGAAAGGAAAAAACGTGAGGAGTAGATACGTTGGAAATTGAACCTGGTGGGAAAGAGACATGGCTGATTATGGATATTAACTTAAAATCATTGTGGGCATAGTGATGGGCAGAGGTGAATTTGTTTGTGACGATATGGATATGCTGAATCTTTCAATTAATTCATAACGGTTGTGTAATGTATGGTCACTTAATCTCAAATCGTGTTGTATATTTGTAGATTGATTTATTTTAATGAGCTTATTGTTAAATTGTAGATATTATTGTGTTTTAGACCTATTATTTACTGCCGACTATTAACGATACCATCAGAAAAATATAACTTACTAAAATTTTGATGACAAGGTAATAAAAATAAAACTAAAAGAAAAATTACAATAAATCTAAACGTTTTGTTGGGCGCCCCAGAAATATGATTTTAACTTTACATATGCTTTTGAAAACCGTTTATATGTTTCCTCAAACTATTGGTTTTAACCTCAAAAATCAATTTCAAAATCACCATATATAACACCGAGTTGTGGACTATAGTAATGCTAGATGAACAATACAAATATTTTTGGAAATCTATAAGAGAAAAAAAAAAAGTATGCTTTGAAATTTTATAAAACATGAAGCTTTTGGCTTATATGCAATTTTCTAATAACATTTATATTATGATGCGTTGGGTACCGGCACAGCAGAAGTAACAAATACGAGGTGATAACTAATAAATGAAATACGAGTAGAGAAAGTAAAATAAATAAATGGCATCAGAAAACTTAAATAGTTCACCCTTTATATATAGGCTATTGTGGACCAACTTTGAAAATTTCTTTCACTATATAAATAGTAGCATATAGAAGAGTCTTCTCTAGAAAAATATTCTAAAGGTACACAAATAATTGAGGTAAACCCAAAATATTGGCATATAAATGTTTCTCAAATACTCCAAAATAACCTCACTATTTTGTCACTCCCTAAAATTATCTTTCTTTCTCACAAAATAAATCTCCCCAAAGCAAAACGTTTGCTTTGGCTAATTTTTTGAAAAGCACAGCACATACAAAATGTAAGGCACTAATAGGGAAATTTTGCTTGCCTAAAAAGTTGCTAAAGTCAGTCTTTTTTAGGCTACTTTACATAGCCAATTGGGAATTCTCCAATGATTGCCCTCCCCTTCTCAATATAATCCATGTGGGCCCCATGTAGGAGGGACCCACCAACAATTCTCCCCTTCCCGAAGGCTTCCACTAATCTTGCTGCTAATCGAAAGTATTCAAATTTATATTACTTATGATTATTGCAACACTCACCATGGCTTCCACGTTACAACCGTTGGATTTAAAATCGGCCTCAGCACGCACAAAATGTAAGGCACTAGTAGGGAAATTTTTCTTGTCCAAAAAGTTGCTGAAGGAGGGACCCACCAACAATTTTCCCCTTCTCGAAGGCCTCCACTAATCTTGCAGCTAATCGAAAGTATTCAAATTTGTCCCTTAGAAGAACTTTAGTCAACATGTCTAATTTATTTTCATTTGTACAGACCTTTTCAAGTCATAGTAGCTTCTTCTCCAATACATCTCTAATTCAATGGTATCTCACATCAATATGTTTAGATCTTAAATGAAAGGAGGAATTCTTTTTGAGATGAATTGCACTCTAATTGTCACAAAATAGGTCATACTTTTCTTGGTGGAAACCAAGTTCATTTAAGAACATTTTCATCCACATCAACTCCTTGTAAGCTTCGGTTGCTGCAATAAACTCTGCTTCAGTTGTTGAGAGGGTAACATATGTGTGTAATCTTGACTACCATAACACAGCTCCTCCATGCAAATGAAATTAAATATCCTGATGTAGACTTTCTTGAGTCAACATCGCTAGTCATATCAGCATCTGTGTAATCAATCAACACAAGTTTTTCTTCTCCAAAACACAAGCATATTTTGGAGGTGCCATGAAGATATGTACAAATCCATTTTACTGCAGCCCAATGTTCCTTTCCAAGATTTGAAAGGAACAGACTCATTACTCCAACTGAGTGAGCGATATCTGGCCATGTATATACTGTGGTGTACATCAAACTTCCAACTACTGAAGCATATGGAACCCTGTCCATCTCCTCCTTATCTTTCTTAGTAAAAGGGTACTACTTGGAACTCATTCTAAAGTAATTATTAAGAGGACAACTAGTCGTGTTAGCTTTATCTATATCAAACCTTTGAAGTACTTTTTTAATATACTTCTTCTCTGACAACTATAATTGTTTAGCTACCATGTCTTTGGTTATTTTCATGTCAATAATCTGTCTTGCTGACTCTAAGTTTTTCATAGCAAAAGACTTGCTTAATTGCTTCTTCAGGCTATTGGTCCTGGAAATATTCTAGCCAACAATTAACATGTAATCCACATAAAGCAATAGAATAATAAAATCATCATTAGAGAATTTCTACACAAGTGTACAGTGATATGAAGTAGTCTTCTTGTAGCCTTACTCCCCCATAACCGACTCAAACTTCTTGTACCACTATTTTGGTGCCTGTTTCAAGCCATATAGGCTTTTCTTCAATTTACAAACATAATCTTCTTTTCCTTTTATCATGAAACCCCTTTGCTTCTCCATGTATATCTCTTCTTTCAAATCATCATGAAGGAATGCTGTCTTCACATCTATCTGCTCAATCTCCAAGTCGAGACTTTCTACTAATCCTAGCATTGTTCAAATGGATGTCATTTTCACCATTGGTGAAAATATCTCATCAAAGTCAATTCCTTTCCTTTGGCTAAATCCCTTAACAACTAATCTAGCTTTGAATCATGGCTGGGAACTATGTTTTTCATGCTTTATCCTGAACACCCACTTGTTTTTCTAAGCCTTATGACCTTTTGGTAACTTCACTAGCTCAAAAGTTTCATTCTTATGAAAGGATCTTATTTCATCTTGCATAGCCTCAATCCATTTCCTTTTGTGTTCATATTCATTACTTCTTCAAAATCTTCTAGTTCTCTCCTATCAATCAATAGCACATACTAGTCGGTAGGATATCTTGTAGAGGGTTGTCAAGCTCTAATAAATCTCCTTAGTTCTAGAGAACCCATTAGAGCTGGTGATTAATCATGAATACCATCATCATTAGAATCATCTGATGGAAACTCAATGGGAGCATCTGTATCATCTATCTTAGTGATGAAGATACAATTGCACCCAGTTCACCTCAACAAATTCAAGTTCCTAAAGGGATGATTACATGAAACAAAGCTAAGAAACTTCAGGAAAGATTTCAAGGATTTGTGCAAAAGTTTGTTGAAGATCACTCTAAGTCCACCAACATCGCTTTAGAACCACAAATGAAGACTTTCACTGTCATTTACACAGCTTAAAAAGGGCGATGCAACACCACCAATGGAAATCAGTCCAAAACCGCCTGTTTTGAGTTCAACACTGCCAGTATAGCTAATCAACACGGCCAACCAAAGACCAAGAATAGCCGACTTTCAAATTTGAAGTTGCAAGAATTATGCACCGCTATGTGCACCACTAACCTTCTTAGATACACCGCCGGTGTTGACAAGTACACCACTGGCCTTTAGCTGGCATAGGCAATGAACACAACCAAAAATTTAAAGGTCGATTGCTAAGCTGCCAGTGTAGGTTTTAATTTTTGTCAGCATATGTAAGGATGAGAAACTATTTTCTTTCATGACTATGGAATTCCTTTAAGTTATTATATATCTCCTTTGTATTGCAATTTGAGAACACGCATTACATGCTATTTTCCTTTGAAAATACAATTGAGAGAAATCCTTTCTCTTTGAGTTCTTTTCAAAACTTATGAATTTCTTCAAGAATTCGATTTCTTATAGGGTTCTTCGATTATACCAAGGTTCATGGTCAGTATTTCCAATAGGGTAGCGATCTTCATATCAAGGTTTTTGGATTACTAAACCATAGGGTCAAGGTCAATTCCACCTAATTATACCAAGGTTCATGAAGTTTCAAATCTGATTCTGGATATTTCATCATGTCAAGGTCTGCTATTTGATTCCTAGAGTTCAGGAAATTCAAGATCCGTACTAAGCACACATCACTTAGGCTGGTCATTATGTACTTCATCTCTAACCTCTCTTGGCACCATTGTTGGAGGTATCATCTCTATGTCTATTGTATCGCTACTAGACCTAGAAGTATTCTTTTAAGCCTTCCTTATATTCTCAATGGTCTCATCTTCAATAAACATTGCATCACGGCCTCTCACAAGCTTCTTCTAAATGGGACCATAAAACCTATAGCCACACTAATATTGACTATAGCCAATAACCACATACTATCGTATCTTGACATCAAGTTTTGACCTCTCATCCTTTGGAAGATGCACAAAGGCTTTGTAACTAAACACCTGCCAATAATCATAGAAAATATCCTTTCCTGACCATACTCTCTCAGGAGTATCAAATTGTAGAGGAACACAATGTGAAAGGTTCAATACATGAACAACTATTAGTATGGCCTTACCCTAAAACATTTTTGGAAACTTTGCATGTGAGAGTAAGCATTTAACTCTCTTAATCAAAGTCATGTTCATCCTCGTAGCTAAACCATTCAATTGCAGTGTCTTTGGAGGTGTTGTTTGATGCCGAATACCATGTTCTTTATAGTAAGCATGAAATGGTCTAGTGTACTCTCCACCATTGTCTATTTGGATGCACTTCAGCTTTTTGTTGGTTTGGCTCTCAACTAGAGAAATAAATTGCTTAAAAACATATAATACCTGATTTTTGGACTTCAAAAGATACACCTACATCTTTCTAGAATGATCATCAATGAAAGTCACAAAGTACTGGGCACTACCAAGTGACTTTGACATTAGCCCACATAAGTCTAAGTGTACTAAATCTAATATATTCTTCATTCTAGAAGGAGGGGAACTTTTGAAAGTAACCTTGTTTTGCCTTCTTACCAGAATATCAATACACTTCTTCAAATGAATTTGATCCAATCCAGGTCGTATATTCTTTTTTGCCAAATGGGTCATACTTCTCTCACTCATCTGAGCAAGACGTTTGGGTTAAAACTCAATTATACTGTCATTCTCCACTACATTCATATCATCTTAGGAGAGTTTGGCTTTTGTAAAGTAGAATTGCTTCCCTCTAGCCACTACCAAAAATCCTTACGCAAGCTTCCATTTACCATCAAAGAAGATATTTCATAAACCTTATCATTCAGCTTACCTGTTGAAATCAAATTCAAATGCATATCGGCAATATGCCTAACATCCTTCAAGACCAATCGTATATCATTCTCTATCTTTAAACAAACATCTTATTTACTTGCAATATTTGAAAAATTCTCATTTCCCATTCTCACAACACCAAAACTACCTGACATATAATCTAGATGTAGCATGAATGGTAGCACCATTATTAATCACCTAACTTGTCTCATGGACTACAAGATTGATCATATCATCATCACCATAGACAAGGTTGAATTCTTCGACAACATTCTTTTGTCTATCATCACTGCTATCATCCTTTCTCTATTCTTTGCCTTTGTTCTTCTTTTGATCTTACTTGAATTTTTAGCAAATTTTCTTTATATGCCCCTTTTTCTTGTAATGATGGCACTAAACATTGGCATTTTTATTTGACTTTCCTTTGCTCTTGTCCCTTAACTTTGGACCTCTAGATTGGCTCTTCCCCTTGGGTTCTATAACAAAGGCTTCTTCTTGCGATGAAGAAGACCCATGTGTTCTTCATCTCATCTCTTCATTTAAGACTCCACTTTTGACGAATTCCATATTTACTATGCCATTTAGTACAGAATTTGTAAGTGAACTATTCAAAGTCTCCCAAGACTCTAGTAACGAAGCTAGAATTAAAAGAGCGAGTACCTTATTGTGAAAATTTATGCCCATTCTTGACAGTTGCTCCACGATCCCCTGAAAATCATTCAAGAGATTAGCCATTGATGTGCCTTCCCGATACTTCATATGGAGTAGCTTTGTTAGATAAGACAATTTGTTGTTGTCGGTTTTAGAAGCATACAGCTCCTCTAATTTGTTCCAATGTGTTTGTGCATGAGTCCCATTACAAATGTGAATATATACATTGTCTTTGACAAACTAATGGATAAAACCATATACTTGCTCATAATCAAACTCTCATTCCTCATCTGTCTTGTCCTTAGGTTTAGTAATACTAAACACTGGCAAATGCATCTTTGTCACAAATAGAAGATTTTCCATCTTGCTTCTCTATATGTGATAATTTATGCTATTTAAATTGATCATTTTCCCCGTCCTCACCTCCATGATTCAAATGAATAAATAATAATCTAACTTATTTTCTAATGTGGAGGATCCACAATTTAGCGGCAACCATAGAATATACGATGAGTAAATATACTCACTCAACTAAAGCTCTAATACCAATTGATGGGTACCAGCATAGTGGAAGTAACAAATATGGGATGGATAACTAATAAATAAAATACGAACAAAACAAGTAAAATAAAATAAATGGCACTAAAAATTTTAACATAATTCACTCTTTGTATATAGGCTACATTCATAGGACCAACATCGAAAATTTCTTCCATTATACAAATAGTAAACATACAAAAAGAGATTTTTCTAAAAAAATATTCTAGAAGTACAACATAAATAATTTAGATAAACGTAAAATAACAACATATAAGTATTATCAAACACCTTAAAGTAATCTTACTATTTTATCACTCTCTAAAATTCTCTCACCTTCTCACAAAATATATCATTTCAAAGCAAAACGTTTGCTTTGACTATTTTTCGAAAATCACACGCACAAAATGCGGGACAGTATTGCCTATTTATAAGCAAATTTTCGTTGCCCAAAAAGTTGCCAAAGTCGGTTAAAACCGACTGGAGAATTCTTGAGGATACTTTACATAGCCGGTAGGAAATCCACCCTCTTCCACACACCCACCCCCCACCAACCCCACTTTCCCTTTTTCCTTTAATATAATCCATATGGGCCCATGTAGGGGGACCCACCAAATGATGCAGCTTCAAATCACACGTAATGGACTGGACATTGAGCCATTCAGCCATAGAGACGTGAATTCACCATCTCCATCATGCGTCTTTGACCCAGGACGCTGTCCTCACTTTTTGATTGGAGGGGGTCGTTATACTTTGTACAGTACTTCGCCAAGCTCCTTAAAACTAAGATCCTTCGCATTATTTTATAATCCTTTTTTTTTATTAAGTATATAGATCCATGAGTTCTAAAAAGATTTAAAAAATTATCTGTAAAAAATTTTAAGGATAAAATGATAAAATTTTCTAAAAAAAATTATATCTTTAAAATATTGATATGATATCTAAAGAATTTTTAAAAATTTCATAAAATATGAATTTTATATCGCACTCTATATGTATGTATTACTTTTGAAATAGAGGGTCTAATTTACATTTACTAAGTCAACTAGGCAGGGCTTTACATTTAGGTTACAGCTTACAATTAATGGTAAAGTCAAATTCTTATGTGTCTGTCTCCCGCTGCCAAAAAATCCTAGTCGTTTCCTTGGGGCACAACCTAAGCTCTTTTGTAGGACGTAAGAGTGTGAAACAACCCTATATATATATATCACGCACACATTTCGCTAACATAGGACGCTTTACTGTACTTAGTCCAATCAGATGGAATGTCACGAGGATCGGACTAGTTATTTGGCTATCATAAGCCTTCTGGTTGTTGGGTTCCTATACATTTTTTTCACTTGGACTCCAATGGGTACAAACTTGGTTTTTCAAATCCAAGAGCAGAGGCTTCATTCTCTTAAAACTGTAAGCACACCCTTTTATTTATCACTTTCATTATTCTTTTTGCTCATTTCTTGCTCATAATAACTCAAAATCACCACAAAAAATTTAGTTTTTTTTGGCAATATTATGTTAAGCAAAGTTTGAAGTAACTCGATCAATCAAACTTTTACTTGTTAATCATACTATTTTATATCTCATCTATTATCAATGATTAACAATAACAGTAAAAGTTTGATTATTGAATACGATCCTTCGCAATTTCAAACTTTAATCCTAAGATTCAAAAAAAAAAAAAAAAAGAGAAAGAATGATGTGTTTTATTTTTTACATTAAAAATATGCAAGGTTTGTTATCGTATGTTTTAAGGTATGCATGATGTTTTACACGACAGGCCAACAGCACGGGATATAGGGATGAGCTAGAGCAAGTGTTGGCTGGGACTTCGAATGCAAACAAGACAGTGATAATAGTTATGGTGAACAAAGCGTACGTAGAAGGTGACAAGTCCATGCTTGATTTATTCCTAGACAGCTTATGGCTTGGTGAAGACACACGTCCTCTTCTTGATCATGTGTTGCTGGTAGCTATGGACGAGACATCCTTCGAACGCTGCAAGTTTCTAAGGTTGCATTGCTTCAAGATTGGCTTGGAGGGACTGCAAGATAAAGAACATGTTTTTATGTCTGAAGGGTTCGTGAAGATGATGTGGAGGAGAACCCTTTTTCTTGGAGATGTTCTGAAGCGTGGTTATAGTTTCATCTTCTCGGTATGATTTTATGTTGGCAAGCATTTATTTTTTATCAAAATAGATCAACTTAATAAATTAATCAACTGAATCAACGTAGGTTTTTTTTTTTTTTCTTTTTAATTTGATTAGGAAAGTTTTCGGAAAAACATTGAAAATGACACTCAACTATTTATTGAAGAAGAATATTATTTCGAAGAATGGTAGAAGATGAATAAAATTTCATAATGAAAACTTTTTTCTTTTCTTTTTGAGGTTATAATAGTTAAAAGATAATTAAATTTGGTATCTTTTACTTGAGAGATTAGGATAGATGTTACTAAGTTATACGACAATTGGCTACTAAAATTCCTTCCTATATTAAAGGAGCAAAAAATATTCTGAAGTATCTTATAACTTTGTTCAATTTTAATTGAGTCTTGAATCTTTCAATTTTAAAATCTAGTTTTGGTAGGCTTGATAGTTAATGAAATTTTAATAATTAAATTGCTATTTTTCCTATGATCTAACAATCTAATATTTAAAACTATATAATTGTTTTTATGTAGAAATGAGAAATGAAGTTTGGAGCCAATTGCTATCCTTTTATTTAAATAACTTAGATAAAGTATAGTGTTGACACTAATCCATATTTTCTATTGTTGAATTTGAGATTTTTACTACTTTTATTTTATGGTTTTAGTTACAAATTTAGGTAGAAGTAGATAAAATTAGCTTCATATTGTTTAGTTAGGAATTAGTTGGCAATTTTTAAATAGCAAACAAGGAATATGAAAATTATTATAAATAGTCCTATTATGTAAGTTCTTTTTTCAACCTCATTATAATAGAAGATAGGAGATTCTGGATCCAGCACATTCCACTTAGAAGATTGGTGTAATGTTACAAAACTACTATGTCATTGACTTATTATATAAGTTCAAAAGTTCATTAAACAAGGAACTAATTACCAATCCTAACATTTAGTGCTATTTTTGTTTTCTCTTGAGTGGAACCATAAAACCATAGAGGACATGTGATAGAAAACTTGGATGCTCACTTATTATAAGTTGTCAAAACCTTACGGTACTCTCCTTCAATCGAGTTTTAGTTATAGTTTAACTCGAATACGTGGAAAATGGAATATTTGATCTTGCTCCATCAAATATGAGAAGCATATATTAGATTACAAGGCCAATGCATCGGCCGATACATAGCAAATAATAACTTTTCTGAGATTAATTAGATTTTGCCAACGTTTGGTTACATACTTTTTTTATGATATTAGACTCGAAAAAGGTCATTTTTTGTTTATAAAATATATTTAAGAGTGGAAAAAACTCCATGAGATTGGACATAACTTAAAAATTTTTATCTCTTATATTTGATAATATAAAAATATTGAAACTGCATAAAAATAAAATATTTTAATAAAAATCTATCTAGTGTTGTCTAATACTGTGTACAATAAAAATGGTAAAAAAATTATACTGTGATATACAATCATTCTTATCGTGTTTAATTTTTCTAAGCAAATGCTATCTTTTAAGGCATATAAATTGTTTGTTAGTTTATTTGTAAAAAAACAAAAAAGGAATTTATAGGTTTGGAAGTCAGGAAAAGGCTGGACTACGTAATAAGTGTGCAATTAATGACTGTTATGGGCGATAACAAAGACGAATATATAAAAGTTAATTAATTGACATTTGAGACGTTAGAATAGTACGGTAGTGTGTCCAAAGATTCAGTGGTCAACTGTAAAAGGAACGAAACCAGATGATGGCATGTGGGTAACCGTACTTCTAAGTTGTGTTAATTTAAATATGATCATTGATAATTTAATATCATATTGAAGTCTTCCAACGAATTAAGGAGATCAAAAGCATTATTGGGAGCTTGGTTCAGCTTGCCTTGATTTTTCCTTTAAAACAATTCAAATCATAGGAATTTTTACAATCTATAAAATTTCACTTTGGTTTAAAGATTGAAATATGTTTTGTCGTTTGAAAAAAGTATACTTGTATGATTCAATAACACACATGGCAAGTACATAATTTTTTTTTTTTTTTTTGTTAATTACAAAAGCATGGCTTGGTCAGTTTATAAACACATGACCCATGTTAATTTTTTTGACAAATAAGTAACTCAAGTTTCATATAAAAGTGTTATCATAATTAATTATCATTAGAGGGATATATGTAAGAGTCTTATTAGTCTAAAAAAAATAATTTAGTAAAAAAATTGTTGAATAAAAATAAAATATTAAAATTATTTTTTAAAAAATAAAAAATTGAAAAAAATGTAAAATTAATTTTTATGACAAATAAAATATTAACATTTATCATTCTAAAATTATTAAATAATATTGATACTTTTCTATGAAACTTGTCACTTATTTATAAAAAAAAGAAAATAACACAAGTCATGTATTTACAAATTGGTCAAAACAAAAGTTATATTTTTGCAATTAACCTTTTTTTTAATAAATACATGAGGTTGATGGAGTAAATAATATTCGTGTAAATTTCCAATGTCTATTAGCTACTAATTTTGTTCTTAATATTTGCATATAGTTTGGATTTTGAGTTGATATATATGTAGACACACACATAATATATAAATTATCATTATAAAGTTGAATGATATATATGTATATTATATATAATAATGTAAACGAAAAAAGAATTATATGCATCGTTACAATAAAAGAATTTTTTAAATCACGAGTAAATTATTACCATGACTTAATTTAGTGTTATGTTTACCTCTCCGACCAAATTTTTTTAATTTGGGTCGCTTTGAATATTTCCCAAGCCACATTAAAATCTCTCTCTCTCTCTCTATATATATATATATATATAAGTATATATATATATATTGTATTAGTTTGGTTTTTATTGGTTTATTTTGTTTAATTTGTTCTCTTTCCTATCCACAAAAATATTTAATTTCATATTGAATGAAAATATTATTGATATAAAGAGATTCATAAAACGAAGAGTTAGATATAAAAACTCAGTCAAATAAATCGATAGACCTCTTCGAAATTTAAATTGTCCCACCTAGAGTATAATATAATCTTTCCCACATGAACAAAATCCACCCAATTGGCGATTGGAAAAATTCCATAAAAGGAATGACATAATCGAGATGATGATAAAACATAAGAAAAAAAATGATAAAGCATAAAATTAAAATCAAACCTTTAATTCAAAAGCCTATTGATAATCCGTAATATGGATTACCATGATCTTTTTATATTCATTATATCCATTGAATTAGCATATGATGATGGTTTGTGGTGGACCTATGATGATGGAAATGGTAGAAAAAATCTAAATCTGGAAAGTTCTATTCAACGAAAAGACAAAGATCCATAGATATTGAAACCAATAAAGGTTGATTTGTGATTTTTTTTTTTTTCCTTATAAGAGAGAGGGGGGATTGAAAATGGAGTTTTGGTATAGCATTTAATTTATCCAAAATCTTGGCATGATTATATCTATTATAATTTATAATTATAGGAACTTGTTCATCCTATACCTCTTCCTTATTTTCTTTTCTTATCATACCATTTTAATAGTACTATTTTGTATTGATACCATTCCCCGTGGTACCCCTTTGTTGCTACCTCTATATATTGAATCTTTTAATATTACCTTTTTTATATTGTATTGTTGCATAATATAAAATATTATTTTTTTACATTGTTACCTTTTCAGTATTACCTTTTCATGTTTTACTTCACTTGATCTCTGTTATTTAATACTAATAATTTTTGGAAAAAAATAATAATGAGTAACTACTCCTGCTACATATTATACAACTATAATATATTATTTTTTATAATAATTTATTATCTAATCGTAATATAAATTTCAAAAACGTTTTACTATTTTTCATTTTCATTATTAACTTTTCGTTTACTTCTTCGATATTATATTTTCAAATCCTTATATTTCATAAAAACACTCTTTTTTCATCAAATGAAAAAGCACCACATTAATGTTAATTCGTAATATGCAATAAGTTTATGTATAACAAAATTCTTGATTTTTTTCCAATTTTTTAGATTTTTTTTCCCCAAAATTTTTTATTATTCATTCATAAGATCTTTTGTTATCCATACCTTTTCATTACTTAAAAAAAATAGTTGTACACAAAATATTTTTTGTAGAAAAGTTGTGGCTTTTATATAATAAAAAATAAATGACAAAGGCTTGGCAAATAATGTTAGTACCTATTTATATATAATCTTTTCATATCAATGCATTGCACGGAGTTCTAAGTAGTTCATACTATAAGACCAAATCTAACTTATTGACTTTGAAAAGAAAAATGATTTAGAAAATCCAAAAACAATTGTATGCCGTATGTTCATAATTTGAATTTTGAAATAACATTATCACTCCTTAACTCAAAACTATTATATATATATATACACATATATATATATAACCTCCATATAATTTCTTATAGCATGCGTTTGTGTTCTAATTTTTTTTTATTTATTTTTTACAAATTCTCATAGGATATCACTACATGAATGATACTTGAACTTTAAAATTAATTAATTTAGTACTTGAAACAACCTTTTATATATGCAATAGTACCTTTGTCAAGTTTTTTAAAGTATTAAATTGATAAATTTCAAAGTTTTTCATATACTAAATTAATATATTTTAAATTTCAAATATTTAATTACATATTTTGCAAAATTCAATTACCATCAGTTGCGTTATTCCTTTCACATATAAATAATATTTATACTTGCAATGGGATGACATTATTTGTGTGCATATGTATACATATAACGCTTGGCAATAAATTTCATTAATGGCATCTCCCTTGAAGTCTGAGATTGTAATTTGATCTTTCACACTAGTATTGGCTAATTATGGCAGGACACAGACATTATGTGGCTGAGAAATCCATTTCTGAGATTGAGCCCGGATTTGAGCGAGGACATCCAAATAAGCAGCGATCTATTCAATGGTGATCCATGGTCTCAAGCCAACCACATGAACACAGGCTTTTACATGATCAGATCCAACAACAAAACCATAGCATTGTACGACATGTGGTACTCGAGAAGAAACAACTCTGGTGGAATGAAGGAACAAGACGTGTTCCAAGCGATGCTAAGGGAAGGTGTGTTTCAACAACTAGGACTAAAGGTTAGATTCCTAGATACAGTGTTTTTCAGCGGATTCTGTAATGATAGCAGAAATGTGAGGGCTGTTTGCACGGTTCACGCTAATTGTGTCGCACCATTAAAGCCAAGGTCTCTGATCTTCTTCAAGTTCTTCATGATTGGAAGAGATTCCTTAGCTTACCTGCTAATGACACTGCACCTTTTGGGTGGTCCAGGCACGTGGCTTGCCTAAATTCCTGGAATTAAAAGTATTACCAAACAAAAGTAAGAATATTTGAGTACCACACAACACGTAATGTATATTTTTATAGTGGGATATATTAATTATATTTAGATACACGAGAATAATTTTTTTTACATGACATATGATGACTAATAGTTTTTATTTTTATTTGACATGATGCTTAGCTAGTAGCATTGAATAGTCGATTTGTAACCCTCTAAATTTAATTAAAAGTATTACTGTCATGTATAATACTTTATGTATTACACGCTTAGACTTCTTAGAATGATATGTTTATGTTGAATATTTGCTACGCAATTTTAAATTATGAAACCATTCGATTAGATTATCAAAATAACTGAATTTATAATTTATAAAATAAACTTTACAAAAATATATCATAAACTACTCTGATGAGTAAATTATCTTCTCATAAACAAAACTTACCATCAGGTATCACCAATACCTTTCATGATGGTAAACAGAGCTTTAAAAACTTATAAATTACAAAACTTGGCTACAATAATCTCCTTAAAAGAATATTACAATTCAAAATATAAATCCAGCTCTTTAATAAACAAATAAAAACAAACCATCTACATTCTTCGATCTTAACTCACATCTCTCATTTATAGTCTTCTCCAAAGTCGACCCCTGTCAAAAATAATCAATATCATCATCATGTCATCAACATCCATCATCATCATCAATACCTAAAAAGAGAACAACAACAATAATAACGAGCCTAAGCTTAGTATATAGTTACGCGCATACATGGAATGACACACAAACCTAGCTAAATGCAATGCAACAAATAACAATTTATTATCTTTTATTATAATAAAATAAGCAACACGGAGCAATCACACACCGGAACAAACTATTGGGAATTGATTTACCATCCCTGGCCCACCATCGTAGTAGTAGGGGAGTGCACCGATAGCTCCCGTAGGTGACTACCCTAGTGCAAGAATCTGGGGATCCTAATTAACCGCAGCTACTCAGAAAGTTGATATAAGCAGCCCGAATACTTATATTTCTGATATAACCAATAAAAAAAAAGTAATCTCATCTAGGGTTTACAGTCGATACTCAACTTTACTTAAAATAGTCCATAATATCATCTACTTCAATCATTCCCATAAACAATGAACTAAATCATATTACATCATTTTAAGGATGAGCAAATGTTACACCCATACCATACACCCAATCAATCACCTGTTGAGCTACCTATGAATGTCATTGTATAATGATGGTAGTGGCTTAAGCGTTTAAACTACCGTGTCTACTCAGACAAGGTTGCTGATTCTCGAGTAGGTTCAATGGCACAAACAAATAACACTTAATTATTAGGTCTTCTCTAAGTTTCAATTCATTTTAGTATATCTATCCTAGCATCTAACACGCAAGTTACTATGTACCTTTTTAATTCAAAATTCAAACAGAAACAGAAGATATGCTAGAATCCATTTGAGAAGATAAATCAGGTATCAATGTCTGTAGATTCAAGAATTAAACTTATATAAGAATTTATATTAATTGTCCATTTATATCAAACTTGTTTTATAATCCTATTTGATCAAACACTAAATAGGAACCTTGTTATGGCTGCAAAGATCGCCCCGCCAAAATACAGACAGTTCTTCTTTGTTAGTCAAAGTATTTCTTTTCACTTTGGTTATAGTATTTTATTACAAAAGCATCAACAAAGCATTCATATTCAAAAACATTCATTTTCCAAGCAATCATGCATTTGAAACAACATATTCCCCATGTTATCTATGGTTTATCCTAACTCATTAACTTAAGCTAATTATTGACTATTATCTCATTTTATTTCAATTCTAACCAATTTGATTAGAGTTAATCATTTAATCCAATTACTAAGTCATTTTGATCAAACTTAGTCAATCTAACTCATTTTAATTTATCAAAGTATATTTAGTCAAGTTGAACTAAGATTGATTAACTAAGTTCATTTTATATCTAAGATTAATATTAACTTAAGTCTATATTAACTTAATCTTAGCCAAGTTGATTAATAGAAAATCAATCTAATTCGTTTTATTTCATTCAAGTTCATTTAGTCAAGTTGAACCTAGGTTTATAAGCTAAGTTCATTTTATATCTAACTCTATATTTAATCAAATTATATATTAAGTCTTTTAAGTTCACTAAACCCATACTTAATTGTATCATTCAACAAACATAACACATTAACTATCATTTATTTATTTCATTTTAGCCCTAAAAGATTCATATTATACTTAACTACATATATTTAATTAGTAAAACAATTTTTCAACTTTGTTTGAATATAAAACAACTTAAATCAAACGAAATTTTGGCTTTTATACTTTTATAATTTCTAAAAGCTTAAAACATGAAAGTTATAGATCTCTTTTTAATATTTCTATAATATTTTAAATCACCTAAATCTGATTTCATATGAAAAAGTTATTATTAAAATCCAAAATAGTGTTGCAATAAGAAAAACCAAACGAGGATGTATGGTAAGCTGTATGAACCATACACCTTTCCATACATGTTATGTGATAGGGTGTGTGAACTCAAGAATCTTGCACAGAAAGTCATACACCTTCCCATACATATCGTATGACAGGGTGTATAAACTCAGAATCCCTACACAATCTTAAACAGAAAGATATACATCTTCTCATACATGTTGTATGGCAGGATATATGAAATCAGGAACTTTGCTCAGCTTAAATAAAATGTCATGCACCTTTCCATACATGTTGTATAGCAGAGTGTATGAAACTATACGACTTTCCTTACTTCTTTTACATCATTTCATCAATTTTTACACATTTTACTTCCATTACAACATAATACAAGAAACATACAACACATAAATACAATTTTCAACACTTCTAATCCCACTTCACTTTATCAAAACACATCCAACTACATCATCAAAACTTAACTTCCATGCACAAATACTCCTCCATCACAAATTTCCTCACAAACCTAACCTTTCCTTAGCTCCAATTCATCATATACATGAACAAATAATAATCAAACAAAGAAAAAAAAACTTACTTGATTTAAGAAAAACTCAACCATAATAACTTTGTCACTACCACTTCCTTTAGGTTAATAATGCTCCTCCAAGCTTGATCTACTCCTTCCATCTTGTTTCTACCTTCAATTTCTCTTTTGATCTACTCTTACACTAGAGATTATAGAGAGGAATTTGAAAAAAAAAATGAAGAAAAGAAGAAAAGGAAGAAGAAAGCAACTGTGGAAACAAAATGAGGAGTAAAGGAAAGAAAGAAAAAGAAAAAGAAAAAGGAGGCAACCCATGAAAGTCAACAAATGAGAAAGGTAAAATAATTATAGAGGATAAGGATTAAAAACTTTTTAAGGTTAAAGGATTGATATTTAAAATTGTCAAATGATTTTCTTAAGCATTGAAATAATTAAAACATGATTTTAGGATTCATAACATAAAAATGATTAGCTAGCAATAAAAAATTAGTTTTGGAATTTAACTTTGTAAAAATTTGATGTTTAGTTTAAGTTTAGAATGAAAACTGATATTTTTAAATAAGCAAATGAATTCAAAAATTCATGGAGTTTTAGGAAATATACTTTAGACTAAAGCTCAAAAGTTTGGGACTTTGCAAAACCCTTAAATCCTATATTTAGATTTTTAGAGAAATAAAATTAGGGTAAAAGAAGTCTAAATAAATGGTTGAAAAAGATTGACTGATTTGATCCTTCAGAAAACGTTATTATGGCAAATATATGATTTATAAGAACATTGAAATTGTTAAACTTCAACTTATATCTATTTACTAATTTATATCAATTTATCTAATCATATTATATAATTTACCTTAATTAATGTGAGGTTATCTAAACCAAATTAGTTACTTATTTTGGATTTGAAAACTTAGGACATAAAACTAATAGATTTAAACAAGAAATCGATTTCCAAAATTTATAGATATTAAGAAAATAGGTTTTTGATTCAAATAGCTAAATAGAGTCTTTGTAAACCCCTAAAATTTTCATAATTCATAGAAAATAATCCTACAAGTCTAACCCCAAAACCGAAACCCCAAAAATCGACCCAAGTTAAAACCAAATTCTAAATTAGATCAAACATGAAAATTCTTAATCTTGAGAAAAAGTGAACCCTTAAAACAAAATAGAAAATACAACAATCGGTTGATTCAATATCAGTATACCAATCAAATCATCTATCCAATTTCTAACATGCAAATCAAGACGATATATCTAAATAACGCTCGACAACGAAATACTAAGATATTAAATCCTTAAGTGAATTTTAGAATCAAAATTTTCAATTTTCACCAAAAATCAAACTGAGTCAATCCATAACCCTAGACTCGGTTAAACGATCCCAAGAACTGAAAAATATTAAATAATCACAAATAAAATGAAATAAACTGTAAAGACCTTGCCCACTTAACCTAATTATTAAGTGTGTTAAATCTCCCAACCATACATAATACCCAAATATTAGGAACAATATTTAAGCATTATACGTAAGGTCGTCTTAAAAAAAGATGTTTGTAATGGCTACCTATTTAAAATAGATATAACATTTACATGTTTTGAACTAAGAAACCCTACCACTACATAGGTAGTGGGTCATTATCTATATGCAATTCATACATCATATATACATTACAACCTCCCAAGAATCATATAAACATAGAAATCTTACTTACAACCCAATATATTACAAATACAATTCAACTCAAAACACATTCCAAGGCTTAACAAATAAGCCAAAAAACTTCACAAAATTTTACATCAGAAGGAATCCTAAGCATATACTAGGCCTCTCTCTCCTAGTAGTCATCCATAGAATCCTCCTAGTCAGTCCCATAACCCATGTCGTCATAGGGCTCGTCATAAAGTCACCTGCAAGATAGCAGCATGAGCCAAAGGCCCAGTACACAATAATGCAAACAAATACATATGCAATGCTCACTTAACAAAATGCAATGCAATAAATCACCATAAATTCATTATCTTTTAGTCAAGTGAATAGAACAACACTGGAGTATTCAAACTCCGATTCAAGCTTAGGAATTCTAGGGGTCTTGAGTAACAGCAGCTGCTCAGGGGGTTGATATAGATAGACCGGATATTTATATCTTCTATATCTAACCGATAAAGAATATAATAGCATCATTTAGGGTTCACACTCCTTTATACACTCCACTTATCCTGGTCTATAACATCAATTAGTTCAACAGTCCCATACCCATGAACTAAAACATGTTATTTCTTTCCCAGCCTAAGTAGAGGATATACCGATACAGTTAACCCTATTAGCTACCCACTTAGCTAATAAAAGAAATCACCATTGTATCATGGTGAAGCATTACATTATGGATTTGAGTCATTTCATCATGATAAAGGATTGGGCTAAGTGCCTAAACTACCGTGCCATTGCATCATGACAAAGTTGTTGCTCCTTGGTTCCGGATTCAATGACGTAAAGCATAACCAATTTCAATATCTCTTATTAATCTTCGATTAAATTCAATTTAGTATATGCCTATCCTAAGCAACAATCAATTAAAGTATTGTGTACCTGATTTGATTTGGGAATTGACGGGAATCTTCAACTGAGTATCTATCTCTGTTTCACATAAATCAACTATATCACATTGCTATCCTAAGTCAATCTTATATTCGCTATATTAGAACTTAGGAAAATTATTGAACCTTAAGTAAAAACAATCCAAAGTCATCACATAACATATATATAACATCATACAAGGCAAATCTTTGATTAAAAAGTCTTATATCATGTATGGGAAGAAGTTAGAAAAACTTGAAATTTACAAGTCCACGTCGGCCATTAACGCCTGCAATGTAAACCTTAACGCCGATGGTATAGGACCATACGTCGGCGGCGTATAAGGTGGCGTTAAGAAGTATGTATTATGTACAAACTTGGAGTCTTTATGTCGACAATGTTAACGTCGACGTTTAAGAAAATTTCAAAAGGTCAGAAATTAGAGTTCTAACGCCGGGAAATTCTTTCTCCAACGCCAGCGGCATTTGAGAAAATTTCCAAAAGGTCAGAATTAAAAACTTTAACTCAGCATGTATGCCAACGGCGTACGAGGTGGCGTACACTGCAATTCGCATCTATAACATGTTAACATTTTACCTCTTCCATCTCACTCCAAACCACATGAAAGCCTACTACAACCTATCTATAACATGTTAAGCATTCTAAAGCTTTCCTAACCACTCTACAACATCTCAACAAGAATTTAGCACATTAACTACTTGTATGATACTACACATGCATATTTCATGAATTAAAAGGAAAATAAGACATCTTAAACATCAAATGAACTTACCTCAATGTATATATAAGGCTTAGGGAAGGATTTTTGGTGTGTTGAGTCCAAGAAAACTTGATTTGGGTCTTGAAATTTTGGGCTTTGGAGGAATTACGAATTTCCTCTCCTTTTGTTCTGTTTTGGATTGTTTAATGATGCAAATTAGTATTGATGTTTATCCTAATAATGTTGACTTTTGGGAGGGCAGATTTGGGAAGACTTGGGCCTTATTTGGGCTTAGATTTGGGCTTGTATTAGGGCTTAAGAAGGCCAAATTTGCTAGGCTTATGGGTTAAGAATTTATCTAAAAACACATTTAATTTATCAGACATTAATTACTACAACAACCACTTGCATTAACATAATAATTGAATAGCATAACTAAACTATCATGCTAAGTATATTACTCTAGCTTATTATCTAATCTCATACATTATATCACATTCACAATACAAATACACTAATTCACTCAAACACATACACACATGCAACAATCAATCTACATATATTAATTATAAATTAACTTTGAGTCATTTCATAAACCATAGACGTTGAACTAAAAATATAATACGGACATAACTCCAAAATTTTATGCATAACTCAACAAAACGGAAGTCAAACCGGAACCCTAAAAGTCAACAAAGCTTACAACAAACCTTAGTGTTTAAGATCCGGCAATCCCGCACTCTTAAACCTTAAACAACGAGATAGAAATAATTGTTGATAATAGTTCGTAATAATATAAGGAAGCTTAAAAATATCAGATTCACAAATTTCTAATGTCTTTCATATCCGAATGGGATCAGTTTTCAAAAAACCATGCCTCGGTACACCAAATGGAAAAAATATTCCATTAATACCAATAGACTCATAAAAATATAAGGAATCCAAAAATATCAGTTTTAGAATTTTTCGGTACATAAAAATTACAGATATCGTATTTATACACGTATTTTTATTACTACCGGCATTTATTTGTCTAGTCTACTATTCATAGTACTTTTCTACTATTCATCTATCTCTACTTTTTCTTACTACCTATTCTTACAACTACATATATATTATTTACAACTTTTTTTACCATAAAATTCTACACCACATATTACTAAACTTCTCTTACACTTTTCTTCTAAAATTAATTTTTCATCACTTCTCTCTCTCTCTTCTTTTGTTGCCGTCCTTGTTGCCATCTACCTCCCTCTCTCTCTTCACTCTCAATTATTTTTTTTTCAATTATTTCATTACATCTAATTTCCACTGAAAAACTCTATAAATACCCCTTCCTCTTTCATTTTTTCACACAACTCATTTCACTACCAAAACTCTCTCAAATTCACTACACAAATCTTTTTCCAAATTTCTCTCTACCAAAACTCTCTTAAAACCAATTCTTCACAAAAATCATTCTTTATACACAACTACCTACCACATAACATACCCCCATAATACCCCATTCATCTACCATCTTCATACCACATAAACACTTTAGGTAAACTTTTCCAACCATTTAGTTTATCCATGTCATGTAACTTAACATGACTATAGTGTTGTTTTGAAACTCACATGAGTAGTAAAAGTAACATGTTCATATTTTATTCTTGCATATGAAATTCCTATTTTACTGTCTTGTTATTATGTTTTTATACATGTTGTTATTAATATTATTATTTGTTATTATTGTTATTATTATTCTAACTTCTTATTCATAGCTAACTAAATATATTTATGTATTTATATATAATCTTTAGAGCATATAAGCTCACTTGTTATTTATTTATTTTCTTGTTTTGCAATTTATTTATTCATGCTATTTTAAAACTAGTCTTTCTAATCTTAGACATGTCCATATCAAGTTAAAACAACATTTTCTTTATTTCTTTTATTCTTTTTGGACTAATCTATTCTTAATCCCGGGATGTCTTGATGAAGCTAAGGCTCCCAATACTTGACCGGGATATCTTGATAAAGTTAAGGTTCCATAACTTGATTTTTATTATCTGGCTTATTATTATTAACTTCTAATATCTTTCTTATATTTTTATTATTTTACATGCTCATAATACATGTATCTACATAATAATATTGTCTTAACTAAATTTAAAAGTAGAATTTTTCTTTAAAGGAACTTGAAACCGAATTTTCTATTATGAGACTTGTTATTAAATAATAGAGTTATTATCAACAACGTAGAAATGAAATAATACAAGTTTTCTCAAAATAACGAAAATAGCTTTACCAAAGAAATATAAGAAATAAACACTTTCTTTTCATAATATGGTAACCTAAGTCTTAGGAAAATAATTTGTTGGTATTCAAAGTTTTCACAAAAAGTTCAAGATTAAACTCTTTTCAACTTCATGACAAAACCAAGAAACAAACTAGTTTTCAAAATTAGATAAAATCAACCCATAAAGTTATAAACCCACTAGAGAAAATAATGATTTTTCAAGTTTCTAAAGAAGGACTTATCTTCAAAGAATACAAATATGATAAGATCAAAAACAAAGGATTTTATCAATAAAAGGATTATTTTCAAATAAAATTTGTAGAGGAAATAAAAGACCAAGTTTTAGAAAACAAGAACTTATATTTAACAAGAAATATAAGAAGAAAAGACTCATTTTCTAAAACCATTCTAAATGCAAATTTATATATAGATTATCAACAACTTAATAAACTTTTGATAACTTTGATCTTTATCACTATAAGTAAAAATTATAAAAAAACCAAAGTTAAAGGAAAATTGACTTGTTTTGGAAAAGTAATGAGGAAAATAAAATAATAATATATTCATTTATAATAACTAGGAAAATATGAAGTTTCTTGAAAATACTTGAAAAGAAATTTGTCAAGTTAAGTTTAACACTTTAAAATGAATTGTTTTATGAAATAAATTTATTGAGACACTACCATTAGAATTTTTGCATATAAGTGAGCTTATCTATATACTCAAGGGATTTATCAATATATATATATCTACATTTTTTTACTAAAGGAATTTTTAATGTAGTTGAGTTGGAAAATTGTTTCGCAAAATCTAGAAATATTCGTTTTGAATTTTTACCTATGGTTTTGGAACCCAAACGACCTTATATGACAAAAATAGCCTTAAAATGGATAGATCTTTCGAATAGGTAGGAAATGGTATATTATTGTGAAATTCCGAGTTAAAATGAGCAAGTTATAGCCATTTTAAATTGGAATTTTATTCTATACGATTTTGACAAACATAGTAAAATATAATTAGAAAATTTAAGTAGAATTTTTACTAAATACTCATCCCTCGTATCTCTTTTGTCTAGGTGACGAAGGATATGGGATTCTCCTTCCTGAGGATTGCTACGATTAAAAGATTATGAAATAGACGAGTGAGTTATTCCTCTTAATTTCGTTACCTTGCTTGTGCTTGTAAAGTAGTGGCACTAGTATACTAAGAAAGATAAAAATGGATATGTATGGGAATTCGTTAATATGTATATATGTGATTCTATACTTATGTGTGAAATGAGAATTAAGAATATCGCAACTTCAACTGCTTGTTTAAGTATTTTTGTTTACTCACTTATATGACTACTTATTATTTGTTAAATTAATTGATCCCTCTCCGCACCCAACAACCTCCCCACCCCCCCACCCCCCCCCCCCCCCCCCCCCCCCCCCCCCCCCCTCCCCCTTTCTCTCTCTCTCTCTCTCTCTTTAATTAATCTTAATAAGGTTTGGCTTAAGAAACATAAAACGCTCACGCATCGCATCTATCAAGTCACATTTTTTTCGAAAAGCTGCTACTCCTATGCGTAGAGTTGGATTAGCTGTTATTGTGCTAGGACATGGGCCATGTTCATGTTCCTTCCTAGAGAATCCAAATCACTTGGGGAATGTGACTCTAGGTTCGGAGTCGAGCCAACCGAATGCTTTGGGTGGGACTTGGGGACTAGCAGTAGATAATGTCACGGATTTTCATCACCAACTCCTAATCTTCGATACAGAGGGGTAAATCCGTTCTATATATGGTTTCTGGATAACTATATATATTTGTGTAATCACGTGATTGTTGCATTGTATGCATAGCATATGTGTGAAAATTAAATGAACTTGTTTGACACTATGGTGCGAATGAAAAGAAATACCTTACTAAGCTAGTTGTAAGCTTATACCCTCATAGATTTTGTGAAACAGGTATACCATGGCTTAAATCGAAGATCATAACATTAAGAAAGCTTGGAAGGATGTTAAACTTTTATGAAGGCATTAGGAACATAGATGAAGTTACTTATAAGGTTCCTTATATGTAATATATGCTATGATAGTGTTTTGGAAATTCTAAGAAGTGTATTTATTTTGACATGAAGATAATAGAGGGATATGTCCTTAAGAATTGTATTTACCATGTTTATATTTTATGATAAGTATGCTCTTTGCCTTGTTACTTATTCATTATCAATGTAAATTGCGCTACTCCAATGCGTTCCCTTGGTTGTGATGTACGCCTTGTACATGATATGGGAGCTTTTGTGTGACTGAGGTAGTCATTCTTAGGCTTAGTATTGTGTACGACAAACTGCCATGTTAGGTTACCCCTCGGAGCGTGATAGTCTTTTATCAAATTTCTTTTTTTTTTTTCGTTTTGATGATTGAGCTATAAAAATTAGGTTTAAATTAGAAATTTGAGAAGAAAGGATTCAAGTTGAAAATTATTAAGATGATGAGGAACTTTGGTTTGTTAACAAAGATAATTTAAAGAATACAACCAATAAAAGGAGTGGGATTTCAATTGAAGAATTCCTTTCATAAAATAAGTAATGGGAACAATTGGATAAATGGGAAAAGAGTACTTGTGATCTCAAGTTCAAGAAATTTGTTTTATTAATTGTTTATGTTTATCTATCTAATCATACTCTATTGTTTAATTTACTTAGTTTAATCATACTAATTAATCAAAACAAATTATTCTAGTTAAGTTAGAACTTGGGGTTTACACAATTCCCTTGATCATTCTTTAAGATAAGTCCCAAAACTAATCCAGCCAACTAATAGAATCTTTGTTAATCCAATGGCTTCACAGAGATTATATAGCACTAAGAGTGAATTTTCTTAATGAGAAGACTATTGTCCTTCACTTAAGACATATGGTGCCTCTTCCTTACCCGGCTTGGAATATTCCTTCCTTTTCGATTGTTGAGACAAAGTTGCATTAATTGAATCAGCTCTAGCCTTGGCTGATTAAGTAAGGCTTTATTTGATGAGTTTACCTTAGTAACCATGTTTTTAGTTCTACAAAAAGACGAGTTTCTTTACTTCTTTCATCATAGTAGTTGGATAAATAAAAAGTCAAACCAACACATTAGTAGTCCCATTATCTTTAGAGACATTTTATTTAGAAGGCTTCTTTAACATTTCTTGGCCAAGTAGGAAAGATGTGCTTTGTTATGTGCTCTCTTCTCTACTCATAGACATAGGACTTTTACTCGTCAATTTATCAACAGCCTCCAAGGAAGAATAATCAATATGATTTGTGTATAATTCAATTTATACCTTGCTATATATAAGAAAAATAACACAAATTTTACTTTTGATGGTGCTATTCTTCATTCTTTTTATTTTTTTTATTTTTTTACCCATCCCATTCTATGATAAGGTTATTGAGATTTAGCCAAAACCATTCTTAGTTATATTTACAAGTATTTATTAGAGTATTATTTTATAATACTTTACTTGATTAGATATATTTCAAGATGGTATTAAAAATCACAAGATAGATTTCATGCTTAGGCACATACTCCCACTTGGATAGGTATTAGCACAATGTCCTAGACCTTATACGTACCCTAGAATTTGTATTGTGAGATATACACAAATGCAAGTTTCAATTGTCTTATAGCCACTCAATTTAAATTATTAACTAGTAACAATAAATACAAAATAATATTATACTAAGTTCTTATGGATTAAAAAAAAGAAAATTTTAATTATAAAAAAGTAACCCATGTTTTTATATTTTTATAAAAACATGATATGTGTTTTTTTTTTCGATAATTAGCTTATCTAAAATTTCATTGGTTTTGTTCTGTCTAATCTGACATTAAATCAAACATGGGCAAGCACATGTGGCAAGTGTGGAGTTAAAAAAAATGCAAAAAATTCACTTCATTGTGCCTCATTTCTCCCTAACCTTTCATCTTCTTCCTAGCTAGAACATGACTTTCTCTCCAATCCCTCTCTCTCTAGGCCTCCTGACTCACAATGCTCCAACTGCCTTCGCCCTTTGGATACCAATTCTACACTAAAACCAAACACATTCAATCTCTCACATCAAACTTCACTTGATGTCCACGTTGACCTTCTGACATTAAAATCACAGAGCTGAATTCACAAAAGTAGATGCTTTTAGGGTTGGTTTTTTTTTTTTTTTTTTGAAGAATTGTAAGAAAGATGATGATGAATGCTCCAATCGCCCCAACCCTTTGGACAACGATTCTACAAAGAGAATTTGTTTTTTTTTTTTTCCCTTCAAGGCACAGTGGAGAGATTGTTTGTATTTTTTTCTTCAACGTCACGCGTGCTTGCCACGTGTTGGATTTAACGTCGGATCAAAAGAACAAAATAGATAAAATTTCAAATTAGCTATTGTCAAAGAAAAAAAAATTTATAAGTCATAATTTTATAAAAATGTAAAAACACAAGTCACTAATTTTGTAATTAACCCAAAAAGAAATAAGATATATGAGAAATGTGGTTAAATTTAGGCCCAACAATCAAATGTCCATCTAAACACCTATAAAATATTACCTTCGCGTGCCTATTTCCATAACTAACATTTTCTCTTTATCTTCTTCATCTATTGCTTACAAAAGTATTCCATTCACTTTAAATAATCAAATTCTTTGTTAATTTACTTAAGAATATGGTGAAAACTCTTGTCATTTTTGGAGGAAACGACAGCACAATAAATGACACCAGGATCATCAACATTCTCCATCTCCTCCTTAACCATCACCTAATTCTCTAGCCTAATATATGTGAAACAATTTCTCTTAGATTCCATGCGGGCTAAGTTAAATGTGAATGTCATATTCGATCCATCCTCTTGACAAAAGCTACAATTTTGAATCTTTAGAGGGAATCCATGATTTCCATGAGACTCTTGTGAGATCAAGTTCCTGTGGATTTAAAGAATGAAACATATATCAACCTCATATGTATTTTTCTATTAAATGCAATGAAATGTGCAATAGTTGATGAATATGAAGCAGCATTATGTCAAAAGACTGCAAATGCATTTTGCTGTTTTACTAATTACATTAACCAATTCAGAATTACCAAATAAACTAGGGATGCAAACCGGGGGCGGGTCGTTATAGGGTACCCGCCCGCCCCGCCCCGCTAAAAACCCTATAGGGTCAGACCCTATAGGGTTTAGGGTCGGGTTTTGGGTTTACTCATAACCGTTGGGAAAACCCGACCCGATTTAAAAAAAAAAAAATTAAAAATTTAGTTTAAGGAATTTACTTATTCAATTAGTTGGATGATGCTTTTCATATAATTATTTTGTTATTCATGTATTAAGTCCACATGATAGGATATAAATTATATTTACAATTAATAATCACTGCCAATTATCCAGAGAAAATCGGTTTCCATGTGCAACCTTCCCCACTTTTTCAAAATTCATTTCTTTTCCATGCAACACAACAAAATATAAAAATTAATTTCTCAGAAAAATATATTTTATATATATATATATATAATTATATAATAACAATAAATCAAGATATATAGATCGTCGTGTAGTGTCATTATTATTATTATTATTTATAATGAGTTGGATGTATTATATATATATATATAGATATGTAAGTCTTCTAATAATTTAGGCAATGACATGTCTTGAGTTATTGACTTTACTTATTATTCAATTTTCATGTTTAATAATTTTTTACCTGTCTTTAACGTTTTCTAATTTTTTTTAAATAAAAATTAGGATTTTTATCAACTCCATTAAAATTTTTGCCCTCCTCAACATGCCTCACTACAATATTTAATGAAATAATAAAATGATGCATTTAATTATGTATATAATTATAAACGGGTCGGTTCGGGACGGGGCGGTTCCTAAATAATCGGTCGGGTCGGGTTCTGGGATAACCAATTTATAATCGGGTCGGGTTGGGACAGATGACCCGACCCGAAACCCGACCCGTTTACATCCTACAAATAACCACATAAACTAAAAAATTGGGATATGACATATGCCGTTCAACATGTTTCCAATTACTATTGTGTTAGGGAGTGATGCGACTAATCACATGAGACATCTTAAACAAGATGACCTCACCTTAGTTACTGAGATCTTCCACCATATGACAATACATGATGATCATGGTCTAATGTTAACCACTTTACACTAAAGATTTTTTTCTGATGGACTCACCGATATGGTCAAGAAGACTACTTGATGTTGGTCATTTTGTTGTTTGTTGCTTCTTATGCTCATTGTGGAGGAAGGACTCCCAATTTAGCTATATTTAGCCAATTATGCATATCATAAATCTTATAGTGTCAACTTTAGCAGCAACATGATCTATTTTTAATCGTGAAGCTGTTTGCATTTAGGTTTGATCCGAACACCAATCAATAGGAAGAAACAACATATGAAGAGAAAAGTAAGGAGGAATGCAACGATAGTAACAAATAGCAATTAGTACTAGTTTTCAATATGAACCTTACCTCCTAATGTGTAAAGAATATTTGATCATGTAGAACAAATCACTATTTTACAACAACTAAATAAAATTTGCTTTTGGATATACATGACCACTAAAATGAATAAGATTCATGCTTAGATGTTCTTGGTTCCTACATAAAACAACCATGGAGTAGGTGGGTGGTTATAGGTAGAGAAAGGTATAAATTGTTACTCATACTTTACCCTAAAAGATATATAGTGAAAACACACCAAAATAATAGATTGTTGAAAAGAATATTAAAGAGATAAGGAAGAAGATATAAGCCTAGATTTAATGTGAGTTCAACTCACCTCTACTCTCCACGATTATCTAAATCACCTCCAATTAAAGGACTTCACATACTTTATTAGTCTCAATCACATGTGCTCAAATACAGTAGTACATCAGTTTACAAAACTGAAGAATAAATATTTCTTTCTCCCTTAAGATGCTCTCTTATAGATAGCAAATACAAGCATAGAGCACTAGGTTGATTTTCTCTCTCTTTTCAGATTTTGCAAATTTATGAACAAGATTACAAAAGCAATGAGAGAATTTTTTTGATTTGTTTGTTCACTAATGAAAGCTCTTAATAACTTCTTCTTAGTTTAACTAGAAATAGTATTATATACTTCAAAAGTTTAAATGTCCATTGGAGATAACTTTTTAGAGAACATCAAGCATTAAATACATATAAAGGCTCTTTTATGCCACATCGGCTTGTATTTTTAACTACTACGCCTTAGACTTGTTGTGCCTTAAATATATCGCTCCTTAATTTGATTCGATCAAGTTTGTGCTTATTTGAACTCTTGAGCTTGAGATTTGAATTGTCATGCTCGTAGCATCATAAAACACAAAGTGTAAAAACGATCCTCACTTAAGGGTTCTATAAAATCAACAATTTGATAGTTTGTATAAACAAATTCCAAGTTGATTCATTAATTAGAATATGATCTTGAATAAAATGATGTCTAATTTCAATATGCTTGGTTCTTTAGTGTTGGATCAATTTTTTTGTTAAATCGATAGCACTACTATCATCACATCGAATTAGGATATTTTTGTAAATTAGTCCATAATCTAGTAAAGTTTTGTTTCATCATAAATTGTGCACAACCGCTACCGATAGCTATATATCAGCTTCAATAGTTGAAGTGCAACTACGTTTGCTTCTTTAAGTACAAGATAGTAGGGAGCTCGAAGAAAATGGTTGTGCTTACTTCTGCTTTTCCGATCTACTTTACACTCAGCAAAGTTAGCATCGGAGTATCCAACTAGATCAAAAGAAGTAAACTTTGATACCATAAGTCAATTTAATAGTACCTACAAGATACTTGAGTATGTGTTTTACTATGCTCAAGTGTGATTTCTTGGGGTAAGATTGAAATCATGCACATATGCATACCGAGAAACTAGAGGTCTTGAAGCTATAAATATAATAAACCACCTATCTTGCCTGTATAGAATTTTTCACAAACTTATTACCATTTTCATCCTTGTCAAGTTTACATTTGTGCTCACAAGTATTGATTTTGTTTACAATTATCCATTTGAATCTTTTTAAAAGTTCTTTAGTATTTGATTGATTAATGAAATTTCCATTTTAAGATTGCTTCATTTGAAGACTAAAAATAATTTGAGTTCTCATCATGCTCATTTCAATTCATTCTCTATGGATCAACAAATCCTATAAGGCTTATATTAGTAGCTCAAATACATGTCATTACATAAATTTGCAAAATTATATATCTGGTTATGATTTTTTTTATAAATAGAGCTGTATCAATTTTTCCTCTAGAAAATCTTTTGTTTAATAGGAAGCTATGAGTCTTTCACTCCAAGTTCTCAAGCTTGTTTGAGACCATAAAGAGATTTGTTAGTTTGAATAAATGATCAAGAGAATTCATTATTTTCAAAACCGGTGGTTGCTCTACATAAACTTCTTTTTTTATAAACCATTAAAGAAATTACTTTTGACATTATTTGAAAAAAGAAAAAATTTTTAATGCAGCAAATGCAAAATATTCTAATGGCTTCGGTACTTCCATAGAGGGCACCAAGAGGAGGGTTGACTAAGCGCACATAAGAATTACCTTTGGTTGGTATACATATAGAGAGCCAAATAGGAGTCAACAGTTATAGCTATAATTTATTTTCGTTTTAGATGAAAAGAGAAAGTTATGTATATCTAGTGAAATCATCAACAATAACCAAAGTATATTTTTTTGTCTCTCAAAATTAGAATTTACATAGGGCTAATTAAGTTATGCAATAGTTCTAATGTCCTAGAAGAGGAAACAACATCCTTTGACTTAAAAGATGTGTCAGTTTGTGATAAGTCTATTTTAGTTATTCCAATCCATAGGATTCAGGCTTTATCTGATATGTTTCTACATAAATTTATTAATCTTATGCTTTTATTATTCAAATATTTTTTTAGCTCTTATAATCAAAAGAAGAGAAACAAAGTGATTTAAATTAGATTGGAGCAAAATAACAACAACTGTGCAAAATAGAACTTGGCCAAGCCTTGCAAGGATTCATTAAGGGCAAAAACCAAGACAAAATGACCCATTGTGCCTTAATATCTAGCTCTCGACATGACCCTCAACTTATTTTTGAGGTGATCAGGCTCTGGAATTTATGATACAGTTCCTATTGTGCCATAGTGTTGAGCTTAAATTCAACTGCGATTGAAGCTGGACAAAAATCACACTTTTATTGACAAAAGCAAAGCTTAGGTCAAAGCCAACATTTGAGCCCTCGATGAATCGATAAATCTTGTGGTTGAATCTAAACAATAACTTAAGCTCTTTAGTAGAAAGTTACAGCTTAGAACGAGCCCTGATATTCAGCAACTTTCAAGCGCTTGATGTATGCCACGAAAAGTGACCCTATGAGCTGGCATTTAAGATGTGCACGTGAAAATAAAGAACGAGTTCAGTTTTAAAGAATTAAAATCAGTGAATGAAATCATATCGATTTCTATGCTTAGTCCTATAAATAAATGTGCACAAGCATTTGATAAGGATATACATATCACATGTAAAATATTTCTAGTGTTATAAAGAGGGATTCTTGAGCAAGTTTTTCGGGTATTGTAATTTCACCTTTAATTCCATATTATTTCTTTAGAATTTGTGCTTAATGTCTGAATCCATGTATATTCATTTAACTTAGGTTTGTGAATCTAAAACCTGATTCATGAGATTTTGAAGTGTTTCAATTACTATCGACTAGGTATTTGTAATTAGTAGCTAAAACTTAATTTGTGGGTCTAAATAAGTGGTGCACCTTTTAGATTCATGTCTTTTCAATTGAATAGATTGAGAAATCTTTCTTTTATAGATATGGTATACTATGGAGTTACTCATAATCCTTAAGAGAGGATGGTGAAACTTTCTATTGCTCGTTTTTAAAATTCATTAGGTTGGTTTTTAAACAAAGGATTTTTAAACTTTATGTGGATCTAGATTGTTGATAGCTTATGAAGAGATTCCAGCTAGTCTAGATCTAGAGTTATGATGTCTTGAGAGAGGCTTTAACTTACCCTATAATCCGACAATGCAAATATACCAGTGTACAATTTTTTGAGTTTATTAGAAATCATATGATAAGATATTAATGAAGAAATCCCTAAGGCTTTTTCTATATTACAAGTTTATCTTACAATTTGCCCTAAAAAACATGTATATGCATTAACCCTAGTATAACTTCTTTTTTATTAGTTCTGCTAAATTTTCTTGGCTAAAATTTTGCAGACCTACTTTTAATGGGGCTAATACTAGCATAGCTAGACCAGGGTTGTTGTTAATAATTTTGAAATCAAACCAAATGTAACTTAAATGTGCAACAATACGTGCAATTTGATAGACTTTAAAATGAGTACCCAAACACCCATCTGTAGTTTTTAGAGATCTCTCATTCTTTTAAGATGAATGGAGACTTCGATGATGCCATTAAACTCAGGTTATTTCCTTTTTCTTAAGAGGCAATGCTAGATGTGGCTTAATGGACTACCTAGAAACTCTATAACTACTTCGTAGGATGGATGAATATTTTGTGAGAAAATATTTCCCACCTCTAGAACAACCAAGCTTAGAGCTGACATTGCTTCATTTCATCAATTGGAATCCAAATTTGTATGAAGCTTTTGAAAGATGGAAAGAGCTGCTAGGTAGATGCCCACATCATGGATTACCTAAATAGAACCAAGTTCAGACTTTCTATAATGGCTGAATTACAATATTAGGTAGTTAATTGATGCAGTAGCGGATGGAAGCCTTAACAACAAGTCCCCTAAAGAATGTTTAAGTTTGTTTGAGGATATGACCAATAACCATTATCAATGGTCATCAAGTAGGGCTAGGAAGGAGAAATCTAGAAGTGTTTTTTAGTTGGCTGTTATGATAGCTTTAACTTCCAAAATAGAAGCCTTGGCTAAGAAGATAGATAGTTTGAGTATGGAGAATGGTCAAGTTAATATGGTTGATGGAAATTTTGGACAAAGTTATGAGGGAATGAATTTTGAGAGTGTTGAGTTTGTTAGAAAATTCAATGGTCCTAAAAATGATCCTATGGTAATACATATAATTTAGTTAGAGGAACCACCCAAATTTTTGGTGGGAGTAATAACAACAATTTTCAAAATCTCAATTTTCCTCCACAAATTTCCAAAAACTAAGCCAAAGATCATTTGTGTCAAATGCAAAATCAGTATGTTTAGAGGAACTTATTCTCAGTTCATAAAGGCCTCTGAGGTAAAGTAGCTAAGCATTGACATGCATTAAGAAATCAGCATGCTGCTATTGACAATTTGGAGACATAGTTAGGCCAAATCTCGAAATTCCTCTCAGAAAAACCTCAAGAATCATTACCTACCAACACAAAAGCAATCTAAGGGATCCAAGAATTGAGAAAAAGAAAGACTCTAGGATGATTTATCTTACCTTTATTTTTTGTTGAGAAAGTGTTAGATCTTTTATTGTTCTAAGCTGAGGAAAGATGTTAGATTTTGTTTCTTTTCAAAGAACTTTTGAATGGTTATGATGAATGTTTTGAGAAGGAAAAATGTTATCCTAGGTGGTTTTTGTTTGTTGTTGATGAATGATGGTTTGTAAAAACTTTATTCAAGTTCTATTGTAACTTGACTTGATGATTATGATCTTGAAATATATGAATGTTGTTTTCATAGAATTCTTTGTTTGGATGGATGAATAACAGGGATATGATTGAACTTGTGGATCAATCCACATTTCAAAGCTGTTTTAAGTGTTTTACTGGAGATCCATTCGATAAATTTAGCCTTAAACCTAGACCACCACATGCAAAGTTGAATAAATTTCAATCACTGTTTCAGTCGAGGCCTGCATCAAGCCCTCGACTTAGGCCTTGATAATCCTAATTCTTTATTCTTTTATAGGTTTTAAATAAAAGCCTGAATTTTGGCCTCAATTTTTTATTTTATTCATTCTTTATTCTTTTTAATAAGCTACGAGTTTTATTAAAGTCTCGATTCTTTAATTCTTTTTGTTCTATTCTTAATAAATATCATTGCGGCCTTAAGTCGAGTATAATATCGAACCTGCCACAAATTTTAATATAAAAAGATAAATATTGTTCTTTCCTTCTTTTCGTTACTACATTCAAAATTCTTATGAACCCGATAGAAGCTTTATGTAATCTCGATATACCTTGCACTCACAAAATCACTAAAAATCATTCCTTTACAGTATTTTGAGCATCAAATGTTAAGATAAGCTTATTTATTTACTTTTCTTTCTTTTACTGGTTTATCTAAGTATAAATGCTAGTTTAATCTACATATTTTTAGGGTTTCAGTTTTTACATGTTTCTACTATCTATTTTTTTTTATAGAAAAAAACTTGCTTGATGTTAAAAATAAGTTGACATAGTTGTTTTATGCACCTTTATAAGTTAAATTTTAGGTTTCTCAAGTAATCTGTCACAAACTTTATTGTGACTCTTGAGCTTTATTTGAAGTTCTAAATGCACTTAGTTTGTTTCGAATTATTTGAAAAGGATAATTTTGTTCTTAAATGTAGTAAAATGAAGTTAGAACAAGAATGTGGTTGATATCAGTATAAATTTTTTTGAAAAAACTTTGAACAAAGTTACTCTAAGGCTTTTCTTCGAAGAGGAAACTTCTATTTTTAAAGTTTAGTCAATAAACTAAGGTTAATTTTATTTCTTTTTCATAATAGAATTCAAATACAAAAACGTATGTTGTTTCCATTATTTTTGCAAAAATGGCACCTAAAATATCACAACCACAATCCTAAAGACAATCTAAAAAGGCTATGCCTTAGTCTAAGCCTATGTACAAGTGAGTACCCAAACACAAATCCTAGTAGGTTTAAATGCTAAAAATAGAGAGAAATATAGTCTTTATCTAGTTAGAAAGAACATTGTTGAGAATGATGTATTAAACTAGACTGTGTTGAGAAGTTATAGGATGGAAGTAGATTTTAGGGCATATTTTTGAAGATCCGGCATAAAACAGTGTGTTTGAAATTAGAGAAGAAGTCTTTGGTGAAGTTACCATGGTCTTCATGGCCAATTTTAGAACAAGGTTCCAAGTACTAGATTTGAGTGACTCGGTGCATTTTTATATATTTGGAGAGTACAAGACAATTGCCATAAGGTTGCTTATAACTGCCATGGACTTATATGATGAAGAGGAGATCCTTTATGAAGATGAGTTTAAGATGCTTCTTATATCAATGTCAGAGGAAGAATGGAAACAATTTGCAACTAAAGAAATTGATGGCAGATTTAAACCATCCAAGACTACTACCTTAAATTTTAAGAGCTCTAGTGTTAGATGTTGCATTACTTGCTCACTAGGAGCATTTTTTTGAAGCTTGAAGGAGCAGCTACAATTGCAGAGGCTAAGTTACACCCTTTGTTCAGCATGATGAGAGCAAGAAGAATGAATATAGGTAGCTTAGAAGATTAGAACTTAAGCAGTTTATAGGGCAAGAGAATATCTTACGTGGCTTAATTACTAGATTTTTGAGGAATTTGGAATTGTAACCAGAAATAGGGCCCATAGATTTAGTTTATAGATTCAAAGAATTCTAAATGAGGTCTTTCAAAGGTTGAAACTTGGTAGAAGCAAGAGCTCAATGCTGCTGATCAACAGCAAAAGAAATAGTTACACCAAAGTATGAGCCTACTATGACTACTCTAGTACACCTATACCTACTAAGAGCCTCCTACATTATTTCAGGCATCTGTTGTAGAGCAAGAGATAGAGCACCTTGATGTGCTTAAACAAGCAACAGCTCCATTATATCCATCGCAGCCAGCTTAGACATATTAGACCTGAGGTGAAAGAGAAACTGGCTGAGTTTGAAAAGAAATGTGATGAAGACAGTAGGAATTGAAGAAAAGCATGAAGCAAATAATAGATATGTTTACATGGTCATCAACCCCTATAAAATCCAAATCACCATCTCCTTAGCCTGCTTTAGCTGAGTCAAATAACTAAGATGATGATGATGATAATGATGACAATGATGCCAATCCTTCTTCATCATTCACATACATACCAACTCGCACACTCCACCTTATATACACTCTCCACCTTAAACACATTTACATTCTCCCCTACACACTTAAACCCAACACTACTTTTTTGAACCAATGGCTGAGTCACTGTCGTCTTATAAATGAGGATAATGAAGCCATGGCTAAAATACACACAACCCCTTTACCCTAAACACAACATGACCTACCCGTTTTGGAGCCTATCCCTAAGACTATTAAGCTCCAATTAAAACCCTTCCAAAGATCTTCAAGAGGAAACCAAAGGAGTTAACTAAAGATAAGAGGAGGAGATTGATCATTTATGATGAATCATCATATGAGGATTATAATATCTTGATAAGAAATTTAGTGGACAAGATTGCCAAAAGCTGCATTTGAAGCACATGAAGTTGTGTGTCAGACAGAAAGTTTGGCAAAGAGGAAGAAGGTATTGGAGATACTTTAATGAAGCTACCAAAATAGTAGAGAAAAGGGCATCTGAAGAAGAGGCCTACGTAGAAAGAGAAGATTCTATGCCAACATAAGAAGAAGGCAATGCCACAATCCCTAGTAGCCTTGACATTAACACTTTACTCTAGAGAAGAGTCATTTGCACCAACTGATCAATTACCCATAGATGATGAGTGTTATAAGCTTGAAGCTAAGATAGCTGCTAGTATTAAAGAAGAATTTTTGAGAAGTTGAGAATAAGGAAATGGAGGAGGAAATTTATGAGACCATCTTAATGACATTGCCAAGTGAGTTATGGAAACAGAAGTATCACACCCTCTTATCCCTTAGAAGCTCCTAAAAATATAACAATACAAAAAGTTGAAGAGGACAACCTATATCCTTCCCTGTTCAAAAGAAATTTAGAAGGAGAATGTAGGAAAGAGTAGCTGCTTTCAAATGATGTTGGATGAGATAATGCACAAGAAAAGGAGAAGGAGCAAATGATGAGAAAAATGGATGAAGCCATTAAAAGATCTAGTGAGCAAACTTGAGCAGATGCTGAATTAGTTCAGAAAATGGCTACTCCCTTGGAAAAAGAAGAAGCAAGGAAAAGGGAAGAACAACAGAAGGAAGTAAAGCAACCAGCATATGTTGAACCAACTAAGTTAAAACCCAATGAAACCCAATCTGAAGCAGTTGCACAACAAGGGGTGGGGGTACCATTGATGTCGAGGTAGATTATGATGATAGCTTCCTTGAAAATAGTGATGAAGAAAGAACCAACAATTCTGCTCCACCGCAAACAACAGAATAGGACAGACATGCTTTTGATTTGAATCAACCACCTGTTAAAGAAAAAAAAAAAGAAAAGATGGGGAAAGGAAGAAAAGAGAATTGGATTTTCAGGCCAGGCAAGCAGCCGAAGTGAAGGGTTATATGGGGGATACAAAGGGCATGACAAAGCAAGAGAAGAATGATTACCTCCATGACCTTAAATTACAGTAGGAGTAGGAAGAAGAAGATTGTAGAGAGGCTGAAATTTGAAGAAAAGAAAAAGAAGCAAGACAAAGAGGCCCAGTACTTCCATAGAGGCACCCAAGAGGAGGGTTAAAACTAAAGCATAAAGAATACGTATGGTTGGTATACATATAGAGAGCAATATAGGAGTCAACAGTTATTTTCCTAGAGAAACACCCCCTCATAAATCAAATCCTCCAAAAACACGAGTAGTAGAGTGAAAGAAGACCCCTTAAAGGTGCTGGTGGTGATGGTAGAGGTGGTCGATCTAATAGAGTTGCAAAAGGTAGAAGAAGGAGAAATGAAACCAATAAAAGTTGGAGATACTGGTTTAGAAGAAGTATATTGAATCCTCTAATTCTTTTTTACATGAATTTATGCTTCATTTCAATTTAGTTCATATTTTGTTTAAATGTTTGTTCCAAGCACATTTCTGTTTCATTAATGCTTTCTTATTCTTTTAAATTCTTTATTCTTTATTCATGTTATAATTCTTTTTTTCCCTGTATTATTGTATTATTTATTCTTTGATAATAAATGTCATTCTTTGTGGCAAAATAAGATTGATTTTTTTGCAGGATCTAGCTTATTAACTTAGGAATTTTGGTCCATAATTCAACCGTAGCTCTGATCGAGCCAATGGTTATTACTAATGTTTTGTCATGTATTGCTTTAGTCTTAAAACAAAATCAAGAAGGGAAATCAAGCATGTGGCAACATAAAAACTCAACCCTCAACTATAAGCAGAGTTTTCTCAAAACTTCTAATTTTTAAATCTTGCTCTACAACTATTTGTTGATTTCACCCTATTTGTTTTATAATGTTTTTTTAAACAGTGAGGACAATGTTCACATTAAGTGTGGGGGAAAGGAAATTAGCAAGATTGGTTTGAAGTTGAAGTTCTGTTAAAGAATAGAATAAATGTGCTTTAACTGGTCAATTTTCTCACAAAGTTTACAGGAAATTAATGAAATGGCTAAAATTTGACCAAAATTTTTCCAAAATTTGAAACAAAATCACGTATTAACTCAATAGAGTAGATAATGAACATCATCATATAATTGAGTTAACTTTACCACGTGTAAATCACTTTACAAATATCAATGTAGAGCAGTTTTACTTATTATTTAATCTCGAAATATAAAGCTAGAATTAGCTTAAGGTTCTTAGTAAGGTTACTTAATAATTTTGTAAAAGCTTAAATGATTTGTATGTTTTTCAATTTAGTTATTTTGAGAGCTTTGTAATCTATGGTGAGGTTCAAATGATGATCATAACTTGATGATTTTTTCTTATGCTTAATCTAATCAAATCAAAACAAAATAAAAATAAAAATAAAATAGAAACCATGCACTTAAGGTTGAAATGGGTAGGGTTGGTCCCACAAAATAGAAATTCTTGACCCCTCTTTCAATTTTAAATAAGCCATGAAATTTTAAAAAAAATGAAAAGATAGAGGTAAAAATCCCTCCAGAGGAGAATGGAAAGAAGAAGGTAAAAACATTCCCCTATGCGGCTTTGAAGTACATAAATAAGAATGAAATGAAAAGCACAAATAAGGAAGAAATTTTAGGGGATAAACTAATATAAATGCCTTCATCTTTGATTATGATGCTTAAAGAGATGATTAAGAAGCTGCATACCTATATGTTATAAAGGGATAAAGTTGATTGAGTTGCTCTTACTTTGTTTAAGCTTTGAGTAATTTTTGCTTAATTAAAAAATAACAGTAAAAGTTTATCTACTTGGATAAGTCCTATGATTTTAGCAGAAGTAAATCTAGCACAGTTAGTGAGAATGATTGAATATTTAAAGTGCTGAGGTGATTGGGGCTTCATTGATCTAGTCAAATTTTCATTTATGATTTCTTCCTATTTCAAAAACCTTGTCTGGATGTGCTAAATATATTTTCTTAAGGAAAAACAAAGGCTTAAGTGTGGGGAATTTAATAAGTCTATTTTACTATATTCCATTCATAGGAATCTCGGCTTTATCTAATAATTTCTAGGTATTTCTTATGAATCTTGTGCTTTTATTATTCAAAAGTTGTTTTTGAACTCCTAGAATCAAAAGAAGAAGAAACAAAGTGATTTGAATCAAATTTGGTGCAAAACAACAATAACTGTGCAAAGTAGAACTTGGCCAAACCCTGCAAATAACTCATTAAGGGAAAAACAACAAGGCAAAATGACTCGTAGCATCCTGATAAAGTCATATTTTACTCAACTTTGCAATAACCAAATCATGTTTATCTATTATAGATTTTATAGAAATCGAATGGAAATGGTACTTAAGTATGCTTAAATTGTTATTTCAGGTCATTAAGGACTTAAACAACAAATACAAGCAATTGGGAGAAGTTGCATGCAAATTTGGGAAAGAAATCAGGTAAGTTCGGCCATGCAAGTATCAGGACAGTTTTGGAGATGTTTTGTAAATTCAACGTATCTCTCTCATCCAAGCTCCTATTAAGATGATTTCAAATGCTACTAAAAAAAAGAGAGATATTCAATTTTTTTTTTTTTTTGGGTGTGAATGAATTTTGAATGTATTAGGGCTAAAATGTGTCATGAAGTTGCTACTATTACAGTGATGGCGTTCACATTTTAGAAAATGATAAAGTTTGGTAAATTGCTTATATGTCTCTCATCTGATCTCCTTTTGAAGTGATTCAAAATCCTATGGAAAGATAAGAGATATATATACAATCTTCATGTTTTGAGTTTTTGCTAATTATGAAAGAATGAAGGTTGAAAATCATCTTGAAGTCACTATAAGTGCAGAACATCAGTAAGATTTGCAGATTGACACTGTTTTAGTAAATTTGGTATTTTCTCTCATCCGAGGTCTATTTGATATGATTTAAGATCCTATTGAAAGAGAATAGATATATCTATAACTTTCACTTTATAAGTTTTGGTAGATTTCAATTAGATTAAAATAAAACATCACAATGAACTTTCTGTACACAGCACTGCTTAAAGGTTGCTAGCTATCTCGCTCTGGAGACAATTTTTACAACATATACCGGCTACTGGAGATTCAAGGCTGCCACCATTGAAGCCGGTGTGCATTCAAAAATGTTCTTGGAAATTAATTTTTAAAAAGAAGGCTGGCTAGATCCAAAAGCACACCGCCGGTGTAGAGTACCAGGTATCTTCCCTACAACTTTTCATATATAAACTTCTCTTATTGTATCATTTGGTTATGAGAAACCCTAGGCACAATTTTCTTTGATATTTCTCCATAGCTCCTTGATAGAATTAGGGCTTGAAAACTAGAGATCTTTTCTTATTGATTGAACAACGATTCCATACTAGAATTTAAGTGGAAAACAACATTTGTGTTTGGATTTCAAGAATAGGATTTTATTGACAAGGTTATTTTATTCTTTTTCTTATATCCTCTTATTGGATGTTGTTTGATGCTTGATTTCTTGTGTTCTTAAATTGGTTTTGAATCTTTTATCTAGATTATATGATTGATGATTCCTGTTGTTGATTGATAACTTGTTCATATTCGGATTATCAATGTTATTTCACAAATCATGCAATTTTAGCTTTAATCTAGAATTCTTGAATGATTAGGATTGTAATTGGGAAATTCTCTCATAATCAATTTTTTTATTACCTAATTAGGATTGCATTTCATGTAGGAATATAGGTTGTAATGCTATTAAGGTTTGGTGAATTAGAAAAGAATTATCAATTAATCACTTTCCTAGGAATAGGGAACATTGATTGGTAATTTTAGGGTAATAGTTGACTTTGGGAAAAGGAATTGTTATCTTGTTCTTTAATGTTGAAAAACTGAAGCCATTGATGATTTGGATTGACAATTGCATTTTTGGTCAGTAGCATACATTGATTAATTATTCAAATCTATTTGTCACGCCCTGGAGGGTACCCTAAATGTGGCAATCCGCCGCACATGATATTAAAGCTAATGAATAACAACCTTAATCATGCAGAAGGTTCGATATCACGTGCAAGGCGTGCTTCCAAGATAGTAGGAGACTTAAAGGGGTATTACGTTTAAGTAGATAATAAAAGCATGCAAGAACTTGTAAAGGTAAACATGTAATAATCATTAAAATAAAAGTTTCTTACAACTTCTTAAGGGCATTCCTCCATTCTAAACACCTTGCTCGAACTAAGCTATCTTAATATATACATGAGTATAACATAAGTCTACTATAGATATTTTCTTAGAAGTTTACATCCCAAAACCGAATATATAAACTTCTTCCAAAAACTCCTAGTAGCTTTGACTCATACCTGATAAGAGGGGCTTCTTGGTGCCAACCACAAGTAATCAAACTGTAACAAAAAGCTATAGGGGTATAAGCAAAACTAGCTTAGTGAGATATAATCAAACTCCCTTCTTCAAAACATTTCCATAAAACATACAAGATTATAGACAATCAGATGGGAATGCATCAATCACATTAGCAAACAAAATACACACGATTAACCGAAAACCATGTGTAGCATGGATTTTACGCCCTCCATGTTGGGGGTTGGTTGGTTATCGGCCCATACGACCATCAATATTTGTAGACTTACCGGCTCCTACTTGCCCTGTAGACTTTCCGGCTCCTACTAACCCATGTAAACTTTCTAGCTCCTACTAGCACCACTACGACTTCTCGTTTCTCCACACAAAAAATAGTAGCAAAAAATAAATGTGACTCACAATATGTTATGCATGAATTAATTCCAATATAGGTTTATTCAATTATTGTCGAGTTCAAGTTAACGGTGACTAATTAAAATAATATTCATCATACCATTGCAAGAAAACATAAGTTATTTATCAATTCCTCTTTCGATATTCTTAACTTTATTCAACAACTATAAATCAATCATGAATCCAAATCATACAACATTTTTAATTTATCTTTTTCCTTAGTCTCTAATACTACTACTTACAAGCAAAACAAGGAAATATAATTAGTAAGGGATTAACTCACTCCATGATGATCGCTCCTAGTCGAAGTAATCTTCCGAGAATGCGATATCTGTTCCTTCTTCACCTAAACAAGATGAAATACCCAAAAGGCTTCTTTCATTGAATTTCTATTTGAAGATTCCAAATCTATCTTGAATTCGCGGTAAAATCGGATTTGAAGGAAGTTCCAACTTAAAATGGCCATAACTTGCTCATTTTAACTTGGAATTTCACATATTATATGTCGTTTTCTACCTACTCGAAAAGATCTATCCATTTCTAAGGTTACTTTTACTATAAAAGGTCGTTTGGATCTTGAATTAGAAGGATACAGATTTAATAAGAAAATTCCATCCTTGAAAAATAAAAAGTTCTAATCTTTCATTTACTAAGGCTTGTTTAGGTAAACTCAAATATGTATATTTTTTAAAAGAATTCCTTATGTACATACTTACACTTATAATTTATGCATGAAGCTATAGGTGTTGTCTTGTTTAATTTATTTCCTTAAAACATCCTTTTTCTAGTGTTTTGGAAAATTTGTATTGTTAGACTTTACTTTATGGGGGTGAAGTAACTTATAAATTTTGGATTTATCAAAATCTAATATACTATATTTTGATTCTTTAGTTTATCAAAAGTGAGTTGAAAATATAGTTTGGTCTTTTGAGGTTATCTACTAAATTTATTTCTAGGATTTGAAAAATAGAGTTTCCAAAAGTTTTTTTTAGTAGTACTTGATGAGTTTATTCTTTGAAAATTCATTTTCCTTGTAAATTGATTTTCTTGAAAACTTATTTAGCTTTTGGTTTAGAAAGTTGATAAAAATAGTACCAAATTATTATCTATATATCAAGACTTTATTTGAACATGAGATATCTTTAGACTTTAAGGAAACTTCATTTAATAGTTTGAAATTTCATGATGTGTTTTACATAAACTTTTAAAAGAGATTTATTTGAAAATATTTTTCTAAGTCTTTGGAAGAACTTTGATCAAATTTTTATTCTTTCATAAAAATGATTTATTTTCCTATTTGGACAATAACTTATTAGCCATGCATGAATATGATTATGTAGTTTATAAAAGCTAAAAATATCATAAGATAAGGTAATAAAGAACATAAGAAAAAATAAGCATAATAATAATTGTCAAGTATTGGAAGCCTTAGTGTTTTCAAGGCTTTCGGAGACTAAGAATAGACTAGTCCCAAAAGAAAAAAAAATCGTTTTGACTTGATGAGGACAAGTCTAAGACTAGAAAGGCTAGTCTTAAAACAACTTGAAAGTAAATAAATTGCAAGGTAAATAAATAAATTGCAAGGAAAGTAAATAAATTGCAATAACAAAGGAGTTTATATGCTCTAAAAGATATATAACTACATAGATATATTTAGTTAGATATATATGAAAACAACATAAAGGAAAATAGTTTCCTGAACAAAAACAAGTATGAATATATTGTTGCTTTCTTAACCTCCATGGTTTTAGAAAACACACACTATGCTCATACTAAGTAAATAAACATAAAGGGAACTTAAAGAAGCATTACCTATGAAAGCTAAACTAGAGAGAACTTTGAGAGAACTCTTGGAGAGATTTTGAGAGAGTAAGAGTAGTGTATGAAAGGTGTGAAGGAAATGGAAGGAAGAGGTGGTATTTATAGGAAAAAGTGGAGAAAAATTTGTGTTAATTAAATAATTGAAAAATGAAACAAATTGAGGAGAGAGAAGGTGATGGCCGATGCAATTCTTGAGAGGGAGAGGGAGAGGGAGAGAATTTTTTTTTTTTTTTGTATTTTTGTTAATGAAAAGCAAGATATGAGAAATGTGAAGTTGTATTGCAAATGAAAATTGTAAGAAAATAGGTGTATGGTTATAAGAGTAGGTTATAAGAAAAAGTAGAGATAGATAAATAGTGTAATGTAAAGCAGACATGACAAATAAAGTACCGGTAGTAAGAAAATAAGCGTACAATTGCGATATCTGATATTTTTAGTTACCAAAAAATTATAAAACTGACATTTTTGAAAACCTTATATCTCTATGAATCTAACGGTATATTTGGAATATTTTTACTATTCCGAGCTCGGGGACACGCTTTTTGAAAACTGTATTCGATTGGGCTCAAAACAAATCACGGTTTAACTGATTTGATATTTTTAAGCTTTCTCATAATATTATGAACTATTTTACATACTAATCTCTCACTTACTCACTTAGGGCTATGAATACAGGATTGCCGGACTTGAACGGTTTTGTCTGACTAGGATTTTGTTAACTTTAGGATTTTCGGTTGATCTTCTAATTGGGGTTTAAGCTTAACCATCGTAAAACTTTGGGGGTTTACACTATTGGCTCATAACTTAATCAATTCAAAGGGGTTGGAAATCCAAGATTTTTAGTAGTTTAGTTATATTAAAAGAAAATCTAAAAAACAAAAGAGAAACAAAGTTTGATTTGCCTAGCTATGAGTTTAGACTGATATAGTTGATAGCTAGTCCTCACTCCCTATGGACTTGACTCGGTATTCAACGAAATTTTATTACTGCACATGTACCTAGCACACTGTCGGTTAAAGATCTACGCATTTAAAGGAAACTGAATATAACTAAAAAGAATTTTAAAAAAGCATATATAGAAAAAGCGTGATCACATCCTATATTGAGTTCCAACAAGACCTTCGACTTCTATATTGAGGTGATCAAGCCCTGGACTTTATGATATAGCTTTTGTCATGCTATAGTGTCAAGCTCTAAATTTAACCCACGACTGAAGTTGGATAAAAATCGCACTTTTGGTGAGAAAAGTACAGCTTAGGTCAAGGCTACTATTCAAGCCCTTTACAAACTCGATGAATCATATGGTTGAATCTGGATAAGAACTCGAGCTTTTTAGTTGAAAGCCATAGCTTAGATCAAGCCTTAACATTCAAGCAACTTTTGAGCGCTTGATGTAAACCTCAAAAAGTGACCCTATGAGCTGACGTTTAAGACGCATGTGTGAAAATAAAGAACGAATTCAGTTATAAAGAATCTGTCATGTCAATAAATAAAATCATCATGATTTCTGTGTCTGGTCCTATAAATAAACGTGCATAAGCATGCATGTAAAATATTTCTAACATAGAATAGAGAGAGAATTCTTAAGTAAAAGAACCATTTCTTCTTGCTGAGAAATCTTAAAGTTTTCTAGGTAAATTCATTGTAAAGCCAATGTTTGTTTTTGCAAGACTTTGTGCTTAATTTGTAATTTCATCTTTAATTCCATATTATTTCTTTAGAATTTGTGATTAATGTCTACATCCATGGAGAAATAATCATTTAACTTAGGGTTTGAGAATTTAAGACCTGATTTATGTGATTATAAGTGTTTTAATAATTATCGACTGGGTATTTATAATTAGTAGCTAAAAATTAATTTTGTGGGTCTAAATGAGTGATGTGTCTTTTAGATTGATGTCTAATTTCAATTAAATAGATTGACAGATCGTTCTTTTGAATAGATCTAATCTACTAATGAGTTGCTCATAATCACCTAGAGATAGGGATGGTAAAACTTTCTACCACTTATTTTTAAAATTCATTAAGTTGATTTTAAAACAAATGGTTCTTAAAATTTATGCAAATCTAGATTGTTGACAACTTGTGAAGGGATTCTGGTGGTTTAGTCTAGATCTACAGTTACTGATCCTGAAGGAGGCTTTAACTTACCCTTGTGATTTCGACAATGCAAATATACTTGTGTATAACTGTATGAGTTTGTTAAGAAATCACATGATAAGGGCTTGTGAAGCAATTCCTACGACTTTTTCTTGTATTAACAAGCTTATCTTATAATTTTCCCTAAAAACATGTATATATGCATTAACCCTAGTGTAACTTTTATTTTTATTATGCTCTACTAAATTTTCTTATGCTAGAAAATAGATGAAAAGTGAGCATGATAGATGCCAACAATCCCTTAGAATACAATCTAATATATTTTACGCTACTTCGATAGGTGCACTTACTTAATATTAATAGTTGCCATCAAAGTTGAATAAAACTTATTAGCTTTATAAATTTTTAAAAACTTCAACTTCATGTTCTTAAATGTTTTTAACTCAACGAACGAACTAACCAGTTTACTTTCCTTGTTGATATACTTGACAAATCTTATCCTTTTCAATTTTTTTTATTTGGTAAATCTTTGACATGATCATTTTTAACAAGTTTTGAAATTACATCTCCGATTTTCTAGCATGTCCCAAGTTTCTATGCTATAGCTAGCTAGTGTCATTTTAAGAGTATAGACGAGTTTCATTTGATGATTTGAAATCATCTAGATTGATTTTGTAAATATTTCTTTGCCAATACCTTTCAAAATAAATTTGATTATTGTAAATTCATTCAATAAAACCTTTATGGGTAAGAAATGTTACTCTAAAATCATTATCACATAATTGGCTGACGCTAAGCAAGTTAAGTTTTAATCCATCAACCAAAAGCACATTCTTAGTAATTAAATCTCTATTTACTAGAATGTTACCTTCACCAAGAATAATTGACTTGCGATTGTCTCTGAAAGTGATATCCCTTTGATCTTTCAAGTCTAAAGTTGTAAACTTGAATGCATCTCCAATCTTGTGTTTAGAGCAGTCGCTGGCCAAGCACAATTTATTATTTCTAGCAGTCGCTGGCCAAGCACAATTTATTATTTCTACTTGAAGATTCCTACAAAACATGAGATTATTTCTCTAGTATTTTTTTGAGTTTGGGTCCTTTCAAGTTAGTTATAATAAGGATTTCTCTTTTAGGAACCCAAACTAGTTTACTTTTATGATTCAAATGCATGATTCCTCTTATGGCACAATTGTGTGTAATATGACCAGTTTTACCACAATAGTTACCTGTCTCATGAGTAGCTTTTACAAATCAAGTTTTATGGGACTTGCAGCCACTTTCTCTATTATAGCTAATCTCATATTTGTTTGAATTATACCTTTGATTTCCAAGAAGTGTGTTCAAGTTTTTTCTTTCCTTTGGAGAACTTGGCTATGGTTGCTTTTGAATCATTTAAGCTACCTTTCAATATAATGTTTTTATTTCTTAATTCTTCTAGTTCCTTTAAAAGTTCATTATTGCTACTACCAACACATGCAACATTCCAATTATTTAAGGTTTTTACTCCAATATCAAGCAAATCATTTTCAATTGTTAATTTCTTATTGATCTTACTTAATTTATAATTTTTTTCTTTTTTGCTTCTTATATTTATTGTTCATCTTATCCTTTTCCAATTTTAAGATATCAATTTCTTCATACAGCTTTTTATTTTCTATTTTAACTTCCTCATACTCACTCCTAAATTCATCTAACTCTTCTGCTACTTTCTTCGTTGAGGTTTTAAGCATGCTGTTCTTTTTCTCCACTTTTATCAATCTATTACATACTTCATCATACGTTTCACACATTTCATCATAAGGAGGAGAAGATGGAGAACTTAATTCATCATCCAATGCCATGAAGCACAAGTTTTCATCCTAATTACTTGAGTCATCATCACTCGAAGTCGCAATAAGAGCTTCTTTTCTGAATCCTTTAGATGTTTTTTTAGCATTGACAATATTGTTGAATGTGTCCTGGCTTGTGACATTAGTAGTGGCTTATCACATCCTTCTTTTTCCTTTTTTTATCTTGAGGAGCTACTATCATTATCCTTTATTTTTGTCTTATTGTTAAACCTCATGAACCGCTTGAGCTTTTTGACCATCAAGGCAAGTTCCTCATTATCATCATCATCATCCTCTTCATTGGAATCTTGACACGTAGCTTTTAAACCAATTGCCTTCTTGTTTGATTCCTCTCCTACTTCTTAATTAGGTCATGTGTTTTGAGTGCTCTAAGGAGTTCCTCTTTACTCATAGCACTTAAATCTCATGCTTCTTCAATATTAGTTCCCTTTGCTTCCCAATCCTTAGGTAGGGACTTGAGTAGTTTAGAATTTATTTCCATATTAGTAAAATTCTTTCTAAGCACACTTAAGGGACTTATTATGTTGATGAATCAATTATGTATCTTATCTATAGATTCATTTGGAAGCGTTTTAAAATTTTAAAATGTCCACATAAAAGACTTTTTTTTTTAATTTCTTAGTCTTAAAGTTCCTCTACATGTCTTTTGTAATTCATCCTATATATCTTTAGCAAATTTACATGTATAGATTCTATTAAAATCACTTTCTGTTTAACCCACAATGCAATATGTTCATAGCTATTTCATTTAGATCTAATCATTTCCAATCTTCTTCATTATAATCTTCTTCTTCAATAATCAAAGGCCTATTTTCTATTACATTCCATATTAATCTATTTTGTGTTTTTAGAAAGATTTTCATTCTAAACTTCCAATATGGGTAGTTATCCCCACTTAGAAGAGGTGGTCTATTAATAGATTGTCCCCCTAGAAACCTTAATGCATTTGATGCCATTATCTTTACTCTAAATGCGATTAAACATAGAAAATTAGAGCCAAGGCTCTAATACCAATTCAAAATTGAGTATTTGACCTAAAATGCTTAAATAATAAATTTTGTGCAAAAGATCAAAATAAACTTTAGGAACAACAAATATAGCAATAATAGAGCACTGGAAAGAATATTGAAGAGATAGCAAAAGAATATATAAGCTTAGAGTTAATGTGGAGTTGGGATCACTTCCTATTCTCCACAATTACCTAAATTGCCTCCAATCAGAGGACTTCACATACTTATTAATCTCTATCACACATGCTCAAATAGAGTAGTACACCAATTTACAACAGTCGGGAAATAAAATATTTTCTTCTCTATCAAGATGCTCTCTTATACATAGCAAATACAAGAATAGAGCACTAAGTTGATTTTCTCTCTTTTTTTCATATTTTGCAAAATTATGAACAAGAGTACAAAAGCAATAAGAGAATTTTCCAATTTGTTTATTCGTTAATGAAAACTCTTAATCACTTCTTCCAAGTTCAATTCTACTTGAATCTCCCAAGAAAAGAGTATTTATATATTTTAAAAGTTTAAATGTCTGTTAGACATAATGTCTTAGAGAATATCAAGCATTAAATGCGTGTAAAGGCTCTTTTATGCCAATCGGCTCGTATTTTAAAATGTCGCACCTTAGACTTATCACGCCTTAAATTTTTTGCTCCTTGAATTTGACCCTTGATTATTCTGTGCTTATTTTAACTCATCGAGCCTGAGATTTGAACTTGTCGCGCCTTAAACTTGTCATGGTTTAGATTTAACCCTCAATTAAGGTCATGCCACTTTAACTCATCAAGCTTGGCAATCTGAGCTTGTCATGCCTTAATAAATGGACTTATAAGGCCCTCGATGAAAATCGTGACCAAGGCTATGCTCAAGAATTTATACCTATTAATTCCTGCACAATCTCCAAAGAACAACACACACACACACACACACACACACACACATACTCTAGCATGTTGTTTATCCTAATTGTTTGACTAGTTAAGTGTAGTTTTAACATAATTGAGTAGTTAATTGTGCAAGTAATTATCTCATCAAAATTCGTATTGAACATACAAGTTCACCAAATGATTCTAATTTTTTTACTCCAAACCTATTCTATAACATCTTGTATCTATCATGTACCTTGTAAAATCTACAGGGACCTGAAAAACATGCAACTTATAAATCTTATTACTCTTTCTTAAATTTCAACTTTATAACAATGTATAAAGTTTCATGTAATATGGAAAACAACCTTATTTCTATATATTCACTATAAACAATCTATGAAAAAAATTTAAAAAGTAATTTTTTAATGTCACAAGTCTACAATATGTAGAATTTGTTAGTGTTTGAAATTTGAACCTACAATAATATTTACAAAGCAAATTAATGTGATATCACCTGAAATTATAAAAAATTGTGGCAACTTCCAATGTTAAAAACTTGTGAAGGACATCTATATTAACACACTTAGAAGATAGGCAATACTTTTATACAAATTAGAAATTCAAGCACATACATTCGAAGTTTTTTCAAAATACAAATTTCCCAAAGGTAGTCTACAAATGATAAGTGAACTCCATCTCCTTTTTTTCTTTTTTTTCCTAAAACATGTATAACTACTTGAAGTGTTTTGCTCTTGCTTGGATTTTACGTTTGTCAGACAAGTATAAACACACATTTTTAACAAAAATACTCAATTTAAGTGTAAAAGCTACCGACAAGTGTACCGATCATGCAAGTGTAGTTAAGTGGGAGTACTCAAGTTCGTGATCCATAAGGAGCTAAGTGACTAAGTACTAGATTATAATGGTTCTACTCTAAGCTAGGCAACTGAAATAGAGTTTGAGATTTCTGAATTAATTAAACTACTTCTACTACTACAAATTACAACTAAATTAACACTAAAACTATGATTTGAAACTTCTTAAGTAAAATAGGCATGGGATTATATAATGGCTGGACTAGGATTTCCATTCATTACTTTATAATTATAATAGGGTTTGTTTACTTGGATTTTGATTAAAGTCATAAGAATTTGCTTCCCTGTCGAGTCGCAAGATTCTAAGTATAACATGGATATTCCTCTCGAGTAACCCATTTATAATAACCAATTAAATAACACACTCCTCTCACAAGCCATGTTATTCTAGTTGAATTTATGGTTCAAGCACGTGTCTATGTCAATAAACCAAAATTTCAACCGCATTAAGAATGTGAGCTCTACAACATGAGCCAAAACAACACATGTCCATGTCAGTTTCGAAGTTCTATTCTCTATTTCAATCGAACTCTTGAATCCTTCTCGAGTATCTTAAGCTCTAATTTACAAAAAATTCATAGAAAAATTTTGACCTTGTAAACATTGAAATAGAAATAACCAAACTTCTAAATCAGCAAAACCTGTTATAAAAATACTAATAAACTACTTAGGAAATCCATAAATACATCACATAATCCCACTAAACACGTCTAACTCATATTATAATGGAATTTCATTTATGTAAATCTTAACATAATCCATCACAAAACATACAGGAGAGATATCATCTAGAAATTGCAGAATCTCTTCTGCTAATTCTAAATCCAATTCCACTGTGAATATTTGGAATGAATAGTGCTAAGCGATGAGGTCGGTGGGATGAGGTTGAGGTCAAGGTCGAGTAGTGAGGTGAGGTGAATGAGGTGAAGTGAGGTGGATAGATGAAATGTAAACTAGTGGAATGGTCTGTCAAGAGACAAAGACAAGACCAAAATATGGTCTATCCCGAAAGACAAAGACAAGAAAAAATGAAAATGAAAAGGGTATATACAAGGTCTATGAAAGGTGAGTTGGTAAGTGGAGGTATGGTAATGTGAAAGATGATTGGGTTCGGTGGTGTGATGTCACATGTATGTGAAGTAGATCCCAAAAAACAGGAAAAAGGTATAAAAGAAGGATAAAAAGGTCTTACAAAATATATGCAAAACAAAATAACAAAGAAAAACAAAAAATATCAAGTTGCTTGTGCTCAATAGCTTGCTGGTCAGCTCATTTGTGAAGTACTCAATTCAGCTCATTCTTCTAGATAATGTGAGTTCAATTTTCTAAACTCGAGCTTGTAGACATTCTGATTTGTTATGTACTCCATTAGCTTGGTTTGATTATCTGGTGAGGTTGGTATAGTAGCTCATGTCGATACATTGAGATCAGGTCATTGCATTGAGCTCAAGTCATTTGCTTGTTGTTGCTCAGGTTGATGTGTAGAGCTCAAGTCAATGTATTAAGCTCAGGTCGATGCGTTGAGCTCAGGTTGATGAGTTAAGCTTTGCTCAATGTGTTGAGCTCAAAATCTACTATTGCTGCATAAAAATTGCATCTTTTTACTCTTTTAATCACATTTGATCCACATCATGCAATTTATCATTCATCATAAAAATGTCAATTTATGCATGAAAGTGCAAAATAAACGTAGGATAAATGTGTACACATTTATCAACTACCCCCAACTTAGCTCATTGCTTGTCCTCAAGCAATTTCATATATCACATTCAAGAACAAATATAACAGAGGAAAACAACACACTTCCTTTTTCACTCTTGGCATTAAACTTCATAAGTGCAGCAATTTAAAGGTTTTAAGCTTAAATGGAACATAGCGGCAATTTTCTGCAAAAACCTCATTCTTCACAAGCTCAAGCATCATGATCCTCATGGATTTCATGCTTTCAAAACTCAACTACTCAACATGCACATAAATCACTAACAAGAGATTCAAAGCACTAATCATTGCTCAGTAAAGTTATATCTCCTTATTTAGCTCAAAATCTTCTTACTTGAGATTAGGTATAACATCAAATAACTGAAAAAGGATTTTCACACTTTGTACACTAGGCTAGTTAGCTTAAAAAATTCAAAAAAACTAATCCAAAATCAGTGACATTACCTCAATCTCAAGTCTTCAAATCTAAACCTAAATAAGGAGTAACTAACAAGCAAAGATTTCATCACTTAACTCAAGAGATGTGAAAAGTGTCCAACTCATGATCAAGTTCCAAGAAACACAAAAATTCAAAAAATTTATACCATTATTTTGCTTCTTTTCATGAGAAAAATTGCAACCGAAATTCCATTTTGAAAAATTTTGGCACATGAGAAGCAAGTATCAAGGGTGGTATGGATCAATTGCATTCTCATGTTAAGTACAAGGATCAAGAACACACAAATCAACTCATTTTACAATTAAAACACATGCAACCAGCAATAAAAAGAATGTCCAGCAACCATCAATAGCAATACATCTCATTAAAGCTTATCCAACTAAACTTCCAAATAAAATTTTCCCAACATCAATAACATACTAGCTAACAACTCCAAACTACTTAAAAAGTGTAGCACCCACCCCCAACTTAAAAATTTACAATGTCCTCATTGTATATTCACAAATAAAAGCATGAAAAGGGGGTTAGGGGTGAGGGGGTGAGTAAGGGTTAGATGATCTCCTTGGAGTGTTGAGTTGAGTTATTGACCTCCTCGGTTCATGACATGAGCTCTACCTCAACTCCAAGCTTGCATATGTTGACCTAAAGGAAAGTATCAAATTAATAAACTATGGGTTGCCTCCCACACAGCGCTAAATTTGAAGTCTTTAGCTCGACTCAAATCCTTCCACCTGGATCCCATGGGAATGTGTCCCATTTCCAATTTTTTGAAACCAACGGGAGGAAATTCTTTCTTTTTCTTGTCTCATTCCTTTTAAGCTCGCCCCCCTTCATCCAGGTCATATGAGGTTTTTGATGGGAAGAGAAATTATAATCAGGTGCCTTCTCAAATTCTATGATGTGGCCTAAAGGCTTTAGGCATTCCTCATGAGGCTCATCGTCTCCCAAGCTCTCAATCATATCCATTTGGTCAATTTCCATTTCTTGCTCAATCTCTTCAGTCATCTCATCTTTTGAGGTCAATTGAAGAATATCCTCAAAGTCAATGTTCCCAAGAATTAGAGCACTAATGAAGGGGTTAATATATACCACATTGGTCTCCTCAATTTCATCCTTCTCATTAGTCTTGAGCTTATCTATGTGACTATCCTGATCTGCCCTATGCTCTTCTAGGTCGTTTTTCTTTTCCTCCAACTCGTTCTCCACCTTTAATGACTCCTCATGTTGTAGATTTAGATTATGTTGCTCGAACACATCAAAAGGACTTGTAATGATCTCCTCATTTACTTCCTCATGTCTCCTAAAATTCTTTAAAGAGTCAATCATCTTAAATACCCACTCTTGAGATGGTCCTAGAAGAGTGGTCAATTCTTCTAAGGAAATGAGGTTATAAACATCAGAGGCTATGAATTTCCATGAGTCCGCTTCAAACATCATACGGATTGCCCAAGCAAAACTGATCTAAATCATCATACCTATCTTCAATGGTCAATTCCAATATTTATTTCCTTGGGGAGTCTTTTTCTTTAAATCTCCTAGAGGGAAAAACTAAAGCCAATAGGATCGGGTTATAGGACCTATAGGAGCTAAAAGTTTCATAATGTGGTGAGATGATATCCCTAAAAGGTTCCTCACTCGACCTACATTCTTGACTATGGTGGTAACTCGAATATTGAGGAATGGAGGTAGGGTAATATGAATTCGGGATAGGTCTCCCATTTCGACACTCAAAAGTCCAATGTCTACCTTTAAAATCTCTACACACCATATCATTTGTAGTCATCAAGCCATTATCAGAAAATTCCTCATAGTAGGCATAAGATGGAGTTGCATTTGTATTATATGTGTCTGAGGTATATAAATAAGGAGTAGGAAACTCATAATTCGCATGATCATCCCTACACTAGCAACACATCAAACTGTTATAGCTCATGATGTAAATAGTCACAATTTCTCAAGAACACAACGATGAAGTACATAACCTCTTTTTTTTTTTTTTTTGAAAAAAAGAAAGATTTATACAACTTAAAAAAAAAAGATAAAAATTACTCTACTAAAGACAAAACATAAAAAGAACATGATTAAACACAACACTACTATATATGACAAAAACAAAGCTAGTCTCAAGGTCTAACCACAAATCTAATATTAGTCTTTAATTTAGCATCCCCTGCAATGGCGCTAAATTGCTTGAAGTGTTTTTGCTCTCACTTAGATTTTATGTTTGTCAAACAACTATAATGCACGTTTTTAATAAAGATACTCAATTTAAGTGCGAAAGCCACCGGCAAGTGTACCGATCATGCAAGTATAGTTAAGCGGAAGTATTAAAGGTCATGATCCACAAGGAGTTACATGACTAAGTACTAGATTATAGCGGTTCTACTTTAAGTTAGGCAACCAAAATAAAGTTTGAGATGCCTAAATTAATTAAACTACTTCTACCACTACAAATTATAACTAAATTAACACTAAAACTACAGTTTGAAACTCCTTAAGTAAAATAAGTGTGGGATTATGTAATGGTTTGACTAGGACTTTCATTCATTGCTTTGTAATTATAATTGGGTTTGTTCACTTGGATTTTGATTATGCTCGCAAAAATTTGCTTCCCTTTTGAGTTGCAAGATTCTAATTATAGTATGGATATCCCTCTCGGGTAACCCATTTATATTCACCGGTTAAATAACACACTCCTCTCATAAGCCATATTATTCTAGTTGAATTTATGGTTCAAGCATGGGTCTGTGTCAATAGACCATAATTTCAACCACATTAAGAACGTGAGTTCTACAGCTTGCACCGAAATAGCACGTGTTCATGTAAGTTTTCAAGTTGTATTTTCTATTTAAATCGAGCTCTTGAATTCCTCTCAATTATCTTAAGCTCTAATTTACAAGAAATTCATAGACAAATTTTAACCTTGTAAACATTGAAATAGAAATAACCAAACTTCTAAATCAACAAGACTCATTATAAAATACTAATCAACTACTTAGGAAATCCATAAACACATCACATAATCCCACTAAAGAAGTCTAGCTCATATTAAATAATGGAATTTCATTCATGTAAATCTAAACACAATCCATTCCAAAAGACAAAGGAGAGATATTACCTAAAAATTGTAGAATCTCTTTTGGTAATTCTAAGGATCCAACTCCACTGTGAATATTCGGAATGAATAGTGCCAAACGATGAGGTCGATGGAATGAGATCGAGGTCAGGTGGTGAGGTAAGGTGAATAATGTGAAGTGAGGTGGATAGATGAAATGTAGAATGGCGGAATGGTCCATCAAGAGACAAAGACAAGACTAAAATATGGTATGTGTCGAAAGACAAAGACAATAAAAAAACAAAAATGAAAAGGGTATATATAGGGTCTGTGAAAGATGAATTGGTAAGTAGAGGTATGGTGATATGAAAGATGACTGGGTTTGGTGTGTGATGTGACAAGTATGTGGAGTAAATCCCCAAAAAACAACAAAAAGGTACAAAAGAAGGATAAAATGGTCTTAAAAAATATTTACAAAATAAAATAACAAAGAAAAAAAATATGAAGTTGCTTAAGCTCAATAGCTTGCTAGTAAACTCATTTGTGAAGTATTCAATTCAGCTCATTCTTTTAGAAAGATGAGCTCAATTTCTAAACTTGAGCTCATAGACATTCTGATTTTTATGTACTCCATCAGCTTAGTTTGGTGATCTAGTGAGGTTGGTGTAGTAGCTCATGTCGATGCATTGAGATCGAGTCATTGCGTCGAGCTCAGGCCTTTTACTTGTTATTGCTCAAGTCAATGTGTTGAGCTCAAAATCTACTATTGCTATATAAAAATTGCATCTTTTTACTCTTTTAATCATAGTTGAACCACAATCCTGCAATTTATCATTTCTTGGTAGAAATTCGTCATAAAAATGCCAATTTTATGCATGAAAGTGCAAAATACACATTTATCAATAACGATAAAAAAATTAGTATTATTATTTATATTTTTTTAATAGGGTAGGTAAAGATATCCTCAAACCTTTACCTTTTATATATTAGAATACATGTTCCGATGTAGGTATGGGGTATGAAGACCTCATATATGCATCCTACCATGTGAAAGAAAATTCTAAAAAAATTGCACTTATACATTACCCCGTTTCCCGATCCACCTAAAGTGTACCAGTTCAAGAAGGGTATATGTGGGTACTTTGTATAATCGCTCACTTCTGATATGGAAGGAATAATAAGAGTAATTTCGTTAGAAATTCATCCACCATTAACATTGCTTCCTCCTCATAATGGTTATGATAGTCAATCATTACATTTATTTTTTTTTTCAAGTGCCAGAAAGATCATGTATTTATCAAATAAAACTATAAAGTTTGTATTTCCTTTACTTGTTATTGGTAGCTTTTTGTTAAACTTTCATAAACCCAACCAAACAATCCAATCAAAATTTTAGCCTAGTAAAAGTCCAATTTTAATACAAGCTAATAAAATTCTCAACTAAAATACACTCACGGTCCAACCCATAATACAACACAAACAAAAATAAACCCTTATACTTCTTCGGAGTAGCTTTATATGACAAATTAGGTCAGCTCTATTCTTTCTATTTTCTTCTTTTCTATTTGAACATGCAATTAAGGTTTTAGTTAGAATTTCTCCAAACGATGCATATCGTAAAACATGTATATGGAAGATTAAAGAATGATCTTATCTACAAATTGATATTTTTTCTAGTATCATAACACTGTATTTCTAACTGGGTTTTGGTTTGTTTATGTGAGATGGATGAATGAAAGAAGAATGATAGCAAGATATACTGGATTTCGAGCTCTAAATTAATCCAAGAGGATACGGAAAGAAAGGAGAAACGAGCTATAGGCTTTCTTCTTCAATACACTCATTAGTTGTGATTGCCTTTTTCCAATTTCATTAAGTTGTTAGAGTTGTTGAATCTACTAGCTACTTGTTATTTGATTTCAACCGAAATGTAACTCTACTTTGTAAGCTTGATTGTATAAGTGGTCCGTATATTATTGCTATAAATCCCAGCATGTCTAAGTTAAACAATGTAATTCTTTAAATAAGAAGGGTTGTTTCCCTACCTCTTATTCAAATCAGTTTGCCTTTTCCTTGAAACAACCTTGTCCTCAAGGTTATAAACCACTATTACTCACAAAATCTGGAGGCTTTACATTCCATGTCTTGTCCCATAACTATTGAAATGAGGAACGAACCCAATTATAAAATTGTATCTTTGAATCAATTCTTAAGGTGCTCAGTAGATGGATATGAGTAACATGAGGAAGCAAAAAATCATCTACCCACATGTGAAATGTGTTGGTGGCAACACTCCTATAGCTCCAAGCATTATGCATCTTTACAGCTCTGATACTTATCTTTGAATGAATCATTTGACCCAACAAATATTTGTTGCTCCCTGTTGGCTTATATTATGAAAAATTGAATGAATTTTCCCCTACATGCTTATTAAACCATGTCTCCACATAGTTGTGCTCAATAAGTTTGAAAAGATGCACTAAACTTGGCAATGATGAACATGGGACATCTAAAAAATATCGGCTACCTATATTAAGAGATATGTAAGTGGTAGTTGGCTTGTTGTTGATATGAAGTCCTTAAGCCAAACTGGAAATATCATAAAATTTTTTCAAGTACTTCATCATCTTGCATCAGTTGTGATTCATGAAGCTTCAATACACCATTTGCATTAATACAGTCCTTCTGTCCCAAGACATTACCATTGTCGACAATAGCCTCCACAATCCCAATATTGCAACCCTTATCAAAATAATCTACTACTATTTCCTTTACTGTATTATTTGTTGACGCATCCATATGTACTAACAATGAATTTCCATTACCTAAGTGGAGAGTGTCAATCTTAATAATATCATAGAGGGTAGAAACATTTGCAAATGGTCCAAATCTATCCATTGGAACCAATCATATGCTTCACCATCTAAGGCAAAAGATGCCACTTTAACCCTTTCTTCCTCAGATGCATTTTGAATTTCAAAGAAATGATTAACCTTAATGATCCAACTTGTTGGATCTCCAATAGAAAATTTAGGTAACTCAAAATTGATAGTTTTTTGAGTAAGAAGGTGAAATATTATGAGGCATATCATTGGAATGTGATGAAAAGCAATTACCTACTAGATTTTGATTCCTTCTTTCATTCATGAAATTCTTCAACACCTGCATCTCATTATTTAATTTTTCCTTCTTTAGGTGCACAAGTTTCACTTCAAGATCATTCATATTTGCAACTCTAATATCATTTTCAAAGTTATCAACACTATTATCTTGATTTTCAACAAGGGAAATTCTATCTTCTTGAAATTCTTCAAAAAAGATAAACCCATTTTACATTTTGTGACATGTATTTGTTGAAGAATTGCATTCATATTATCAGTCATTGTTTTTTTGAAATCTTGCATTTCTTGCGACCATTTCTCAATGTCTATACTATGTTGTAGAAGAATGTTATTAACATTACATATCAATGAAAGCACCAATGTTAAGCTTTCATAAACCTAACTAAACAATCCAATCAAAATTTTAGCCTAGTAAAAGTCCAAGTTCAATACAAGCTAATAAAATTCTCAACTTAGCATACACTTATGGTCCAACCCACAATATAACAACATAACACAAACAAAAATAAACCCTCATACTTCTTCGAAGAAGCTTCATACGATAAATTAGGTAAGTTATGTTCTTTCTCTTTTCTTCTTCTTTTTTGAACATACAATTAAGGTTTCAATTAGAATTTCTCTAAACAATGGATATCATAAAACATGTATATGAAAGATTAGAGAATGATATAATCTACAAATTGATATTGTTTCTAGTATTGTAACATTGTATTGCTAACTAGGTTTTGGTTTGTTTATGTGAGATGGTGAATGCAAGAAGAATGATAGCAAGATATATTAGATTCCAAGCTCTAGAGTACTCCAACAAAAAAAGGAAAGAAACGAGAAACTGATTATAGTTTTTCTTGTTCAATGCCCTCTTTGGTTTGCATCTCTTCTTTATATATGTGATTTCCTTTTTCCAATTTTATTAAGTTGTTTGAGCTGTTGAATCTACTAGCTACTTGTTATTTAATTTCAACCGAAATGTAACTCCACTTTGCAATCTTGATTATATAAGTTGTCTGTATATTATTTTTGTAAATCCTAGTATGCCTAAGTCAAACAATGTAATCCTTCAAAAAAGAAGGATATTTTCCCTGCCTCTTGTTTGTATCACTTTTCCTATCTTTTGAATATGAACAATTTAAAAGAAGAAAATATGATTATTTCTTTTGAATAATCTCCTTAACATTTATATATAAATAATTTGTGTATCACTAATACATATAACTAAAATGTATAAAATTTTCTCATATGTATATGTTATAATGTAGGTTGCCATTATTTGTTCTCCTATTTTGCCAACTAATTTATGGATTATGAATAATATTATTTTTTATGGAAGCTTCTATAGTCTCATCGATGGGATCTTCCAGTCAACCATCTAATCGTTAAAATAAATATAATAATTGGAAAATTAACTATTTTAGTAACTAGATCACGTTGTGTATTGTGATGGGATCGGTCCTATCAAAATTAATGATGGGACCATAGAATTTCTCTTTTCTTGTATAAATAACAGCATGACAACATTGTTTAAACTTGCAAATGACAAACAATACAAAATATTTTTTTTCTCAATGTTATCTTTTACATTCCATATTAATTTCTATCAATATTATAAATGATCTATTTGTTTCATCTATTTTTTATTGTTTTGGTACTTTATTTTTGTCTCTTCCAAATAGATGTTTTCAAGAAACAAATATAAATAAAAAAACAAACATTTTTACTCATAAATAGATTGAACAGATAAGATATATATATATATATATATATGCATATCAAATGCATATAAAATTAGACAATCCAAACTGACCTAAATTCTAGAATTTGAATATACGTTTTATATTCAAACTTATTAAATCATTTATGATTTACTAATTTTGAGTATCATTTAAACAAAACATTCAAATTTTTTTATCAATCAAAAATACAAAATTTGAAGTCTTTTTTTGTTGTACTCTTTCTGTGTTATTTTCCACATTTTTTTAATGGATAACCATATAATAAGGAAATCTAAATCATGTACCCATGACCGCCATCATTTCTCTTTAGTTTAGGAAGATTCACCTTTAAAAAATTAAAAGTGATGTGCCACTCATAAAGGTTTGAAGTTTGAACTAATCTAATCCTCTGATGTTCTAACTCAATAATTCACTTAGTATCTATAAGTGAATTATTTAGTCATTTGAAAATAAAGCACCTACCATACCTCATGATTGGATCATAATAATAATAATAATAATAATAATAATAATAATAATAATAATAATAATAATAATAATCTTCACTCTCTTATTTCTTCATCTTAGTGGTGCAACATGTAAAACTTAAAAAGTAAAAAATAATTCAATTATCAACTCAATTGAAGGTTTAGTAGTCTTAATAGGCCTGGATATGCAAAAATTACTCAACCTTAAATATTTTACTAACATCTATGTATGGTGGTCTAAAATGTAAGCATTTGCATTAATTTTCACAACCATATACGTACCATTCCCTTGGCATGCAATTTCTTATAAAACTCTCATGGAAATCTCCTTTATCTAATCAGTCGCCTAAATTTGTTGGTACATGTTATGAACATTTGCATCAAACACATACATTTCATGGCTTAAGTCAAATTTCTATCCAATTTCTACATGTATGTCATGAATATAGGTGGTAAATGGTTGAGTAGGCTTAGAAAGTCTAAATGCAAGTGGAAGTGGAACATGCCCAATAGAGCATATACGTTAATAACCTCGTATAAGTTCGAAAGGATTCGGTCTAATGAATGAATTTACTAACTATTTATCCATTGGAAGGGTTTCAATTTAGTGGCAAATTTATTAACCATTCTTAACTTTAAAGAGATTCAATCCAATTAACAACACACCTAAACATTTAATTACATTTCTCTCTTTAATAGTCTACATGTGTATTGTAAAAGAAAACTATAATTTGATGTCGAACATTCTCCATAATGTCCTAACAAAAGTAACTAGAATATTTTCCCAATAGGACAATATGATTTTAGGTAAGTCATGTAACCTCACAATCTCATTCAAGAACGATTTAGCTATATACAAGGCATCTACCATCCTATTTCTTAGTATAAAAGATGCCTTCATAGCAAAACGATTTAGGGTCTATTTGTCATGCCCCAAGGGTATCCTAATAGAAGTAGACAAGCACACTTGAATACTATCACTAGATTACCTTTAGAGAATGATAGGTTTTCAAAACAACAGACTCTTTTAGTTGCTTGATAAGAAATGATAAATACATGTAAGAAATAAATTGGTAAATAACTTCTATTTTAATCATAAAGTATCACAGAACTATTACAAACCATGTAGCCTTCTTGTAGTTCATAATAGATACAATAGCACTAACTAATCTATTCTAGGAAAAATAACCATTAATCCCAAGTATACCCATAGACTTCCAGCTCCTAAGCTCTTACCGGAGCCATGTTCCTAGAAGTGACTAACTAGGGTCGAAGTGTAAACCTGAAAAGATTGTTAGAGTATGAGCGAAACCATGGCTCATTGAATAACTAGACATATTATACATCACACAAGTTATTAGCAAATCATATGTAATGCAAGCACTCAATCATATGCACAGATACAAGCTTGGATGATCTAGAATCTAAACAGGGAAAAAGATTTACGCCCTCTTTTTCAGGGTTGAAGAACAATTACCTTATGACCCACCTGCCCATGAGAGACTAAGTTGACAGGAAAATCAACGATTTCTCATTTTAGGGTTATCACTTTAAATATAATAGATTCAACTAACCATTTCCTGTATCCATCCTTAGAAACTCCCTAAGTATTAATCATTTCAAAGTGATACCACGGGCGGCGTTTTTCATTACCACTTAGTTCTTGTAGAACCAACAGAACAAAAAAAACCTTAAAAGAACTAACACTTTAGAAAAACCAAGCGTTAATAGAGAACCAAAATATTAATACGTAGCAGGTTGTCACCCATTTATAAATGCAATAATGCAGTATGTGCAATGCATGACCAGATTATTTTATTAAGTCAATGGTTCTTATTCAATTTCATGGTGATCATACATTACACACAATCATCATCATATTACTTCACAACATTAAATCATTGTATTATCAATTTTATAATGATAGATTAACAATCATACAATCAGAATACAACATATTTTCAACCAAACATTCATTTGAGTGTCTTTGTATTATATGTTCAGCTATTTACAAGCACAAACAGTACAATATGACTGAATTACTCACCTGCTCATATTGACTTAATCGTAATAATCGGCTGGAAGATCTTCTAGGGTATCAAAGTCACCTAGTAAGATGAATGAAATATTCATCAATATAATATAGATTATATAGCTAAATTGCTATACGTGGCTAGTGTCCTAAACTTGATATTTATCAAGTTTTGTTGTGATTAATACTAATTTTATGTTATTCTATACCGAACTCAATATAGAAAATCATCTTTATCTATTAATACTTAGTGTCGTCGTGTTTCTCCTATTTTATTTCATATAATTATTTTGTTATTTTTAGAAGTCACATTATTTGTAAATTTAGCTTATTTCAATTTCCATTCTTATCTATTTTATCTATTTAGAACAATATTTGATTATCTATAATTTTTATTAACACTTAATATCTTTCTCTAATTCTAGGATTTTAAGAATTATCAAATCTTAACCAAAATATTCTAAATGTTTGTATTTACTTTTCTATTTAGTAACTACTATTTTGACATATAAATATATATAATATAATTATAATTATTATATAAATGTTTATTCACGAAAACAGATTGTATACAAAGGAAAACAGGTTTGTACGCTGGCTCCTACGCCGTCGGCGTTGAAACCCAGGTGCCGGTGTTCTTTTAATTTGCGTGCTATTTCATATCGTTTGCACTGGCTTAAAAGCCGTTGGCCTTCAACGTATGTCGAACTCTACGCCACCGGCGTAAAATCCCAGATATCCGGCCTTCGTTCATTTTTACGTGAATATAATTTTTACGTAACTTCTGTTCAGTAAGCCACCTCTACACCGCCGGCATAACCTTGTAAGCCACCGGCAATGGACGTCTACACTGCCGGCTTATGGACAGTCTTAGCACTGTTCATCATCTTCCCCGATGATCCAATTCGTATTTCTTAAATTTTCCACGTTAAAAACATTCCTAAACCATTCCTAAGTGTTTCTATATCTTAAATATATACATACAACAACTCCTAACGCGTCTACAAACATATTATCTTAAATTTCGAATCTAGTAAAGTATAACTAGGGTTTCAAATTTTTACCTCGGTTGAGCCGATCCGATGGAATTCGAAGCTTGTTTTTGTGTTGATTATGTTCCTATGATTATCAAAAGTCAGTTCTAATCCGTAGATTTAAAAGAAAACCATTCGAGTTACATCAACTCACCTTTGAACTCGTTTCAAGTGTTTTTCGTACCAGTTTTTCTTCCGATTCTAACTTGGATGATTTGAGCAGTTTAAGTTTTGTTTTTAGGTTGTTTTAGCTGCTACCTAGGAGTTATTTCGTTCTGGAAAGTTTGAGAGAAAGTTGAGGTTGTTCATTTATTCATTAAGAGCTTTTATCATATATATATATATATATAGAGGAAGGAAGAAGACGTTTCCTTCGAATTTTTGAGTCTGATTGTTCCTCATTGATTGTTGTTTTCCTCCTTTGTTTTGCTGTCATTAATGAGGAGTGATTTGGCAAGTTGTGATTAGCTCAAGGACTTGATTTTGTTGCAATTTTGCATTATTGAAGCAAAATTTCGACTCTTCTTCTTCAATGTCCTCCAAGTCATCCGAAGCCACTTGCAGCCGAAAATCTCCACCATATATATATATTAATATTAGTTAATTATTTAACTTAGTTTTAGGATAATTTACTAAGTATACGGGTACAAATTAGCTAATATTTGAGAGTTTTTGTACAAAATATGTTTATAGGATTCTACAAAATACTTGGATTATCAAACAATACAACTTTAAGTTTTAAATTTACATGATTAATTATTTGTAGAATTTTATCTCTCGACGATTAAGGTTTCCCAAACTCATTAGGTCAATTTTTTTTTTAGGCTCCAATAGCTTAAGAAAACCCTAATTAGCAATAGTATGATTCAATTATTTATTTGAAGTTTAGATATTAAGTTATACATCAGTTTATGTTTTCATTGTGTATTTATATTCCTAACAGTTTATCTTCAGGTTATCGTTTTTGTCTATAAGCGTAGTTGATTAATTACTTAATATCGCACTTGATATAGAGACTAAATTATTTATTTATCTTTAAATTTTGATACTTATTATGAAATCTTATTAGTAGCGTTTAATACTATCTAGAAGTCTTGAATTTAGGGTTTAAATTCAAACATAGGCTCATTACTCATCATTGTTCTAGTCTCAAATCATTGTTGAGTTCAAAAGCAATCATTTAATTTCTATATTTATATTTTTCTATTTAATCTATTTGTATAACAAGTTTTGGGTTTGAAATTTAGATTTCCTTTTAATCATATCTTGAATTATCAGTTCAAGATACGAAATCTCATTTTTGTATCAATTAAGGTCAAAGAAGTTCTTTATTTGATTTCTAAATCCTTATCTAATCAAATTCAATACATTGATCTATTCTTAGGTTTTTATTGGAATCTAAGTTTACTAATTAGTTCATATATTCGATTTTAGAGTCGTATACTAATGTGAAAAATTTCAGGGTTTACACTATTTGTTTATGACACTCTAAATTGAATCAATGCATGTACAATCGCCACATATAATGCCTTATGCATTACATGCATGGGCTTTCTTAAAAGAATGTGTTTATATCTAACATTTGCTATCCACTTTTAATCAATAAAATTGTTTAATTAGGTTATGGAGACAACTGGATTTGTAATAGGAAAACAAACTTCATAAAAACATTCCTAGCTTCTTCTCATAAGAGTAGATTTACTTTTATAAAACAAAACAAAACAATACCATTAGGTATCTCATATACCTTTCTTGATGGTACAATAAAGCTTTAAAGAGCTTATTACAAAATATATGAGCATCACCAGGCCCTCAAAGAAAATACAAGACTTAAAAAGATATAAATCTAGTTCTTTAAATGAAATAAAAACAAACAAAATAATCCAATTCCCTATTTCACTTATTTCCTCCATATCTTTTGAATTGCCCATACATGAGTTAAACATCATCATCATCACATCGCCATCATCATCATTATCAGCAAATCATCATCATAATCATCATACAATCAACATCCTAAAAGAGAGAATAATAAGTCGAAGCCCAACACAACAGTAATACAAGCACATATGAGATGACACACAAGCTTAAACTAGTATAATGTAGTAATAACAGATTATTATCTTTAAATTAGAGTAAAATAAATAATACGGGAGTACTCACACTTCGGACAAGCCTATGGAATCTAGGGCTCCTGAGTAACAGTAGCTGCTTAGGGGATCGATATAAACAGCCCAAATACTTATATCTCCTATATAACTTTATAAATTAATAATCTCATCTAAGGTTTACAACTGTTACTCATATTTATTTAACTTAATCCATAATATTACCTAGTTCAAATGGTCCCATAAATGTGAACTAAATCATATTATTTTGTCTTAAGAATAAAAAAATGTTACACCGATATTGTTTTCTCTATCAATTAGCTATTGAGCCACTTATAAATTATCACTGGACCATGGCAGGGGTAACCTAAGCGCCTAAACTACCATGCCCGACTCTGAATAAGGTTGTCACTCCCCGAACTAGATTCAATGACATAAGCATAAGCAACACTCAATTATTAGGTTGTCTTTAAGTTTTATTTCCTTTTACTATGTTTGTTCTAGCAAACAACAAGCACATCACTACTACCTTTCATAGATGAAATCCAAACAGAAATAGAGGATGTTTCAAAGGTTATCTCAGAAGATAAATTAGGTATCCACATCTATTCAAGAATTAAACTCATATAAGCATTTAATTTAATTATGCATTTACATTAAACTCATTTTATAATCTTATTTGATCATAAACTAAGTAGGAACCCCGCCATGACTACAAAGATCAGCTCGTCAAGATACAGACAGTTCTCTATTATCTGTAAAATTATTTCTTTTCTCTTTATTTATAATCATTTATTATAAAAACATCATTACGACATTTATTATAAAAAATACTCATATTCCAAGCAAGCATACATTTGAAACAACATATTCCTCATATTATTTATGTTTTAATTTAAGATACCATTCTAAGGCAATAACAAATTATTATGTCTATATTAACTTAACTTCAGCCAAATTGATTAGAATTAATCATTAAATTTAATTACTAATTCAAGAGAGTTGAACTTAATCAATCTAATTCATTTTAGCTTACTAAAGTCTATTTAGTTAAGTTGAACTTAGATTTATTAACTACGTTCATTTTATACTTAAGATTTATTTTAGGCTTAAACCTATATTAAATTTAACTTGTTGTTTAAATTCATTAATTCACTTAAATCATTCTCAAGCATATAAATTAATACATCAACTATCATTTATCTATTTCATTTCATTTTTATTTTATTTTTATGAAGAACACTGGTAGATACACAAACCATGTTTCACACCATGCATCAGCATATGAAGAAACACAACCCATTACAACAAGTCGTGTTTCCTCCGCATTTCGCTTCATTTGAAAACCATAGAAGAAGCACGATGAGATATAATGAGTCGTGTTACTAATGTGTTTCACTTGATAATTTAACATTCAAGGATCAGAGAGAAACATGATGAGATACAATTTGTCGTGTTCTAATTGTGTTTGCCCTTAACTTGAAAACAAATAAGAAACATATTAAAAAACAAGTCACGGTTAAATAGAAGTACAATGAGATACATTAAGTCATGTTCTTGCTGCGCTTCTCTTAAAACATTACATATATGTAAGAAAAAGAAAGAAACACGAGGAGATAGGGGTTACCGTGCTTCAGCCTTGTTATTCTAGAAATGCACACGTAAAAAGAAACAGAGAGAAGCACGATTAGATAAGTTGAGCCATGTTCAAGTCGCGTTTCTTCTCGTGTGGTAAAATTTGATTTGTTTTGAAAATCCAAGAAGGAGCATAACCAAATACAACTTCCCATGTTTTCTTCATGCTCTTTACTTCGTTTTGAGTTTAAAAAACTCAGCCTATTTTACTACTTGTTTTACATCATTTTTCAACATTTAACATCTTATACTCAACATATAAGCTTATAATCATCATTTACAACATTTTTATACATATTTTCACTTCATAGATCATCTCAATCCTAGTTCTAACATGCATGATCTTACTTACGTTTTAGTTTATAAATTCATATATGTCAAGATTATAAGTTTTCTCAATTCCTACTTATAACTAGCTTTAATTCATCATATATAAACATATACAATAATTAAAATATAATAAAACAACAACTTACTTGTTTGACAAATCCTAGTTACTTGAGCTTGTTTTTCACCACCACGTTTTAGATGTTAAAGGTACTTTTAGTATGATTTCCCCTTCCTGTCTTCTTTTATAACTTCATTTTTTCTCTATGATTTTGTTGAAATTGAGATTTTAGGGTTGAACTTTTTGAAGAAAGAAAAGAGAGAAGAAGAAGAAAATAAAAGAAAAGAAAGAAAAAGAAACATGAAAGGAAAAGAATAGAGCAGAAAAAGAAGAAGGGAAAAAGGAAAGAAAAGATTAGGATAAGAAAAATTAAAGATAATTTTAGAACATGGTATTAGATTTAAACCTTTTTTATAATTATATTAAGTATCGTAAATAATTAGAAAATAATTTGAGAATATCTACATTAGAAATTAATAACTTGATTTAAAAACACAATTTAAAAGTTTAATTTATAAGAAATCTACATTTGATTTGGGTCTAAGTTTGGAAATTGATATTTTTAAATAAGTAATTGAATTAAAAAAATTATAGAGATTTGAGAAAACGAAGTTTAAAGTAAAATTCATAGGTTTAAGAGTTTACTAAACATTTAAATTGCATATTTAAGAGTTTAGGATTTACGATTGAGGAAAATAGGTTCTAATAAGATTTTGGAAATGAGTTATGAAATTTGATTTCATTATAAAAAAAATAGATAGGACAACAAAACAATTTTGAAAGGAAAATAAAATCTCAATTTTCAACTTAACTTATTTACTAATTTAATTATATCAAATTATCTAGTCATATTCTATAATTTGCTTCTTTTATTCATTTAAATTATTTAAAATATATTCAAAATTAACTATCTATTATACTATTCAATTAAATTATTTCTAACTTAGTTAGGTAAAGGTTTGGGATATTTTATTATTTCATTTTTTTTTTTTGTCATTTTGACATCTTATTTTTGCCATTTTCAAAATATGTTCATCAAGTTTCAGATATAGATGAAAAATAGATATTTTCACTCATAAGCAGATCAAATAAATAATATACGGCTAAAATACGGATGTAGATTAGATACTGATAAAATACTAATAAAAATCAAACAATCCAAACAAACCCTTACTACCATAAAAAACAATTGGGTAATTTATACCGGAAGATCATAACGTTTGGAGGTATGTTCATTTGAGATGACAACATTTCAAGTGGTTTATTTAAGGTCACAACGTTTAGAGAAGTGAGTCAACTAAAGTCAACATTGACATGTGCAACAATGTGACGGATTGTCTATATTTGATTGATTTTTGGGTTAATTATAGAGACATGACCTATGTTTTGACTAATTTACAAATACATTGTGATGCGAAAAGAGAACCCTTAGTATATGTAACCTAAGACCCAATGCTTTATGATGGATTAGAACCTTAGGATCGCCTTGAAACAAGCGATAGGAACATGACCTTAACCTAGCCTTTCGATTAGAACCAACGTTATCAAAAATCGGAACTAGACCCCAACCAAACTAGTCGATTGGAACCTAAGTTATCAAGGTAGATTTCCCCAAACTTCTACATCGAAGAAATCAGATTTAGTGCATTCTCAAGAACTAAGAAAAAATCCTCACAAATAGACGAAAACCCTCAAAATATGCTAGTCAACCGATATCTATCAAGCATCCATAGATAGGGTTCATATAGGCTTCAAAATAGCCGTAGAAAACAAAATAAAGTAACAAAATAAGAAAAAATTCGAAAAGACACTTCGTAGCACTATAAGCGGGCTCTACACCAACGGCCTACATGGCCAAGGCCGGCGATCTTTATAATGAACACAGGCAGCTTTCGCAACAGCTTTAATAACTTCGCTACTAGTCACTTTGTAAGCTAGTCCTATGCCAGCAATCTAAATGCCTACGCCAGCGGTGTACTTGAAAAGCTGGCAGCATTACAGGCTGCACACAAATAAAAAATGAAGGCCGGCAATCCTCCAATGTAAGCTGGTAGCCTTTGCCCTCAGTGATTTGTTCTAGCACATTAACAAGGTTATTTCTTGTGTTGGAGTCTTTTTGGATAGCTTCAATATCTTAGATCTCCATAATCAATCCATGTAGAGCTTCACTCATTCGTTTTTCTCTTACTCTAGTCATCCATTCTCCAATATCTTGCAATGGATCTTCAAGCTTAGTTGTTTCCTTTAGAGTTGGTGCTACTTTATCCTCATCACATGGCCTATGTTATTATTTATTTATTTATTTTTTATAAATAGATGACCCAAGTTTTATACAAAAATGTCAATTTTCTCATTTTAAAAAAGAAATAATTTTTAATATTTTATTTATTTAATTATATTTAGTAATATTTTTTTATTAAATTAATTTTTTTGGACACATATCCCTCTAATAGTAATCAATTATAATGATACCTTTATATGAAATTCAGGTCTCCTATTTGTCAAAAAAATTAACATGGGTCACGTATTTATAAATTAACTAAAACACAGGTCATGTTTTTATAATTAACCTTTAAATTTTTCTTCTTTTAACACATATCAATGGTGACCTTAATTGACCTACTCATCTAAATGTTGCGATTTCAATTGGACCAATTGAAATATTGTAACCAAATAAACTTATCTTAAAATATGATAACCTTTTGGTGTAATTTACCTAAAAACAAATCATGTTTTTCTTGTTATATAAACAAACCCAACATAAATTCCATATTAATGTCTTGATAAAGTGAATGTGGAAGAGGTAATGGTGTGCAAAGACTTATGTTTTATTTCATGTTCTTGGAAAGTTGAAAAGTGCAATATTATCTCACAACTCTATATATGCTTTAATGTTTGGCCAAGTTTGGCCACTTATCCTCAATTATAAGTATGGTTTCATCACACCTAAAATGACCAATTGCACCTTCATCTTGCTAAAATAATTTAATGTGTTCAAAAAGTTTAGATGTAATTGGGAGTGACACAAGATTAATAAAGTAGCTAGATTAATAACCTAATATAACTTTGAAGTTTGATTCAAGATGGTGAACATTTTTGCTAATCATTTAGTAAATTTTATCTCCTAAGTAGATTCATGATTACCAATCAAACGCCTTAGAAAACACTAAAACTATTATTTGACTACTTTAGTCTCTCCAATAGTTTGTAGTTGAAATGTAGAAGAAAATTATATCTTGATGTCTAACATTCTCCACAATGTCTTGACAAAAGTATTTAACAAATTTAAAATTCCTATGTAGCACTATGGTTTTAAGTAATTCATGTAACCTCACTGTCTCAATAAAAAACAATTTAGCTTTAGAGGACGCGTATGTGGTGTTATTGCATGTATAATATTTGACATCTTAGAGAAACAATCTACTACCACAAGGAACAAATCATATTTATAGGCATTAGTGAAATTAACTTAAAGTCCATAATGTTCTACTAAGTTGCGTGTGGAATAAGTAAGGATGTGTGAAAACTTATACCTTACAACTCTAGCCGCATCTCTCTTGATATTAGACTAGCAAAACCTATCCTTAACTACAAGTATAATTTATCCCATTCACCAGCCACAGCTCTATCATGCAAATCTTAAATTAAGTCTCTTTGGGAAATTTTTGTATCACATAATCTAATAACTTGAATTAAGTAATTGTTCATAAGGTCATAGTCAACATTAATTCCTTATTGACTATCAATAACAATGCATAGATCTTGCTAAAATCATAACAAATCAAATATTGATCTCCAATCTTTTCAAAACTAACAACCTCAAATTGCTTACTAATGAGATGCAACTTAAATCATCAATGAGTTTATTCTTAACTTCAACCTTTTATTGTAAAATAAGTATGTGCTCTTGCATAAATTGAACCAAATTTGCATATCTAACTTCATATTTCTTTTGTGAATAGCACTAATTCATTAGGTTGTTAATAATATCTCTAATGTCTCAATAGTTGTGTTTTATAAAATTCCTTATCATCGGTTGAGTACCTCTTTTTCACCTCATACAATTTCTGAATTGAGAAATATATAGGATGTCCCTTTTAAAGAAGTACCCTACCTACTCAAATACCAAATGCATCACAAATTAACCTAAAATACCTTAGAAATATTATGTAACTAAATCAAATATGCTTCGATCGTCAACTTCTTGATGTGCATGAAAAATTTAGATGCGCTTATGATTTCATGAAATTCTTTGTTATAATACAGTTTGTGATTAAAGCAACAATGATGCTAAAACCTAGAATATATCTTGATAAACATTAGCAAGACTATGGAAGTTCTTGGCATTATGAGTACATATGATTCAAGCTACTTAAACTTTTCCTTAATTTTCTTAGGATCTCTATCATTAACCTTTGCAATGACACATCAAAACTTAAGAATATTACATGTTGGTTGAGGAACAAGTAATATATAATGGTACAGTTTTGTACTACCTAGCACAAACATAATTCCATCCATTCCATACATCATCTAATTCAATTAGGCGTTTAATGTGGAGTTCGGTTGACCCCATAGTCTCCACTATCCACATAATGCCTCAATCAATAAGGACTTTACACCCTTTATTCAACACCACAAACAATGCTCTGTAAAGAGCTACAACCAATTCAACACAAATACACTTGAATTGTGCCTTTACAATAAGCTTCTAGCATATTGGGCATAATTTAAGATTCCATTAATTTACTGAACAACCTATAGTATAGCACTTTATAAGAGATAACAAATGCAAAGTAAATAACCCTACACTATGTCTCTCACTCACAAAAATAACACAAAGTACAAATAGAGCTTTGAGAGAGTTTGAATAAAGATTAAATGCAATTTATGAGCTATAATCCCCTTCTTCAACCCCTTAATAGCTTGTATTATAAGTTCTTCAAGACTTCTAGTCATTACCCTTGTTTGCACCAAATTCGACATTGCATTAATTACTCCAACGGCAAGTTTTCTAATGCTAACATTTTGACACTATTTCCTGGCATTCGGATGCTACTTGTGAAATCAAGGCATAGAATGTTTAGGACACTGCTAGTGTCTAAATGCTAACTCCTAGTGTCCAAATGCTAACTATGGTGTAGGGAAGTCTTTCATTAGGGGATTGTTTGGGTTGTTAGATTTTTATCTGTATCAGTAGTTTATTGATATCGGATCTGTATCGATTCAATATCGGTTCAATTTGAAAACGAAACTAAATCGATAATCCAAACAAGTCCCAGATCAAGTACAAACAAATGCAACACAAAACAAGCACAAACATAAACATAAACAAATTAAAATGCATACTTATTTTGCTCATTAAATGTAACTAAACTCAATTAACTGATTAGTTGTGCAATCAATTTCTTTATCAAAATACACGTTGAATATATAAGTTCAATAAATATAGATAAATAAATTTAGGGATTTTTTTCTTTTTCTTTTTTTTTTTTTCGGGAAGGGAGGGGTAAGGATAAAAAAAATTGTGTTTTTATTTAGGCTTTTTCTCTTTTTGCTTTCCTCAAAAAAAAAAAAAAAAAAAGAAAAGAAAAGAATATCGATATAACTTTTGATATTGCAATCGATGCAAGACGGTAAGCGACAGTTATATAATTACATCAAGAATTCCACCATGAAAGTGCAAAATAACCTGTTTTAATCACATCCTACTTACATATGGACCTGCCTGTGGTCCTTGGTTCCGGTCTTGTCGCATATCCTGGATTCAACTTTTGATGCATAAAGTCTTCCGCAATTCTTTTCTTCATCGGATAGAGCACGTGAACCACAATTGTAGTTTACCATCAATTCTAATTGGAAGAAGGGTCGCAATCACAATGCTAAATATCGCTAAATATAATTAATATCTGGACGTAAGAGGTTATTAACTTGCCTACTGCAACTACAAGTCAAGGAAACGGAAATCTAAGACATATCTTGTAGTAATAAAACTTTCTTCAATTGTTTCTACCTTAAACGTCACCAAAATCACCATATTATTTGATATTGACCGAGATCGATAAGGTGATCACTCTTGATTTTCAGACAAAGTACAGTGGCATTCACAAGGGACCTAACAATTTTTCTTTTACAGAAAAACAATCTGCATGCTATGTTCACAGCTTAAATCACTGTGCCCAGAGCTGGGCAGATACAAAAATTTGTTAGTGACGATGTGGTTGTCAATTTTTTTTATTAATTTGAAGTGGGACTTTCATGTCGTCACTTAATTTTAAATTATGCTATAAAGTTCTTGAGCTTTATTATCAAGCTTATAATGACATTTACATGATAACTTATACTGTGTCTTCATATTATAGTAAAGTTGCAATAAACATCGGAATCGTCGGGTATTACGCATGGTATCATGTCACAATTAAATTTACTAAAAAAAAAAAAAAAAATTAGTAATTGTTACAATTAATAAATTGCAAAAATATTGGCCTTGCGCATATAATCTCTCCAAACTCCAACTCAAAACCTGATTGCTCCTTTAACGTGAGTTTTTATGTGTACGTATCTTCAAATTATTGGTTGAACCCCGAAAGTTTATCGCTAAAAGGCCCACATGCAGTAAGGAGTTATCATAAATTTTAAAAATCTATAGATTCCATCCGTATGAGATCGTTCGTCTTGAGTTTTGAGGCAGCTTGGAATTTTCTCAAGACAAGTCTATATCATAATCTGTATGAACCATCGGCCACAGGTACTTGAAAGTCAATGTAAAATTCACTTTATGACCAGTAGTTAGACTATTTGCACGTGAGCTTTGCACTTGGCCTCCTTTTTATAGATATATTTGCTCACGTATCGGTTTTGAGTGTTCTTCAACATAATTTTTTTTTTCCGGATATTGCATTTTCAAATTTTATCATACACCATTTAGCTCAAATGCAATACGTGGTTTTGAATAAATTATTTTATTTTTTGCCCTGCCGTACAAATTCCGTACACAAATAATTCAGATGGAATATCTCAAGGATCGGGCTAGTTATTTGGCTATCATATGCCTTTTGCTAGTTGGGTTTTTACGCATTTTATTCAGTGGGACTCCAACGGATGTAAACTTCTTGTTTCAAATTCAAGAGCAAAGACTCCGATCTCCTGACGCTGTAAGCAAATACTTGCTTTACTTTCTCCATCTTTTTCACAGTACCGTTTGATGATCGAAAATCGAAATAATCACTATATAAATTTAAGGTGCTTTTTTTTTTTCCGGATTTATCTTTAAAGTTTGAAATTGCTATATCATATTAAATAAAATTTAAGATTAACATAAAAAATGATATGTAAACTTTTATAAAATATTTAATTAAACACCTTTGGTTTGGAACAATTTGTAACCTGACAGATTACGTACACGTTATTGTACTTGACAGGCTGCCAATAGCACCAGATATAGGGACGAGCTCGAGCAAGTGTTGGCCCAGACTTCGAACGCCAACAAGACCGTAATCATAGTTATGGTGAACAAAGCGTACGTGGAAGGGGACAAGTCCATGCTTGATTTGTTCCTAGACAGTCTATGGCTGGGTGAAAACACACGACCTCTTCTTGATCACGTGCTACTGGTGGCTATGGATGAGACATCCTTCGAACGCTGCAAGTTTCTGAGGTTGCACTGCTACAAGATTGAATTGGAAGGACTGCCGGACGGAGAAGGCGTTTACATGTCTAAAGGGTTTGTGGAGATGATGTGGAGGAGAACTCTTTTTCTTGGAAAAGTTCTCAAGCATGGTTACAGTTTCATCTTCTCGGTATGTTTTTATATTCCAGTTTTGGTATGACCATTCGACTTTAGTATATGTATGCATAAAGATAACCATATAATAATGTTCAGTGCAGTAAATTGAAAAAAAAGGAAAATAATTCCAAGTCTTTTTTTTTTTTTTTAAGACAAAAGTGAGGATAAACGAAATTTCACGTCAAAACAACATAAATAAGATAGACAGACATAGCCACTATCTTCTTTACCTTATCTTACTAATATTAGGAGGAAAAAAAAAAAAAAAGGAACAATCCAGACGTTGTGGTATTGTTTATGATTCGACAGGTTATAATCTGTCGCCATCTGGGTCCAGAGATGACGATAAAGTTTGAAGCAATGGCGACCTTTTCTAAATCTCTAAATTTATGTTTATCCTCCGATTATTTAAAAAGTTATTTAATATGTCTTACAGTATTTTAAATAATCTTTCTTCCTAAAAAATTAACTATTTTATTCCTAAATTATTTAAAACGTCACTTAATATATTTTTTTTTATAAGTCTCACATTATATAAATTATTCATAACCAATACATCAAAAATTAAAAAAAAAATAATAAAATAATAATCCTAAGCACCGTTCCTTGCCGAAGCAACGTTGCTTGCGGAAGGAACTCGATTTATTAGTTAAACAGCAGTAGTCGTCTGGGCTTTGCTGCCAAGGACGGCTGGAAAAAAGTCGACCTAAGAATTAGTGTTGCTATTAATTGATTTTTCTATTATTGAATTTGTGGTTATTACTACTTTTGTTTGATGTTGTTATTTACCATTTGTTATAAAAGCTTTATAGTGCTTCTCTTAAGATGTAACTTTTAGTTACTGGTGGAAGTAGGATGGTTCAAAATAGTTTAACTAGCCTGCGTTAGAGGGAGTTGGGATGGTCAACCTCAACCACTGCTAACTAACCCAAAAATCCTCATTTTAGGCCTAATTAATTATCCTGTAGGAACTTTTTCTGTTATTAAGACTATTGTTAAAAAAAAAAAAAAAAAAAAAAAAAAAAAAAAAAAAACCATCTAAGAATAGGATTCCTAGCTAGATATGACGTCAACAATTTAGGGAATTTTTACCTTGATCAGCAAATTTTTTATATAGAGATCTTCAAGGTTTATCTATATCATCTCTATAAAGACAAATAATAATAATTATAATAGTAAAATAGAAGTTATTTGGGGTCTTGCTCCATGGTGAGCAAATATTGGGCAGGGGCTAAGAGGATCAACGCATCCGATGATGCTTCAAAAGCAATGTCTTTGTTGTCTGTTGAGTTTTAATCGATATTATGTTATAAGATAAAGTCTTTGCAACTTACTCCGAAAAAGAGAATTTATGGTTATGGAACTGATCAACCAAACTATTTAACTGTAAGTGTGCAACCAATGACCATTATGGGCCAAAGCCAAGCAAAAAATAAAAACGTTAATGAACTTTGACATGTTATGAGAGCATGCTAGTTTGTCCGATAATTTAGTGGTTAATTGTAAAAGGAACGGAAACGTAGTTGATCAGTTCCAAGTATTAACTTAAATTCAATCATATCAATAATTTTAACCTTCGAAGTTCAAAATTCGTGGGTGGTCTGTCGAAATTGATTATTTTTTGCAGAATTAGGATTGGTTAACTTTTTAAGACAAAAAACTCATAAATTTTCATAATAACATTTTTTTGCACTTAGGATAGGCAAAAAAACCAATCGAACCAAACCAATCCGTAACCGAACAAAACAAAATCGAAAATATGATTTTTTTTTTTAATGGTTTGGTTTAAAAATTTTTCAATCCGAACCAATCTGTAAATTTATGGTTTGGTTTGGAAGGTAAACCAAACTAATCTGTAAAACCGAACCAAACCATTTTAGAAAAATATAATAATATTTTACTATATGTTCATATGATTTCATTTAGTATTTATTATTTGGTGAATATTGATTAAAATCAACTTGTTCATTTTCAATTTTTCTTTAAGACTCATAATATGTATCTTTTTTGTTGATGATGAACTATTATCTTTTTTAATAGCTTTTAACTTTATAAAGTAAGAAATTTATTTAGTCAATTATAAACTCTTATTATGTATTAAATGTTTAATGTATTTTGTCAGTGGATCATTTTATTTATTGATAAATTTTGCTAATAGATGGTTTTTTATTTTAGCTAAATTTATTAATAGATAATTGACTTAATGATTCTATTAAAAACTGTAAATTATGACTTATTATGTATTGGCTGGTGAATGTATTTTATTAGTAGATAATTGATTTTATAGAGAACTATATATTAAAAGTATGATGAATTCATAAAGTATTTTGTCGTGGTTTATAATATAAAATTGTAAAATGATATAAATATTTAAGTATCTACGTAAATGTAAAAAGAAACTAGAACAAAGAAAATTTTTAGTTAGAATTTTTTATTTAATCCGTAATCCAAACTGAATCAAACCGTTATTTAATGGTTTAAAAAATTTCTAATCCGAACCATGGTTTGGAATGGAAAAAAAAACCAAACCGATCTGCACCCACCCCTAGTTGTACCTATACAAATGTCATGGGAATTAAAAAAGGGATTTTCATTTTGTAATCGTAGAAGCTCAAAATCAATTATCTATAATCCATTGAAATCGATCATTTTTAGTGAAATTGTAATTAATTGACTTTTTGTGACCTATACCGTACAAATTTCCTCCTCATTTTGTCACACTTTTACAAATGTCCTATAAAGAAGAAAAGAGATTTTCATATGGTGACTCTCTAAACTCAAAATCCAAGGCTTATAGTCTACTAAAATTGTCTATTTATTGTAGAATGGAATTGATTGACTTCTAGAGGCCTAAAACTCGCAATCCACCAAAATCACTTTGTACCACTTCTACAAATGTCTTTTGAAGAAGAAATAATATTTTCACATGATGACCTTCCAGAAGCTGAAAATCCATGGCCTATAATCCATTAAAATCGGTCATTTTCGGTAGAATTGGAATTGGTTGACTTTTCGTGGATTAGAATTTGCAAATTTCCTTCAAACTCATTTATCGCACATATAAGGATGTCCTATGAAGAAGAAAAAGGATTATCACATGGTAACCCCAAAAGCTCAAAATAGATAGACTATAGTTCACAAAAACTAGCCATTGATTGCAGAATGGGAATTGGTTGACTTTTCGAGGCCTACAACTCACAACTTTTCATCAAATTACTTAATTGCACTTGTACGAATGTTTTGCAAGGAGGAAGCAAGAATTTCATAGGGCAACCTTAGAAGGTTAAAATCCATGGCCTATAGTCCACAAAAAATTAGCCCTTTTTAGCGACATTGGCGTTAGTTGACTTTCTAAGGCATATAACTCTCACATTTCCTCCAAAATCAGATTTGTCACACTTGTACTTATGTCATGTGAAGAAGAAATGGATTTTCATAGAGCGACCACAGAAGCTTAAAATCCATGGCTCGTCTACCGAAACCAACCATTCATATCGGAATAAGGATTAATTGAGTTTTCAAGGCCTACAACTCACAAATTTCTACCAAAATCACTTTGTCGTACTTATATAGATGTCTTGCAAAGAAGAAAAGGGATTTCCAAAGAGCGAGCTCGCAAGCTCAAAATCTATGGCTTATAGTCTATTGAACGAAATCAACTATTTTTAGCAACATTGATATTAATTGACTTTTTCAAGGCCTTAAAGTTGCAAAATTTCTACAAAAATCACTGTGTGGCACTTGTATAAATGTCCAATGCATAAGAAAAGGGATTTTCAAAATGTGACCCCAAAAGCTTAAAATCCATTGCCTATAACCCAACAAAATTGGCCATTTTCTAGTGGAATTGTGATTGGTTGACTTTTTGTGGTCTAAAATTTGTAAATTTCCTCCAAAATTACTTTATGGCAATTGTATGAATGCTTTGCAAAGAAGAAAAGAGATTTTCATAGGGCGACCACAGAAGCACAAAATCAATGTCTAGTTCACTAAAATCGATATTTTTTAGCAGAATTGGAATTAGTTGACTTTTCGAGACCTATAACTCACAAATTTCTACTAAAATCATTTTCTTACACTTGTATGGATGGCGTAGAAAGAATAATAGAGATTTTCATTAGGTGACTTTGGATGCTCGAAATCCATGGCCTATAATCCACCAAAATCGGTCATTTTTAGCAACATTGGTATTGGTTGACTTTTCGAGACCTAGAGCTTACAAATTTCAACCAAAACCACTTTGTCACACCCATATGAATGTCTTGCAAATTCACTAGGTGACCAAGGAAGCTCGAAATCCATAGTTAATCCACTAAAAATTGGCCATTTTAGCAAATTTCGCATTGGTTAACTTTTTGAGACCTAGTAGTCAAAAAGTTCCTTCAAAACAACTTTGTAGTACTTGTATGGATGTCCTATGAATAAGAAAAGGGATTTTCACATGATAATCCTTAAACTCAAAATCATTGGCCTATAGTCCACCAAAACCTCTTTGTCTCACTTTTATGAATATCCTAGGAAGATGTAAAGGGATTTTCAAGGTATGGCCTTAGGAGGTCAAAATTTATGGCCTATAATCCATTAAGTCGGTCATTTTTTGTGGAATTGGGATTAGTTGAATTTTCAAGACATAGAACTCGCAAATTTCCACCAAAATCACTTTTTTTTGCACCTCTACGGTTTGCCTAGGAAGAAGAAAATGGATTTTCATTAGTTGATCCCGAAAGCTCATAATCCATTTCCTATAGTCTATTAAAATCAACCATTTTCCACCAATATCACTTTGTCACTCTTGCTCAAATGTCATATAAAATAGAAAAGATATTAACACAAGGTGACTCCGAAAGCTCAAAATCCATGACCTATGGTCCTCTGATATTAGCTATTTCTAGTAAAATTAGGATTGGTCAACTTTCCAAGGTCTAGAACTCACAAATTTCGTCCAAAACTTTATCTTCACTAGTCTAGATCTCTTCTGAAGAAGAAAAGGAATTTTCATAGGGTAGCCTCAGAAGCTCAAAGTCCATGACCTATAGTCTACAAAAATTGGCCAATTTTAGTAGCATTAAGATTGGTCAAATTTTTGAGGTCTAAACCTTCCAAATTTCTACCAAAATCAATCATTCACACTTATATAGATGTCGTGCAAAGCAGAAAGGGGATTTCCATAGGCGACCCTAGTAGGTAAAAATCTATGGCCTATAGTCCTTCGAAGTTAACCATTTTCAGCGTAATTAAGATTAGTTGACTTTTGAAGGCCTGCAATTCACTAATTTCCACCAAAATCATATTGTTTCATTTGTACAAATGTCTCAAGAAAAACAAAAGGGATTTTCATAAGGTGACCCCGAAAGCTTAAAATCCAAGACCTACAATTTGCTGAAATTAATTTTTTTTAGTTTCTAAGGCCTCGAAATCATAAATTTCCACCAAAATCATTTTGTCACATTTATATGGATGTCCTGTGAAGAACAAAAATGATTTTCATGTGGTGATCTCAAAAGCTTAGGATTCATGGCTTGTAGTCTACCACAATTGAACATTTTTAATGGAATTGAGATTACTTGACATTTCAAGACTTATAACTCACAAATTTCTATCAAAATCACTTCGTCGCAATTGTGTAGATGCCCTTTGAAGAAGAAAATGAATTTTCACAAGGCAACCCCTGATGCTTAAATTCCATGGATAATTATATGCTATATCACACTTAATACATGCGACTTACATTAAATATAGTATCACACGTATTAAATGAGATACTCACTTTTTTACTAGGATCTCATTTATTACATATATATTGGACATACATTAAAAATACTATGTCAAATGTAATAAATGTAGTATTGCAATGGTATTCTAGTAAATTTTTTATATAATTATTATTTTAGTAATTTCCATTTAGAAAAGGCCATAAAATTGATTTCACTAAAATTATGGAAACTAAGTACACTCAAATCCCAATAGATATATTCTAAAATTTTGTTTAAGTGTTATGTTGGGGAAATTTAAAATTCATTTACAAGTACATCTTTTTTTTTTAACTTGTAGTTCTATTTTACAATGAAATCTAATTTATCTTTTCAAATTAAATACAATTTTTTATTTGATTTAGTTTGAAAATTTTCCAAATTTAGTGATTATAAAACCATATTTTCTATTTGGAAATTTCAATATATATAGTTTTCTTTTTAATATGGTATAGTTTGATTTTGCTATAGAATTCAATTTTATCCACAAATTTTCAGTTTAATTCTATTTGAAAAATTTTCAACTTTAGTGATAATAATAAAAAAAATCATATTTCCCGCTTGGTTTGATTCTATTTATAAATTAATTGGGTGTTTTTTTTTTTTTTTACCTACTCCTATTGATAATTAACTTCATATATCAAATTAGTCATGTGACTTAAGAGTGAGCAAATACACGGTAGATATGGTATAAATCGTAGCCCATACCTCAATCTATATAATAAAAGGGCATCAAATTTTATACTTTGAAGCTAACCTGTACCAACTTGGAACTACCATGTACTTTATACCTTGTAGAACCTATAAGGTTCAAGGTACCTTACATGGCCTATGATTTTTCTTTTTTTAATTTTCTTAAATTTCTAGTTCATTTGATATTTTAAGTAATGTACACAGTTTCGTGTAGCATAAAGGGATATCTTATTTTCATTTATTCACTATCATAGCAACACTATCTTAGAAAAAAGTTCAAAAAAGAAGATCATGTTTTGATATCAAAGTCTTCTTTTTACATAACTTATTTTTGTGACATTAAAAAAGTATATATATATGGTGTGTGTGTGTGTGAAAATTGAAACTTATAGCATAAACCTATGGAGCCTATTTATTTGATGTCAAACAAAAATGTAGAGCTCATATCAAATTCCATTGATTAAAATTTTTTAAGGCATTCTGTATTCATTAGCTTTTATAAACAATCAACACTTCTACATATTTTAGAGGATTAAGCACATATGTTTGTCATAGTGCAAAACACTACAAAGAAGAAAATTTCAATAGATTAGAGTGGGGTTTATAAAATTGAAAAGGAAAGCATAAATGAAAGAAAATGGAAAGAAAAAGATGATGTGGAAAATGTTTTAGGTAACCTGGCAAAAGTCTAGGAATTTTAATATATAGACTTAGGATCTTAAAGAAAACATTTATAACTTGAAAATAATAGGATTACTATTTATTAATATTATTTAGTAAACGTTTAAAGAGTATGTACTGGATAAGTTTCAAGGTAAGTACAAGATATAAATATCATGTATCCATCTCCTACCATATTGAAGTAGGTTCTAAAATTTTTGTACAAAAAACAATCTATGATCTTTACTATCCACCTAAGCCCTACTCAATCGAGTAAGTGAATACCTTATATACCTAGGTCACCACTTATCTTCTAAGACCTACTAAATAGAAACTTGGAAAAAGAGCTTTTTGTATAACACTTAAATTAATCAAATTAACCTCTTTCCTAAAAAATAATTTTATGAAGTGTTTATGTTCATAATTGGAATTTTGAAATAATAAGTCACTATGATTTCTTACAAATTCTTGATTATTAAAATCTTTAAAGCTTTGAAAATAAATATTCAACCTTCATGTAATTTCTTTACTAATTTTATGGGTGCAATGTGTTTTGATTATTTTTATTAACAATTATACATATGATAATCTTTATATTCATAATGTGGAATTGTTATCTACACACACATATATCTCTTATTATTAAGCCAATCCATATAATTAATGTTAAAAAATCATAAAATATGGTATAACAGTTATTTCATCTTATCTATCCTTTTTTTATTTATTCTCTCTTTCTCTTCTCCATCAACCTTTTTAAAATTCTCTCTCTCTCTACTTTCTTTTATGTAACTGCATTATATATATTTTTGCTTCTCCTACCATCTCTCTCCATTTAATTGCCTCCACGTTCCTCATTATATGGTGTTAAAATTGTTTCTCCCAATTATTTCTCTCTCTCCTATGACTTTTTTTATTCTGCCCATTACATATGAAAACAGTTTCTTCTACCTCCACGTAAAAATAAGAACAGTTAATTTTAGTTATTTTTTCCTAATTTCCATTATTGGTTTACTGACTTCATTACAATAAAAAAATATTTTTTAAACTCCATTTTTGTTCACTATTGTTTGCTCTGTTAGTTCTTTATGGCACAGCAAAGAAATTGATTATAAGCAATGTTTCCATTCCTATTTCCTACTTTCACGTTACCATCTAGCAGTTACAATATATTAAATAGGTAAGATTTCTTAACTTCCTTAGTTTCATCTTTTCTGCTACTTTTTTCCCTAAACTTGTTTTATATTTTTCAGCAATACAAAGATTTATATTATAGGAGTACAAAAGATGATGCACAATAATTTTCAAATTTCTTAAACTGCATTCTTTGATGCATGTTCGTCTTTTACAAATATTTTTTATATTTGCATATTAAATATTCATATTGACAATATAATACTCTAAGTATCTTTGATTGGCATATGGATTTCTTACAATGTCTCATGAAATGTTTTAGGTTCATATAAATTTACTTTGTTTATTCAAGTAGTTCTTATATATATATATATATATATATATATTGTAACGCCCTAACCTGTTGGTAATTATAACACGTCACGTGTCCTCTATTAAATAGGACACGCAAAGGTTATAACATTCTAACACTACAATTTAAACATATAAAATATAATCTCCATAACTCTCTCATATGATACAGCAGAAAGTTCAAATCCTGTAAAACTTTTTAATAATAATCTTTTCAAATATCCTGTTAATCAAACAATGTTGGCAAAACCACAGCCAAAAAATCCAAAATACATAAAATTTCATAATTCCTTTTCAATATATAAATTCTTAATATAGTTCCAAATATTGTAAATGACCTCAAAATTCTTCTCATATAAATCTATATCTGAATCTATCCTTCAATAGGATAATCTAGACTGCTATCGTCATCCCCATGATCTATATACAGATCATAACCAGATAAATCAAATACTACGTCCTCATCACCTATACCTGAAAAATGAAAGGAATGAGCGAAATCGCTCAGTACACCAATCCACAAAACAAATGCATGCACACGCAACATATATATCAAATGTAACTTAATCTAATGCAAACAACTAGATTATTATCTTTATTAAGCCAGCAAATCAACACAGTTCAGAACTACTGTACATTATCCCAAATCTGAAGTAACTCAGACCTATGAGAAAATCAACAAACTCTTTGAAAATAGGTAATTATATACATATATTGGTGAATGGGTACTCCTCAAACATCCGTAGTCATACTGCAAAATCACCTAAATCTACCGGAATCATCTCCAAGTACAACTCCACTAGGGACAGCGACACACAAGGATCATCAGGGTGCCTCACCAGTATCATTATCTGTCAGGTCTTTACTAGTCAAAGCCAATGACATCTAGAAAAACAATTTAAGCCAAATAGAATTAAGTTCATTTATATATATGTTCCAACAGACAACAATAAGAAAACTAAACCTGCAAGCAAATACAGCAAACAAGAAAAGGTCGTACCTTTTCAATTTAAAGAAAATTCTCCAAATCCAAAATCCCTTATGAACAACAATTGAAAATCTCCAAATCTCCTTTTATGGAAACTACAACAGCAATTTCTTCTTCTTCTATCAAACTCCTCAAAATCCCAAAAGAACATATCTTTATCCAAAATCCTAATATGGAAATCAACAAAGAACAGACAAATTTCTCCATAAAATCAAACTTTTATAGAATCTTTGATTTATAGGATAAGAACTTACCTTTAATCCTAGGTTTTTTTCAATTATCATTAGACAAAAACTCCAAAAAGAACAACTTCCTCCAAAACCCTAGATTTGAGAAATTAATAAGAACAGACATGATTCGCCGAAAATAATCTTTTCATTTCAAATCTATGATAAAGAAGATGTAATTTACTTGATTCAAATCTTACTCCTTAATCGATTCCCCAAAGAATAGATCCTAATTGAATACTAGGGTTTTTCCAAGGAACTCCTTCAAAAACACAAAAATCTAGAAGAAAGATGTTGTTTCCATATAAATCTACACGAATCTTAATTAGAACGACTTACCCGGATCAAAAATCTTGTTTTTCTTGAGATTTCCCTCTTAAGCGCTCTCAAAACCCTAACAGACACTCTCTGGTTGAAAAGAAAGGAAGAACTTATGAGAAATACGAACCCTAAAATTCTATTTATAATAAACATTTAGGGCAGGAAAGCTATCACCTACGCTGGCAGCCTTTCCTTCAACGCCGGCGACCTATGTCTTTATGCTGACGGTCTTCTTGTCGGTTTTCACAAAGTTCATAAAAGTCCGAGAGTTTTACGTCGACAGCTTTCACATATAGGCCGGCGGCTTAGAGACTAATTTTTCTTTGTCAAAAGCTATTCTTCAAACATCTCTAGGTCATAGAAAAAAAATCAAGTTAATACTAAGGTGGACCATAAAACCCTCTTATTTTTCATCATATGACAACTTTTGCCCTTTATCATAATTTAGTGAAGATTTACTATCTTCATGGATTTGTTGACCATCATTAATGTGAGGGATGATTATTATATATCTCATTTATTAGGAATGACCAAAATTTCCTTCTCCATAATTAACAAATGACATTTCTTTGCCCTTCTTTGTAAAATATTTTTCTGTATATTACATATATATAATAAGCAAATACCTCTTAATTCATTTCCAAGTATTTAATTATATCTTATCATACTTAAAAAAAGTTTATGTACACGACAGTTATTTAATTAATTTGGCAGTTCCAGAATTGTTTTACTTTCATTGCGCTTTCTATCCCCATTTATCTTCCATGCTCCATAGGTCCATGTGAATTTAGTTTGATTATGCCCAGCTCATGTTATCCATTTTTGTTCACATGTTTCCCAATTCATTAAATGATCCATCATGAAGGGGGGTGGGTGGGGGGGGGGGGGGGTTGCGCTTTTGTTAAATATTGTTCAACATAACATTTAAAAAAAAAAAAAAAAAAAAAAACCTATCTTGGCTTTAAAATAGTTTAAACTTATTAATTCTATCAAGTTTCAAATCCAATTTCTCATCTCCCTCATACCAATTCATAATAAGTAGGATTAAAAAATCCTTGGTTATCTATCAAGGGCTCATTGTTAAATCAACACTAACTCTGAATTGGTCTCAGTTAATTAAAAAGCCACATCAATAGATTTATATATCTTCATACATATATAATTATATTTATATACTTTGCACACGCATACTGGGTGCGTTTTCCACTGATGTGTGTATATATATGTATATGTATCTTTGAGACGGGGGATTTCACCATTCATACCAGAATTGACTAATTATGGCAGGACACAGACATAATGTGGCTAAGAGATCCATTTCCGAGATTAAGCCCAGATTTAAACGAGGACCTCCAAATAAGCACCGATAAATTCAATGGCGATCCATGGTCTCAAGCCAACCCAATGAACACAGGCTTTTACATGATCAGATCCAACAGCAAAACCATAGCATTGTACGACATATGGTACTCAGGAAGAAACAAATATGGTGGAATGAAAGAACAGGACGCGTTTCAAGCGATGATGAGGGCAGGTATTTTTGGACAACTAGAGCTTAAGGTTAGATTCCTAGATACCGTGTTTTTCAGCGGATTCTGTAGTGATAGCAGAGATGTGAGGGCTGTTTGCACAGTTCATGCTAATTGCTGTCGCACCATTAAAGCCAAGGCCGCTGATCTCCTTGAAGTTCTTCATGATTGGAAGAGATTCCTTAACTTGCCTGCTAATGACACTGCACCCTTTCAGTGGTCCAGGCACGTGGCTTGCCAAAATTCCTGGAGATAAAAAGTATTACTGACCCTTTTGATCAAGAAAAGGTTTTAGCGGTCGAGTACGGTTCACATTGAGCGCATGAAGGTAGTGATATTGCCACATAACAAAAGTTCAATGGTAGTCAACATCACGTATTCATGGTATGTAACACCCCTTAGTATTTTGTACTTTGCGATAGAGCGTCCTTAGTGGTAGGTTCCTCCCACATTCTTTAAAGTGAAAGACTTCTAACGTCTTTCACCATTAAAATAAAGGCTTTTCAATTTTTTGGAGTTAGTTGTTAAATGACCTCAAATTAACATTTTTTTTTTCTTCTTTCATTTTGTTTTTGTATGATTTGTTATATCATGGATTTTGCAGATGATATAAATAAATACTGAGAAATTCTTGTGAAAGACATTAGGTAAACAAGAGGGAAGATTCATAAGAAAAAGAGTTATTTGACATGATGCCTAGAAAATCCAAACCAAGTCCAACATTGGGATTCTGCTAGGCAGAAAGTTATGTAAATCTTTGACTTATCATCTTATCTTCAGCCTCCAAGGAATAAACAAATCAATACGATTAGTATATAATCTAATTTGTGCTATGTGCAAAGAATTATGTCAAATTCTTGTTAACTTTTCTTTCATTTTTTCCCCATCTCAGTCTCTAATTCTTCGTTTTACGAATTTGATTATACCTTCTTAAAGTATCCTAGAGATGCACATAAAAGGCTTCTCTAAATGGAAATTTGGTTAGTGTTGATTAGATCTATATAGCTAAACTAATAGCACAATCAATGCTATGTTTGGATCGGTAGAAATCAGCAGAATATTAAGGAAAGTTATGGAAATTGATGAAAATTGAGTGTTTGGGTAATTTAAAAAGGTGCTAAAATAGGCTAAAAGGGTAGAAATTAGTGCAGAAAAGATCCCACCTTTTCTTCTCCAAAGTTGAGGAGAAGCTGAGAAAATGGATGGAAGGTCTAATAGTTTGCAAAAAATACCTTAAATAAACCTAAAACATTTTTGAACTTCTAAGTATTTTAGTCAAATCATTATTTTATTTCAACCTATTTCGTTCCATTTCTACTCATATATCTAAATATGAATAAAAGCCATATTCTTATTCACTTCCTTTCTTCTTCTTCTTCTTTTTTTCCCTTTCCATAGCTTAACGGTTTTGACTTTAGTAAAAATTTATCAAACACAGTGGAAGTCATTGAATCACCCATTTAGTAATTGACATCGAATTCCTAATGGAAACATAATTAAATGCAATCAAATTTCAAAACTATAAGGAACAGATGATGATAGCCATTAATAGGTCAGGTAAATCAGATCTCATTCCCTAACACAGCCAAGCATGGTTCCATGGTTAAGCTACCCTGGCAAAGATGCACTGGCAAGTTGTGTGTTTGGGTTTGTAAACAAGATGAAGGTATCTAATTAACAAATGAAATCATCTACTTACTTGGGAGGATTGTGAAGAAGACAAATTGCAAAGGAGAAAAAATTTGAAATAGAGCATAAATGTGAAAGGGTTTCTTGATCTCAATTTCTTATAACTGTTTCTAATGAGTATATATATCCTACTATAGTACATGAGCAATACATGTGCGGTGCAAACTTACATGTGTGAATAAACTGTAATAAATAAAAAATACATATTCATCACCCCCTACCCTAGACTTAATTAAAGGTCTAACTTGAAAGAAACTTCATTTAAAGTAGAGACTCCCACTGAATTGATCAGAGTAGACACGAGATAATGAAAGAAAACTAGAATTTATATGATCTTTGGTAAAATATATGTCTACTTCAATATGCTTGGTGCGAGCATGGATTCTTTGCAATTTGCTTAGTCGATTGACTATCAGTAAAAATTGTAACAGAGGGAGAAATAGAAGCATGTAAATCATGAAGTAGGAATGAAAACCATAGCAACTTTTTAGTTGTAGAGGCAATATTGCGATATCCATCCTCAACCGAAGATGTAGAGACCATGGTTTGCTTCTTTGTCTTCCATGAAAACAAGTGAGGAACCAAGAAAACAAGAAAACCAGTTAAAGATTTCTGATCAACATGTGACGCACCCTCGTCCGCATCATAGTAAGCAGATAAGGTTAAGGATGAATTAGTAGAATAATACAAGCCAAGATCAATTGAACCTTTCAAGTAACGAAGCACATGATATGCAACATGCATTTGTGGATCACGTGGATGAGAAAAAACACTTACTAAGTTGTTGAACAGTAAAGGACAAATCATGTCACATAAGAGTCAAATATAAAAGTCTACCATCTAAACGATGATATAATGATGAATCCTTCAACAGATTCTTACACGAATTATCTAAACGACCATTAGATGGAAAAGGAATATGCAAAGGTTTTACAGTAAGTCCTTCCTCAGTGAGTATATCAAGGGAAAACTTGCATTAATTAATGTAAAAGCCAGACATTGACACAAATTTCAAGCCTAAAAAGAACCAACATCACCTAAATCCTTAATAGTAAAAGCAAACTCAAAGCAAGATTTCAACTCAACAATATCATTAAATTATCACTAGCAACTAAAATATCATCCACATAAACTAATACAACCAAACATCCATGAGAAGTCATCTTTGTGAAAGGGGAATGATCATGCTATTGCTAAGAAAAGTCAATAACAATCAATGATGAGCTAATTCTTTGTTCCATTTCTAAAGGTTTGTTTAAGACCATAGGGGGAATGGAGCAATTTACAAACTTTTCTACGAGGAACACTAGCACATCAAGTGTAGCATATAGTTTTCTTCATTGAGATATCCATGAAGAAAAGCATTATTTACATCCAATTGATAAACATTCCATCCTCGAACAGCGGCTAAAGTAAGGACAAGTCTCACGATTGAAAGTTTGGCAACAAATGCAAAAGTATATGTGTAATCAACTCCTTCAACTTGATTATAACCCTTTGCAACTAATTAAGCTTTATATCTCTCAATAGTCCTATCTGATTTGTACTTAGCTTTAAACACCCATTTATGCCAATAGCTTTCTTACCCATAGGTAAATTAGTGACCTCCCAAGTCTGATTTAATTCTAAAGCCAACAATTCTTTTTGCATTGCATCAATCCAATGAGAGTCATGTTTACCTTCATGATATGAACAAGGTTCATGAATTTTAAGTACATTGCTAAAGAAACCAAAATCTTTCGGATAAGGTTGAAAAGTTTGAGTAGAAAAAAAAGGATAACGGATGAGATTAGTGGATGAAGATACAAAGGTGTCACTTTGAACCATATGTACAAAATCCTTTAGCCATTATGGTGGTTGTTTAATTCTTATAAACTGTCATAACATGATAGTATCAAAGGAAGAAGGAGTGAATCATGTATCACCGGTGATCAAGTCAGATTAGAAGGATCAATTTTAGATGAATATGAAGTTGAATGGAAATAAATGTGTATGAGAGATAGCATTTGGTAGATCAGAACATGAAGATTTAGAGGACTTATGAAAAGGAAAGACATTCTCATAGAATTGCACATCACGACTAACTAAAACATGATGTGTATCTAAATCATAGAGATTATACCCTTTTGACCAAAAGGACATCCAAAGAATACACAATGTTTACTTCTTTGATCAAATTTATCTTTGGTACGTTTAAAGTAGGAGCAAAGCATAAACAACCAATGACCCACAATTCATGATAACTAGGAGATCTGTGAAAAAGCAATTCAACAGTAGATTTCTGGCCAAGAACTTTAAGAGGCATTTTATTGACCAAATGGGTGGCTACCAAGCTACATCAACCCAAAATGATTTTGGAAGTTTGTTTGAAACTGAAGTGCCCTTGCTATGTCTAGGATATCACGATGTTTCCTTTCTATAACCATATTTTGTTGTAGAGCGTAAATGACACTCCATTAATGAATTATACCCAGGTTGCTTAACAAACTTTGATGAGAGTAGAAATAAATTCCATACTGTTGTCATTTCTGACAATTTTAGGAACATTAAAATGATTTTTAAGATAAGAAAGGAAGGTAGAAATGAAATGAATAGTCTAATGTTTGTGTTCCATAAGGAAAGTTAATGAACAACATGTTTGATCATCTATAATGGTCAAGAAAAATTTATCACTAGAAATAGAAGGTATGTTAAAAGACCCTAAATATGTAAATGTATCAAGTCAAAGGGTAAAGAAGCACTACAATCTTGCAGACAAAAGGAAGTTTATGAAATTTTGCAAACAAATAAGCATTACACATAAAGTTGCATTTATTACAATCTAAAATGTGTATTAAATGAGACAAGAAACTCAAAGAAATTTGACCAAATGTCTACGAAAAAGATCAAATTTAATCTAACCACAAGTATTATTGCAGTTTACATCAAGAGAAACAATACTGACAACAAAAGCAATGCGATTACAGGAATTAAAGACACACTTGAGCTCAAAGCTTGAAGTACATGCAATCTTGATTTCATCTTTGCATTAAGTATGGTCTGTTTAGAGTGTAGGTCCTAAAGGGTACAATTATCATATTCAAAAGAATTTGTTAAGGCATGATGTTTCAAAAAAACTACTAACTAATAGTAGATGAAAATGAAATTTGGGTACCCAAAGAACTGGAGTGAAGGTAATGTGAGTATTTAGTTTGACATCTCCAATGATGTCAACACTTTTGATTTGACTATCAGGTAATCAAATTTTTATTGGTGTTTGAAGAACTTGTTGGTTAATCAAAATTGATGAATATGTAATGTGGTTCGCACCTCCAATGTCTACAATCCATTTACCAAAATTCATATTCAAATTTGAAGCTAAAGTATGTGTGTTATCTACAAAATTTATCATGCTCTAATCAGCAGCAGATGAATCTTTCATTGCCTTCAAAACTTCTTGATAAATACATGAGACTAAGTTTATATTATCACAAACTTCGACGAAGTCCCTATTCCATTCCCTATAATATTATCTAAAGGATTATGATGAGACTCTATGTGAGCTATTATATACAAGCTTTCTTGATTGGCTTGCTCCCGTTAAACCATTCGGGTTAACCAACTACTTCAAAACATCTATCCATTGTGTGACCTGACTTCTTACAATGATTGCAAAAGAATATTCCTTTTCTTTCCTTCTATTATCAATTACTAAAGATTTTGAAGCTCCTTTTATTAATAAGCTGCATTAATGTGATATGAATTTGATGAACTCATATTTTACATATTTTTCAATGATCAAATCATATAAATTTGTTACAAATTTTGTAGAAATCAAGTAGGAATTGTATTTCTTTGTGTTAATATTATTAAATCAGGTCAATAAGGACTTAAAGAACAAATTCAAGAACAATTGGATGAAGTTGCACAATTTTGAAGAAAAATGAACTCAACACCGGCATCAGTATGTCCAACGCTGCTAACGAAGCTAGTCGACCTTCAATTGAAATATACAAACACAGTCGGCCTTGAAGTGAAAAATTATCCAGCATTGAAGTATAATCAATGTACACCGGCATTTAGAAGCCTAACGCCATCGGTATAGGGGCGGTGTAGCCTTAAAACAGTAACAAATTCCTTAAGACGGCCATCAACGCTTCCTACGTTGAATAAAGGAGATGACATCTTCTACAATTGTAATCAACACTAGAAAATCTTGAAAGTACACCGCTGACATTAACCTAACCTTCAAAGTGAACATAAAGAAAATCCTTAACGCTGGCAACCATATTACCAGCGTAGGGAAAAAGAATTCACCAGTGTTGGATTGCATTCATTGTATGCGGGACTTCTGGGAATCAAAGCCACCGGCATATAAGCTAGTGTAGGATCAGATCATAATGAAATACACCCATGTATCAAGGCGTGTAACCCTTGGGATAATTTCAATTTATTCAAATGCCGGCAAGATCTATTCTACGATGTCAGCATGGATATGGTGTAAGTTCAAGAGGTAGATTCAATTACACTAAACCCCAGTCAGATCTAAATCAACACCACCGGCATAGGTCTTGAAACCACAGGCGTATTTCTCTGGCATTTCACCTTCTACTTGAAATTTTTTCTATAAAACAAAGCTTCCATGGAGATGAGAGAGATTCGAATATCATCACAAAAAGAGAGAAAAAAAAATTTTAAATATGTTTGAGTTTGTTTCTTCTTTAGGGCACTAAAACCCTGATGTTCTAGTAACATAGAGCTAATTGGGTTTAATGCCCACATTTGTGGGATCATGGATCTTGAGACATCATTTTATGGAAAGGAATCAATTTTAAGGTGTTTCTTTCCCTGTTTTATCATATATATATATATATATATATATATGCTTGATTGTGTTTTGAGATGCTTGTTCATAGATTGTTAAGAATATGCATGAATGGATTCAATGAATTGATATATGAATCATGTTGATATTGATTTTGATTATTTGGGAATTTGGTTATCTTTGATTGTAATATGTTTAATATGTGCTTGATCAACATAAATTAGATGGATAGGATTAGGGATACCCAGGAGGGATTCGATGATCCATATAAGTAAAACTTAAGTTTTTGAAAAAGATTTGTCATATGGATATGCAAGTCTATGATGAAATTTAAGAATTCATTGATCTTTATGCGGTTAGAATTACAAATTTAGGTCACTTAGTGGTGCTTAGTTTGTAGTTTTAACTAAAATAGTATTTTTGGTGAGAGCAAATTACTATTAAATAGTTAATCATAGATAAAATGCTTTGGCAGGATAGATTATGCTATGATAGGATTTTTACTACTCCGGGAGGTAGGCAATTTCTAGTGAATTTAATTAAATCCCAAATAATCAACTTCAAATATCAATTTGAAGCATAAGTTATTTCAAATGAGAATATAAATGCATTATTTATATTTGTATCTACATCTCCTAAACCTATATCCATCGTTCTTGTTGCTAGAATATACGGTTTTAATCCTTAACAATCATTTGATAGTTAATTTTTAGTCAATCACTATAGAGTAATTAAGAATTTGACATTTGATAGCTTATATTAGGGTAAGATTCAAATTCTAGTAATTAGCTATATAGCTCCCTATGAATACGACATGGACTTACTAGATAATACTGCAATGTATCCGATGATTTTGCTGACAGGTTAAGTATTGCATGTGTTTGAAATTGAAAATCATTAGAGTATAACAGGTGTTAATATTGTAATTTCAAATTGGCGCCGTTACCAGGGAGCTACAGCAGCTGATATTAGGAGAGTAATTAAGCCCTTGGACTAAGCACATAAATTTAGAAAAATCTATAAAAATATGAAAATTAAAAAAAAAAAAATAGTTTACCTTGAGCAATTTGTTCTTGTATGTTAGGTGAACAGGTCCAAGACTTGCAAATTGATCCAGAAATTGATAGGACTTATCACTAGAGATTAAGAGAAAGACAAGTAGAAAATACAAGAGCAATAGCGAGGCAGGAAAATCATCAAGAAGGAGATGGGAGAAGGAATGGAGATCATGAAAATGGACGCAATGAGAACCCTATTGAAGAGCAACAAAATTTGCCAATTCCTGTTATGGCCAATGATAGTCCTCCTCATATGATAGCAGGAAATGAGATTCGCAGACCTATGTGGGAGTACTTTATGCCCACAGTTGATGGAGTTGCACCATCCATTGATTGGCCCGCTATTCATGCAAACAACTTTGAGTTGAAGCCAATCATGATACAAATGGTGCAAGTGGATCAATTTGGTGGAGGTAGTTTTGAAAATCCACATGACCATCTGAAGAATTTCCTGCAGATTTGTGCTACCATAAAGAGTAGTGGGGTTTCTAATGATGCTATTCACCTTCGACTGTTCCCTTTTTCACTTAGGGACAAGGCGAGAAGTTGGTTAAATTCTTTACCCCCGCACTCTTTAACAAGTTGGGATCAGTTGGCACAACAATTTTTGGAATAATTCTTTCTTCCCAACAAGACAATCCAACTGAGGAACAAAATCTTTTCCTTTCGGCAGTATGAAGGCAAAGCCCTATATGAAGTATGGGAAAGATTTAAGAAGCTCCTCAGATGTTGCCCCCATCATGGAATTTCTCTTCATGATCAGATGAGAATCTTCTACATATCTCTTGGAGATTAGTTGAAAACGATGATTGATGTGACAACAGGTAGGAACCTGATGTACAAGAGTGCTCAAGAGGCTTACGATTTAATCAACGGGTTGGCAAGAACAACTTTTCACTGGCATAGTGAGCAGAATAAGCCAAGACCGGTGGGTGCCATTTATGAATCAAAGACAGTTTCCAAACTTCAACAACAAGTGGCCTCACTTATTGATCAGATGAGATGAATGCAACCTATGTCAGGAGCGAGACCGATTTTTAAGCCGAGCATGAATGCAATCTCTTATGATGATCCTAACATCAGTTGTTTGTAGTATCCAATGGAAGATTCCTATGCTCCAAGTTCCAGCAACGAGTAAGCAAACTATGTGAATCAATATGAGAGAAGAGCTGGGAATTACAATCCATACTCCAATACTTACAATTCTGGATTCAGGGATCTTCCAAAGTTTTGATGGAGTAATTAGAATGCACCTCGAGCATTACCACCACCACCTGTGAATCAATAATAGACAAATCCACAAAAAGAAAAGGATAAAATAGTTGAGCTTTTGCAAGAGATATTGAAAAAGCAAACTAATCAAGATTCAATCATTCAGGATTTGCAAACTCAAATAGCTCAGTTGTCTATAGCATCAAGACACCATCCTCAAGGCACTATTCCAAGTACTACTGAAAAGAATCCTAAAGAGGAGGTGAAGTAATCACTCTTAGAAGTGGAAGAAGACGAGAGACGGAAGCCAGAAGTGAAGCCTTATGTTCCACCTATTCCTTTTCCTAAGAGGTTGAAGCAGCAACAACTAGACCATTAGTTTGAGAAGTTTTTGGAAGTTTTCAAGAAGTTGCACATCAACATTCCATTCATGGATGCACTTGAATCAATGCCATCCTATGCGAAATTTATGAAGGATATCCTCACAAAGAAAAGATGACTAGCTGAACATAAGACTGTCATGCTAACCCATGAATGTACAATTATTCTTCAAAATAAGTTGCCACCAAAATTGAAAGATCCGAGCAGTTTCATTATTCCTTGAATCATTAGAGAATCATATTTTGATAAGGCACTTTGCGATCTTGGAGCAGGTATAAATCTTATGCCTTTATCAATTTTTAAGAAATTAGGGCTAGGAGAATGTAAACTGACCACAATTTCCTTACAACTAGCCGACAGAAGCATTAAACATCCAAGAAGGATAGTAGAGGATGTGTTAGTCAAGGTGGACAAATTTCTTTTTCCGGCTGATTTTATCATGCTTGATATGGCTGAAGACTGGGAGATCCCCTTGATCTTGGGAAGACCTTTATTGGCTACCGGACAAGCATTGGTTGATGTGGCACAAAGAAAATTGACACTTTAGGCCATGGATGAGTAGGTTACTTTTGATGTGTTTCGATCTCTTAGACACTTAGCTGGTAATTACTTGCTTCCATGTTGATATTATTGATCGGCTAGTTCAGGAATATAAGGAGGATACTTTTGAGATGAGTGGAAATTCCAAGCATAAGCTATCACCGGATTGGAGTGATGACGAGGATGAGCTGGATATTCCTCATGATGGAATTGAAGCAGATGAGCAGTTGATAGAGCCTGATGATCAAGATAGTAGTGCAAATGAAGTGAATCGAAATCACTTGGTGGATACAGCTGTTGTAGCTTAGATAAGACTACCTCAGTTTGAGTGCTTAGAGGCCAGCACAAAGACATTAATTCCATCCATAGCCTCCTAAACTTGAGTTAAAACAACTTCTTGAACACCTCAAGTATGTGTTCTCAGGTGAGAATAACACCCTCCCGGTCATCATTTCCATGGAGTTGTCATCTAAGCAAGAAAGTAAGCTAATTGAGGTGCTTAGACATCATAAGGAGGCTATTGGGTAGACAATTGCAAATATTCATGGAATCCATCCATTTGTATGTACTCACCGGATTCTTATGGAAGCCGAATGCAAGCCTACAGTCTAGCCACAGAGAAGACTCAATCTTACTATGAAAGAAGTAGTGAAGAAGGAGGTACTAAAGCTACTTGATGCCGGAATCATTTATCCTATCTTCAACAATAAGTGGGTGAGTCCTACTCAAGTGGTACCTAAGAAGGGGGGTATGACAATTGTGCATAATGACAAGAATGAGTTGATACCAACCCGGACTGTGACTGGATGGAGGGTATGCATTGACTATCGAAAGTTGAATGATACTATCTGCAAAGATCATTTTCCTCTTCCCTTCATACACCAAATGTTAGAGAGGCTAGCTGGACATGAATATTATTGTTCCTTAGATGGGTATTCGGGCTATAATCAAATTCCTATAGCTCCAGAGGACAGGAGAAGACTACATTTACTTGTCCGTATGGTACGTTTGCATTCAGGCGCATGCCCCTTTGGTCTATGTAATTCACCAGCAACTTTCCAAAGATGTATGATGGCACTATTCTCAGACATGATTGAGAAATTCATAGAAGTCTTCATGGATTACTTTTATTTATATGGAGTTTCATTTGATAATTGTTTGGAGAATTTGTCATCAGTGCTCAAGAGATGCAAAGGCACTCACTTGGTTTTAAACTGGGAAAGTGTCACTTTATGGTGCAAGAAGGAATTGTGTTAGGCCATAAGATCTCCAGAAAGGGAATTGAGGTGGATAAAGCTAAAGTAGAGGCGATTTCCAAGCTACCACCACCAGTGAATGTGAAAGGAATACGGAGTTTCCTTGGACATGCAGGATTCTACAGGAGGTTTATCAAGGACTTTTCCAAGATTTCAAGACCTCTTTGTACTTTACTAGAAAAAGATACTCCTTTTTCCTTTGAAAGTGCCTATTTACAAGCTTTTGAGCTTTTGAAGAAAAAGTTGACCACAACACCAATCATTGTAGCATTAGATTAGGAGCTACCATTTGAGCTCATGTGCAACGCTAGTGATATAGCAATTGGTGCAGTGCTTGGTCAAAGGAGGAATCGAGTTTCTCGAGTAATTTACTGTGCTAGCAAGATGTTGAATGAAGCACAACAAAATTATGCTACTATAGAAAACGAATTGCTAGCTATAGTATTTGCTTGTCATAAATTCAGATCATATCTCATGGTTCTAAGGTAATCATCTATACTGACCATTTTGCACTTAAGTACTTGTTAGCAAAATCATATGCAAAGCCTAGGCTTATAAGGTGGATCTTGCTTTTGCAAGAATTTGATATTGAAAATAGAGATAAGAAGGGAGTGGAAAATGTTTTTGCTGACCATCTTTCAAGGATTATAAATGAGAAAGATGAGTTACCTATTAATGAATCATTCCCTGATGAGTATCTCTATGAAATTTCAATTAAAGATCTACCTTAGTACGCAGATATAGTAAATTATTTTGTTTATAGAATTTTACCATATAAAATTTCTCATCACCAGAAACGAAAATTTTTATCAGATGTGAAACAATATTTTAGGGATGATCCATTTCTTTTTAAAAGCTATGCAGACCGAGTAATTAGGAGATGTGTATCTACATCTGAAATTGTGAATATACTTTATGACTACCGTAATCGAGAAGCTGGTGGTCATTTTGGTGTGGAACGAACTGCTGCCAAGGTACTTCAATGTGGATTTTATTGGCCTACTTTGTTCAGAGACTGTAGAGTATATGTTCAGAGTTGCAATCAATGCCAAAGTACAAGGAACATCTCCAAGCGGCATGAGTTGCCACAGCATGGGATCCTAGTGATAGAGATTTTTTATGTTTAGGGGATAGATTTTATGGGACTATTCCAATCATCCTTCAATAACAAGTATATCCTTGTAGCGGTTGATTATGTATCAAAATGGGTTGAAGCTGTTGCAATTCCAACTAATTATGCACGAAGAGTACTTAAGTTCTTAAAAAGAAACATTTTCACTAGGTTTAGGACACCAAGAGCAATTATTAGTGATAAAGGAACTCACTTCTGCAATAAACAGTTTGACAATTTACTTGCAAAGTATGGAGTGAGACATAAGGTAGGCACACCATATCATCCTCAAACAAGTGGTCAGTTAGAGCTATCTAATAGAGAGCTTAAGCGAATCCTTGAGAAAATAGTCAATTCCTCAAGGAAGGATTGGTCGTTAAAGCTTGATGATGCACTTTAGGCCTATCAAACTGCTTACAAGAACCTCATTGGAATGTCCCCATACCGCATGTTGTATGGAAAAGCTTGTCATCTCCTTGTGGAATTGGAACACAAAGCTTACTGGGCAATAAAGCTCTTGAACTTTGATCGGCAAACTGCTGGGAGCCATAGATTACTCCAATTGAATGAGCTTAATGAGTCTCAAAATGAGGCTTTTGAAAATGCTCACATCTACAAGGAGAGAACCAAGAAGTGGCATGATAAGCAAATCTCATATCGAGAGTTCAAGGAAGGACAAAAGGTTTTACTCTACAACTTTTGTTTAAGGCTTTTTCCTGGTAACCTAAGGTCTAGGTGGTCGGGCCCATTTGAGATCACAAAAGTCTTCCCTTATGGAGTAATTGAGATCAAGAAAGACGAAAAGGAGCTATTCCAAGTCAATGGTCATCAACTGAAACACTTTTGGGAGAGGAGATTTGTGGAGGTAAGTAAGAAGGACTTGGATCTTAAAGATCCAAGTTGAGCTTATAAAGGAAAGTCGGACTAAGCAACTTTAAACTAAGCGCTTCTTGGGAGGCAACCCATGTCTAATATTTCATTTTTGTTTTGTTTTGTTTGTTTTTACTAATTTTATTTTTTAGTCTATGGATCATAGCAATCCTTTTTTGTGCCTTAAACAAACAAAGGAAGAATTAACTTGAGAGTAAGAAAACAAGAAAGCAATACAGGTAAATCGCGTAAGCTGTACGGAATGTAAGGTAAGTATTCTAATTTTTAGCGTACTACTTATTTTAATTAGAGCTAACTATAGGTTGCTAGAAAGATAGGAATAATGTTTGAAAAAAAAATTGATAAAACAAGAAATTTTTACGTTAGCATTATTAATTTGAATGTTGCTGGCATTCCAACCGGATTAGACTTTTTAAGCAATTTGTCAACATAACAAACGCCAGACTCTAGTAAATTAAAAACTGCTGGTGTTGATATCTGGCATAGACCTGTACGCCGGCAGTGTAAAAGGATAAGCCATCGGCCATTTGCTCTCGACAAGAATTTAGAAATTGCAACACTGGTGTGTACGCCACTGGTGTAGTCGATAAAATTGCTAGTATAGGACCTACAAATTGAGTTTAAACAGGTTCTTTTTCTCTTTCTCACTCCTTCACTCTCCATAGCATATTTTTTCCCTCTCGACCTTCACTTCACTCATCCTTTGGAGTCCTTCACTTCGAATCAAGTAAATATGTCATATCTCTCAGTCTTTCTCTATTTTATTCTAGTTTGTTAATATTTGTGGAGATTAGGAATCAATGTGGATGTTTTTGTGCCGCGAAAATGGTGATAAGCTGTGAAATTAGAATTGTTAAAATTTGGGGCTGTCAATGGATTTGGATTGAATGTTTGTTAAGTTTTGGAGTTGCTTTGATGATCATGGTTAAATGTATGTTGAAGTAACTTGATTGTTATTCCAATTGTTCAGATTGAATCTAATGCATGAATTAGGGTTTGAAACGATTAAACTCGAAATTTTAAATGAGAATTTGGGGCTTTTGATTGCATTTTAAGATCCATATTGATGTGATATTATACCCTAATTGCATGATCTAATTAGTGTCCACTCATTTAGTGAAAATTACTCTCCATAAAGCTGATCAAGAACTTCTCCTACACTGTGAAATTGCCCTCCATTTGATCACAAATCCAATTTCTTTTGAACTATTCTCTGTGCATTTAAAAAAATAGTTGAATTTTTTTTTTTTTACTCTAACGTTTAAATCAACACTGTCAACTTTAAAAATCCACTTTAGCAAGTGTTGACTTTACAATTCCATCCATTGATCTATTTTGATTAATTGCTATGCTTAGGGTTCAATTTTTGGAACAATCTTATTATAGACATATATCATGGAGTTCTACAACTCAATTTAACTGGGAGTTATGATCAATATGTGGAAAATTCCATTAATCAAGGCCTTGTTCTGAATTAGGGTAAATTAAGTTAAGGTCATTTTACCATAATTTTCCAGTGATACTTATGCTAAACTCGACTCGTGTTTGCAGATATGACTCCAAAACAAAAGAAACAATGCACTGTTGAGTCATCTTCTTTAGGATCGCAGTCTAACAATGTTTTGTCCAGTCAGCAGTACACTAAGGATCGCAAGAAACGATTTCTAAAAATAGATTTCATGAACTCCCAACATATGGATTGGGAGTTACTGGATGACTTTGGCATTTGCCATCGGGTAGTAAATTTGATAAGAGATGAAGCCTGGCTGAAGATTTTTGGATGGAGAGAAATTGCATACAAAAATCTAACCATTGAAGTTCTCTCCACTTTAAAAGTAGAGTCAAAAGGAGATGAATCCAAATTTGTCTTTTAGGCTTGTGGGCACATTCAGGAAATCAGGTTAAAGGCAATGGGGAAGGCTCTGGGCATATATGATGATGAGCAGGACAATTTAGAACTTCCCAACTCTTAGGCCAAAGGAGAGAATGCCATGACACAAGAAGCTTATTGGGCTAAGTTGATTGCTCCTTCATAGGATCCTTACATTGTATCCAAATCGGTTGCCTTCACTTTTACAAAAGTGGAATATCGGCTTCTCCATCATATCCTTGCACATACTGTGAGTAGTAAGAAGACTAGTCACAGCAAAGTGACTAGTTTTGACATGTTTTATTTGTATAGTCTCATTGCAGACTATAGGATTGATTTGGGAGTGGAAATAGCAAATTTCATCTTCCGACAAGCCGATGATACTAGGACTAAGTTCCTATTTTGTGGAGGATACATTACCAAGTTGCTGAAAGAGATGAATATCTTTAAGGAGCCTAAAGGAGATGTAGAAATACCTAGTAAGAAGATTTCATTTGCTTCTTTCAATGGCTGGGGATTGCTTAAACTCCCCAAAGGAGTGCCACCACCAGTGATGGAGGAGTTTGAGTTACAGGATATCTTTCCTAGTGATCTGCCTGTTTTAGCTCCAGCTCCAGCCCTGGCTGACATGCGTTCTTCTATATCCCATTCTTCTCCTCTAATCCCTTCTTTCGGTTATGATATGGACCAGTTGTGATTAGATATTGAGATATTGAAGAGGGATCAAAAACAGCTTAGGGAAGCTCAGGATAAAGAGATCAAGAAGAATAAGAAGTTCAATCTTCCATTTTTAAGATGCTGAAAGCTGTTGTATCTTGTTTCCATCCTCCAGCGGCAGATCTGATCACATGTGAGACATCTGAGGAGGACAATAGCAGCATAGAGGCAGAGAGCTAGAGTTCCTACTAGCTCTTTTTTATTTTTCTTTTTCTTTTCTTCATTTGACCTAATATGTATATTTATTTGAGAACCCAAGTTCATGTGGGTGGATTCATGATTGTTGATCTTTACTTAAGTAGATAATTTTTTCCTTTTTTCTTTTTCTTTTTTCTTTTTTTTTTCTCTTTTTGTTTTTCTTTTGAAGTGCTCATAGGCAAGACTCCTACAAGCAAAAGTCTCTTTCTTGGAATGATTATCCATGATATTGTTGCAACTTCAGGGAAGTCCAATTTTTCTTACTCCATATGTTATTCTTTCTCTTTAAGCTGCTTAGCACAGTGGTGTCACTGTTTATCTCAAGTGTGGGGGAATTTCTTGATAAATATCAAGTTTAGGACACTAGCTACGTATAGGAATTTAGTTATATAATTTATATCATATTGATGAATACCTTATTCATCTTAATAGGTGACTTTGATACACTAGAAGATCTTCCAGCCGATTATTACGACTAAGTCAGTATGAGCAGGTGAGTAATTCAGTCATATTGTACTGTTTGTGCTTGTAAATAGTTAAATATATAATATAAAGATAATCAAAAGAATGTTTTATTGAAAGTATGTTGTGCTCTGAATGTATGATTGTTAATCTATCATTACAAAAGTGATAATGTAATGATTTGATGTTATGAAATATTATGATGTTGATTGTGTGTATTGTATGATCACCACGAAATTGAATAAAAACTATTGATTTAATAAATAATCTGGTCATGCATTGCACGAACTACATTATTGCATATATAAAGGGATGACAACCTGCTACGTATTAATATTTCGGTTCTATGTTAACGCTTGGTTGTTCTAATGTGTTAGTTCTTCTAAGGTTTTTTTGTTCCGTTGGTTCTATGGGAACTAAGTGGTAATGAAGAACACCGTCCGTAGTATCACTTTGAAATGATTAATACTTAGGGAGTTTCTAAGGTGGATATAGGAAATGGTCAGTTAAATTTATTATATTTAAAGCGATAACCCTAAAACAAGAAATCGTTGATTTTCCTATAAACTTAGTCTCTCCTGGGCAGGTGGGTCATGAAGTAATGGTCCTTCAACCCTGAAAAAGAGGGCGTAAATCTTTTTCCTGTTTGGATTTTAGATCATCCAAACTTGTATCTGTGCATATGATTGAGTGCTTGCATTACATATGATTTGCTAATAACTTGTGTGATGTATGGTATGTCTGGTTATACACTGAGCTGTGGTTTCGCTCATACTCCAACAGTCTTTTCAGGTTTACCCTACGACCCTGGTTAGTCACTTCCAGGAACATGGCTCCGGTAAGAGCTTAGGAGCTGAAAGTCTATGATTATACTTTGGATTAATGGTTATGTACTCCTAGAATAGATTATCTAGTGCTATTTCATTAGTTGTGTACTACAGAAAGACTACTTGGTTTATAATAGTTCTGTAATGTTTATGATTAAAATAGTAGTTTTTTGCCAATTTATTTCTTACATGTATTTATCATTTTTTATCAAGCAACTAAAAGATCCTGTTATTTTGAAAACCTGTCATTCTCTGAGGATAATCTAGTAATAATATTCAAGTGAGACTTGTCTACTGCTACTATGGTACCTTTGGGACGTGACAGAATTTAGTTGGTATCAGAGCATGGTTGGTAGTATAAGAAAGATAAATATGTGAAATAATTACATTTAGTGAATGTAGTAAGTTTAGATTTAATTAGCACCCTTTAGAAATAGTCGGGTAGTTATGGGTAGAGTTGTATTGCACAAATAGGAATAAAATATGTGTGATTATTATTAATCATGCAAACTTTGTTGTGTGCAGACTAATTCTGCTACATGTCATATTAGATGGGAGATATTTAGTATGTAGAAAGAGGAGACCCTGACAGATTACAGGCGCAGATTGCGAGTCCTGGTAGAGGACTTGTATTTATGTGGGATTACTAAAACTCTAGAAGAGATTCCCAGTACCTGGAAGAGAGGATTACAGCCTTTGTTTAAAGGATGGTTATTTTTTATAGAGCGGGCTTTTCCAGATAATGGATCAGCTATAGAGACGCTCTATAGAGATTTGAGAGATTGGTGGTTCAGAAAGGAGGTGGTCTGGAAATTGATAATATAGCATTCATAGTCTCATCCAGATTTGTGAGACCAGATCCTCCAGATTTTAGAGTTTGGGTATCTATTGGGAGAGGAGCAGTTTATGCTCATGATATTAGACATGATCATACCAGGGTGAGAGGCGATGCAGCTTATGATGATGACCAAATGCTTGCACAGGTTAGCAGATCCAGCCATTCCAGACACATCTTGATGAGGAAACCTCCTATTATACCTGAGATAGCATGTGAGTTCCAGCGTCTTTCTTCTCTGTAGGATAGAGTGGTACAGGAGTCGGTTCAAACTACTGTTCATAAAAGAAGTATAACAACGGAGTTGTTGGATGAAAGAGAAGGAAAGAGACGAAGAATTGAGGCAGAAAAGTACGTCTCTGATTATAATTATGCCAGATGGATCGGGTCTGCACATGGAGGGTGGATTGAGAGAGACATACCACCTAGTTTTGAGAGTGCGCTAAGGCCTGCACCTAGAGGTATTTGGGTGATTGATACAGATTTGACTCTGGCACCTCCAGGAGATAGAGACACGATGATCAAGATTGGTGACAGTAGCTCTGAAGGAGAAGATGATTACCCTCATTTAGGTCCTCAGGAGAAGGGCAAGGGTCACCTTTATCCTAGTCCTTGAGTATTATATGATGATGATATGTGTATTATCTATTTATGAGGACATGATAGGATGATATCGATAGACTTCTGATGATATGTATATGATATATAGGGCGATGTATATGTATCTTTTGATGACTATAGTGATAGTGCCATTTTTTATGTGTACATAATGCACTAACCAACGAGAAGCTCATATGTATTTTGGTTATGTATATATGTGTGTGATATATATATATATATATGAATGACTTTGATGTCTTTTGGTGAGGATGAATTATGATCTAATCTAAATAACCTGTTTAATGTTAATAGAATGCCAAGAGAAGAAATAGAAGTAGATAAACGCCAGGATTTCTGGAAATCCACCAATAAATGCTCCTGCATCATCCTAAAACCAAATAGAAAATGTTTTACAAAGTCTCCAACAACAAAATGTATTGATTTTGCAAGCTTTGCAAAATATTCAAGCAACAAATATAGCATCACTGCTAGGGCACCAGCAATGCCTCCACTAACTTCCAGAGGAAATGAAAGGCATACTGCACCGGTTCAATTTCAAGAAAATGGACCAATGAACCTAAATGAATCTGCTGAAGAGGTACAAGGACCGCCTAATATGAACAAGAATTGCCACCACCACCATTTTCATCCTTAGAGGAATTTGTTGCCATTCATTAAATGCAATAGGTACTTTGAAGGACTACCAGGAAAGCCAGAAGAAGCTTAGGATTGGTTGGCTCAGATTGAACGATCCTTGGATGTTTTCCAAGTACCTGAAGCTCTGAGAGTATGATATGGAACTTATCTATTAAGATTGAGAGCAAGAATATGGTGGAATTCAAAACAAAGAAGTTTGTCACAACCGATTACTTGGGAAGTATTCAGACGAGAATTTTTTAAGGAATATTTTTCAGGCAGTCTAAAAGCAAAATATAGTACTGATCTGATGAATTTGACACAAGGAAATAAGACCATTGATGAATATGAACATGAGTTTAATCGGTTGTTACAGTTTGCTCCAGATGCCTATCGGGACAGTGATGAGCTAAAGAGACTGACTTTCATGGCTGGATTAGAACCTCATTTTTAGAAAACTTGCTGAGTTTGAAGTTGATAACTTTGCAACAATGATAGAAAAAGCTCGAATCATTGAATGAGCAAGTGTTGGTCCCGAAAATAATCAAGAAGGGGGGTTGAATTGATTATTTCATAAAATTAAAATTTTTACCTTTTAAAAACAATCCCCTTTGATTTTAAGTTAAGAGAACAATATGAACAATTAAACAACAACAAAATAAGCTGTGGAAATATAAATAGAGAAAGGATAAGAAGATCAGGAAGATATTTATAGTGGTTCCGCCTTGTGCGTCAGTCCACTCTTCCAGCTCCGAGCCGGGGACCTCGTTATCCTACGGGTTTTGTTCTACTATATCCAACCAAAACAAATTACAAGCTTATACAATTCTCTCTGCTCGATTCTCACAGCTATCCTCTAGCCACAACTGATCTACAGAGTCTAAACTTATAACTTAACTATCAAAAGCGAAGGCAACAACAAGTTCCTTCTATACAAGATAAAATATCTAAATCATAGAGCTAAGAATGAAAGCTAAGAGATCAGCTCGCTTGTTGAACCGTAAGAAGAAATTATGAATATTCTAGGCAAAATGAAACTTTTGGATTTTGTTCTGGGTTTTGTTCTATATATACTGGGTAAGAAAAAATAGCTTCTTTTTTTTTGTGCGTGAATAGTATCAGCTTCTTCTTTTTTTCTTTTTCCTTCGATTTTTTTTTTTTCTCTCTCTGTGTAACTCATATATCCTTCATCTTCTTATAAAGTTCAAGTACTTGTTTGGACTATAGATTCATATTCCAAATATCTCGGCTAAAATCTATTCTTCCTTATCCGTTTTTCAAATTCAAATTCTGTTGTGATCTTCAAAATTGGTTGCAAGTTGTGGATGGGCTTTTCCTTGTATTCCTCGGATGAAATCTTGTGAGCTTTATCCTTTTTCAAATTCAAATTCTGTAACGGAAGGATGATGATAAGCCTTGTTTGATTTTCATAAAAAAAATCTAGTTGTTATTTGTTATTGTTGTTCATCGTGATCTTCTTCCTCATCCTATCCAAGATAACATTTTATCTTCTTTTTAATCTTCTAGACAAAATCCCATAAAATAGATGTCTTGGACATTATAGATACTGATAAATCACTTATCTTGAAGGAGAAAAACGTGTAGAATCGGTCCAAACAAAGTCTGGTACTATTCATGAAGATTTCCATCGTTGAAGACATTGATGAGAGAGAAACTTTGATGAAAACATTAAATCCCCTTGGATTAAACCAACTTAAGTGGAATAAATGAGTATATTACCCAAATAAACTCATTTACTCGGAGCTAGGTCTTCAAGATTCGTTTTTGTATGAACTGGAATGATTTGCATCAAGTTGGAGAAGATGAACAATGAAAATCACGTGATATAGAGCTGCTGTCAAAAGTGCAGTGAAAGGTTCTATAAAAGGTTCTAGATTTTTGGAAAAATTCTTTATCCTTAATGCAACCTTCTGGAAAACATTCTGGATTCCGAATACTTCTCATCATATTTCTTCTTTCTCTTTAACTTGATACTACACACTTAATGAACTCATTAGTTATCATTTTTACTCTTTTGTTATCATCAAAACCTATTTTAAGAGAATCTAACAGCAAGGAAGTATGAAATTGAGAGATATAAGAAGAAAGGAACCATTTTCGGGAAAAAAGAATGTATGATAGTTCTATGGCGAATTATATGCCTAAGAAGGTTAAATTTTTCAAATCTTTCAATGTGAACAAAGGAGGAGTAACTGGAAAAATAATGTTACATGCTGGAAATATAAGGGTTTTTATTATCCAAGGGATTGTCCACAATTGCAATACAAATGTTATTATTGTGGAGAAAGTGGGCACATGGCACATAATTGTCCAAAAAGAAAAATTACAACTTGTTATGTATGTAACAAAGTTGGGCACATATCAACCAACTGTCCAGAAAGTGAGTGCAATAGCCGGATCTTCACAGCCAAAAAGAATGATTGGAGTCTCAGGATCGAAAAATGGAAACGCTAATAAAGCCAGTACGACGGCTAGAGTTTTTGCCATGTATAGAAATCCTGTTGAGAATGCGGAAATGGAAGAGGAAGATGAAGAGAATATTTGGGAGGAAGTTGATCGTGAAGAATATGGACTCATTACAGGTATGTAGTTACATATTTGTTTATATAAAGTTATTAGACACAATCACAAGCAAATGAGCAATAGAAGTCCTTATGAATTGAAAATAACATGAATTTAATAATTGTTACATAGGATCAATTCAAGTAAGGGATCAAACTGCATATGCTTTGTTTGACATGGGAGCAACGCATTCTTTCATAAATACGGTTAGCAAGGAGTATAAGATTACCAATCGAAAGCATGAGTAAAGAATTGAGAGTTATTACGCCAATTGGAGACTTAGTAGTAACACGGGAGATGATAAAAAGTTGTCCATTAAAGATTGGAAATCAAGAATCAATTACTGATTTAATCATGATAGATCTACAAAAATATGATATCATTCTGGGTATGGTTTGGTTAACTGCTGTAAAAGAAAAAGTTAATTGCCATCTCAAAATGTTATCTTTTGTCAATAACCAAGGAGAAAGAAAAGAGTATAGGGGCGAGATACTCAAAGGAGTTGGGAATAGAATAACAACAATTGAAGTGGAAAATGAAGAGGATATGGAGTTAAACAGGTGTATTCTTGGGACAACTGAGGGAGAATCCAAAGTATTGGATATTCATACTATCCAAACAGTGTGTGAATTATCAGATATATTTCCAGAGGAATTACCAGGATTACCCCCATATAGTGAAGTGGAATTTTCAATTGATTTGATACTTGGAACAGAACCAGTATCAAAAGCTCCATATCGCATGGCACCCGTAGAGTTAAAAGAATCAAAGGTGCAATTACAAGAATTATTAGATAAAGGATTTATCAAACCTAGTGTTTCACTATAGGGGGCACCAGTATTATTTGTGAAGAAGAAAGATGGTTCAATGAGACTCTGTATTGACTATAGAGAATTAAACAGAGTGACTGTCAAGAACAAATATCCTTTACCCAGAATTGATGATCTCTTTGATCCCAGAATTGATGATCTCTTTGATCAGTTGAGAGGAGCGAAGTATTTTCACGAATTGATTTAAAGTCAGGATATCATCAAATTCGAATTAAAGCAGAGGATATACCAAAGACTGCGTTCCGAACTAGGTATGGTCATTATGAATTTTTGGTCATGCCATTTGGACTAACTAATACACCTGCAGTTTTCATGGATCTGATTAATCGTATCTTTAGACCTTTGCTAGGTATTTGTGTGATTGTCTTCATAGATGATATACTGATATATTCGTCTACTGAAGAACAACATGATGAGAACTTGAGAAGCGTGTTACAGATACTGAGAGACAATAAGTGTATGTCAAATTGTCTAAATGTGAATTTTGGCTTAGAAGTATATCATTCCTTTGACATATTATTTCTGGAGAAGGAATATTGGTTGACCCCGCAAAAGTTAAAGCTATTATGGAATGGAAAAGACCTGAAACGGTTATGGAAGTTAGAAGTTTCTTGGATTGGCAGGATATTATCGAAAATTTATGAAAGATTTCTCAAAGATTGCAAGACCCTTGACACAATTGACCAAGAAGAATGAGAAATTTGAGTGGAATGATCAACGTGAACAAAGTTTCCAAGAACTGAAGAAGAGGTTAATATCAGCACCAATATTGGTTCTGCCCAATGATAAGGATCTATATACTGTCTACAGTGATGCATCCAGAAATGGTTTAAGATGTGTGTTAATGCAAAATGGAAAAGTAATAGCATATGCTTCTAGACAATTAAAACCGCATGAGATGAATTACCCCACTCATGATCTGGAACTAACTGCTATTATTTTTGTACTCAAGATTTGGCATCACTACTTATATGGACAAAATGTGAAATATATACGGATCACAAAAGTTTGAAGTATATATTTACCCAAAAAGAGTTGAACATGAGACAAAGACGATGGTTGGAAATTAATTAAGGATTATGATATCACTATTAATTACCATCCTGGTAAAGTGAATGATGTGGCTAATGCATTGAGCCGAAAGAGTTATGGAGAAGTAGCCTCAATATTGATAGAACAAAAAGAACTCATCAAGGAATTTGAGAGATTAAACTTGAAATTTTCAATGCAAGGTTTGGAGGCTGAATTGGAAAACCTAATTTTGGAACCTATTTTGCTTCAACGGATTATGGAAGCTCAGAAAGAGGATATTGAAATCCAAGAGGTTAAACAAGGAATATCCCAAGGAAAGTACAAGGATTTTCATGTGGATAGAGAAGAGATGTTACGAATGAATAAAAGATTATGTGTGCCACATGATGGAAACTTAAGGAAGGAATTAATGCATGAAGCACATTATTCTGGATATTCTATACACTTAGGAGAAACAAAGACATACCAAGAGCTGAAAAGTGCATATTGGTGAAATAGAATGAAAAGGGATATTGCAGAATTTGTTACTAAATGTGATGTGTGTCAAAGGATAAAAGCTGAACACCAAAAACCAGGTGGATTGTTGAAACCATTGCCAATTCCTGAATGGAAATGGGATCAAATTTCCATGGATTTTGTGTGCTCATTACCTAAGACAAATGCAGGTCATGATGCTATTTGGGTTATTGTGGATAGACTCACGAAGTCAGCTCATTTCTTGCCAATTAACATGACATATTCATTAGAAAAATTGGCACAAATATATTTGAAAGAGATTGTGAGATTGCATGGTATTCCTGTTAGTATAGTATCAGATTAAGATCCACGATTTGTTTCCAGATTTTGGCAAGGATTACAAAAAGCTTTGGGAACCCAATTGAAATTTAGCACAGCTTATCATCCTCAAACGGATGGAAAACAGAAAGGACCATTCAGACACTAGAGGATATGTTGAGAGCATGTATTATGGAATTCAAAGGAAATTGGGACCAACATTTACCACTAGTGGAATTTGCATATAATAACAGTTATCATTCAAGCATTGGGATGCCACCTTATGAAGCCTTATATGGTAGAAAGTATCGGCCACATTATTCTGGGATAACTTGGAGAAAGGATTGGTTGGACTGAATTGGTTCAAGAAACAATTGAGAAGGTTTCATTAATAAAGCAAAGAATGAAAACAGCACAAGATAGATAGAAGAGTTGGGCAACTTGAAGAGAAGAGAACTGGAATTTAATGAAGGAGAACATGTATACTTGAAGATAAGTCAATCAAAAGTCTTCATGGTAGACAAACAAAAGGAAAGTTAAGTCCGAGATATATTGGACCATTTGAGATATTGGAACGAATTGGGAATCTAGCATACCGTCTTGCATTGCCACCCAATTTGCCTGGTATACATAACGTTTTCAATGTATCGGTTCTAAGAAAATATGTACCAGATCCAGATAAAATAGTTGAGTTGGAACCAATTGATTTGAAGGAGAATTTGACTTACGAAAAGCATTCAGCTAGAATATTGGACCGGAAAGTACAAGTTCTCAGGAATAATGAAATTCATTATGTCAAAGTATTGTGGGATCTCCAAACAGAAGAGATTACATGGGAACTAGAAGAGGAGATCAAGAAAAACTATCCACATTTATTTGAGAATTCAGGTACGTACTCAAGCTTTGAGGACAAAGCTTATTTTAAGGGGAGATTGTAAACCCCGGAAAATTTTCCACACTAGTACATGACTTTACAATAGATTATATGAACTAGTTAATAGATTTAGATTCTAATAAAAACCTAAGAATAGATCAATGCATGGAATTTGGCTAGTTAAGGATTTAGAAATCGAATAAAGAACTTCTTTAATCCTATTTGATAAAAAAAACGAGATTTCGTATCTTGAACTGATAATTCAAGATATGATTAAAAGAAAATCTAAAATTCAAAACCGAAATTTGATATACAAATAGATTTAAATAGAAAAATGTAAATATAGAGATTAAATGATTGCTTTTGAACTTAGCAACTATTTGAGATTAGAACAATGTGGAATAATGAGCCTAGGCTTGGATTTAAACTCTAAATTGAAGATTTCTAGATAGTATTAATAGTTACTAATAAGAATTCATGATAGGTATTGACAACTAAAGATATATATAGTTTAGCCTCTATATCAAATGCGATATTAAGTAACTAATTAACTACGCTTATAGATAAGAAATGATAACCTAAAGATAAACTGTTAGGATTATAAATACACAACGAAAACATAAACTGATGAATAACTCAAGATCTGAACTTTAGATAAATAATTGAATCACGCTATTGTTCTAATCATGGTTTTTTTAAGCTATTGGAGCCTAAAACAAAAAATTGACCTAATGAGCTTAAGAAACTTAATCGCGGGAGACAAAATTCTACAAATAATTAATCACGTATATATAAAACTTAAAATTGTATTATTTGATAATAAGTATTTTGTATAACCCTATAAATATATTTTTGTATAAAAACTCTCAAATATTAGCTAATTTGTACCCGTATAACTTGCTAGATTATCCTAAAACTAAGTTAAATAATTAACTAATATATATATATATATATATGTTTTCGGTGGAGAGCTTGGCTTGGAGTGCATGAAGAAGAAGGAGCCGAAAATTTGATCAATCATGCACTCATTTGTCAACAAAAGCAACCTAAAGACCAATCAAAAGATGCCAACTCAACCATTCATTAATTAGCATGAAAACAACAGATCAAATGTAGCCAAATGAAAAGGGAAAATCGAAGGAAATTCGGAGAAAACACAGCTGCAAGTTTCTCTCTTCTTCCTTCTATATATATATATATATTGAATACTCATAATGAACAAACAAACACCCACAACTCTCTCTCAAAAATTCCAGATCAAAACCACTCCTAAGTAGCAGCTAAAACAAACTAAAAACAGAAATCAAACCGATCAAATCATTCAAGTTCGGATCAAAGAAAAACAATATGAAAAATACTTGGAAACGAGTTCAAAGGTAAGTTGATAAAGTTCGAATGGTTTTCTTTTAAATCTAAGGATTAGAACTGACTTCTGATAATCACAGGAACATAATCAACACAAATACAAGCTTCGAATTCCATCAGATCGGCTCAACCAAGGTAAAAATCCGAAACCCTAGTTATACCTTAGTAAGATCGAAATCTAAAATTATATGTATGTAGAAGTGTTAAGAGTTGTTGTATGTCTATATATAAGATATAGAAACACTTAGAAATGATTTAAGAATGTTTTTAACGTGGAAAATTTAAGAAATATGAATTGGATCATCGAGGAAGATGATGAACAGTGCTAACACTGTCTATAAGCCGGCAGTGTAAACGTTCAACGCCGGTGGCTTACAATGATAGGCTGGCTATGTAGAGACGGCTTACACTGAACAGAAGCTACGTAAAATTCATTTTCACGTAAAAATGAACGAAGGCCGGCTATTTGGGATTCTACGCCGGCGGCATAGATACCGGCATACGTTGAAAGCTGACAGCTTTCAAGCCGGTGTAACCGATAAGAAATAATTTGCAAAACAAATGAACGCCGGCACCTGGGTTTCAAAGCCGACGGCGTTGGAGTTGGCGTACACCTATATTTCTTCTATGAAAGCCTGCTTTGATAAAAACAGAATATACATATATATATGCAATAAACCTACTGAATATTATATATATATATATATATGTGGTAATACATAATTCATTAAGTAGATAAGTAAATACAAATAATTAGAATATTTTGATTAATATTTGATAATTCTTAAAACCCTAGAATTAGAGAAACATATTAAGTGTTAATAAAAGTTATAAATAGCCAAATATTTGTTCTAAATAGATAAAATAGGTAAGAATGGAAATTAAAATAAGCTAAATTTATGAGTAATGTGACTTCTAAAAATAACAAAATAATTATATGAGATAAATTAGGAGAAACACGACAACACTAAGTAATAATGACTTCTTATTTTGAGTTCGGTATTAAATAACATAAAATTAGTATGAGTCACTACCAAAGCTTGATAAATATCAAGTTTAGAACACTAGCCACGTATAGGAATTTAGTTATATAATCTATATTATATTGATGAATACCTTATTCATCTTAATAGGTGACTTTGATACACTAGACGATCTTCCAACTGATTATTACGATTAAGTCAGTATGAGCAGGTGAGTAATTCAGTCATATTGTATTGTTTGTGCTTGTAAATAGTTGAACATATAATATAAAGATAATCAAAAGAATGTTTTGTTGAAAGTATGTTGTGATCTGATTATATGATTGTTAATCTATCATTACAAAAGTGATAATACAATGATTTGATGTTATGAAATATTATGATGTTGATTGTGTGTATTGTATGATCACCACAAATTGAATAAGAACTATTGATTTAATAAATAATCTGGTCATGCATTGCACAAACTGCATTATTGCATATATAAAGGGATGACAGCCTACTACTTATTAATATTTCGATTCTCTGTTAACGCTTGATTATTTTAATGTGTTAGTTCTTCCAAGGTTTTCTTTGTTCCATTGGTTCTATGGGAACTAAGTGGTAATGAAGAACGTCGTCCGTAGTATCACTTTGAAATGATTAATACTTAGGGAGTTTCTAAGGTGGATACAAAATGGTCAGTTAAATTTATTATATTTAAAGTGATAACCCTAAAACAAGAAATCGTATATTTTCCTGTAAACTTAGTCTCTCATGGGAAGGTAGGCCATAGAGTAACGGTTCTTCAACCCTGAAAAAGAGGGTGTAAATCTTTTTCCTATTTGGATTCTAGATCATCCAAACTTGTATCTATGCATATGATTGAGTGCTTGCATTACATATGATTTGCTAATAACTTGTGTGATGTATGGTTATTCACTGAGTTGTGGTTTCGCTCATACTCCAATAGTCTTTTCAGGTTTACCCTACGACCCTAGTTAGTCACTTCCAGGAACATGGTTCCGGTAAGAGCTTAGGAGCTGGAAGTCTATGATTATACTTTGGATTAATGGTTATGTACTCCTAGAATAGATTATCTAGTGCTATTTCATTAGTTGTGTACTATAGAAAGACTACTTGGTTTGTAATAGTTCTGTAATGTTTATGATTAAAATAGTAGTTATTTGCCAATTTATTTCTTACATGTATTTATATTTCTTATCAAGCAACTAAAAGATCCTATTGTTTTGAAAACCTGTCATTCTCTGAGGATAATCTAGTAATAGTATTCAAGTAAGACTTGTCTACTACTACTAGGGTACCCTCGGGGCGTGACAAGGGTTGCAGGGGAGTTACACCGGTATTAAAGGTAGCGGCCTTTAATTAAATTTGACCGGCCTTTAATGTGAAAATTAATTTCCAGGAGCAGTAATAAATATACGCAGTCTTCAACACCGGTGACGTAACCGTTCCAGTTGTCGGCGTACAATGAAAAGTCACAAAACCTCTTGATTTTCCCTTGTGAAAGCTGGGGGTGTAAAAGCCGGCTCTAAAAATTTGCATTCTGTACCCGCACAACACCGGCTCAAAGTCGCAGCGTAACCAAGGATTTTGCCAGCATAGGTATAAAAATTTGTAGCGCTAGCAAAGATTTCTTCTAAGATGGCAGCATAGCTTCCTTAATGGCCGATGTACTTCTGTTTCTATCCAAAATTGATCAGAACTTCTCAAATTTGCATGTATTTGATTCATAAGTCTTCAATGGCCTAAATTAAAATAATAAACACACTTAAGTACCATTTCCACTTTATTTCTATAAAATATATAACATATAGACATGATTTGATTAATGAAAATTTTAGTAAAATATGACTTTATCACTTGCATTTGTAGAAATGTGAATGTTTTAATTTCTAATGTAAGCATGCCTATGGACATGTTAGTTTTGCCTTTATCTGATTTTGATATGATCTTGGGAATGAATTGACTAAATCTATATAACGTCACAATAGATTGTTGTAAAGCGGAATTAAGTTTTGATGTGAAGGAAGGGAGGTTTACACATGTTTTGGAAAGGCAAAGGCCAAGTAGAATGAATTCTATGGAATTATGCAAAAGGTCAGTTGTGACAACAATGAATACAAAAGAAATGGATATCAACATGGTACAAATGGTGAATGAATTTATCGATGTGTTTCCCTAGAAATTGTCTGGCTTGCCTCCTAATAGGGAGATTGAACTCAAGATTGAAGTGCTACCAAGAACTATTGCTATTTTTAAGGCTCCACGTAGGAATGGCACCTACTAAACTGAAAGAATTAAAACAATGATTGCAAGAGTTACAAGAATTTAGTTTATCAGACCGAATGTTTGACCTTGGGGTGCTCCTATATTGTTTGTGAAGAACAAAGATGGGAGTCTACGGATGTGTATCGATTATAGGGAATTGAATCAAGTTACGATCAAAAACAAATATCTTTGCCTAGGATCGATGATTTATTTGATCAACTGAAAGGAGCTACTATGTTTTCGAAAATTGATTTGAGATCAGGATATTATCAGCTCAAAATTAAGTCCCAAGACATACCGAAGACAACATTTCGCACTAGATATGGCCATTTTGAATTTCTTGTTATGCTATTTAGGTTGACAAATGCTCCAGTAACATTTATGGATTTGATGAATAGGGTATTCAAGATTATTTAGATTTATTTGTAATTGTGTTTATCGATGATGTAACACATAGAAAAAAAAAAGATAAAATGAAGATAGATGGGTCATGATATATATATAAGCTTATATCAAAGCACAAACAAGTTAAGTTTGCTTAATCTTGTTTTGGGAAAGAATTGCAAAATTTTGTAATGTTTGCAATCTTTTACAATGCAATATCGGCATCTAGAAAGGGAACACCACCAGCGTAGAGGCGGCGTAGGTGGTGTTCGATATCAAAATCTTTAACGCCGAGTTGAATGCCGATGTGTGTGTGTGTGTGTGTTTTTGCCGGTGTTGAAGTTGGATCAGAAGCGTTATTGTCTAATGCCGGAGTCAAACGCCTACCAGCATTGAGTTAGGTTTTGCCGGCGTTTGATGTTTGAAACGATGCGAAGGATTTTATTGCACGTCAAACGTGTCTCCTAGGGATCCTACGTCGCCGGCGTAGGTATTTAATTTACCGGCATAGGAGTAAAATTCTATATATACGTGAACGGTTGACAGATTTCATTTTCTCGTTCATTCTTCCTTCGTTCTGAGTGTTTGGATCTGATCTTCGTGCTTGGAGTCTAGTGAGGCTTAGGAATGATTCCGTAAGTATTCTAGCCATCTACGACATGTTTTCTATGGATCTAAGCATGATTTCTCTTAGGGTTTTGTTGATTTTTGAAAGATTTGTCGGAGAAAAACCCTAGCTTTGGTTAGAATCCGAATTTGTGGATGTGAGTCGGGTTTTGGTGATCCAAGTAATTAAGTTTCGTCTTTTCGTTGATGGATTTAAGCAATGTGTGGTTAGATGATCTTTATATATTCTTGTTGTCATGTAATATTAAGGTTTTGGTGAATTATCGATATTGTGGACTTGTTGTGGATTGTGATCGGAGAAGACGGTGTAAATTTTTGGAGATTCATTATCAGGTTGGAGTTTTAGGAGATTATGATATATTAGGGTTGTTCCTTTTACCGTGTTCTATACATCTGTTTATGTATATATGTTGTTGACAGGATAATTGGAGATTTTGGTGTTTGATTGTCGATATTGATCGAGGAATTGTAGAAATTCATGTTAGTGTTGTTGTTGCCAATATTGGGTTTGGTGAATTTGGATTAGTATTCCTAAGATTGAAAAGGTACGACCAATCCCTGCTTGTTGTTTTTGTCTGTAAGTTTAGTCTTGCTTGATTGTTATAGAACAGAACTTCATAATAAACCTAATTCTATTCAGCTTAATAATTATCTACTTAGTTGTGTTTGGCTTTGACCAGTAAAACCTGGCAGACAATGATACTAGTGAGGCACCCTGATGATCTATGTGTAAGATTGTTCCGAGTGGGACTCGTCAATAGAGATGATTCTAGTTGAATTAGGGGGAAATGGGGATGTTTGGAGTACCCACTCATCCATATATGTATATAATTACCTTATTTTCAAAGAGTTGGTTGTTTTTCAAGAGGATTCTGAGTTACTTCGAGTTCGAGACTAGAGTATACATAGTTCTGAACTGTGTTGATTTGCTGATCATAAAAAGATAATAAATCAATGGCTTGCATTAGACTAGGTGTATTTGATATATATATATATATATATATATATCTGTTGCATGTGCATTTGCATTTGTTTTTAAGGATTGGAGTTATCGTACTAGGCTTTGCAGCTCACCTCTTAAACTTTCAGGTTAGGTGACGAAACATTGTATATGATCTTTCGGGGTATGATCTGATCTTTGATCAGTGGGATGGCGATAGTAGACCTAACTACCCAGTTGAGAGTTAGATTTGCAATTTACAGGTTCATAAAAGAAGAGAAGTGTTTAGATATATTGAAGACTTGGGAATTATCTATTTATGTTTTTATGTTTTATAAACAGTTGTCTAAAGACTAGTTGTAAATGAAGGGCTTCTCTTGTAGAAAATTTCAGTTTTTATGTTGATTGTGGTTTGTGGTTATGCCAATTATATTGTATGTTAAACATGAATGTTATGAAGTATAGTTGTGTTTCCAAGTTATACAAGTTGTATTGAGTATCCTATGAGATACCCCATGTGTGCGTTTACAGGTGATATTTGTATTTGTGGATATTAGAGCCTTAGCGTGTCTAATTCAAGAGAGGACACATGGTGGGATGTAATGCCTTATTTTAGGGCGTTGCAAATGATATTCTGGTTTATTCAAGAAATAGAGAGGAACATAAATAGCATTTGAAGCTTGTTTTGCAAAGACACAAAGAGAAGAAACTATATGCCAAATTTATTAAGTGTAGCTTTTGGCTTGAGGAGATATCTTTCTAGGTCATATCATATCAAAGGAAGGTGCATCTGTCGATCCTAAGAAAATTGAAGCCGTATTGAAATGGCCAAGACCAACAAATGTGACTGAAATAAGAAATATCCTTGGGTTAGTTGGGTATTATCGAAGATTTGTGGAAGGATTTTCAATGATAGCATGCCCATTGACTAAATTGACTCAAAAGCATGTTAAATTCATTTGGGATGATAAATGTGAACAAAGTTTCCAAGAGTTGAAGGAGAGGTTGAATTAGCACTGATTCTAGCGTACCTGTTAGTGGAAATGAATTTGTGTTAATGCAATGGTTTCAATAAATCCCCTACAACAATTCGTCTTAGTCTAGATCTAGAACTCCCCTCAACGGTTTGTGTAGCCATAAATTTTTAATGATGCATCTATTTAAGGATTAGGTTGTGTGCTAATGCAAGATGGATGGGAAATCGCATATGCCTCTAGGCAATTGAAACCGCATGAAAAACTATCCACTTCATGATTTGGAGTTGGCAGTTGTAGTCCTAGCATTGAATTGTGGAGATACTACCTCTTTGGTGAGAAGTGCAAGATATATACTGATCACAAGAGTCTTAAATACATTTTTACTCAGAGAGAGCTTAATAATATGAGGCAGAAAGATAGCTTGAATTGATCAAAGACTATCATGTGGAAATCCTGTACCATCCTGGCAAGGCATATATTGTAGCATATGCTCTTAGCAGAAAGAAACAAGTGGATGTTGCAACATTGATTACAAGTCATAAGGAGATCTAAAAGGAGCTCAAAAATATGGAGATTGAAGTAACTATGGAAAAAGTCGACATCATACTTGCTATTTGTCCCTACAACCCACAATTTTGGAAAGAATTAAACAGGGTCAGAAGGAAGATTCAGAGAGTGAAGAATTGATATTGGTTATAAGAAAAGGAAAGAGAAAGGAATTAAGGCTAGATGAAGACAATATTGTGAGACATGGAAATAGAATTGTTATGCCAAGGATACATGATCTAAGAGAGGAAATTATAAAAGAAGCTCTCCCTTCATCTTATTCTATTCACCCCGGAGCATTAAAATATATAAGGACTTGAAAAGGTATTATTGGTGGAAAGGATGAAAAGGGATGTTGCAGAATATTTAACCTGCCAGCAAATCAAGATTGAACATCAAAGACCGGGCAGAGAGCTTCAGCCTTTTCCATTCCTAAATGGAAATGGCAAGAGATTGACAACTCTTTGATATACACATGTGCCATCTTCTCTAATGAATCCCAACTCTTAAAGGAATGAAGTGGGCTGATTTTGCCAATCTATCAACAATTACGCAAATAACTTCATGCTTAGCAATGGTCCTTGGTGAGGTAACACAAAATATATGGTATCTTTCATCCTTAAATGATGGACAATCAAAGAGGACAATTCAAATATTGGAAGATATTTTGAGGGCTTATGTACTAAACTTTAGAGGGCGATGGGATGATCACTTACCATTGATTGAATTCGCCTACAACAATAGCTATCAATCTTCTATACAAATGGAACCATATGAGGCTCTATATGGAAGGAAATGTAAATCACCTCTTCATTGGGATGATGTAAGAGAAAGAGGTTTGATTGGTCCGGAAGTAGTCCAACAAGCTATTGATAAGATTCAAGTGGTGAAACAAAGGATGAAAGTCGCATAAGATAGATTCAAAAGCTATGCGGATGTGAGATGAAGACCTCTTGAATTTGAAGTAGGTGAACATGTGTTTCTTCAGATATCACCAAAAAAGGGAGTATTTAGATTTGGAGTCAAAGGGAAGTTAAACCCTAGATGCATTGGTCCTTTTGAAGTGTTGGAAAGAGTTGGTCCTTTGGCATATAGATTAGCTTTACCACCACATTTATCGGACGTACATAATATGTTTCATGTTTCTCAGTTACGAAAATGTATATCAAATCCAAATGCTATTATCAATGCTAATCAATAGGATGTTTTGCTTGACTTGACAATGATTGACAAGCCAATCAAGATCTTAGATAGAATTGACAAAATGTTGAGAAGGAAGACAACTCCTTTTGTAAAAGTTCTATGGAGTGCATAAACAGACAAAGAAGCAACCTGGGAAGTCGAAAGTGAGATGAAACAGAAACATCCAGAGCTCTTTGAGCATTGAGGTAAGCTAAGTTTCAAGGAAACCTCTTGAAGGAAGGAGGAGTGAAATAGCCATAGTTCCTAATTTATATTTTTACATGTGTATTAATGCATATTTTTGTATGTTATAATAACATTCAATGTCTAGCATATAAGTTGTGTTAGAAAGTGGTTTATGTGTTTATAATGTGTGTATTATTAATGATAATATTGTACTTATATTGATATATATGTTTTGAAGTGATTAAAAATTTGTTAAACAATGTTTGATACTATAACCAAACATAGCAGAAAATTTTAGACAAAAACAAGCCCAATTCATTTTATTATGGACCCAAAATTAAGCTCAAAGCCATGCAAAGTAAAGCCCCTAACCTAGCAGCCCCTAAAGTTAACATTTGGATAAATATCAAGTCTAATTTTAGCAAAAACTCGTGTGAAAAATCAAACTAACCAAAGTAACCCAATAAGAAGCCAAAGATACCATTTTCATCCTCCAAACTCACTTTTGACAAGCCTAAACATCACCTATATTTCCCTTAAGTAAAACTATCATTATCTTGTGGCAAGATCATAGAACCAAGCTCAAGACTCTAAAGGCATGTAATTGTTATGTCAAGTGTGTATTTGTTAATTTAAGGTTTTGTTAGAATATGAGTTTTTATGTTAAAATGAGTTTAGATGATTTACATGTGTTAGCTATGTATTGAATGATATCTTGATGGTTTATAAGTTGTTGTTTATGCTTAGTAAGTGACAAGAAGTAATGGAGTGAATGAAGTTGGAAATGAGTAGGGTGAAGATAGTTTAGAGAAGAATGATTTGGCTAAATGAGGGTTGAATAAGAATTTGTCATTGAAATGGTGGATATGGGTGTTTGATGAGGTTCAAGTGAAGATTTTGTATGTTAAAGGAAGCTAGAATATATATAGGTTGAATTTTGATGTTGGAAATATGTTTGAAGGAAGTTTGAAAGTGAAAAATGTAGTAAAAAGTTTGTGTTTTCGAACAGGAGAGGTCTGCAATTTTTCGAAAATCTATGCAGTGTACGTCGGCTCAACGCCACCAGTGTAGAGCTCAACACTGCTGGCATACACAGTAACACTGCTGATGTTGGGGGTATTCACGGGTGTGGACTGACCCCATGGAACTCTCAGAAATTTTGAAAATTTGAGTTGTAGTCTACACCAGCTAAACGTTGCCAACGTAGGCCACAACACTGCCGACATTTGGCTTAATGTGCCAGCGAAGGCAAGTGTAGAATTTTTTATGCAGACTACATCGCCTTAATGCTACCAGCGTTCGAGGCCAACGTATCCCCTATTGTTTTTCCATTTTCAAAACTTATTCAAACATCTTTCTAAGCTTCACATTTAATCTTTTGATGATTTTATGAGTTTGTATGATAATGTTTGATGTATAAATATCAACTTAAGACCTTGTATGAATATTTATTTGAATTTTATGATCCTTTAACCTAGAGCTATACACACACACACACACACATAAAATAGAGTTAAGGGTATTAATATAAGTTGAAATTTCTCGTAAAGTGATAGATCCTTAGTTGAATACTGCCTTTGATTCTCGTTTTGATTCAGGTATGCAATAATGTATTTGTTTTCTTGCTTAGGATAGGCATGACTAAATTTTCCTTAATTTAAGATAAAACTTAAATTATTTGAATTGATTGTCTATTATGCCGTTGAATCTGGTTGGGGAGCGGCACCTTACTCAGATTGGGGGCACGGTAGTTTAAGCGCTTAAGCCACCCTTGTCTTTATGATAAGACTTTTATAAGTGGTAAGGCAGGCAGTTGATATTTATGTTGGTATCGGTATAACATTTGATTATTCTTAAAGAGAAATAATATGATTTAATTCAATTGTTTATGAGAACATTTGAATTAAGTGATATTATGGATTAAGTTAAGTAAAGTTGTGAAACAGCTGAAAACCCTAGAGGAAGCTACTTTTTCTTTTATGGATATATCATCTAGGAGATAAAAGTCTTCGAACAACTTATATCAACCCCTTGAGTGTTGAGATCATTACTTAAGATCCCTAAATATCCTTGTTGTCTAGAGTTTGAATACGCCAATATTGTTTGACTAATTAAAGATTTCCTAATAACTTGATGGTTGTTGCATTGGCATGTAGTTTAAGCTTACGTGACATTCGTATTTATTTTTGTTACTTGCGTACTGGGCCTTTGGCTCATTATTTCATATTTCAGGTATTGATGCTATTGTGAGTTCTACACCGTATAGAGTACGGAACAGATTTTAAGGATCTCCTAGATGATTAGGAGGATTAGAGATGACCATGACTTGATGAAACTTTTGTAATAGCATAGTTTGGGAGACATATGTAATAGTTTTGATAGTTTTTGCTAAACTTATGCATTTTGTAAATGGCTAGTTTATAAGCCTTATCTGTAATATCTATATGTATAAATGTTTGTAGTGGATCTATATCTTTTATGATAATGTTATGTTTTTCTAAAAAGTTTCGAAGAGTTAATAGTTTTCAAATTTATTCTTATAGGAGATTTAGGTAAACAAATATCCAAGCTAATCCTGGTAATCAACCTTACATATAACACTGTAGGTTATATATGACTGGAGATCTAGATTCATCTATTTTAAATATAGGGTGAGTTTGGGTCTTTACAATATAATGCCATTACATAATATATATGTAATGAAATAGTAACATATATACAATACTTGTTAATTATGATAATCTTTTAAACAATTTTATTATTTCATTAATGATGTATTCAGAAAAATAAATAAATCCATAGTTAACGTAGAGCTTATTATGGTACATTTTCAATTTTGCTTTTATTCTATATTACCTTTTGAATGTTATCTTTTTTTTTTAAATGGTATATCTATATGTTATTTTTTTTCATAAATAAAATGATTAGTTCATATAAAATTAAAAATGAAGGGGTGAGGTATTAATAATGGGTATGCTTAATAAGCACTTACCAATCTCCTTAACTTATTGACTAACAAAAAAGAGGAAACCTCCTTAAATTTATTGGTCAAGAAAAACTTTCGTGTACAATTATTTGAAGTTTTTGACATTTGGCAATCATGCATCAAAGTCAAATTTTAAATCCGTTTTGTTTCTTTGTGCTTCACATATACACAAAGTTGTAAACAGTCAGTTTTCTTCTTGGCCGAATATAAACAATCAATTATTAGGGATAAGCACACAAGGCATGGGTTTGTTCTGGTTTTTACAAATACCAAACCAAAGCACAATTTACTATCTAATTTTTTTTTTCCTCCTCAAATCAAATCATTAAATAATCATTTGTTTGGATTAGAAATTTTCAAACCATTAGACAAAGACATGGTTCAGTTCAAATTACAGATCAAATTAAAATTTTAATTAAAAAAGGTTTATTCCAATCATTCACATTTGTGTGGATATTCAAATATCTAAATTATTCTACAAAGTTCAAATTGCAAATCAAAACAAAATATTTTATATCACATTCATAATTCATAGTCCTTCATAGCAATCAGTTATCCACCAACAAAAGACTTCATTCAATTAGTAGTCAATCCATCGACAAAGTATGTTCACTAACTAATACATAGCAAGACATAATCTATAATCCCTCACGAAACCATGCAATCAATCATCAATAAACAAATTTGGCCAAAAAAAAAAAATGAAAATCGTCTATAAACAAAGTAACTTACAAATAAAAGTGATGCACTAACAAAATGCGTTGAATAATTGATACAATAAAAGTCAAAACTAAGGCCCTATTTGTTTCAATGAAAATTTTTTTCAAGAAAATTTCATTTTCATTATTCCATGTTTGTTTAAGAAAAAAAGGGAAATTCTACAATCCCATCATTAATTTTGACGGGACTGTTTTCGTCACTATCTAACGGCTCACATTATATCCAATTATAATCGAATCACTAAAATAGTTAATATTTCAGTTACTGTATTTATTTTAACTGTTAGATGATTGACCTGACGATACTTTCAACCGAACTATAGAAACTCCTAGGACAATTAACGGAAAACATTTTCCCTTATTTTGGAAACATAGACGTTTTATAGCTTATTTTTTGGAAAAATAATTATGAAATATAAATGTGTAAGTCGTTTTTACATTGATTTACGAGTTCATCTACCAATCATTACTATCCAAAAACAATTATTATTAATTTTTTAAATATTTTTCTTTTAAGTAAATTTATTTTTCGTTAGAATATATATATATATATAATTTTTTTCATTTTTTATACTTAAAATATATGAGTTATCTCGAAACTAAACAAAGAAAAAATATTTTCATAAAATTAATCAAACATTTGAAAATATGTTACTTTTCCAGAAAAATTTTGAAGAAAAAATTATTTTCATTAAGAAATACTTTTTCTTAAAACAAACGGGGCCTAAATTAACAAAGTCTATACTACAAAAAATTAAAAAAATTAAAAAAATTTAGTTGCCAAAAAAAATATATATCTTGAACCTAAAAAAATATTAACAAAGAATGAATTAATATTAATTAATTTTCATTAAATAATAATATTATCATGAAACCATAAAAACATATACAGTAATTAATCTATCATAACAAGAAAGTTTATAGTCATAAGTAAAATATTATTATACTTTTCTATAACATTTTGATTTGATTTTACCATTCTAAACTAATCATAAATTTATAAATTATTTCGAACTAAGAATTTTTTAAACCAAAAAGTTTAAATATTCTTCTTTTCTATTTATGGATTGGTCATATTTTATTTTATTTTTTTTATCGACCCCTAGTCATTAGCATTGGTTATACTTTCAAAGCTATTAAATCCTAATAAATACTAATAGTAGATGTTAAGATAATCCAAATATTTCTTGGAATTTAGGCCCCTTCATTCCATTTGTCATAAATACTTGTGCCTTTGAAATTGTCTTTTCCTTCTCTACAATCCATCTCTAAAATCTAGATTATCCATTTTTCTCTAATTTGGTGATTATAGTGTTACAACATTTAACCCTTTTTTATTCATGTAAAGCAAGTAAACGCATACTATATACACATAATATGCATACAATCAATCCATACAAGATACATCCATGTTTAACCCACATCAAATTATATTCAGATACCATCTTTTATAGGTTTGCACTTCATAAAATATGTCTCTATACTAAATTTTCCTTTTTTTATTTTTGTTATGTTTCCTTTTAGGCACCATGCAACTCATGTGATAAACCATCTAAGGAAGTGTCTCCCCATGTAATACTTGCTCTCTATGTTAACAGATGGTGAGTTCTTAAATTATGGCATTATCTCCAAATTTTCCAGCAAATTCTATATAGATATTTTGATATTTACTAAAGCGTTACTATAAGAAAACTATTATTTTTTTCCGTTTCCATTATGGCTAACAAAAGTCCTCACTAATCAAATGACACATAATACAAGATTTTTTTTTGGCAAAAACCAACTCATGACGCAATGTAAGCTTCTCAACTTATATAAATTGGCATAGGATTAACAACCCCAAAATTACTACATCTAAATTGGTTTTGACACCTCATTGTATATAAGTTTTAAGAACATATTTCATCACTTTCTTCTCACTTTTGTAATTTACTAAATAGCATAAGTGACTAACCTAGTGTTTCACTTGATTTTACAGGATCAACCTTGCTAAGGCAAAATGGACATGAGGACTTCATTCAGCATAACTAAAGATGAATATCATAGCTTCTACAAAAAGGATCGAGCTCTATTCACCATCCTAGTAATAAATTTGCTCCGCCATCCTATTGAATCCATCCAAATCATGGCCATGTTCCTTTGGTTGGAGAGGAAAGGCTACACTAACATGGTGGTTAACATCCTTTCCTTGCCATACTTCCTAATTAATGAAGTTGCTGATGAAGCAATCACATGCTTAAACTACATCAATAACAACCATTCACCATGTACCTCAACCAATAACATAGATATTCCCCAACTAAGAGGCTTCGCAAAATATGAAATTTCCCTCCAACTCATGTATCAAAACCGAGTGATTGTGCATGAGGAGATATCGAAAATCATTAAAAGTGTGTGTTATAGAGCATTTTCAGACATAACACAAAAGGCCATGGAAATGTCAGTTCTTAATAGGAAGAACCCATGCCAAGCACATTCCTCTAATGCTCAACAATCAACTGATGATCGAACATTGTTCGTGACATTTTCCAAGGGGTATCCGGTGCAAGAATGGGAAGTTCGAGAGTATTTTACAAGAATTTCTAGAGATTGCATTGAAAGCTTGTACATGCAAGAAGTTCCACATGGAGCACAAGCATTGTTTGCTAGAATCACATTTCGTTCAATTTCAATTATTGATAGCATTCTAGGGAGTACAGGCAAAGCCAAGTTCACTATCAATGGGAAACATGTGTGGGCAAGAAGATTTTTCCCAAAACATATAAAACAAACCTAATCATCTACCCCCTTGACTCCTTGCTAATGGAAGGTTGTAACTTCCTTAAATTTATTTTAGTATTTAAGATTTTCATGTTACCTTCAATCTATTGGAAAGACTTATCTTATTTGTACTTTCCTATGTTAGTATAATTTAAAGTCAACAAAGTACATTATTTATGCTACATAAAAATAAAAATAATAAATAAAAAGAAATTGAAGAAGAAACAAAAAAGAGAAAATAAGTGGCAATAATAGTTATTACCTTAATTACACGGTGCCAATCTACCACCATTATGCCATGTGGTCGTTAACTCATCATAATCTATCTTATGTGAGATTCATAGTGAGCAATATTCATTAAAGATGCTTTGACTAGGAGTGTTCATCGTTTGGCTCAGGAGTTGAATCGAACCAAGCAGCATTTGAAATGGTTTGGTTTAAACCCCCAATGAACCAGCCGATTTTAACGGTTCGGGGTTTTGAACCAAACTGCTTCACATGAGTTCAATTTGGTTCGGTTTGATTCAAACCTCTTTTAAAAGATTTAGCTCTAATAAATAATATTAATAGTCATTTTAGTTCGTAAGGAAAAAAAGATGTTTAGATTGAGAAACATTGCATAAGAATTAAAGTCACTTATCATTATATCAAGTCATATATTTAAATTTTTCACATACATACATTATCCCGTTTTAAAAATGTTCTTCACTACAAATTTTAAATAACATATATTTTTAATAAATCTATAACATTAACTAAGAAAATTATTCTTTTGCATTAATTCCACATTTACTTATAATATTCTTTCTTTATAACGTGTTTAAATTTCTACTGTACTAATTAGTTTAAAGTTCTGAGTTATTTCAGTCTTGTTGATTGTAGATATTGCAATTTCGTATAAAACATGCTCTAGTAAATGTATTCCATAATAATAATTTTGCATTTTACTGAATTAATCTTAGAGCAATACAAATCCTAACATATAATGCCCAAGAGTTATAAATAAATAAAGTAGCTCTTATTTATGTTTTATTTCTTTCAATGTGAAGTGCATCAGTTCAAGTTCAAATGGTTTGGTTCAGTCCGATCTCTAGAACCGAATCATAACCATTTAATTTCTTCCTGAATCAAGCTGCAAACTGAACCGAAATATAAGAGAACCAAATGTTACAGTTCAGTTCGATTTGATTTAGTTTAGTTCGATTCAATGAACAGCCCTAGCTTTGATCACTATCTTACGAATAGCCATGTTATATGGCCCATTGGCATAAATAGTTTGACATCATTATTCTTTTTTTCCTTTTCTTTTAGTGGGAATAACAATGTTAGCCACCTCTACCAGTACCTTTTATGAATCATCTAGAGATAGGACTCCACCATGGCCAATAGCATTATTTTCTAAAAATATACAATATATAATACACTTTCCTATATGACGATAACTTTACTTTCTCACATGAAGCTCATTTTATTCCATAAAACCTAGACATTGTGTTTGACAATCTTTTTCAAAGTGGAAATCAACGAAAATGAATGGAAAGAAAAAACTGAAAAATGAAATGAAAGGAAATGGAAATAAGTGAAATCTTTATTTTATATTTGGTAATTTATGAAGGAAATAGAAAGAAAAGAAGAAAAATAGAGTTAGTAATTGATAAAATCACCCTTATATTATTTTTATGAAATATCAATAAAAGAAGAGAAATGAATGGTATTTGAGTCATTTTAATCAATTTCTCTTCTTTTCTCCTACTTCCATCCCACTATTGGACGAAAACGAACGTGACCCATTTTTCCTTCAATTTCCCTTCAAATCATTTCATTTCTACCCCAACAAACATATCCAAACACACACATTTCATCCCATTTCTCCCACCTTCCTTCAATTTCCTTTTATTTCTATCATTCCAAACACAATGTAAATATTTCATAAAGTGTGAAAATCCCATAATTGTAAATGTGATTTTTCCTCTTGAATGTTCATAAGATTTTTGAACTCTACTTTTATTTTTAATTATGCATAATATCGATAAATGTCTTAATATATTGTAAAAGTTACTAAATTGTTAGTAAATTATGCAATTTCACATAAGGTAATTGTATAATATGCAATATATGGATTTGATTGCATTCTTAGGATTCCGACAAGATGGAGAAGGTCTTGATGGATGAGGTGGAGGAGGATTTTCGAATTACTTGTTAGGCTTCAGTTTTACTACCATGGAGATGCATGAGGTAGAGACAAGATGCCAAGAAAGAAGAGGGACTAAGAAGTGAGTTTAGGGTGGAGGAGGATTTTGGAATCACTTGTTAGGCTTCGATTTTACTAGCATGGAGGTGCATGCGGTAGAGACAAGATGCCAAGAAAGAGGAGGGAGTGAGAAGTGAGTTTAGATTTGGAAATTGTGCTTCGCAAAATTTGTAGTAGCCGTCGTTGAAGGCTGAGAGGGAGAGAGAGTAGAGGAAGAGAGAGAAGTGAGCTTAGATTTGGAAACTGTGCTTCATAAGATTGCAATCACCATTGCTAAAGGTTGCGAGAGAGAGAGAGAGAGAGAGAGAGAGTGCAAGAGAGGGGATGTGTGTTTTTCTTGGGAAGAGGAAAGCTAACCTCTTACTTGAGAGACCAGGAAGATGCCATTAGGTCATAATACCGTTGACTTTAGTAATTATTTCATATCACCTATTTTGACGATTACTTTTGATAGTTGTTGTAGACATTTTGATCATTCATACAAGTATCTTTTACAACATTCTTCATAATCTTCCAAAATTTGAGTATTCGTCCAAAATTGCTCGAGTAGGTATTAGTATTACTTCTACATTAATGATTCTTGCATTTTAAAATAGAGTCCATATTATTGAGATAATGCTTTATTAATTAAATCATTTTTCTAGATCATGAATTTAATAACTCAATAATTATCTTTATATAAATAATTAAAAGATACACTGGGACCATCTATTTCCATCTTCCACAATCGAGAATTGACAAGTATATTAATTTTCTGGCATGAGGTTCGAGTGGTGATTGGCAAATATCCATAACCAAACAAATGCATTGCCACATTTTCTTTTGCGTCCACGAGGATCCTGGGGTGGCATTCAATTCGTGGCTCATGTTCCACAACGAGAAAAAAAAAATATTCTTTCCTGTTAAAGTATTTTTGTAATTAGCTATTTAAAATTTAAATTTAATATTAAATTATTGAATTTAACAATTAATTTATATATTTATATAAGCTTTGTCAATTTTATAATTAACTATTTGAACTTTATAACTACCACATTTAGATATAATTAATAAACTCCAAAAATTTATAGGTAATAAATTAACTTTTTCAATCTTCTAATAGTTAATTGTACATATTAATAAAATTTAGATACTAAATATAATATTTACCATATTTAAAATATTCATTCCATTACCATGAGAATCAATATTTTACTAATACTTAATTGTCATGCCCAATTACATGAAACATTGCCCACATTATTTTATGAATCGCACACACATGAACCCTCCTTTCGTGCCCGAATCCCATAAACATAAGCTGTCAGTTCATGGACATTTCGACTTCCGAAATATTTAGCATTTGCTTCCACAATCCTGGAGGGGGTAAAAAGAAAAAAACCAACATGATGTCTACTATATAGTATATCCATTAACTCACCTGAACTACTGAAAGTTACCAGCAAATGCTGCCACTGCAAAAATGGCAGAGCCTCCACATCCTAGACAATGTAAGTTCATTGCTTTCTTGCTATACCTGATTATTAAAGAGCATACTATGATCAAAACATTCTCTGATTTAATCTTAAAATTAAGGTCGTATAAGATACAACATTTTTGAATTAGGAGGAAAATAGAGTCTAATCTTTTCAACAGATCGAAAACCGATGATTTCGCATTGCAACTCCAAGTGACATCCACTCCTCAACTTAGTACCTTAAAATCATCCAATCTTCAGTTCAACAGGTTACAGACAATGGAGCAAGATTTGTTTCAAGAGAACAAGTATGAGTGATAGTCGTAATTTATCCTTGATCTTAAAGGTTAATTAAGTCCAATTTATAGCTTTATTGAGATAATTTATAGTAGACTTGGTACTTAAGTATGATAAATATTCATTTCAGGTAAAATTAGAGCATATTGGAAACAATTAAAGGGATTTTGGAAGAATTTCATAAAAACTGATTAATTGGAGGAAGATTTCCCGTGCAAGACAATGTACTCATTCATCCAAGTGTTGTGTCTCTTCACCAATTGATGCAACGGTTCATGTAGAAAAGATGCACTCATTCATCTAAGTGTTGTGTCTTTTCACCAATTGATGCAATGGTTCGGGATCAAGACACATACATTCATCCAAGTGTTGTACCTCTTCACCAAACAATGTGATGAATGAAAACAACACCATATCCATTCAAGAGGAGCAGATCAAGAGAATTATATATAGGTATAGATTAGAATACATGAGGATTAATTATTATGCAGAATTTTTATTCAAAAAGACTTGTACAAAAAAAAAAAAAAAAAAAAAAAGAGAGAGTGTTGAGATTGTAATAAAACCTCTCCCTCTAAGGAGGGAGAGGGTGAGTTTGTTAGTAATTATGTTTGTCGTTCGTTTGTTGTATACAAGACTCCAGATCTACATCCAAATCTAATGAAGGAGTTTTGTATTTTTCTCTACTCATTCTTCTCATCTTTTCTAAATATGTTAATATCATTCTTTATCTATTTTTCTGTCATTCTGTATGGGTAGAGAATGGGATTTATTCATGGATTTAACTTGAATTTGATCGTTAAAGTTTATTGCATCTAATAATTAACTAGATCTAGTAAATAGAATTAATTATCTCAAGAAGTAGTGAAGGCGCAACACCTTCTTGACCAGATTTCTTTAGAATACATCGAGAGATGGTTCTTTAGAATAGATCTTATTTACTAGGCGAGTCGCTCATAGTGATAGAGATATCCCGGTGAGACTTTCTGCATTTGTTTGAAGAATTCAGAAATAATAAATCTTCATGCAACTTTCTAGTGGCTGTTAATTAGGAAGAGATTCCAATAGACACACTAATTGTTAGAAATGAATGCTCCTGAGAAGAACATTCATATACTCAATGGATTCTTGCAGGTAGTAATCATTAGAGAATATATGTATAAATTCATGTTAAGGAAATGAGAAAATCTTATTATACTTGTTGTGTTCTTTTGTATTTGTATTGTGTTCTTAGTATAATCTAGTGTAATTTTAAATTAGAATAGTAATCATTCATTTAATCGACTCTTTAATTATTTTGCTAGATCATAGGAAAATTAGAGTAGTACTAGTGCTTGAGAATGTTCCTTGTGGGAGACGACCCTATACTTTATCCTAAACTACATAACGATAGGTGCACTTGCCTGGATTTGACCGTGTTTAGGAAAATGAAATATAGGTTTATAAATTTAAAACTCGATCGCTCTAAACTAGAGAGAAAATGAACCATCAATGAGTTCGGCCAATATGAAGCTTGAGAAGCAGTTCTAGATGAAGAGTATTGGGTAATTTATCAGATTTTTGTTGTATAAAACTCAGTGTTAATCTAGTTCAATAAGTTTTGAAGCTATTGATTTATCTCTTTGTTTTTTCACAGGCAGCAGCTTGGCTACGAGCAGAAATCCACTGGGAAAATCGAACTGGTGAAAGGTGAAAACAATTCGAAAACAATTTCTATATGCGCATAATGCAATGCATTGTTGAACCTCAATTTTGTATGTATAAGGTTCATAATGCATTTGGGACAATTTTAAAGATTTCTAAGAAGAAATACAATGTTGATTAGAAAAAGATGCAACCAATTATGTCTGTTTTTTATTTTGTAAATTCTATTAATGCATTAACATGTAATATTATGGAGCCTATGCGTGTTGTGTGTATATAAAGAAGTGTATCGAGGCCCTATTTTCATTTATATATGAACTTTTGGTTCGCATGAGCTTATGGAACTGGACAGGATAAAAATTCTAATCCTTTATTAGTTGTTGTTATAAACATTGATACTGAATAAATCATTTCTTCACTAGATAACTCAAATCTTATATAGCACTTTTTACTATACTTACACTTACCAAATATTGGATGGTACAAAAATTATTATCTAGTATCATGCATATCAAATGTAATAGAATTAAATTATATTGTTCAGCATTCCTTATATTTTGCTATCAAATTTCTCCTGTGCCGTTAAGTTCTTGCAAGCAAATGCTATCATTAAAAAAAAAAATTAATAAAAAACACCTACTTTTGCATATAATCCCATTCTACCTGCTAAGAGGCCAGGTCAATACCATGTTTCTGAGTATGAAATATTGACATAGGTATGTGGAGAACTACAAAAGGAAATTTGCAGAGCAGGTAGAGAAACTAAGTTCTTTGATCTTTCACATGATACTTTCCTAATATTATTCAAGGGTTTCAACCAAATTCTTAGTTCACTCTCTGCTCTGTAGGAGTTCACTGCCATCAAGAGACGGTGTAGAGAGCAGCTTGGGCAAAAATGCACATGCATAGTCACAATAGACTGAAGTTTTGTTATTTTTGTCTAGTGCCTTTTGGATTTTTGTTGGTATATGTCACGATTAAAGCTTTGAGAGATTAATTATTGCATCAAATATAACCATAATAAACTCCAGAGGATGTCAATGGCCATATGGTTTAGTAGTATGGCTTCTTATCTCTCAAATGAAATGTATTAGGTCTGAATCTCCCATCCTCCATTGTAGTACCATAAAAAAAAAAAAAGAACTCAAGAGGATATCCATTATAGATGGAAAATACCAAAAGAAATGTGGATAATAATTTCCTATTTTGAAAAAATAATATCATTTTCATCAGTTTTGATAGATTTTTTTGTAATGATTCTCGAAAGTCCCAAGTGACAACAAAAGCCAATGGTCATTTGCTGCCACCTTAGTCTTTCATCATCACATGCTGCTAAAAGCCATTGATTAATGTAACTTTTGTGGTTATTATTGTTGAGAATTTTTCAAAAATTAATTAAACTTGACTTCTCGTCTTCAGTAGTAGAAACTTGTAAGTGAAGTTTTGGGAAGGCAAAGGGATGTCATTTTTGGTGAATTAAATATGGATTGAAAACTTATTAAGTCTAATTTCAATGGTGTAAGTTACAAGTTCATTGAAATTTTCTAGAGAGAGTTATAGCTATTTTATTACAGGTTGAAAAAAATTAATACCTGATGTTTATGATTCTATTTTATGTACATTTTTTTATGGTCTTTAGCTGATGTTTAGACCTATAAAAGGACTTCTAATAGGTTGTTATACATATGAATATTAAGATAAAATATAAAAAAAAAAACTTATAAGTTATCCCTTTCTTCCCTCTTCTTCATTTGTATTAAGATTCCATATTCGTAACCCATCATAGCTTTCAACAAATTCGTATCAGAGCATTGTTAAAATGACCACCAAAACTAATATCACCTTCCAATACCCACAACTAACCAAAACCAACTATGATCGATGGGCACTACGCATGAAGGCCATAATTAGGTCTCATGGCTTATGGGACATTGTCGAGAAGGGATATGAAGATCCCGCAGATGAGAATACTACAACCGCGGCCGAACTAGAAGCTTGGCAGCGAGCAAAGAAGAGAGATCAAAGTGTACTCTCAATAATTCATCAAGGGTTAGATGATGACATGTTCAAGAAGATAGCTAATGCGAAGAAAGCCAAGGATGCATGGGAAATTCTAAAGAATTCCGTGATCGGAGTTGACAGGGTGAAGAAGGTGCGACTCCAAACTCTAAGGGCTGAGTTTGAGTAGATTGCGATGATGGAGAATGAGTCTGTAGCAGATTATTTTGCTCGAGTATTGGCGATTGTGAATCAAATGAAGCAGCTTGGTGAAATAATGGAAGATGTAAGAGTAGTAGAGAAGATTTTGCTCTCTCTCAACATGAAATTCAATAATGTGGTAGTGCCGATTGAAAAATCAAAGGACATAGAGCCCATGACTATCGACGATTTAAATGGATCGTTGCTAGCCCATGAAGAAAGAATGAAGAGGACCCAACATGAACCAGTGGAGGAAGTTTTGCAAGCAAAATTTTCTTTTAATATTAAGGGAAATGACAGAGGAGAAAGAGTTGAGGTCGTGGTAGGGGCTGAGGTTGTGGACGAGGTCATGGTTACGGACAAGGAAGAGGAGATGGTCGTAGTCAAGGAAAAGGCAAGCAACATTTATTTCATGAAGGTGGAAATAAAGTAAGAGGTCGTGGACGAGGGAGAGATAATAATTAGAGAAAGGATAAAGCCAAGTAGAGTGATATGCATGTGGGAAGAACAGTCACTATTCTTGTGAATGTCAAACTAAGAGTTGCGATGAAGACACAAATTTTATTGAGTATAAGGAGGTAGAAGGTGATACTTTTTTATTTTCTCAAAAAGATGGCTCTGTAGAAAAAGATGTCATGTGGTATCTTGACAATGGTGAAAGCAACCACATGACAGGAGATAGAAGCAAATTTGTGGAGTTGGATACAAAAGTAACTAGGAATGTTTGTTTTGGAGATGATACAAAGGTGGAGATTAAGGGAAAAGGCTTAGTGATTTATGCCACAAAGGATGGAGACCATAAAATTCTCCATAATGTCTACTACATCCCCAAACTGAAGAGCAATATTTTCAGCATTGGACAACTGCTAGAGAGTGCACACAAAGTGAAGATGGAGAATAATTATTTGTGTGTTTGAGATTGGAATGATAGACTTGTTGCTAAAGTTTCCATGACAAAGAACCGAATATTCATGTTAAATGTGAAAAGTGAAGTGTTTACAAGCTTATGTCAAGGATCCTTCATGGATTTGGCACATGAGATTTGGGCACCTCAACTTTGAAGGGCTTAAAATGCTAGGAGAAAAGAATATGGTGAAAGGAGTTCCCAAAATCAATCACCCGAATCAATTATGCGAGGCATGTCTACTCGGAAAACATGTAAGAAAGAGCTTTCCAAAGGTATCACTTTCATGAGCAACTGAGCCTTTACAACTTGTGCATGTAGATGTGTGTGGTCCTATCAAGCCACAATCTTTTGGTAAGAGTTCATATTTTGTGCTCTTCATCGATGATTACACAAGGAAGACATGGGTTTATTTTTTGAAGAACAAGACATTTAAAAAATTCAAACTTCTTGTTGAAAAGGAAAGTAGATACCAAATTAAAGCTCTAAGAACCGATAGAGGTGGAGAGTTCACTTTTAATGAATTCAAGGTCTTTTGCAAGGAAAATGGTATTCGACGTCCTATGACAATCCCAAGAGCACCATGAAAAATGGGGTCGTAGAGAGAAAGAATTGGACAATGCTAAAAAGTAAAATATGCCTAAGGATTTTTGGGCCGAGGCTGCTTCATATGCAGTTTATCTCTCAAACTGTTCACCTGCAAGGAGTTTGGGGAAAATAACCCTCAAGAAGCATGGAGTGGATGGAAGCCAAGTGTGAGACACTTAAGAGTTTTCAAATCTATTGGTTATGTTCATGTATCCAAACAAGAAAGGACAAAGCTTAATGATAGGAGTAAGAAGATGGTGTTTATTAGCTATGCTAAGAACTCTAAAAGGTAAAATGTTTTGACCTGTTTCCAAAAATCTCGTGATTAATACAGATGTAGAGTTTCAGAAGATGCCTCATGAGATTGGAGTGTTCAAGAAGAAGAGACATATAGTTTTCTTCCATATTTAGGAGAAGATGAGAATGAGGAACAAGAAACCAAAGGCGAGAGTTCAAATCCTTCCACACCAACTTTTTCCACAACAAGCTCAATCAAACAATCTCAAATATTTCGAAGCGTAAGAGATCTCTATGATGCTATTGAAAGAATAGATTATGAGAATCTTTTTTTGTCTACTAGCAAATGATGAACCTTTAAGTTTTGAAGAGGCTATAAAAGACAAAAAATGGGTGCAAGCTATGGAGGAAGAAATTCATTCCATTGAGAAAAATGACACTTGGGAATTTGTCACACTACCAAGTGGTCATCAAGCAATTGGGTTAAATGGGTTTGCAAGCTAAAGAAAAATGCGAAACAAGAAATTGAAAGACACAAAGTGAGACTAGTTGTAAAGGGATATAAACAAAAACATGGCATGGGTTATGAAGAAGTATTTGTTCCCATTGCCCGCTAGGAGACAATACGATTATTGGTTACTCTTGCGGCCTAGAAGCAGTGGACAATTCATCAAACAGATTAAAGTCAGCCTTTCTAAATGGTACTCCTGAAGAAGAAGTATATGTGGAACAACCGAAAGGATTTATGGTGGAAGGTCATCAAGATAAGGTGTTAAGATTGAAGAAGGCGTTGTACGGCCTTAAACAAGCGCCACGAGCATGGTACAGTCGCCTTGACAAATATCTTCAAGAGAATGGTTTTTCAAGGTACGTTCATGAATATGCACTTTATGTTAAAAAGGAGAAAGATGATATTTTTACAAAACCCCTCAAGTAAGATAGATTTCAGTAGCTCAAAGAGATGATTGGAGTTGCGAAGAAGTCAAGTTTACAAGAGGTGTTGAGAATTTTTCAAAAATTAACTAAACTTGACTTCTCGTCTTCAGCAGTGGACAGAAACTTGTAAGTGAAGTTTTGGGAAGGCAAAGGAATGTCATTTTTGGTGAATTAAATATGGATTTAAAGCTTCTTAAGTCTAATTTCAAATGGTGTAAGTTACAAGTTCATTGAGATTTTCTAGAGAGAGTTATAACTGTTTTATTACAGGTTGAAAAAAATTAATACCTGATGTTTATAATTCTATTTTTATGTATATTTTTTTATGGTCATTAGCTGATGTTTAGGCCTATAAAAGGATTTGTAATCAGTTGTTATACATATGAATATTAAGAGAAAATATAGAAAAAAATCTTCTAAATTATCCTTTCTTCCCTCTTCTTCATTTGTATTAAGATTCCATATTCGTAACCCATCATAGCTTCCAACAATTATAATTATATTTAACTAATTTATAGGTGGCCTATATTAGTTAAACTAAAAAAATGTTAAATGCAGCAGGTACAGAGAGACCATCCTACTGTGAAACATACCATAATCAAAATTGCAGTTGCAACACTAGATTTGAGCATCCAGTGCTTATTACAGGGAGAGACGTTTCTTGGGGTAATGAGCTTTCTCTAACCAATTTCACACCCATTTCAAACTAAACTGAATTTTTTTTCCATGAAATCAAACTGATGTGTCATCATCCTGCAGGAAAAGGTAAGATTTCCCCTTTTCTGTCGAATTGGCAGAAGTGGACCAAGCAGATATGGATACATTAATTGCAAACTTATGCGTTACAAAATCAGCTCGCCGTCAGGGAATTGCCAGCAGTATGCTGCATTTGCACTTGAATCAGCCAAATCTACAGGTAAAATGAGACATCAATCCTCCAGCATATGCAGAAGTCTTGAGGTATCAAAAGATACATCTATCTTCCATAATTTCTTCCAATCCAATCTTGTGGTATAGGGGTATACCAGGTTTATGTTCATGTGCATAGGCATAAGAGACCAGCACTAGACCTATATGAGAAGATGGAATTTGAAGTATCATATGATGTTTCTTAACTGTTACTAGTTTTATTCCTCGTAGTTTATCTTCAAAAATGAGATCAGTTAATAAACTTGTACCATTCTTATCTGATGGTTGAAGAGGCAACCCCTCAACTGCGAGAAGAGCAAACTTACTTGCTTTGTGTTGAAATGTGAGGAGCCACTGTGTTCTTGAGTCTTTTCATCACAAAAAAAAAAAAACTATAAACAAACTTGATTTACGGTAGACATAATAAGTGGTCAAAACTAAGTTGTCGTGATGAAATGCAATATCTATGTCAAAACTAACCTTCTTACTCTGACCACATACTAAATAATAACTGATGCTCATATCCCAAAAATAGAGAGGCAATGTGGTGGATGCCCAATCATGAATTATGGAGTGTACACGAAAAATGTCCTTGTGCAAAACATCCTATAGCTTCAGGAATATCTCATTCTGCAAATACATGATAAAATTCGAAAGGCCACTGAGCTTCATATATGTAGGAAACTGTCATTCATGGATGGCTTGAAAACTAACATCCAATGCTATCAGATGCAAAGACCATTAACATTACAGAAGCAGCAGCCATCGTACTGCAAACAAAAGAGGCCCAGAAATATAAAACAAATCTGGGACTAGGGATCAAAAGAAAATTGTAGATGGTGGGTTAGTCAGGATCCTGCATCATTTGCACAAATTCATCTTTCTTTCACAAAATTAAATATCTGGTATGTATTCTCAGAGGTAGCAGTCTGGATCTGACGATCTGCAAGATTCCATAAGTGGAGCTAACTTCAAACCAACTATTTGCAGCTCCATATTTGAGTGACCATGGTAAAACATACTTATAATCTGCAAGAGATACAGCAATGGACCGTAAATATCAGAACCCGCAGTTGAAAGTGGCATTCGTTAAGAATATGATAGCAACAAGCTTATAGATGGCTGCCTCCATCAGTCAATCACATATCCTCACCTGAGAGCATCCAAAAACCCAAAGTTCCCTCAACGATGGGCAGCTATCCACAATCAACCCCATGGCTTCATCTGTCATATTCCGGCACCTAGAGTGGTCCAAAGTGTGCAATTTCTTAGCTCGTTTAGCAAGTGAAATAGCTGAATTATGACCAACCTAAAAAAGCAATGGACATTATTAAGTGAGAGTTCTTCCAACTTATCTCTATAAGCTTCCACAAATGCAGGTACAGTTTCATCACTTCAATCATCAAAAAATAAAAATGTGATCAAAAGGCAAAATACATCTATTAAAGCTGCAAAAGAAGTGAGAACACTGCTATACATTTTTGAAAAATTGCAGAGCTTCAACACACTACTCAAACCCAAAAATATGGCAAAAATAATAGTGGATCCTTTGCCTCCCTATTTCAGCAAAACCGTCCATTGAGAGTGTGACACAAAAGAAATGCGTCCCAACATGCAGGCCCCATATCTCATGTGTCATACATTCAATGAAGAGTCTTGCAACAAGCAGATAAGTCAAGGATCTATCTACTTTTACTCCAAAAATACTAAAAGCAATTCTATTTAAATATGCTTTTAAATCTCTAAGGTACTTAAACATTCAAATAATTTAGACAACACCCCAATAGGGTCTATATGTTTCATCACATTCTGGTTGTTTTGGCATCATATTTTTATCGTTTTCAAACAGATATTTGTCAAGAAACAGATACCAATAAAAAACTAACAGTTTGACTCATAAACTAACCAAACAGATACGATAGAAATATGATGTTGATAAGTTACAAATGCATATCAGATACAAATATGACATAAATAAAAATTCGACAATTGAAACAGACCATAAACCCTCTCTTCCTTGCAAACTTCACAATCAAGCAATTTGCTCTCTTACTCTATCTTGTTAAAAGGATGCAAATTTTTTGTTTATGTTCACATGACTTTGACTACAAGCTTCCCACAAAATAAAATGGCACACCTCACTAAAGAAACAAGAAAAACCACTCTTAGATTTGGTATGGAAATTCCTTCCCCATGTTGCAGTAAAAGAAGTCTAACAGTTTGTTGAGAATAAAGTTCTAGTCGATAATATATATTGGCATGTCCATGTCTGCTTGACAATTAATCAAATAAATTTCTAACTCTTGCAATCGACTCAAAAGGCAGATAAAATACTTTGGGGTGCCCACAAATGGCTTTTGATATTATTATAATCTTACTAGTTATCTTTTCTCATTAATGTCTCAATGTTAACTGAAGGACAGTTCAGGTGATAATGGATAAGAAAAATCAACCTCATATTCAGAATGGAGGAAAGGCATGAGGAAATTTTCAATCAAGAGGAGCTCAATAGAAGCAGTACCAAGACAATCGGCAGTCTAAAAATTTTTATACATCAATTCGGAGAATGTTTTGTTTGTGGTAAAAAGGGACACTATGCAAGAGTTGTAGGTTAAAAAAGAAATATGTTGAGAGCAATGCAGTAAGGATCAACAATCATCATCAGGTGGAACCTGAATGGGATGCTGAGGCATTGTTTGTAAATTTCAAAAAAAATGCAAAAGGAAGGATACTTCGACTTAGAGGTTATGGAAATTCCTATCCTTATGGCTACCATAATGAAGGAAGAAGAGGATAAGCCTCTAGTGCTTTTAGTTCTCATAGAATCAACTCTAAGAAGGACTGGATCTTTGATTCCGGATGTTCCAAACATATGACAAGAGATAAAGAGAAGCTCCATAGTTTGTCAAAGTACAAAAGGAAGTGAGTTTTATTTACTGCAAATAACTCACAACTACCTATCGCACATGTAGGTGATATAGTGATCGATTCCTCGCTTAATCAAAAGCAGGTTCAGCTGGAGGATGTTTATCAAGTGTCTAGAATGAAGAAGAATCTTTTGTCAGTTTTACCACTCACAAATTCTAGCAAATTTGTTATCTTTGGCCCAAAAGATGTTAAGGTTTGTCAACAAGTCAAGATAGTTGACACACCAACGATGGAGGATCAGAAAGTAGATTCCATGTATGTCTTGCTAGCACAAGAGGCATATGCCAACAAGATAAGGAATAATAAGACAACTAATTTATGGAATGCACGGTTGGGACATGTCAATTACCATAAGCTAAAGATGATGATAACTAAGTCTTCACTAAGAGACTACCAAATCTTAGTGTTCAAACAAACACAGTATGTGTTGGATGTCAATATGGAAAGGTACATTAGCTACCATATGAAAAGTCCTTATTTAGAGCTTAACAACCGTTAGAGCTAATCTACTCGGATGTATTCAAAAAAGTGAAACAATCTTCAATTACTGGTGTGCAGTATATGGCAACTTTTATTAATGATATATCTAGGTGTACTTTATGAAAGAAAAATCTAAAGCCCTAGCCAAGTTCAAAGAGTTGAAGCTTAAGGCTAAAGGTCAAATTGGAAGAAAAATTTAGTGGCTTCGCACTAATAATGGGCGAGAATACATGTCAAAAGAATTTTCTAGATTTCTTCTTCAATGAAAGATTCGATGGTAGTTTACTTATTTATGGTTGAAGCCACGTAGACCCTGCAGCCAGGTAATTTCCTTTTTAGTTAAGGAATTTCTAGATGAAGTTTAGTATTGGATAAGATATATACTTCATAGAAATATTCTTGTAATAAATTATAGTCCCTTAAGATTTGTAAGACTATTGTTTTGAACAAATGAATATTATGAATCATCTTTTTTTAATTTGTTATTATATCTTCTTAAGTTTCGTAATTCTATGTATGGTCCTCTAAATTTGTGAGAGCACGTCTTACTTAATATCAAAGCTTCTAGGAATAACTAAGGTTGTCATACTTAAACTTTAATATTGAGTGTGGCAGACTGTTACGTTTAGAGTACCCCTTAGAGCGTGATAGTGTGTGCAAGAGAGGGAGTGTGTGTTTTTTCTAGAAAAGGAAACTAAAGTGGTCTTGGTATTGGTTGGGTATTAGGACTTAAGAGAGAGAGATATGTGATGCGTTAAATGTCCAAAACCTATATCATAACTCCTAACCATGATATAGCAATGGTATTTTTTTTTTTCCTTTCGCCTATTATAGCAATGGTATAAAAACATCATATTTCATATATGCAAGTTGTTTTAAAAAAAAAAATCAAGTAATTTTAGAAATTATTTAATAATTATTTCAGATGACCCATATTTTGATAGTCATTGTAGACATGTTGATAATCCATACAACTGCTAGTAATGTATCCTAAGCCATTGAATTTTATGTTATTTGAATGTTTATTATTTTATAATACAAGTCATTTTTTTTATCAAAGTTGTTATTGGCTTTTTGCTTTGATGAAAAGTCTTTCTTGAATAAATTTGTTATTCCTTTTATTATTAAAGTATGTGACTTTAACAGTAAAACTATAAGGTAAGAAATAACTTTATTCTAAATCATCCCTAATCATTCATTATATAAAATACTTATGAATTAAGACTAGCATGTTGGTTGAATGATGATTATGTTTTACTGATCATGGATATGAGATATCGATTCAATACATAGATACATGTGAGTGTACTTGTATTGGAATAATCAAATATGAGAATGCTATATGGATCAATGCAACAAGTATCTCTCACTGTAGTGTTATTTTAATCATTTGACCTAATGACACCATGGATTCCTACATAGCACGTTTCATGTTTTGATTCTATTCTTCATTATCTTTAATCGGATAATTATAAGACTTTAATTAGACATGGAATAAGTCATGTAAAGGAATGTAAGTGTTCATGAAGGAATTTGTTCCTCTATTAATTTGAGAGAGATATCTCTTGGGCCTCTTGATGAGTAAGACTGAGAAATGCATGGCCATGCTCGAATGAATTGATAAGGAGTTATCAATATCATTCGTTTAAATCAGTCATACTCTGGATTCAAGAAATATGTAATTAAATAATATAAGAGTGTATTGATCTACACCTTACATTTAATTATAAGATATCATGTAACAAAAGGACTAAATAACTAATTGTTAATAGGTAGAGTCAGATCACCAATCTTCACTTAATTTGGATAGGCATAATGTCTTGTTAGAGACTAATTATATCTTGTAAGCCTAAAAGGTGTTTTAGGGCTTTTGCCAACATTAAGTGAACCTACATGATCACACACAAGGAATGAGTCAATCATAATTTTAGATAATCATATTGGGAATTCTATAATTATATATTATTCTTAATCAGATTAAGAATAATAAATAATTATTAAATAAAATTGTTATTTTATCACGTGTCATTTTAATAGAGAAAAACATTAATAAAAATAGAGTAGGTAACAATAGACACATATTCTTATAAATAGAATTTGATGGCCACCTCTAGGATTTAAAGACCCTTACCGTCACATTAGAATTAAAGAGAAACTCTGTAACTCAAAACATGAGAGACCCTATTGAGAGAGATTCCCAAAAAATTCGAAATTGTTCTAACGTCTTAACATACGTATAGAGATCTAATTGGAAATTTGCTCGTATGATTACAATAGAGGATATTCGTGTCTGTAGCATCTCAGATCTGAATTTTCGAATTCTAAAGCATCAAAAAGGTAAATCTATCCACTCTAATTTGATTGAATCGCACGTATCCGAAATTAAGGATTTAGGGTTCGTTTTTTTTAAATTTATATATATATATATTTGCTGCTTTTTCATCCCTAAATAACCAACAACGACGTTCCTAATAATCTTTCAAAATTTGAGTACTTATCCAAAAATGCTCAAGTAGGTATTAGCATTACTTCTACATAATTGATCCTTGCATTCAAAATTAGAGTCCATATTATTGAGATAATGTCCTATTAATTAAATCAATTTTCTAGATCATGAATTTAATAAATCAATAATTATTATTTAAATAAATAATTAAAAGATAGGCTGGGACCATCTATTTCCATCTTGCACAATCGAGAAGTGACAAGTATATTAATTTTATGGCATACAGTTCGAGGGGTGATTGCAAAATCTCCATAGCCAAACAAATGTATTGCCACATTTTCATTTGGGTCCACAGGATCTGGGCCGGCATTCAATTCAAGGCTCGTATTCCACCGAGAGGAAAATTTCTTTTCCTTATTAAAGGATTTTTACGACTAACTATTTAAAATTTTAAAATATTAATTTGAAATTAAATTTTATAAAATTTAATAGAAAAAAAACTCCTTTTAATACTGAATTTTAGTTAACTAGACAATTAGAGACTTAAACTTTTAAAAAACTAATTTCATACTAGTCAAACATTTTGTATCTCTTTTTACTACCTCTATTCTTCTTAAAAGTTCAAATACTTAATTGTCCACTTGATCAAACTTCAGATAGCAAAAGAGACTTTATCCTAATTTAATAATTAATTACCTAACTGTACCAAATTTTATAGTTAAACTATTTGAACTTTACCCAATTTTGCTATTAGCTACCACATTTAGATATAATAAACAAACTCAAAAAAATTATAAGTAATTAATCGACAATTTCAATCTTCTAATGATTAGTTGTGCGGAGTAATAAAATTTAGATATAAAATATAATATTTACCATAATTAAAATATTCATTCCATTGCCATGAGCGCCAATATTTTACTAATACTTACTTGTGCATGCACAATGACAGGAAACATTGGCCACAATTTTTTCTGACTCGCTCGTACATGGACCCTCCTTTCATGCCTGAATCCCATCCACTAGACACAACATGTTTTCCTAGATTTAAGAATTCCTGGGTAAACTGTCAGTTCACGGACATTTCTACTTCCGAAATATTTAGCATTTGCTTGCATAATCCTGGAATTCACAACACAATCCGGGAGGAAAAAAATTATTAAAAAAAAAAAAGAAAAAGAAACCCAACATAATGTCTTCTATATCCATTAACTCACCTGAACTACTGAAAGTCACAAGCAAGCGCCACTGCAAAAATGGCAGCGCCACCGCATCCTGGACGATGTAAGTCCATTGCTTTCTTGGCATAGCTGTTGATAAATGAATAAACTATAAGCACATCATTCTTTGATTTAATCTTAAAATTAAGGTCATGATGCAACATTTTTGAATTAGCAGGAAAATAGAGTCTAATCCTTCCAACAGATCGAAAACCGATGTTTTCGCGTTGCAACTCCAAGTGACATCCACTCCTCAACTTAGTACCTTAAAGTCATCCCATCTTCAGTTCAACAGGTTACAGACACTAGAGCAAGATTTGTTTCAAGAGAACAGGTATGAGTTCGGCCAATATGAAGCTCGAGAGGCAGTTCTAGATGAAGAGTATTGGGTAATTTATCAGATTTTTGTTGTATAAAACTCAGTGTTGATCTGGTTCAATAAGTTTTGAAGCTATTGATTTATCTCTTTGTTTTTTCACAGAAAGCAGCTTGGCTACGAGCAGAAAGTCACTGGGAAAATCGAACTGGTGAAAGGTGAAAACAATGCTTCGAAAACAATTTTTATATGCGCAAAATGCAATGCATTGTTGAACCTCAATTTTGTATGTATAATGTCCGTAATGCATTTGGGATAATAATTTTAAAGATTTCTAAGAAGAAATATAACGTTGATTAGAAAAAGATGCAACCAATTATATCTGTTTTTTATTTTGCATCTTCTATTAATGCATTAACACGTAAAATTATGGAGCCTATGTATATGGATATATTTATAAAGAAGTGTATCGAGGCCTTATTTTCATTTATGTACAAGGCATTTGATTTGCATAAACTTATGGGATTAAGCTGGTTAAAAATCATAATCCTTTGTTTGGTTGCTGTCATAAACTTCCATACTGAATAAATCATTTCTTTACTGGTCAACTCAATCTTATATAGCACTTTTTACTGTACATATACTTACCATAATAGATAGTATTCTTATCTAGTACCATGTATATCAAATGTAATAAAGTTAAATTATACTATTCAGCATTCCTTATACTTTTTGTCCAGTTTTTTAAGTACTATTATGTTCTTGCAAGCAAACACTACCACTTAAAAAAATAAAGGAAGAAAACATCTATTTTTGCATGTAATCCCATTCTACCTACCAAGAGACAGAGTCAATACCATGTTTCTGACTATGAAATATTGACATAGGTATGTGGAGAACTACAAAAGGAAATTTGTAGAGCAGGTAGACATACTGAGCTCTTTGATCTTTCACATGATACTTTCCTAATATCATTCGGGTTTCAACCAAATTCTTAATTCACTCTCTACTCTATAGGAGTTCACTGCCATCAAGAGACGGTGTAGAGAGCAGCTTGGGCAAAAATGCACGTGCATAGTCATGGTAGACTAAGTTTGCGGTTTTGGGATTATTTTTGTATTAACTAATTCTTGAGCAGGTTTTTTATGGTTTTTATTTTTGTATAGCTCCTTTCAGATTTTGGTTGGTATGTGTCATGATTAAAGCTTTAAGAAATTAATTATTGCATCAAATATGATCATAATAAACTCAAGAGGCTTATGATTTAATGATATCTCTTCTTATCTCTCAAATGAAATGTATCAAGTTTAAATGTCCCTTCCCCCTGCAATACCACTCAAGAAGATATCGATTAGTGATGGAAAATACTAAAAGAAACGTGGATAATAATTTCCCATTTTGAAAAGGTAATATCATTTTCATCAGTTTTGAAATCCCTAGTGACTGCAAAAGGCAATGGTGTTTTGCTGCCGCCTTAGTCTTTCATCATCACATGCTACTATAAGCCACTGACTAATGCAACCATTGAGGTTATTATAATTATATTTAACTAATTCATGGGTGGTGTATTAGTTAAACTAAACAAAAAGTTAAATGCAGCAGGTAAAGAAAGACCATCCTACCGTGAAACATGCCATACTCAAAAGTATAGTTGCAACACTAGATTTGAGCATCCAGTGCTTATTACAAGGAGAGTCGTTTCCTGGGTAATGATCTTTCTCATGCCAATTTCACATCCATCTCAAACTAAACTGATTTTTTTTTTTTCCATGAAATCAAACTGATGTGTCATCATCCTGCAGGAAAAGGTAAGATTCCCTCTTTTCTGTCGAATTGGCAGAAGTGGACTAAGCAGATATGGATACATTGCAAACTTGTGCGTTATAAAACCAGCTCGCCGACAGGGAATTGCAAGCAGTATGCTGCATTTCGCACTTGAATCAGCCAAATGTAGGTAAAATGAGACATCAATCCTCCAGCATATGCAAAAGTCTCGAGGTATCAAAAGATTCATCTATCTTCCATAATTTCTTCTAATCGAATCTTGTGGGATAGGGGTAAACCAGGTTTATGTTCATGTGCATAGGCATAACAGACCAGCACAAGATCTATATGAGAAGATGGGATTTGAGGTATCTAATGATGTGCCTTATCTGTTACTGGTTTTATTCCTCGTAGTTTATCTTCAAACATGAGATCAGTTAATAAACTTATACCATTCTTATCAGATGGTTGAAGAGGCAACCCCTCAACTGCGAGAAGAGCAAACTTACTTGCTTTGTGTTGAAATATAAGGATCCGTTGTATTCTTGCGTCTTCATCACAAAAACACTGTAACAAACTTCATTTACAGTAGACACAATAAGTCGTCAGAACTAAGTCGTGATGAAATGCCATATCTTTGTCAAAACTAAGCTTCTTACTCTAAACACAAACTAAATAATAACCGATGCTCATATCCCAAAAACAAACAGAGGGCAATGTGGTGGATACCCAATCATGAATTATGGAGTATACTCGAAAAATGTCATTGTGCAAAACATCCAATAGCTTCAGGAATATCTCATTCTGCAAATACATGATAAAATTCAAAGGCCACTGAGCTTCATAAATGTAGGAAGTTGTCATTCATGGATGGCTTGAAAACTAACATCCAATGCTACCAGAAGCAAAGACCATTAACACTACCAAAGCAGCAGCCATGGTACTGGCAAAACAAAAAAGGCCCAGAAACATAAAACTAATCTGGGACTAGGGATCAAAAGAAAAATGTAGATTGTGGGTTAGTCAGGATCGTGCATCATTTGCAAAAGTTCATCTTTCTTTCACAATATTAAATATCTGGTAAGTATTCTCAGAGGTAGCAGCCTTGATCTGACGATCTGCAAGATTCCAAAAGTGGAGCTAACTTCAAACCAACTATTTGCAGCTCCATATTTGAGTGACCATGTAAAAACATACTTGTAATCTGCAAGAGATACAGCAATAGACCATAAATATCAAAACCCTCAGCTGAAACTAGCATTCATTAAGAATATGACAGTAACAAGCTTATAGATGGCTGCCTCCATCAGTCAATCACATATTCTTACCTGAGAGCATCCAAAAACCCGAAGTTCCCTCAACGATGGGCAGCTATCCACAATCAACCCCATGGCTTCATCTGTCATATTCCGGCACCAAGAGAGGTCCAAAGTGTGCAATTTCTTAGCTCGTTTAGCAAGTGATATAGCTGAATTATGACCAACCTGAAAAAGCAATGGACATTCAACCAAAATTTTGGAAATAGAAAGTAATTGAAAGATCTATTTTATGGAAAATTCTCACTTAGCGGAAATACCATCTGAATGTTATTAAGTGAAAGTTCTTCCAACTTATCTCCAGAAGCTTCCACAAATGCAGCTACAGCTTCATCACTTCAATCATTAAAAAATTAAAATGTGATCAAAAGGCAAAATACATCTATTAAAGCTGCAAAAGAAGTGAGAACACTGCTATACATGACTGAAAAATTGAAGAGCTTCAACACACTGCTCAAACCCAAAAAATATGGCAAAAATATAAGTGGATCCTTTGCCTACCTATTTCAGCGAAAACCTGAGTGTATCACATAAGAAATAGGTCCCAACATGGAGGGCTCCATTTCTCATGTGTCATACACTCAATGGTGAGTCTTACTACAAACAGATAAGCCATGAATCTATCTAACTTTACTCCAAAAATACTAAAAGCAATTCTATTTAAATATGCTTTGAAATCTCTAAGGCACTTAAACATTCAAATAAGTCAGACAACAACCCATTTGGTATCTGTTTGTCAAAAAACAGATACTAATAAAAAACTGACAGTTTTATCCATAAACTTACCAAACAAATATGATATAGATATAATACAGATCAGATACTTACAGATATGACACAAATAAAAATTTCACAATCCAACCAGACCCTAAACCCTCTCTTCAATGCAAACTTCACAATCAAGCAATTTTCTCTCTTGCTCTAACTTTTTAAAAGGATGCAAATTTGTTGTTCATATTCACATGAGTTCCACTACAAGTTTTCCACAAAACAAAATGGCACACCTCACTAAAGAAACAAGAAAAACGACTCTTGGATTTGTTATGGAAATTCCTTCCCCACATTGCAGTAAAAGAAATCTGTCTGCTGGACAATTAATCAAATAAAATTTCTATCTCCTGCAATCCACTCAAAAAGCAGATAAAATACTTTGGGGTGCCCACAAATGGCTTCTGATATTATAATAATCTTCCTAGTTATCTTGTCTTGTTAATGTTTCGATGTTAACTAAAGGACAGTTCAGGTGATAATGGATAAGAAAACAAGGGGGAAGGGGAGGATGATGTGAGCATTTCATTTATATTATCTAAAAATACTAAGACTAGACTGGCATGCATACTAAAAGGAAGTTGCCCAGTGCTCTGAATTATTTCCTATGGGTTAGCTGTCTCTGATTGAACTAGGAATTATACAATGCGAATGAAAAAGAAAAACATATAATTTCACAATCTTGACTTTAAAAACTAAGATTTCTAGTGACTGGAACATTATCGTGAAATTTATATATAGGGTGAAAAAAAGTTAAAAAAGAAGCTAAATCCAGTTTAATAAACATGCCTGAGACCAAGTTGTAAAGGCTAACCTCCAAAGACCATAAAGCCACAGAATCATTGAATTCACTGGCGTTAAATACCTTATATGTGCCAACCAAAAAAGTACATATCATACAAGTCCAACACTAAGCCAGGTAGATGAGCAATTTTATGTCAAGCCAGCAGACAAAATGAAAATTCTACATAAACCATGAACAGCAGATGCTTAAAGCCATTAATGCAATATCAAAAAGTCACTTACCTATGAAGGTGTCAAAAGCCCAAATTACTAATTTATTTATTTGTATTGCTAACGATTTAAGTTCTTAATAAAAAATAATTAAATAAATAAAAGTACCTAAATTTATTGCGGCAGAGGGTCAGCTTTTGAATTTCTGGACAACCATTTGCAAGATATCCAATGGCAGAGTCAGTCAATTTGGTCAAGTTTACAAGGTTCAGTGCACGCAAACCAGTACATGTTTGAGCAATGATTTTCAAGGAAGCATCAGTCAAGTTCCTACATCAATTCACAAAGAACAGCGAGTCTTCTATTAGAAAAATCTGTTTAAGAGAAGACTTTGTGCAGATTCAAACAAGAAACTCCACCAGAAACACAAGAGACTTACACACAATCACTGAAAACAAGTTCTTTCATATTGTGACCTCGCTTGGCAATGAACTCTCTAATAAATTTGTCACTTAGAGACTGAAAGCCACCAATTGATAGAACTTCCAACTTTTCTAACTTCTCTAAAGAGGGGGAAATCAGACAAGGATCAAGACTCTGACAGTCATTTATATACAATTCCCTCAAAACTGATCCTAGTGACTCAGCCAAAGCTTCAATACTTCTTGATGTGAGAAGCGAGCACTGGCTTAGATTTATTGATCTAAGGGCAGGGGCAGAAGAAACTAATGCAGTTAACCCAGCATCAGAAAGCCGGCATCCACCCGTAATTGATACTGCAGAGAGTGCAGGCAAGCCCTTTGCCAGAAAAGCTGAGGAAGAACTTAAAACATGGTCCGTCAGGCAGCGGCCACACATATTAAGCTGCAATACCTGCGCCCAAAATAGAGGCAAACAAGCTATTAAAAACCAAAAATGAAAAGCATAAACACAAGAAAGCTTCGATACACCCCTCCAGCATAACTACATTTTTCTTTTGGGTAAGCTCAGTAAACCTAGCAAGAATTGTTTGCATAGCCTGTAAATAAAAACATGTTTCCCGTAAAATTACAATCTTTAAAAAAAAAAAAAAAGAAAGACTGCTAAGAACTTTTTTCTCATGCGCATGCATGCCCTGATACACTAATCTTTAGACAAAATGCTAGGCTTAATGATAGAGTCGACAAACTTCACTAAAGTATGCTTTCTTAATTAAACAAATGATCATAAAAAATGTGATAGGAATCTAGTTGCCCTAAGCCGTGAAAAAAGGAACACAAAAGGGAAAAGCAGCAAGGAGAAAGTCAAGAAGCAAATGGTAGCGTAGGGGAGATAGGTCGACTCCTAAGCCGCCGGCCTAAGTGTCTAAGCCGCCAACCTAAGTGTCTAAGCCGCCGGCCTAAGTTTCTAAGCCGCCGGCCTACTTTTGACGAGTCTTATTCTATTTTTGTTTTGTTATGTTTAGGCCGCCAGCTTTCTTTTATACAAGAATTTATGTCTTTTAGGTCTCTTTAGGGTTAGTATATATAGTCTTTTGTTATTTGTTTTCAATAGTATTTTTGGTCATTTCATATTAAGAGCACATGTGTGTGAGAAACCTCTTGTGGTTTATTTGATTATTAAGATTATTGCTACTCTTTAATCGTTTGCTCTTATCAAATCTTGTGTTATATAGATTTGTGGCGAACATCGTTTTTTAATCTCATGATTCATTAACACTGTGATTGTTTTATAGATCGTGTTCCTATCGATTTATAATTCGATTACAAACCAGTTTATTATTGTTGTTCGTGGAACCTATTGAACAACAATTTCATCCATGTTTATTTTAATTTATTCAATTTCATATCAACCAGAAAACCCTAAATTGATCAAGATCAGATTTTTATTGAAGACTGTAGTCGGATCCACATCAAAATGACATACATATCAAACTCCAAAAGCACAACTAATATATGCCACTTTAAATATACAGATAATGGGAAGTTACCAATCATATTTTAGCACAAAAAAATAACATTGGGTAGATACTAATAAAACTATCATTCAAATTTTGAGAAAAGTCACATATCAAAAGATAATTGGTACTTACTCACCATGTATATATTACATGTGGTGTATATTACCTACCAAAACCATTCTCCCAACATAGAAAGTTTAGTCAAGTATTGCCATTGTTGTTATAGAGTTATCCACCCAAAACCTCCTAAACGAATATTCTACACTACCCATTACCCATGAGGGAAAGTGATGGAAATAACAACAACGAATCCCCATTTAACTGCATTCATCTAAGGAAATTGTTTGCAAGCACAAATCAATAATCTGCCATTAGCACTCTGCATGTAAATCTGAATCTTTTTTCCAACAATCCAGCCATGGTACTCAAGTTCACATTACTGCATACTCGCAACATCATGACATCAATTAAATACCTGACGACAGATGTGTATCACTTAGCATACTAACTAGCAATATAGTAATCCTCTATAAGTTCACACATGCGTAAGGTAAAAGCAGAGCATGCTCACCCTTCATTGTGCCTACAGCAACAAGAACACTACATGATGGTGCAATGATAAGATATATTTACTTCATGTGTATAAAAGTGAGCATGAATTTATACATAACCAATTGGATAAAGATGAGCACACACCTTCAGATTACTTGTGCCACATTTGCTGAAAGAACTAGTTAACTCTTCCTCTGCCAACCCTGAACAGTTTTTTATGCGGACTTCTGTTGGAGATCCTTGTACGAGGAGGTTAAATACGTGATGACTCATTTTACCAGAATCACATATGAAACTACTAAGTTTATGTCTTATATCATCCGGTATACCATCCAGGGAACTAATTGCATCAGCATTAGCAGCAAGAATGTTCAAACAAAGATCTTGCAACATTGGGACTGCTCTAGTTCTCAAGTTTTTCTCTTTGCTCTGCTTAGGAACCCACGTTACTGGCTTAGGTTTGCTATGTTTCTCAAGAATCGAAACGCTCCTCCTTTTGGATTCTCTATCACGAATGATTTTCATTCCAGTAGAGAAGGGTCCTGGCCAATCTTCAGTTTCTGACTCTAAATCTGCTTCTGGTTCTTCCGGTTCTGGATTCGGTTCTACATTCGTCCTACCACGACCACCCCATGGATTGTACAATTCTTCCTCTTCAGGATTGAAATGTGCAAACCGCTTCGCATTCTCCTTAGCTATCCTTTTCATAGATCCCCTCATAAAATTTCTTTCCCTCTCCCAAACTGAGGGTTCTTCATCAGCAGAACTATCATCAGACACCTTTTGGTCCTTTTCACGCGCTAACTGGCGTGATCCTATACTATCACTGGAATCATTACCCAGCAATACATCCGCATCCATAATGGCCTTACCCTTCCCCTTTTCTTCAATGCTATATTTTCGTTTACCCCGAACCCTAACCTTCTCCTCCTTCGTTTCATTTTCAATCAATACACCCTTTCCTTTTGCTTCCACACTCGAAAGAACACTAACAATCCTAGTTGAACCCTCCTCAACTTGCATCATTTCCTCCATACTAGCATTCGAACCCCCCAACCTATTACTATGACTATCCTTCTCCTCCATCCCTATCAATACACCCTTTCCTTTTTCTTTACTACCTGAACGAACACTAACATTCCTAGCTAAACCCTCATCTATACTAGCATCGGACCTCCCCAAGCCATTACTACAATCATTCTTCCCCTCCATTCCTCCCTTACCAACACTCTTTTCCTCTACACTGCCACTCGAACTACCTGGAGACGAACCATCACTACAACTCTTCATCCCCTCCACACCTACGTCACTACGAATCTTCTTGCCCTCTATTCGTCCCTTAACAACACTCTTCCCGGACCTCAAACAAAAGGACCCTTTATCTCCACTACTGTCAAAACCCCTCAACTCATCCTCCAATTTCCTCTTTCCTCTAACCCTAACCCCGGAATCATCCTCTAAAACCCCATTCTCCTTACCAGCACCTGTAACACTACCATCAAAATCGGATCTTTCAGACTTTGCACCTACATCCAACGCTAACCCGGACGACCCAGTACCCGAACCAGCAAAACGTGGACTAAGGCGGCGGAGGGGCACGGGTTTCGAAACGGAGAGAGCAGAAATCTCCGAATAGGGACTAGGGGTAGGGTTGTCATGAGGTTGGGGTTCGTGGGTTTGTGTGGGTGTGTTCGGTTCGATTCGGTTTACGGGTTTTCTTAGATTCCCTTTCATGGGTAGTGGTGATTCGTTGTTCTTGCTCACGGACCGTGTGATCGCGCGTGGCCGAAGAACCGTCATGATGATCGAGAGAGAGAGAGAGAAGGAGGGAGATAGGAGGAATGTCGGATGCTAAGAATTAGTGTCTGAGAGTGTGCGGGTGTGTGGGTGTGTGGAAGGAAGTGAAAAGAGGAGGCTTGTTTTGGAAGGGTATGATGGGGGAACGAGAACGACGTTGTTTTCCCGCCAATTTATGCCTAGGGCACTGGACATGGAATTATCATGGAAACGACAACGTTGGACCCGAGAGGAGAGGACTTATGTTGTAATTTCACAGTATCATCCCTGAAAACCTTGAAGCCCCCGAATCGACAGCATATGGCTAGACGGATAAGATGTTCGCAAAATGGGCCTAGAAAATCGGTATGGGCTTCAGTACCCGTTTGGTTGGTCTTCAGTTTTCACCCAGGACAAGGTGTCCTAAGGAAAGAGAAAAAAAAAGGAAAAAAATTAATATATACCATATGTAATAATTTTAACTACTTTTAATATAATAATATCACTTAAGAAAAAGGGTAATGGATTTCATTGCACTTGCTACAACGAAATAATTTTACTGTTTTTAAACATTTTTTCCATCATCACTAATAAAAAAGTGTTGATAATACTCGAAAATTTGATTATCTACTGTAAGGGAGTAACTTTATCAATAATAAATTTAGTATCAATTATCGTACGGAAATGAATTCTTTAAATTTTTCTCCTTTCAGTTTTTATTAATTTCTAAGTAAATTAATAATTAGAATTTTTTAACTTTTTTTAATTTTATTGTTCTTACATCGATTTAATTTCTAATAGGATCATTAATTATATGTGAAAGTATTTAAGTTAAACAAATTGATCTAAACTGAACGAATAAAGACAAACAAGATCCAACTCTACTATTGTAGATGACTAAGGCTTGTTTAAATTGTCTAATTTTTATCTATATTTGTATCTTATCAGCATTTATATTTTATTTGTATTCAATTTGTATTTAGTCTGTTTTATTTATTTATGAGGAAAAATGTCTATTGTTCATTTATATATGTTTATTGACAAACAATCTAAATCGAAACGATGACGCATTGTCGACACGCTAATGAACTAAACAGAGCCTAAATTTTATTTAAAGAGCTTTTAAAACTTAATTTTAATTTAGATTTAACTCTTTAGATCGAGGTGATAGGACTCGAAGAGCTAAGCCCGAATGATTTGAATGATAAAAAGATAATTGACATGGTGAGGTTAAAGTAGGAACCATTGAAATTGGTCTGCTCAATTCCAACATTTCTCATGAAAGATTCACGCACTACAAAAATAAGGCCTTAATAGGCCTGGATCTATAAAAGAGCCCACTTTGATATCCATCATAAGAGGACTTATCTTAGCTATTAGTCATCCACTTAATCTACCTGATGACATCCATAACTAGGCTATCTATAAATACCATTAGTTCTATTTCATTTGGATAAGTGGAAATCTTTGGAAAACATTGTTGTGTTGCTTGATTTCAGTCACTCATTTTGATCAAGAACGCATATTGTTTGATTGCAAATAGTAATTGACCAAACTGTGATTAGATTCACATCCAACTATGATAACATCAATTAGTATATACATTAAAATGTTCCAATGATTAACCACACGATTCATTAATAGAATTGAAGAAGTTCCCATAATATTATTTAGTTTGGTGATTAAGTTCAAACAAATTCTGCATACTCTTACCCTAATTGGTAAATAAACTAGTAGCAGTTACAATTTTGATGTGTTTACACAATGAAACATATGTAACAAGTATAAAGTCATTTTATAAAAAAATAATAATAATTGATAAGTTGTGTGCATGTAATAAAACGCTAAGTTAAGAATAAATCAATGCATATTCACAATAATGATTGGACATTTCTATGGTACAACCTTTTCTTGGATAAATAATTGTATTTATTCATCAAGGAAAAATCAAAAAAATATCATACATCAATTTTGCATTGTTGTTATGCCTACATCCTAAGGCATTATCATCAGCATCTCCATCAGATGCCATAACAAAAGCAAAAACAGAACATAAATCATCTTCTAAATTTTTTGCATTGGCAACAAAATTAGAAAGTAAAAAGTCTTTTAGGTATAAAGTGAAAAATAAAATATTAGAAAAAACTTTATTTTCATCAATGCCATAGTTGCTTCTTGCCAATTCAAAATCCCCTTCTCATTACTTCTTGTTGTATCTGCATCATGTGCTTACACTAGAAATCGATGTTTGATATAAGTCCATCATCAATATCATTCCTATCAATTTGGTCAATTGCTTCCTTTGAGTCTAAATCAATCACACCTTTCTACACATTCCAATCATCCATTTACTTCATGATCTAGTATATTGACTAAATCTCTGCTAAGAGTGGTGAATTAGCACTCATACTTTAGACAAACCCTCCTATCTACTTCCATTTGGTAATCTTACCAATCCCTTTACAGCTTTTTTATTTTCTTCTATTTCAATAGTAGTGTCGCAATTTACTTTTAATCCATCCTTGAAGAGTAATATAATTTTAATGAATGCCTTTAATTAAATAATTTGATTGACAAGAACAAAGAAATTTCACAAAGATTAATCTCTTTGAAATTACTTCTAGAAAAAGGTTTCATATTGTTAAATTATAATAACTACAATGGTTTCTCATAAATTCAATGTATGTATGAGTCCTTAGATACTAAAAGCAAAGAAAATCTAACCAATAAGGTACTTGTAATTGAAAGAGCAAAAATATCATATATTAAACATAAGACACAATATAAATAGTCTAGTCATGTCTAGCATAATTAGCTAGGAACTTTGTTAAAAAGCCTCCCCATCTCTCAATGTGAATGCTATAAATCATGCAAAAATTTTATGGTCCCTCCTTTTTTTACATCAATTTCATTAGTTTTTTAATGGATCATATTCATATTAAGATAAGTTCATACTTTTACTTAAAATATTGGACAATACGCCTTTTGTTTAATGGAAACTCTAAACGTTACCGAGATAATGTGGAATATCTTATATCTTCTATAAAATTTTGTAGCAAACATTTGAAATATTCCAAGCATCACCTAAACATGCTTAGCACTTGGATAGTCCCAATTATAAGATTAATGAATTGATTATTATTTAGCCATTAATGATTGCTTTGTGATGTTTGTGAGAGACACCAATTAAGGATAGATGAATGGCAAGCTATATATATATATATATATATAATTATAATCTTTTGCTAGACTCATATCTTAGATGATGCATCTTGTAGGTAGACATCATGTCTAATAGACACTCTGAAAAAGTAGGTTGTTAATACTATGAAATTGTAACTGATATGGGAATGAAGTCGTCAATCGATTGCATCTAATATTGGCTGTAGCTATAGGCAGGTGGCTTTATTTTATTTTATTTTATTTTTGCCAGAGAACAAAAAACTACATTCATTATATAGAAAAAGAAATATAAATCAACCAAAAACATAAAAAACAGGAGATGGTAATAACAAACCTTAACCAATAAGGTCACGTCTCTTACACTAAAAAGGGTATAAAAACCTTAAACATAAAAAGTTCTACTATGAGAACAAAAATCCGATACTCTAACCAGAGAAAATACCCATACTAGGGTAGTACACCAAAAAGAACAAAATAAAAAATCCAAATTAAGAAAACTTTTGATGGAAAATATGACTCCTTTTTCATCTTAAGAACTTTCTTTGTTTGAAACCTTGAAATGCTGATATTAAAATATTGAATCCTTTGTCACCCTTCCTAGTACTCGCTTGAAAATCTTTTAAAAATAAGCTTATAATTTTAGAGTACTTGAGAAATAAAGATAGAAAGAAATGATAAAATGGTTGTTAGGCTTTTATTGGATTTTAAAAGTGAAGAGAAGAAAAGAAAAAAGGTGAGAAGATGATGCGATGTTGGGGAGCGGCCAGCAATGGCAACCACCCCTACAGTTTTCTCTAATTAGGCTTACCTTGGAAATAAGAGAAGAGAAACGAGAAGACGGGTGGTTGATTAGATTAGTAATGATTAATAATTAATAGAGTGGTGAATAAAGAATAATATGATTTTATGGTATAAATATTGAATTTTGGGATATTATTATATATCATGTAATACACATGAAATATGGCTACTTATGCATGTTGCCTCTTATATTGAGTAAGTTTATTTTTTTTCTATCATTATTTAGGTTGCATACTAACCTAATTTGGTGTGTTAAAAACAGTTAGAATAACAAAGATCTTTAACAAATGATTAAAAAAATGGGATAATTATTTAATCTTGCAAATGCTTATCATAAAATTTGAATGCATGCCAAATTATCATCTCATTAGATTTTAACTATTCATAAAGACATATGATGCCTTAGTAAAGATGAATCTTCATTACGAGTCCCTAAAATTGTGAGTATCACGAAGAGCAAAAGCATATAAGCCTAGGCAATATTAATCTAAGATGAGCATTACCTAATGACCATTATCCTCCTTTTATTAGTAGTAATAATTTATAATTAAAAAAATATAATATTTAACTATCATTAATTTTGATATGATGAATCTGAATCGGCGTTTCATTTAATTAAATAATTAATTAAACGATTCAACAGAAGATGGTAGGAACTTTCAACGTGTCGGTAACTTAATCAGCTCATCAATTACAGCATAATCCGGAAACTACCCTCTTTACGGTGTCCAGGTTGATGGGATAATGGAAGGATCACGTGGGACATGATCATGAATCCCCAAATAATTCATTGACAATGAGCATATATGCATGTTTCCTGGAAACCGTACGATTCGGTGCCGCGTGGATTTGGGTCCAAAGTCCAACCGTGTGTACTCTGCAGCACTTATCTTCAACTATCAGTGTGTCCGCCGTCCACCCGTACCATATTAACAGGTTCTTGCTAGTTGTTTTTTCTTTTTTCTGTTTTTTCCCCGTCTTTTTGTCGATTGAAATTAATAATATCTTCTTAAAAACGATACGTTTCAATGCGTTAGATGACGGCCAAAAAAAAATGTTAGATTATTTTTTCAAAATATGCTGAAAAAAAATTAAAAATAATTATTTAAATTATAGTATAATGGATAAAATATTATTTAATGTGAAAAATAGTTTGAAAAACAATTTCTTCTTTTAAAAAATGTATGTCTTTTCTTAATTACTTTTTAACATTTTCCTATAAAAAGGAAAATATTTTTTTGGGAAAAGGAAACTAATATATATTTTTTAAAAATTAAAAAATAATTGGGATGAAATAGTTCCAAAATTAAGTAAGTTGACATCGTCTCTTTAAGAGAAAAGGTTGTTATTTTACAGTAATCTCATATATTCAAGAGATGAGGTTGCTTCTTACAATCTCGTATCTTCAAAATACGAGTTTAAATTACTTATTTTTTGAATTTTTTCTCATATGACGGGATTTATCTTTTTTTTTCAAAAAGTTGGCATTTTTTTCCTTAATCGAAGGTTTTTCACATTGTATAAATATGGATGGATCCTTTAATAACTTATGGGGTTTGTATTATTAAAAAAATAAAAAGAAAAGAAAAAGCACAAAATCATAATAATTTAAAAAACCTTTTCATATAGTTTTTCATGAAATGTATAATTAAGACATACTTCTCTTTTTTTATAATCTCAATGATGGTTTTAGAAATCCTGTTAATGATATTATTTTAGAAAAATATAACCTAATTAGCAGTGATAACCAATATGTTGGGTTAGCTAGTAAGGTTTCGGCCAATGACCTCTAGTGGTTATAGGATACATTATTACTGCAAGCAAAGGTCTCTCTTATGCCTGAGGTCATTGAGACCGATCTTTATCAGTTAGAAGTTGCTGGTAGGTTACATGGCTACCCAATTACTAGTATGGTGTCTTCTGATGATTTCCACCACAAAATATGATGGGGTAAGTATGGTCTCTTATGGTAGTGACTGAGTCGAAGTCATTGCGAAATTTTTAGGGAAGAAAAGGCAAGGATAAAAATAGGTTGCAAAGTAGCTGAGCCGAGCTTTTAAAGGCTAGAGCTACGGTCGTTTGAATTTAGTGTGCTCGAGTTGAGTCTTTTTATCGAGCTTGAAATTAAGGCTAAAGCTTAGGTCTTTAAGTTAAACAAGCCTAAGATTGAGCTTGAGCTTAAATCATTTATGAAATGAAATTGAGTCGAGTCGAGCTTTTTATCAAGTCTAACGAGCTTTTATCGAGCCTAAAATTTAAGTCCAAAGTCAACTCATTTGAATAGCTTGTTTTCTATTTTTATAACCTAAAATATATATATATATATATATATATAAGAGTGCCTATATATATGCATAATTATTAAATAAAAATTAGTTTTTACAATTTTTATTATGTAGTTATAAATAATATATCATGCACAAAAAAAATCATAAATCTGTTAACGAGTTTATTAAAGAGCCTGTTAATGAGCTCATTCACGAGTCTCTTCACAAGCCTAAATATGTTTGTTCATGAGCTGGCTCACGAGCCTAAACCAAAGCTCAAACTCAAGCTCAAGCTCGGCTTTTTTACATAAACGGGTTTCACTTTAGGCTCAGGCTCAGCTCATTTGCTAATTGAGCTAGAACCGAGCCGAGCTCGAGTAGTTTGCGAATAGCTTGACTCATTTGCAGCTTGAATAAAAGAATCCTTTTTCAAGATTACAAAATGCAATGAACATATATTGAGGTTGGTGGGTAGACATATCGATTAGCAGCTTCATTTGAGTTGTTCATAAAATGTTTTATGGGATGGAAGCTTGTAGTTTGTGTCTTTGTGAATATTCAATTTTCTATCTAACAAAAAAAAAAATTTCTGGTTTACCCATTTTTCTTATATATTTTAGGTGTTTTAAAATTTATTCATTCTTTGATTATGTATAGCATAGACAACAAAGTGTCATAAATATTTAATATTGAAATCATTAAGTTTAGGTGTTTTAAAATCTAATCATTCTTTAGTTAAATATAGTATATATCAAGGGTCAATGCTATCTAATATTGAATTCCTTTAATAATTATAAACTAAGAAAATTCTATTGTCCCATTGTTTTTATAAGATGAATTTGGTCATTTATTTAATGGATTATATCTATATTTAACTGCCATCAAATTATACGGACGCTACTATAATAGTGGTTCAATCCTAGTGCTAAGGCCTTGTCCATGGTTTCTTTGGTGATTCAATTTGTTCAAAGAGAAAACCCTAAAATTTCCTATCAACTTTCAATTTTCTTGTTTTTTTAAATATTTTCGATAAATCCTTTTTTGTTTCTATAAGTTTATTAATATATTTGTCATTTTAGTGAAATTTTTTAAAATTAAAAAAATCGAAAATTGGCATTGGACATGTAAATACGTGTTTTCCTTTGTTCTTCCTCTTTTCCTCAATTTAATTTTCCTTTTTTCTTTTAATCCTTTTCATTTTTCCAAGGCAGATTTCTGTCTTTTCCCCTCCCCCTCCCTTTCTAATTTTTCTTACTCTTGGGGCGAGCAAAGCTTGCTAAGCAAGCTTAAACTTAATATATATATATATATAGTGAAAAGAAAAGGGGCATATGAGAAGAAGAAGAAAAAGAAAGAGGAAGTGATGTTATTTATTATTTTATTTATTTAAATTTTTAAATATTACATTTAAAGTGGACTACCACATGTTAAGCCATTATTAGCTAAGCCACATTGGATAGCGGTATTAGGCATTTGATAGAGGTATTAACCTAATAATGGGGTCTAATACGAGTCTACTATTACTAGATAATATAATTACCAATAAACAAATGGGATGACATTAATTACTAAAATACCGTTACAAAATCGTGTTTTAAAAGCAAAATATGTGATTTTCTACATAAATCACGTTTACCAATCACCATATCATGTTTGAATACTGCCGCACATAAATTGCATTTTTATTCGCAATAAAGCTAGTGGCATCTTGTCTCCGAATTTCACGTGAAAACAATCATCAAGTCCACACATTAAAACTCCTATCTAACATCTCATGCGCATACTGTCATGTAATCTTTGGCGTATCTTCAATCCATATGCATCAAAACTCGTGTAGTTTCCAAATTTTGCGTGAAAACACTCACCAAATCCACACATTAAAACTCCTACCTAACATCTCATGCGCATATTATCATACAATATTTAGTGTATCTTCGCTTCGCATCTCTTCGAATTTTGAGCATGTTGGAATTATGGAGTATATATCGTGTTTTAACATTGATATGCATTTTTTTTATATCCTGTTTGTTACTCGCGATTTTGAAGCTATATTTTTATAATTATTTTCAAATTAACCTTATTTAAGCAATTATTATTTATAATGACCTAAACTAAAAAATAATTCTTACTAATGTGTATGAAAGATTCTTTTAGATATTATTGATGAAAGTTTAGTACGTAATTATATATTTTACGAAATATTAAGAATCATGCATTAACCCTAACAAAATTATATATTTTAAACCAAATATGCTATTCACACCCGTACTAGCTTGACAATCCATCATCCTTTAGATAATCAACCTATGTTGAATATAGAGAATCTAAATATAATCTAGTAAGATAAAAAAAAAAAAAAATTTGCTTTTTTTATGAATTACACTTATCAGTTACCCATATCCTTTAACGTTCTACTTAATGGAAAAAAAGGGGGGGGGGGGGGGGGCGGGAAGGAACAAAAAAAAAAAAAAAAGAGAAAAATGTAAAAACCAAGATTAATATTCATTATTGTAGTTTTGTTATGCATGCAGGATCGTCAATGTTTAATATTTTAAGTGGTTAATATCATAAATTATATCCAAATTTTACTAAAATATATAATTATACAATTAAGTATCTAAAATTTAACATTAATTAATTTGGTACTTAAATTTTGAAATTAAAAAATTTAATACCTGCAAGAATATTTCATGCATGATAACAATACCTTCATCAAGTTCTTTTAGGTATTATATTTGTCAATTTTAAAGTTTGTAAGTACCAAATTGATTAATTTCAAAGTTCAATTACTAGATCGATCATTTTTAAATATTATTATCTAATTATATATTTTACAAAGTTTAAATACTATTTATGATATTCCCTATTTTAAAAACCACCGTTGGTTTCCAATATATTGTCTTGATCTGTCTCAAACTATAGATTGAGGCAAAATGATCCGTCTGGGCAACAATGAAACCAACGTCGTAAATTACTATAAATAGAAAAGATTTTGTGCTAGAAGATAAAGATAACACTGAAATTCTTCAAGTACATTCGAAATGTTCAGTTTAGAGTGACAATTTTACAGTTTTTGCAAATGATATATGATCTATGGTGACGTAAAATACAAGACTAAGTTGCTAACTGCATTAAAACCCTTCCGTTGACAAGTCCTTTGAAAAAACTTCTATTTATTTGAATTAGTTACGTCTTTCAACTCTCCATAAGAAGAAAGAACAGATGAAAGGCCTATTCTAATCATTAAATCCTTTCATTCTCTTAAACGGACATTTACATTTACATTTAATGCCAATGAAAAGATGTTCGTAGGATATGATGGAAATAGATTATGTAAAGTTTTTTTATTTTTATATATATATATTTATCAGTCTATAAATTATTAATTAAAATTATTTAAATTCTTAAATATCATAAATGTGTCATCTTCTTTGTTATAAAACGAACAATCGATCAAATTGTTTCAACCAAAAAAAGAAAACAAAAATTGACAAATTTTACACCTAAATTTAAGAAAATTTAGATAAATTTACTTTAAATGATTCAAATTGGGAACTCGACTATTTAATTAACGGGGTTGTCATTTTACCACTAAAATGGTGAAATACAAATAAATTTTTTAATAGATCAATCACTATTGTTTCTGAATCTGAGCCATTTAAAAACTTATAAGACGGTCAATGCAATATATACATGAATCATATTGAATTTTCTATTCAAATAAAATATTATGTATCAAATATATATGTACAAATGGTAAGTATTAAGAATATTTACATATGATATCACTTAATAAATCTCTCATATATTTTGAATATTTTTATTATGGGGCTTTTGTGATAGGATAACCACATGGATGAATCTTCTTGAGAGTTTTAAGCCTATTAATTGCCTGGTTGTGATAGCGATTTAGTTCTCTTATTTTATTTATTTCATGGACATCATCAGTCAAATTGAACTAAACTAACCGCTTAAAGTGAAAATGATGGGTGGGAAATATAAATTTAAATATTACACGGACACTATATCCAGGCATTGAAAAATAGTGGGCTAAAGATTTTTAAGTCTTCTAAGTATTGAGTGTCTATATATATATATATATATATATATATGGCCACGCATTCTTAGTGTTTTTTTTATTTACAAGATTTAGAAAAGCTAACGTAATCGTATAACAAAAATTGACCATAATCTAATAATATGAAATTGCTTAAGAAAAGTTTCCATCATAGTTACAAATGAGTTAATGTTTTAAATAATTAATTTTTAATATTTTCTCAACCTTTTTTCAAAAGAAATTTTTCTACACCAGCTAGTAGGTACACAAATGAAAAATTAATTACAAAGAATATGGTATTTTTAAATAAACAAATTTAAATGAATTTAATTACAATCATCACAAAAATTAATTGAGTAACACTTCAACTCAACCTCAATTTAATAATGAATTAATTATAAAAACATGACCGGTGTTTTGACCAATTTGCAACACATGATCTATGTTTTTTTTTTTTGACAAATAAATGATCTGGGTTTCATATAAAAGTGTCATTATAATTAATTGCTATTGGAGGGATATATGTTAGAGTCTTATTGGTATAAAAAATTAATTTAATAAAAAATATTACTAAATAAAATTAGATAAATAAAATATTAAAAACTATTTCTTTAAAAAAAAGAGAAAATTAAAAATATAAAATTAATTTTTATGATCAATAAAATATTGATATTTGTCATTCTAATATTATTAAATAATATTGATACTTTTGTATGAAATGCAGGTCACCTATTTGTTAAAAAAATAACACAAGCCATGTGTTTACCAATTAGTTAAAACACAAATCAAGTTTTTGTAATTAACCTTTTGATAATCTATACTCCATTTAACTTTAACCTACATGACTCTAATTTGATAATAAAACTGGGTATTGATTTAACATCTTTGCACTCAATTCGATTCAATTTGTTTACCCTTGGTTACAAGACAACCATGAAAAGACATAAAAATCCATCAATACCAAGTTACATTATATAGTGTACAGCTTCAGTGTGGATTTAACTTATATATATATATATATATATATATCATTTTGATGAAGTATACAATGATCGAGCTAAACTCGATCATATTACAACTTATTACATCATTTTAAGTAAATAAATATAAAGATTGGATCCAATTCAACATCATGTTCTAATCAAGTTTCATAAAATTAGTAGCTTTTATTATGATTGTAAACGAGTCGAATCAAGTCGATACAATACCAAGTTCGAACTCGACTCGACTCGACTCGAATAAAAAACTCGAAACTTGAAATCTCGAAACTTGAAGTCGATCGAGCTTTGATTTTGAAGCTCGGTTACTTTTTAAAGCATTGATCTAACTATAAAATGTATTTAATATTCGACAAGCTCTAACTCGATCAGCATCGATTTAATACTTGTTTAAGCTTGATTAAGCTCATGAGCTTACCGAGCTGAATATTTTAAAGCTCAAACTCGAGCTCGATAACCATTCGAATAGCTCGAACTCGAGCTTCACTCGATTGTAAACGAGTCGAATTCAAGTTTTTGTCAAATCAAACTTGAGTAGCTTATGAACTGTTTTGACTCACTTATAGCAACGTAAAAAACTTTAAAATCAATTGCATGACCTATATCTATATAGTTAAAGTCCGACGTGACTAAGATTGAATCAAATTCGAATGACGATATCTTAGTAATTTGACTTCCAAGATAACTTGGCTCGTATGGTTAGATTACATTAATTGAACGATTGTTGTAAGAGTATTGACAGATAAAAAGTTAAAGACGTCAAAACTCAAAGTCAAGGAGTAGTTGGACCGTCTCTTAAAGTTAAACGCCGCATACAGAAGGTACCATGATATTTCTTATGAGAGCGAAAATTCGTCTAACAAATAGTCAAATACAATTGGGCCAAAAAAAAAATAGTCAAATACAATAAATCACGTAAAGATCATTGGGTCTGTTTGGATTGACCTGTTTTCATTGGTATTTGTATCGGTATTCATATTATATCCAATTTATATTAGTATGATCTGTTTGGTAGGTTTATGAGTGAAAATATTATTTTTCATCAATTTTATTTTTTATAAATATTCTGTTTGAAAAACGATAAAAGGATGAAATTAAAACGATAAAAAGATAACAAAACAAATGAATAAAAAATAAAAGAATAAAAGAACTACGGTTGGAAGATGTTTATAGGTTAAGCATTCAAAATAAATATGGGCAAATTTCTTCTATTCAAGTCATGTAATATTGAGTTGTAACTAATATGTTTTCTTAGCAAAATGTTGTTTAGGATGTTTACACCTTATTTAAAAAATGTTTTCAAGAATGTTCTAGGTGCTGCTTATTTAGAAACTCCCATGGTTACATCAATGTATAGTTCAATCAATCATTCAATAATTAAAATAAATATAATAAGTGATAAGTCATACAATCATGATCAAATATGAATTTAGAGCTGCAAATGACCCAAGCTACTCGACCTTGGCTAGTTTTAAGTCTAGCTCGGCTTGAGCTTAAAATGAAATCCGTTTAGTTAAACGAACCAAGTGTGCACCTTCTTAAGTTCGCAAGTTAGTTGTGAACGCACTTGTTAATAGCTCATGAGACAAGCTCTCGAGCTAGCTTGCATACAAACTCGTTAAGAGTTGATAAATTAATAAAATGTTATAAATAATTATTTATACTAATACAGTATTATTAATATAATTATTTATATGAATAAGCCCAATCTCGAACTCTTTAGGCTTGTTAAACTAAACTAGTTGAACTCAGATGCATGAATCCTTAATAAGCTTGAACTCAAGTATATACTTTTCAAACTCCTTAAAAGTGCAGCTCAAGTCGAGATCGTTAATTTGTTAAAGCATCAAGCATAAGACTTCAAATGCTCGACTTGACGAAGCTCATTTGTAGCTCTAATTAAAAAAAAAAAAAAGTGATGAAACCATGTGCTTTTCCTATTTTCTTCACATGCCCAATTATTGTATAATAATTAAATCATTTGTCAATCTTGTAAAGGATTAGATTTATAAAAAAATTAAGCAGCAACCTTTCATCAAATCTATTAAAATATTTTGGTCATTAGACTTTTTTTTTTTTAACAAAAAAATCACCATATTACCGAAAAAAAAAAAAAAAAAAACCCTCCACTTGATATATTGTAACCTACTATTATAATTTTAGATTGAGGGTGGGGAAAAGGGGCCTTGCTATTAGATAACATTCTTATGATCCAAAATTGTGATCATGAGATTCCCATTCCCATTAATAGAAGAAGCACACTTTTCATGAAAAGAAGCTTATTAAATATAGGCTTTTATTATTGATGTAGTATATGTCAAATATTCATTAATTAGATTACATATATAGTCGTATAAGCGTTAATAGTAAAACCATTACCTAGAAAAAAAACTATATGTTTTGTATACTTAAAAAAGCAGTAACAATTAGTCTATTGAAAAGTTGTATATTCAAATTAAATAAAAAATCAATGATATTATAGTTCAGTGACATCTCTTATGATCTCTTAAGTGAGAATTATTATGTTGGAAACCCTCCATTATAATTGGAAAGAAAAAATAGCCGAGTAGCCTTGATGTATAGCGCTAAGGTACACATAAGATCATCTTCAATCCTAAGGATCTAGTTTAGTATCCATAGATACAACATCAACATTTTAAAGAATTTTCACTTCTAAAAAACTTTCAATTTTATCCCTAAGGATCTTAAAAAGTAGTTTTAAATATTTACTAATATTATTTTAAGGGATCTGCAAAATAAAAACCGTACACAAGATATATTAAAAAATTAAAGCACTAATTTTTTTGGGATCCTAATTTTACTAAGAATCGTACTTTAACGTTAAAGAATTGCATGCGGGGTTCTTCGTCCTCATTTTCTTTCCCAAGAAACCAACATTAAGGCTGGCCTACGAGATGCTAATAAAGTAAATTTTCACTTTTAAAAATCGAAAAAAATGTGATGGTAAATCATTATACTCTTTCTGGAGTTTCTTAGGACCTCAATTTGACTAAGAACAGTACTTTAACAATGAAGAACTGCATGTGGGTTTTTCGTCTTCGTTTTCTCTCCTATGAAACTAACGTTAATGCTGGCCTAAAGCAAAAAAAAAAAGTGATCGTGCATTGTAATAGTCTTTACAAAGTTTCTAAGATCCCAATTTTGTTAAGAACCATATTTTAACGTTAAAGAACCACATGCAAGGTTCTTTACCATCGTATTCTCCCCCAAGAAATCAACATTAATGCTGGCCTAAGATATGCTAATAAAGTAAATCTTCACTCTTAAAAGTTGGAAAAAAATATAACCGTAAATCATAGTAGCCTTTATGAAGGTTCTTAGGACCCTAATTTTGCTAAGAAGCTCACTTTCCGTTTAAAGAACCGCATGTGACGTTCTTCATCCTCGTTTTTCCTCTGAGAAATCAGCATTACTGTTGGCTTAAAGTTGAAAAAAATGTGATCGTACATTGTAATAGTCTTTATGAAGTTTCTTAGGATCCCAATTTTGCTAAGAACCGCATTTTAACGTTAAAGAACCTCATGCAAGGTTTTTCAACGTCGTTTTCTCTCCCAAGAAACCAACATTAATGCTGGCCTAAGGGATGCTAATAGCCTAAGGGATACTAATAAAGTAAATCTTCACTCTTAAAAGTCGAAAAAAAAATGTAACCGTAAATCGTAATAGTCTTTATGAAGCTTCTTAGGACCCCCAATTTTGCTAAGGACCTCACTTTAACGTTAAAGAACCGCATGTGATGTTCTTCACTCTCGTTTTCTCTCATAAGAAATCAGCGTTAATGTTGCCCTAAAGTTGAAAAAAATGTGATCGTAAATCGTAATAATCTTTATGAAGCTTTTTAGGACCCTAATTTTGCTAACCACACGTTAACATTAAAGAACCGCATACGGAGTTCTTCGTCCTTATTTTCTCCTCCAAGGAAACAGCGTTAATGTTAGCCTAAAGTGAAAAAAAAATGTGATCGTAAATCGTAATAGTCTTTACGAAGTCTCTTAGGATTCAATTTGGCTAAGAACCGCACTTATCTGTTAAATAATTACATGCGAGGTTCTTTGCTCTCATTTTCTCTCATTGGGAATCGGCGTTAATGCTGGCCCAATAGATGCTAATAAAATAAATCTTCACTCTTAAAAGTAAAAAAAAAAAAAAATGTAACCGTAAATCGTAATAGTCTCTATGGAGTTTCTCAGGACCCTAATTTTGCTAAGAACTGCACTTTAACATAAAAAACCACATGCAAGATTTTCGCCGTCGTTTTTTCTCCTAAGAAACCAGCATAAATACTAGCCTAAGGGATGCTAATAAAGTAAATTTTCACTCTTAAATGTAATAAAAAGAAGAAAAAAACGTAACCATAAATTGCAGTAGTCTTTATAAAGTTTCTTAAGACCCCAATTTTGCTAAGAACTGCATGCGAGGTTCTTCGCCTTCGTTTCCTTCCCCAAAAAATCAACGTTAATGCTGGCTTAAGGTAAAAAAAAAAAAGATCATAAATCGTAATAATCTTTACGAAGTTTCTTAGGACCCTAATTTCGCTAAGAACAACACTTTAACATTAAGGAATCGCATGCGGGGTTCTTTACTCTTTGTTTTCTCTCCTAAGAAATCACCGTAAATATTGGTAAGAGATGCTAATAAAGCAAATCTTCACTCTTAAAAGTAAAAAAAAAAAAAAAAATTTACCGTAAATCATAATAGTCTTTACGAAGTTTCTTAGTTACTTGATTTTGCTAAGAACCGTACTTTAACGTTAAAGAATTTCATGCAGGGTTCTTCGTCTTCGTTTTCTCCCCTAAGAAACCAGCGTTAATGCTAGCCTAAAGTCGAAAAAAATGTGATCGTTAATCATAATAGTCTTTACGAAGTTTACTTAGGATCCCAATTTTGCTAATAACTACACTTTAACGTTAAAGAACTGCATACGAGGTTCTTTGCCTTCGTTTTCTCCCTAAGAAACTATCATTAATGCTAACCTAAGAGATGCTAATAAAATAAATTTTCACTCTTAAAAGCAAAAAAAAATGTGATCGTAAATTGTTATAGTCTTTACGGAGTTTCTTAGGACCCTAATTTCCTAAGAACCACACTTTAACGTTAAAGAACCACATGAGAGGTACTTCATCCTCGTTTTCTCCTCAAGAAATCGATGTTAATGCTGGTCTAAAGTCAAACAAAAATGTGATCGTACATTGTAATAGTCTTTAAGAAGTTTCTTAAGATCTCGATTTTTTAAGAGCCGCACTTTAACGTTAAAGAATCGCATGCAAAGTTCCTCAGTGTCGTTTTCTTCTTTAAGAAACCAGTGTTAATGCTAACCTAATGGATGCTAATAAAGTAAATCCTCACTGTTAAAAGTCGAAAAAAAATGTAACCGTAAATTGGAGTAGTCTTTGTGAAGTTTCTCATGATTCCAATTTTGCTAAGAACCATACTTTAACATTAAAGAACAGTATGTGGGTTTCTTCATCCTCATTTTCTCCCCCAAGAAATCAACATTAATGCTGGCCTAAAATCGAAAAAAAAAAACGTGATCATAAATCGTAATAATATTTATGAACTTTCTTAACACCCCAATTTTGCTAAAAATCGCACCTTAACGTTAAAGAACCGTATGCAGGATTCTTCACCCTTATTTTCTTCCTTAAGAAACCAGCATTAATACTGACCTAAGAGATGCTAATAAAGTAAATCTTCACTCTTAAAAGTCGAAAAAAATAATGTAATCGCAAATCGTAATAGTATTTACGGAGTTTCTTAAAACCTCAATTTAGCCAAGAATCACACTTTAACATTAAAGAACCGCATGCAGGTTTCTTCGCCTTCATTTTTTCCCCCAATAAACTACTGTTAATGTTGGCCTAAAGTTGAAAAAATTGTGATCGTAATCGTAATAGTCTTTACAAAGTTTTTTAGAATCCCAATTTTGCTAAGAACCGCACTTTAACATTAAATAACTACATGTGTGGTTCTTTGCCCTCATTTTCTCCCCCAATAAAGCAGTGTTAATGCTAGCCTAAAAGATGCCGATAAAGTAAATCGTCACTCTTAAAAGACGAAAAAAAAATGTAATCGTAAATCATAATAGTCTTTACGAAGCTTCTTACGACCCCGATTTTGCTAAGAACTATACTTTAATATGAAAGAACTGCATGCAGGTTCTTCACCCTCGTTTTCTCCCACAAGAACTAGCATTAATGCTAGCCTAAGAAATGCTAATAAAGTAAATCTTCACTCTTAAAAGTAAAAAAAAAAATGTAACTGTAAATCGTAATAGTCTTTATGAAGTCTCTTAGAATCCCGATTTTGCTAAAAACTGTACTTTAATATTAAAGAACCGTATGCGGGGTTCTTCGCCCCCATTTTCTCCCCTAAGAAATCAACATTATGGTTGGCCTAAAGTAAAAAAAAAAAAAAAAAGTGATCGTAAATCGTAATACTCTTTACGAAGTTTCTTAGGACCCCAATTTTGCTAAAAACTGCACTTTAACATTAAAGAATCGTATGTAAGGTTCTTCATTGTCGTTTTCTCCCCCAAGAAACCAGCATTAATATTGGCCTAAGAGATGCTAATAAAGTAAATCATCACTCTTTTTGTAATAATCTTTACGAAGTTTCTAAGGACCCCAATTTTGCGAAGAACCATACTTTAACGTTAAAGAACCGCATGCACTGTTCTTTGCCGTTGTTTTGTCTCTTAAGAAACCAGCATTAATGCTGGCCTAAGAGATGCTAATAAAGTAAATTGTTACTCTTAAAAGTAAAAAAAAAAAAAAAGTAATCGTAGATCGTAATAGTCTTTATGAAGTTTTTAGGACTCCAATTTTGCTAAGAACCGCACTTTAATGTTAAAGAATTGTATGCAGGTTTTTCACCCCCATTTTCTCCCCCAAGAAGCCAGCATTAATGCTAGCCTAAGAGATGCTAATAAAGTAAATCTTCACTCTTAAAAGTTGAAAAAAATGTAACCGTAAATTGTAATAGCTTTACAATGTTTCTTAGAACCCTAATTTTGCTAAGAATTGTGCTTTAGTGTTAAAGAACCGCATGCGGGGTTCTTCGCCCTTGTTTCCTCCCCCAATGAATCAGCGTTAATGTTGGCTTAAAGTCAAAAGAAAAGTGATCGTAAATCGTAATAGTATTTACGAAGTTTCTTAGGACCCTAATTTTGCCAAGAATCGCACTTTAATGTTAAAAAACCGCATGCGGGGTTCTTCGCCCTTTGTTTTCTCTCCTAAGAAACCAATATTAATACTGGCATAAGAGATGCTAATAAAGTAAATCTTTACTCATAAAAGCTAAAAAAAAAATGTAACTGTAAATCGTAAAAGTCTTTTCAAAGTTTCTTAAAACCTTGATTTTGTAAGAATCTCACTTTAACGTTAAAGAACAACATGCAAGATTCTTCGTCTTTGTTTGCTCCCCAAAGAAACCAGCATTAATGCTAGCTTAAAGTTAAAAAAAAAAATGTGATCATAAATCATAATAGTCTTTATGAAGTTTCTTAGATCCCAATTTTGCTAAGAACCATACTTTAATGTTAAAGAACTGCATGTGGGGTTCTTCATCATCGTTTCTCCCCTAAGAACCAGCGTTGATGTTGGCCTAAGAGATGCTAATAAAGTAAATTGTTACTCTTAAAAGTCGAAAAAAAAAATGTAACCGTAAATCGTAATAGTTTTTACGAAGTTTCTTTGGACCCCAATTTTGCTAAGAACTGTACTTTAACGTTGAAGAATCGCATGCAGGGTTCTTTGCCCTCATTTTCTCTCTCAAAAACGTTAAATGCTGGCTAAGAATACTAATAAATTAAGTCTTCATTCTTAAAGTTGAAAAAAGAAATGTAACCGTAAATCGTAATGTCTTTACAAAGTTTCTTTGGATCCTAATTTTCCTAAGAACCACAGTTTAACGTTAAAAGAACCATATGTAGGTTCTTCACACTTGTTTTCTCCCTTGAAGAAACCAAAATTAATGCTAGCCTAAGAGATGCTAATAAAATAAATATTCACTCTTAAAAGTCCAAAAAAATTGTGATCGTAAATCATAATAGTCTTTACAAAGGTTCTTTCAGCTAAGAATTTTTTTGGAATTATATGCAATGCATGGTGCTTTATCTTCAATCAAATAACATTCTATTCACACCTCATCTAAAATTCAAAAACCAAATTATGATTCCAAATACACTTGAGAATCCATTTCTCGGATAATATCTCAGCATTTTCATAAAAAATTTGTAAGTTATTCCTTAAATTATCTATATGTAATTTCAATTTCGAACTCTCCAAACTTTTAAGTATTTCTACGGTCCTATCGACAAGACCGTCTAGTCAATAATCTAATTGTTAAAATAACTATAATAATTGATATATTAAATATATTAGTAGTTTTATCATATTTGGGTATGGTGTTAGTTGTTGAATGATGACGATACCATATAATCTCCCAACTTTTAAAACTATTTTTAAATAGTTTAAACTTTTAACATTTCACATAATTAAGAACAATAAATATAGGTAAAAGATTAAACGATTAATTAGTAGGTAGGTAAAAGTGTGATAGGATAATTTGCAATTTTTCTCTTTTTTTTTAAATGGGAAATGTTAATTATCCTTATCCTTTTTTTTTTTATAGTTCAATGAGTTTAGAAGTAAACTTTAAAAGTTCATGAGTTAATTATCTATACTTAGATAAAAGTTGAGAGGATAACTAAACTTTCAACATATATAAGACTTTAAATTCGTTATTAAAATTATAAATAGTTACCATTTAATTTTGAGAAATGTTTTAAAATATAAAAAAATTTATCAATACGCAATTGATAATTTTAAGATGGATCTGTGATTTACAAAACCATAAATGATTGGCACACTCCATTCATTTAAAGTGCTTTTTGATGTACTAACCAAAAAGCAATTAAAGCCCACAGGATCACTTTAATACAAATCATATATATATTTGATACATCACCTCGTTTTGATAGCCATATCCTACTAGTATTACACTTTTTAATTAATCTTTTAGTTAAAACCTCATATCCTATTAATTTCCTCAAGTCTTTTTCCATTTCAATCTCTTGATTTTGACTCACTAATTCTATATAGTATATACAGTTAAAGCCCCTATTTTATTTATAAAGGAAAGCCATAACCAACATCTACATAAATCCCAGTATCATTTTTTTATTCGGTACAAATAAATAACACAAAACGCGCCTTATTATTTACATATCCTACATAAACCAAGAAAGAAAATAACAATAAATTAAATTTATGATTTTACCTATAATTAAAAATATGAATTGATAAAATTATTTTAAATCCTATATACTCAGTAAAAATTAATCTTTTAAAATCATATATCCAAACTTATTACATATATTAAATATACGATTTTGCTGTATATAATTAGTAAAATTATATAAAATTAGTCAATTCCTAAACTTTTAGAAAAACTTGATTTGATACCTTTTTTTTCTTGATAACTATTTTATAAATTATTAAATAACTCATGCTAATACCTATTTGTAATCGAAATGCTGAATTATATAACCCATCTCATAATAAGCCTAAAAATTTCAAACTTTTTTTCCGGTGGAATAAAGATTTTATTAAGCTAAGAGCGATAAGTATATGAAAGTTTATAGGAATTGATACATAAAAAAAAGGGGACATATTGTTATCTGTGCTCCCGAACAATCCTTTAAAACCATATGTTTAAATTTTATTAAAATTTTAAGCCAAAAAAATTATTAAAATTATACATTAAATAAATTTATATCATTTTAATTAAAAATTACAAAAAAGGCCGAAATAAACTTTTTTTTTTTAAATTTAAAACTAGTAAAATATGGTTAACTCAGATCTTCAAATCATCAAATTACTGTAAACTGTAAAGCATGAAATCTTTGACTAGCACAATGGCTTTTCTCCTCTTCTTCTATTCTACTATTTTCCTTCCTTAAAATTCTATATAAACCATTCCCGTGATCACACACTCTCTATTCTCTCTTTCTCTCTCTACAATCATGGTTCATCACCACAGCACCACCACTAGTGGCTCAACCGGCAACGCCACCGCCGCCGCCACCACCGATGCAGTCCTCAACAGCCCACGTTACTCTGCTCCAATGACACGCCGAGCCCATTCCTTCAAACGCAACCCAAACAACAACACAAGCCAAACAACTCAAAACACTACCAATTCAAGCTCCCACCACGAGATTGATCTCCAATAAACTCACCCGGATCAGATAACGGTGTTACAAATAATGGGCTGGAGTCAGTTCTGGAAAAAAGACAGACCCACCATCACTATCATTATCTCAAGAATGGTGTTAGAGAGAGAGTACACAAGAGCAGTTTTTTGGTTAAGAAACATATTGGGTCTGTTGTTGTGGAGTTCGGCTTGAGGGAGAAGAAAAAGTTGGGACATTTATGTTTTTCATGTTTTGTGGTGTGTGTTTGTTCTTGGGCTTGATTAAGTTTTGTGCTACTGGATGGGTTGGATCTGCTATTGATAGGATTGAATCACACCACCAGGTTTATTTCACTTCTAGTCTTGTACATTTCGAGATTGAGTTAATTTTACTTAGGTTTCAACATGGAAATAGTTATCATATAAAGCTATGTCTGTTTAGGAATTTTTATGAAACAAGCAAGTAGATTGATGCACGAGACAAGTGATTTTTATGAGAAGGTTGTTTCTTTTAGGCAAAACATCCATTTTTTTTTTTTTCAAGTACTTCGTTCTGAATCTACTGTATAATGATGTTGGGGTGCCAGTGGCCGCAGAAGTTGGAACATCATGATTGGAGTGGCTAGTGGGGTTAGTGTTCACATTAAAGTTGATCTGAAATGAGAATGATAATTAGTTTAAGGTGGACGTGGTTTCTAGTTTCTTTGATGTGTTATAACAATTTTGTTTAATCTAAGTTCATTTTCGTTGCACTATGTATTCTATCGAATTTCAAGTGCTGAAAATGTTTTCTGTAGAACGAATTTGCTCTAGCCACTTGGAATTGGCTGAGAAAGCCGGGGAAGAAAATTGAACAAGGACTTGTGTGGCTTGATCTAGTCTTGTCCTTTTCAATTATTTAATTTTCTCTTTGTGTGTGTGGAGATGCTATTTTTGTTACGTAGTAGTTGGCAGTTAGCTGATTAGGTAATTACCTTGCTAACAAAAGTTGTAATTTGTGCTTTATGTGGTCTTTCTTCGAGCATTGGAGTAGTTTGAGATTCTGATATGGAAGAAATGCTAATTCTGATTGAAGCGCTGCAGGATAAACCCACCAATGGAATTTTTGCTTTTTTACTATAGATCACGATTTTTGGTTATTTTGGTGACATCTTCTCTTTGGTTTGTTGTGGCAAATGGCATAGTGTATTCGTCAAATGATCGAACTTTCTCAATTGAACTAGAAAAAGTGAAGAATTTCCTTTTGACATGTTAGGAACTATGACTGGAAAAACTTTAATTTCCAATATGAATTTAACAACATTTGAATCCAAAAAAAGAGGATATGCTTTTGCATTAGGGCCGAAATGGCTGATTTTGACTATACTTTGGGCTAGGGTTTGCTGTTAAAAGGAAATTGGTGATCCATTCTATTATTAGATACTATTTTGAGAACTGCAAAGGGGGCCTCCATTCGCTCTGTATTTTTAGTAGAAGATATAATTGAAAGTAAGATGCACAAATCCGCTTCTCAGCGGCTTTACTAATGCAGGGGATGGATTTGCAAATTTTGCAATGTGCACGAGAAGTTTCTATTTAGATGATCAAGTGTATTATATGCTTTAATGAGTAAGACTAGAACAAATTGAAGTGTCATCTGGGAAGAAGCAGACAATCCTAATTCTGCAGATAATGTTTAGACAGGTGTTCATCTGCAGTGTTATATGAAATGTGTATTTTTGCATGTTGATTTTTCAAGTTTTTCTCACTAGTAACACAAGAAAACTTCATTTTATTATTTTAATTTTTATTTATTATTTTAAATTGCTGCACTTGTTGTTTACTTCAGCTAAATAACCTTCTATGTTCTCCAGGATATCCGACTATTCTATCAACTATCAACAATCTTGGAATCATAGATCTCGTGACTATGATCATACTGAAGGGGGAAATGATGTTGACCGAACCTTGAAGATGGTAGCATCGGGGTTGTTGATAGACAAAATGGCATAACAGAATCTTTCATTCAGGTAGGCTGTGATTCTGGGAAAAGGAGGAGGGGGGCGCAAAAAAGGCTTAATTATGGACATTATTCCCCGAGCTATTCATAGATACTTTGACATTTATGATATTGGTGCAAATTTATCTTTATGATAATCTAAAACTATTTAAACATTTTGAAATCCTTTTCTTGGACAGGATCTTGAAATCTGGTCCAAGCCCAATAGTGAGAATTTCACTCAATGCATAGACCGATCAAGAAGTCAGAGAAGTATGAAATTTACTAAGGGCTTTCCTTGGTTATACCTGAAATGTTTGGTCTAAGCTTATTATAATTTCTTTGGCAGAGTGGATGCCAAGATGAATGGCTACATTCTCATTAATGCTAATGGAGGCTTGAATCAGATGAGATTCGGGGTCTGGTCAATATTTTTCCTTTTTCTTATTTTTTATTTACCAAACTAAATCCTGTCATCATTATTGTGATGTACTTGTTGTATCACAATTTTGGACTGCAGATCTGTGATATGGTTGCTATTGCCAAGATAATGAAGGCAACACTTGTCCTCCCTCGCTTGATCACACCTCTTATTGGGCTGACGACAGGTTTGCCTTTTTTTTTTTTTTAACTTCTAATAGACCCACATAACTTATGAGAAGAACTTCTAATCAATGGCGTTAAGCAGCATTGAAACTCTTTTATCGATGATGAAAGTGTGTGAGAAATACAGGCACGGCTAAGTTTATTGGAGCTTTTTGTAAAGAAACAGTCTGCATTGATGACAATGGGAAAATATCTATTTTTAAACACTTAGAAATTCTGTCTTAGGTTCATCACTCTGCAATGTAAATGTATCATCCTCATGTTCTATGTGCTATTACTCAAAGGTTCCATAGTGATGAGTCACCATGCTATGCAGTTTCGTCAATCATTCTCTTAATTCTTTGTCAACCATATCTATTTATAAACTTCGAGCAATTTTAGTTGCCTTCTGCTTTAGGTATAGGTGAATTTTCTAGTCATGTACAAATAAAATGAAGTTGCTGGCAAATCAGGTTCATTTTATTAGGTCCTGTTCCAGCAGTAAGTTTGACTTCCATCATAAAAATCAAAATATATTTATTTTATTATCTTAATTGCTTCGCAGGTAGCAATAGACATGCATTTCTTTTTCTCTAGTAACCTTTTTTTGCCCTTGTGCCTTCCTTTTTTTTTTTTTTTCCTATTTTTAATGAATTGCAGTGGCTTTAAAGATTTATTTGATTGGCGTCATTTCATGGAAACGCTGAAGGATGATATCCACATAGTTGAAAACCTACCACCTGAGTTCTCTGGAAAGGAAATATTCAGCAAAACCCCAATATCCTGGTCAAAGGTGAAAATTCTGTTGTCCTATTCAGTTGAGAGTAATATGTAACCTACTTGCTTCAGATCCCAATAGGCTCCTTGAAAATTCATTTGCTACCATAAAGGCCACTTGTTTCTTGAAGTAGTGACTCATTCAATTTAATTTATTTTATCTTCAGGTTAATTATTATAAGACGGAGGTCCTCCCTTTTCTTGAAGTAGTGACTCATTCGATTTAATTTATTTTATCTTCAGGTTAATTATTATAAGACGGAGGTCCTCCCTCTACTAAAGCAACACAAGGTGTTGTATTTTACTCATGCTGATTCCCGCCTTGCCAATAATGATCTTGGAGATTCCATACAAAAATTGAGGTGCCGTGCAAATTATCAAGCATTAAAATATTCTGCTCAAATTGAAGAAATGGGCAAAACCTTAGTTTCTAGAATGCAGCAGAATGGAGGCCCTTATCTAGCTCTCCACTTGAGGCAAGTTATTACAACCATGCCTGCTTGAAATCCGAGCCATGATAGGATCTTTTCTTTCTTTAATATAATGCCTCTTATCTGTTCGACTAGTTTGATTAGAATTTAAAAGTATCCTTTATAATAGTTGATAATTTGTCTCTCCTTTCACATATCATCGAAGGTCTTCTTAATTCAAGCTGCTTGCTTGGGATCTTATTGAATTAAGACATTCACAATGAAAAAGGAAGATATCTATCTTCAATCACTTTGTGCTTATATTGTCATTGATCAAAGTTATCTTGCTTTTTGGCTTAAAATATTATTTCCTTTGGGAGAAAAATAGTCACAATAGTCACACAATTCATTGAGGATCCTATTCTTGTATGGTGAGATAGGATGCTGGTGGAAATTGTTAAGTTCATAATTTTCTTCCCCTCCACTCTTCAGCTTCATATTGACATTAACTATTTTAATTTATGTAATTATAGGTATGAGAAAGATATGCTTGCATTTACGGGATGCAGCCACAATTTGATGGTGGAGGAGGATGAAGAATTGCGCAGGATGAGGTATGAAGTCGCCCATTGGAAGGAAAAAGAGATTAATGGAACAGAGAGAAGGTTACTTGGGGGGTGCCCATTGACCCCCCGGGAGACTTCACTTTTGCTCAAAGGTCTAGGATATCCATCTAGTACGAGAATTTATTTAGTTGCTGGTGAAGCTTATGGAAACGGGAGTATGCAATATCTCAAGAATGATTTTCCCAATATTTTTTCTCATTTTACCCTCACCACGGAGGAGGAGTTGGCTCCATTCCAGAATCACCAGAACATGCTGGCTGGTATTGACTATACAGTGGCCCTTGAGAGCAATGTCTTCCTCTACACTTACGATGGAAATATGGCAAAGGCAGTGCAAGGTCATAGGCGTTTTGAGAATTTCGGCAAGACTATAAATCCCGACAAGTAATATTTCAACCATTCATTTTATACCCTTTTGACTTAAAAAGTTGGGTGTTTTGATGTCTTGTGCATGTTTTTTTCTCTCATGCAGGATGAATTTTGTGAAACTTGTCGATGAGTTGGATGAAGGGAAAATTTCTTGGAAAAAATTTAGCTCGAAAGTGAAAAAACTACACCAAGACCGAATTGGTGCTCCTTATTTGAGGGAACGTGGAGAGTTCCCAAAACTAGAGGAAAGCTTTTATGCTAATCCACTTCCGGGATGTATCTGCAATACAAAACGGAGAAGATAGAAGTTGGAAAAAAAATGACTGGTTAAACTTATCATGATGTGCCTAGCTACACAGAGGAAATGATCTGCAGGCAGTATCGGGTATATTTCAGCTTGGTTTCGTGATGCTTCATACATTAGACAGAATTTCCCTGGTGAGTGCATGAACTGAATTCGTTAGAGATTATGGTGTTGCAGCAGCTGGGTTCAAGGATGCGGAATCCTTTGGTACATATATAGCTCAAAAGAAACTATAGGTATATTCTATTTGAGGGAATGGAGTCAATTCTCTGGAAATGCTCCAAAGTCCAAAAGTTGAAATAATTGGATGTAATTCTTTTTGATTTGATGCGGCGAATTGTATCTCAGCTAATCAAATGTAAAATACAAAAATATGACTGTCCACATACCAAAGCAAATGAATTACTGATTTAAATTCTACAGATTCTGCAATTTGTTTTTGTCAAATATAAGTGAGGACGGGTTGGAGGACATATTGTACAATATGTGGGGTGGCAATCGTGGCATATCAAAAAGACAGCTAGATGCTGAAGTGCATTCCTGTCTGTTTTCATTTAATTGGATCGTGTGAACTGTCATGCATGAAACACAGCCCGACCTTATCTATTGGATGATGGCAATCATTTGGTGTGTGTGGACAAGGAGTTTCAATTTCCATACCTAAATTAAGTGCAGCCATTGTCCTTGTCATGCCGACTGAAACCTTCAAGCTGTTATCCCCACTAGAGGTTTACACCTATCAATCTTGTTAAAAGACTTCTTAAGTCAACTTTGATCAATATCCAATCCATCAATACAATGGTCCTTATCGGACTAAGTCATTGTACGGTGAAAATAAATCATTGTACGGGGATTTAAACTAAGGGTGAGTCTATCATATCTATTTATTAGACCTATAACATTTGAACTAGGAGTGTGCAAAAAAACCGATGAAATCGAAAAACCGAACCAAAACCATAAAACCAATATAAAAAATATGGTTAACCGGTCCATTGGTTTCGGTTTAGGATTATGTTTTTTAATTTTTTCGGTTTTTGGTTTCGGATTTGGTTCGTAACCATAAAAAACCGATGGTTAACGGTTAACCGTTTCAATATTTATAAATATTATATATATATATATATACATATATGATTTACATATACATATAATTCACCTATGTTAATATTCCTTGGATTTTGATTAAAATACTATTATCCTATGTTTGATGGAGTTAATGCGGTAATTGAGTTGATTTGATTTTATTGATAATGATACATCAAAGGTTTGTTTTTCCTATTTTCTTAATTTGATTTTCTTTTTTTTTTAGCTCTTGTAATATATATAATAATTTAAAGAAAAACTTTGTGATAAAGGCTAAAAAAATAAGGATTTTTGAAATTATCAATTTGATTTGTTAAAACCATTACGTTAAATGGTTAAAAATCGAAAATCGAATAAATTAACTGAATAAAATGGTTAACCATTGAGGGGGTTAACCAATTATAATGGACCGGTTAAGGATTAGGATATTTAAAAACCGATCATAACGGTTAGGTTCAAAAAATAGAGCCAGGGACTGGTTAACCGATCCGTGAACACCCCTAATTTGAACCACTCTATCATAAATGAAGCTATCATATTTGCACTAAAATATATTATTTTTGGATGGGATGGACCTATTACAAAAAACTTTTATCACATTTGGACCAACATATCATAAAGAAACATACTATATTTGCATCGAAATCTACCATATTAAAATAAAATCCTTAACCTACCACATTAGAATAGAGCTCTTATTTTAAATTGTGTCTGTGCAACTTTACCCAATAATTTCCCTCAATACACCATATCCAAAGTCCGAACTCTACGACCACCAGCTTCAAATGTAAGCCAAGTTCAAGTTCAACTCCGATGATTGTCTAACTAATCATTCATATATTTGCTATTAACCAATGATTTAACAAAGTTCTTCCCATCTAGTAACACACTTTACCACTACTTTACTTCATATCTGTAGCCATTTACAGCATATACATTTATGCATACACTCGTTCTAAAGATAACTAATCCATATACTCCTAAGCTTCTCCTAAAACATATGGGATGCAATGACACCTTTGATCCATACAACAATCACAAGGGAATCAGATTTGCACCCTTTAAGACCATAGTTAGGGGACATACCCAAATCGTCAGTCCTAGGTTATAGTCTTAAAGTTCGTTGGCAATTTGACATGGTGGCCGATTTGTGTTCATCCTTCGCATACGTAGTTGAGTACACGTAGGCTTTCTGTTCTTAAGTGAAGAGCTCGACTATTTCATAAGTGCATGAAGCTGTATATGTACACATGGTATGTACGTAAGCAGTCCTCATGGAATGTTACCTCATTCAATTGGTAAATTGAAGTTGATGTTTTGTATGTATGAGTACAACGTGTATATGGTTTAGTTCTTTCCAGAACCACAAAATTGACAAACTATGAAGACTAAAAAGAATATTACAAAAGAAAAATTAGTCCCAAGTTATTAAGGAAGGTAATTTCGCTTTTGGTAACCAAATCAAATATGCATTTGAGGTGTATTTATATATATATTTATTATATATAAGATTCATTCGAAATAATATATACATCAAGAGTTGTATATCTTATATATCATTTTAATAATTATTTTCTTTTCTTTTCTCTTTTCTTTTTTTTTTTCCATTTCTTTATTTTTTTTAATGGAACCAGCTATCATTTTAGGTTGTATTGTTGGTTCTATATTGGTTAATCAACTGGAAATTGCAAAACCAGCGGTTTCTGATTAGGTTTTGGTTTGAGTTTAACCAATGTTTGTATCTAATTGAGATCTTGAGAGAGAGAGAGAGAGAGAGAGAGAGAGAGAGGTACCCATATTAATTTAGAAATAATTATAGACTAAAAATGACTCGAAAACATCAAAATGATTTCTATCATCTTATAGCATTTTTTTAGTTTTTTACTCACCATAGTAGCTTAAAACTATAATCATCTTTAATTAAGCTTTCCATATATACAATATATTGGTAATCCTATTTGTGATCTAAAATGGGAACATATAAAATCATAAAATCATATAAAATCAATAAAATTGTAAACTTATAGAATTATATAACTAAACTTATAATCCTATCATGATTTAGAAACTATATAAATTTGTATTTGTTTCAACTAAGAAGAGGCTTATGAAATCATAAATTCATAAAATCATACAAAATGGGTTACGATTTTAACAAAATTGATTTCTTGCATTGCAAAGAACTATGTCGTAGGGCGCAGTTGAATGGATGCTATCACACCCATCACTTGCCACCATTTCAGTAATCTTCGAATAGCACATACATGTGATTGATTGCAGGCCATATTTAGATTTCGCATAAAAATTTATAAAACTATGTGCCCAAATTGTACTTCGGATCTTCTTGTTCTAGGCATTAACTACTTATAAAATAGCCATATGATTTTAGAAGAAACTAAATTGGCCATACATGATAAATGAATGGATAAGAAAAAAGGTATAGTTCAAGACTCTTCAATAAGAATTCTACTTGATGCGATCAAAATGATGTTGCTAATACTTTTAATGATGCAGCCAATATCGTAATGAGGTGGTCAATATTTAATATTTAATAGCTTACAATTAATATCTTTTAATAATTTTTTTTTCTTTAGTGAAAATATCTTTTGAATATGGATTAATGTTTTTAATAGGGCCTTTTTTTTAGTCTTTTTCTTTTTCAAAACATCATTTGATATCACTTAATATGATGTCTTTTTTAGTCCTTTCCTTTTTAAATACCATTTAATGTTGTTTACTAGGATATTTTTTTAGTCTTTTTCCTTTTTAGCAGCTTAGACTTGCTTGTAAATGCATGCCTTCGGCAATGAAAGATCACTTATCATTACAAATAGAAATTTGAACCATTTTGCTCTATTTTTCCCAAAATCTTTGAATTATTCAATTGTTATTCGAATTTTGGGTGCCAGTTATCTAGGTATTTATAGAATTAATAGATAATCGAAGATCGCTTTTAGCATTCTAAGAATCAATGGAACGTGATAGTTTTCTCTTTTCTTCCATTGCACCGGGTGGTATTAGAGCCGCGTTTGCTCTTGGATTGTCATGGCACCACATAGGTAGACCAATCAAAGACTTGTAGTGAATGAGACCTATGATCATGATGATCTATATTAGAGAATCAAACAAATGATAAGCGAATGGATGGATGAAGCTTTAGAACATTGATTGGACTTGATAATGGATCGACTTATAGAGAGGATGAGTGCACTTATGGTAGATGAAGATGTTTTTTAGGCTGAAGGACAATCAATCTTTGATGCTTATATTGATGAAGAGGATGATATTTATTGAGACTAATGGTGAACCATTGTTTGATATTTTATTAATGAAAAAGATGATGTTTTTAAGGTTGTTGGTAATGGAGGTCCAGTTCTTGACATTGAGTATGCTGAAGAAGAATAGTTTTTGACTCGACATGGTAGGAAAATATCGGCAGGAAAGAAGGTTACTGAAAAGGTTGCAATTCACGAAGCTGCAAGTTCCATAGTAGTAGAGTTTTGTGATGTGTTTCCTGGTGAGATATTGGATGGATTAACCCCATGACGTGATATCCAGCATCAAATTAATCTTGAAGCTGGAGCAGCCCTTCCAAACATGACACGTTACAAAATGAGTTCTAGAGAGCATAAGGAGTTAAGGAGATAGGTTGAGAAATTTTTGGCTAAAGGTTTTATCTGAGAAAGTGTGAATTTTATGCAATTCCAACCTTTCTAACACCTAAAAAGGATTGTTTTGTGGCATGTTTACGTGATCAATTCCAAGTAATTCTTACATGACATGGTAAAAATTCAAGGGCAAATTTTGTCCAAGTTGAGGGAATAATGCGGTCAATAATGATGCGGCTAATATTTTAATGATACAGTCAATATTCTTAATGATGCGATTACTATTGAATATTTAATCACTTGCTATTAATATCTTTTAATAGTGTTTTCTCTTTAGTCAAGATTTAAAAGAATATCTTTTGAATATGGATTAATGTCTTTTAATATGATTTTCCTTTTTAGTCTTTTTACTTTTCAAAATATTATTTAATGTCTTTTAATATGATGCCTTTTTCAATCCTTCCTTCTTAAATACCGTTTAATGTTGCTTATTAGGATTTTTTTTTGTTATTGGCAGCTTTCAGGCTTACAAATATATGCCCTAGGGCAATGACAAATCATTTATTATCAGAATTACAAATTTAAGCCGTTTTACTCTATTTTTTCCAATATTTTCAAATTATTCAATTGTTATTCGAATTTTGGATGCCAATTATCTAGGTATTCGTAGAATCAATAGTTAATTGAAAATTACTTTCCAAATATTCTAAGATCAACGAAACATGATACCATATGATGCAGCATATGACGTGAAAATTGAATTAAGGTTTATACCACAAACAGCTGATTCTGCAAATACCCAAAGTGTGATCCTCAAATACCAATTTATTTTAAGAATTCCTAGTTATTCGGCATCCAAATTCAAAAACTATATAAAATTTGAGAATTTTGGAAGAAAGAGAGCAAAGACAACTCAAATATCATATTTTTGATGATAACTGATTTTTCATTACTCTATGGCGTACATTTATAAGCAAGTGTGAATGCTACCAATAAGAAAAAAAAGACTAAAAAGAATTCTAATAAATGACATTAAATAGCATCTAAAAAGGGAAATTAAAAAAGTCATCATATTAAAAGACATTGAATGATATTTTGAAAAGGAAAAAACTAAAAAGAAAAATGCTATTAAAAGAGAGTAATCCTCTTTGAATCTTGACTAAAAAAAATCTATAAAAAGATATTAATGGCAAGCTATTAAATATTCAAAATTAAGAATATTGACAGCATCATTAAAAATATCAGTTGCACCATTATTAACTACATCATTAGATAATTAAAGATCACTTTGCAAGTATTTTGAGAATTAAAGGAACATGATATTTATCTCTTTTCTTCAGTTGCATCACTACTCCTTGGTTTCTTATTGACTTGCTCAAATCATGTCATCGAGAACACTTATCAGATTTGTCTGCCGTTTTGTTTCGTTATTATTGAGGATATGATTGGATCATCGGAAAGGAAAATTACAGAGACATCAAATTCCTATATACAGATTTATAAGTCATAATGTAAACAAAAAAAATATTCATCTGAAGAAAAAATTCTCCTATGGACATTCCTAGTACATCCCTTGTAATCCACATTCACTGATCAACCTAACACCACTTCATAGTAAAAAATGAAAAAAAAAAAAAAAGGTGGAAGAAAAACAGAAAGGCAAAAGCAAAATTCCTCCAACACTATAGCTGCAAAATAGAATCAACAAGATCAGATAGTGGCGCAAGCTCCTCTTTGTTAATCAAGCGAAATTCCTGCAATGAATCAATGATTGAAAGTGAGAATATATCCAGAAGATTGTAAGTCAATCATTATTTTATGCAAGTGGGTGAGCATTTATGGAGAAATTTTCTGGTTAGTAACTACAATGTTGCTTCTAAATTGATGATCGTGAAATATTATTGGACAAGTGCCAATGCAATATAACAGTTAGAGCAAATAAGAATTTGGCAAGTGGTGGCTTTTACTTATTATGTTGGGAAAACTACGGTGAAGGGTTCAAAAATTTGCCACTTGTAAACTTTTTATATGCTCCTTCCTATCAATAGGTGCTCCACGCAGTTATTACTTTTAGTGAAGTCTCTCTTTGCATATAGATAATAAAGAATGTGTTTCAGTCAACATGCATGAATAAAAACTATCTTACCCAAGTGAAAAGAACGAAATGTTTGAAGCAAGTATTTAGATGAGCTTCTTCCTTAAGATTTACGATCTTCTGAAAATGTGAATGGTAAATGTGGGCATATACACGGAACAAGCGCTTGAAGATGGTCTTGACAACTTCCTTGAAGTTGTTAGGAAAAGGTGACCCTGTGGAACGTAAGTCTACAAGTTAAGCACCCGAAAGAGGCAACAAAAGGTCAATGTACTATGCTGTTCATAAGTCTACAAGTTATCTTTACAAAGACCGTGCACTTACCCAATTTTTGAGGGAAGACGGATTCATCATCTAGCTGTGCTTCAATCCAATCCATCAAGTATTCTACGTATTTAGGAGCTGATACTTCTATTGGTTTCTTGATGTTAACTCCATCAGCCCATCTATATTCATATCTGCAGAAAGCACAAGTGTCTTCTTAGACTTCATGACATGAGGGATGAATGATAAGTTTGAAAAGTAGAGCTTCGTGAAAGTAATAAAGAAGTCTAGAAGAGTTGTTGACCATTGAACTAATTCAAATAAAAAGTACATACAACAGGTTATCCATCAAGCATTAGGCTGGGATTCTAGATGATATGCTTCATCTAAATGATCCACTATAATATGTAGAAAGCTAAAATACTATGTTCCAAAGTAGAAGAGATATAAGACAACTGCTATAGAGCTCAATGGAATAATCAAAGGCTGAAAGAGATATCCTCTTGGATTGTTAGTTTTTTATTAGTATCGGGTCAGTATTAGTTCAGCATTGGTTTAGTATCGATTCGGTATTGGTATCAGTTCAGTATTAGTTCAATTTGGTCAGTTTATGAGTAATCCCGTAAGTTTTTTAACGACATCATATTAGTATTGTTCAGTATTAGTCCAGTATGTGTTTGACATAAAAATGACACAAAAACGATACCAAAACGGCAATCCAAAAAGCACCGCAATTAGTTGAGGGATGAAGAAGATACTTTGCTCCAGCTGACATCGTTGGACAATTAGCAGGTGTGCAGAACTCGGTGAGAGTACCATACAAGATATTCACTTGATTGAAAAAATCTACGGCTGCAAGCCAGAAGGAAAAAAGAAAGTTGAATCAGCACAAGAAGAGAACATTTCAACACACCAAGATATCATAGCATTGATCGATTCCACCTAAATAATATGTTCGTAGCTATGATAGGAAAAACAAATTGTTATATTCTTATTTGATTTTTTCTCCTCATTGCATAGAGGCACATCTAAGCAAGTTTCCATCGTAATAATGACCTATTTACTTCATATAAATCTTGCCTACGATCTTCCAGAGAAGAAACTAGTAGGGAAGAACTGCTTACTGTTAACTGCAAGCCACTCATTAATGTCTTCACCAGGAGGAAGTCGTACTGCTTCTCGCAAGTTTCCACTGCCCAAGGTAGCATCGATGTGTTTTTGAAGTTGAGCACCCTGTACATGCAAATAGGAATTGAATTCATTGATAACAATTACCCAAGTACATGGACTATCTAAAAAGCTCAAACCAAACACTAACCTTACTGCCAGATGGAGCACTCTTCTTAGGCCGGAAAGTCTTTTGGTTCCTGAATTGTCATGGAAAATAAGGAACTTCAGAAAAAGGTTTTATAATAAATAAACATAAGAAAACACTAACATTAATGTCGCCCTTTGAAACTTTGCCATGTTAGGAAAATGTTACGCCAAAAACATAGTGCTAAAGTATGAGTACTTAGAATAGAGCATCGTATTAAGATATTTTGTTTTCAAGTCCTGGAAGGAATAAATTTGACAGGAAAAATTTATCAATTGATATGGATATTCATCTGTATATACTACATGATTATGAAAGTAGGAATGCCCTGTGTCCGTTATTATTGGTAAAAACTGGAGCCAAACAACTGCAAATTTTGGTAATGAAGCAAAGAAGAAGTAAAAGATTAGGATCAGCTGCTTCTCATGGAAAATATGTAACTGGATTCCATTGAAAAGATCAACTATCGCCTTGCCATCAGTCAATTATTGCTGATAGTTGCAGCAGAGTATAGAATAGCAAATTGTCACTCATTGGCTGAATGCCCCCTCTCCCCCAAAAGAAATTTGGTGTTGTCAGGCTATGCAATTTATAGAAGGACCAAATCAACCATTATAGATAGGTCTTAAGTAATATGTACATGGTAAATGGGGTTTGAAGTATGAAAGAAGTTATGACCTGGTAAAGATCATGCCACAAAGATGATAAATTTGATTTGTTCCAATGATGACTTTTGTAAAACTTAAGGCAAGGTTACAAATACACCTTGAAACCATTAGTTACGTATAAATATACTAAAGCTTCCAAAAGTTTTTATACAGACAAAATTTTGAGAATTTAGGGGTTAGTAGCACCTGATCAACGATTTAAAAAATGTACATATGAAGCTTGCCTAAAATTTGATTTAAACTATAGCTACCTTAGAAAAATTCTACTCGATCGTCATTATTAAGAAGTTTCTTGATAATCAGATCTTTATATCATTCAAGAAGTTAGTCATCCTCTTAAAAAGCCTCTTATTACTCAGCAAAAATTCAATCAAGCATAATAATGCAACCATACTATTATCATAGAAGATGCAAAGATTGCAAATAACAACCATGTCAAGCTGTATTGCTTTTCATAAACTGGAAGTGCCTTGGACGCCAAGGATCAGTTAAATCTTTAACCCCATCGCAGCAAGGCTAAGGTATCAAGACTAAATCATCTGAAAATTTCTTCCTTTAGGAAGAGCTCTTGGATTTTTCCTAATTCAGATTTCTTTCTGATGTTGGAAGAAACCTGGAGGGACTTGGTCTCTTATCTTGTTAACACGTTATGATGTGTTGTTGCAAAAGAAAACAGAAAATACCACGAAGATTCAACCTTACAAAAAATACACACCCCTAAATTACAATTCAAAAGGGTGCATACATCAAAATTCAAAACTAGGAAACATGAAACAAAAAACCAATCAAGATGGTTATGCACGCAATCATAAATGCGAGAAATACCTGCTTCCAAGGCCAAACAGACTCATTATTATGGATGCTAGTGATGCTCCCTCAAGATCCAAGGATGTCTCTCTGACAAAAAAACAGAGAGGAGAGCACAAAAAATGAAGAAGATGAAAAATATGACAAATATAGAACTTGATGAAACATCATGGTATATATATATATACACAGAAAGAGAAAGGTGACAGGCTGTCATGGGAGTGTTCGGAAAGAGAATTTTTCTCTAGTTTTTTTAGTTCATTTTGGCCACAACAACAACAGCAACAGCAACCATCAGCAAGAGTCTTCCTATATTGCGAATTTGCTTATCTGGCTGATTCTCATCTTCTTCTACATCACATTATACATAATTTTTTATTATTTTTTTGACTCTTTTCTGTTTTTTCTTCTTCTTGTTTCACTCATATATTAAAAATCAAAAAGAAGGAAAAAAAAAAAAAATAGACACACCAAATAATCGAGAACAAATTCATTGAATATAATACACTACGTGATATTTTAAACTTTTAAGTAAATTATTAATAGTCTAGTTTAGTTGAATATTTTTGTTATCTCGAGTGAGATTTACTGTACTCGATTTTTCCTATAAAAATAACTTTCAAGTAAATTAAGGAAACTTTTGCAGGCTGTCTGTCTAGTCATATTACCCTTTATAGTAAGATTCCATCCCATCTATTAGAATACGAATTAATTATATCAAATGTTATAAATTTATCTATTTAGTTTCTAATTATTTATGCATAAAATATGAAATAATTGATACTTTTCAGGAAAGAACGAGAGCAAAAATCGAAATGTTAGAAAAGAAAACTAAAATGAGAGACAACCGAATCATAAAAAGTATGTTTTCGATGATTAGGATTTGGCTGAAAGTGAACCTGGATATAGAAGGAAATAAAAATAACAAAAGAAATGGAAAGGGGCTGATTGTATACCAATAGTAATATTCTTCTTTAATAATTGTATGGTAGACATGACATTGGGTGGCAATATGGGGTGGGGCGAGTACATCCATGCACATCTAGCTGTATAACTTTTTGTTACAGTATATAATAAGATAAGAAAGAGTAATAGAATTGGACTAAAAATCCTGGTTAATTTATTCAACAAAGAAGCCAATTTATAGGTATCGATAAAAAAGAAGAAATTAGCAATTGATTGAGAAAGGAAATAGAATTGGTTCCTAAAAATCAGGAAAGAAATTATTTGAATAATCAATTCTTAAAGACCATGATTAATAAATTCATAATAAATTCCTAAAAACCAAGACTAATAAATTCCTAAAGACTAGGACAACTTGAGATTCACTCAACATTCCCTCTCTTAAATTACGATTGACCATCATGTTAACTTGAGCAATTAAGTCCAATTTTGCGTCTTGAATATGACATATTCCATCTTCGATAAGAATCTCGTACCTTTTTCTTGTAACTGACCCACACTAAGCAAGTTGGTCTTTAATTTTGTCAAAAAAAGAACATTAGCGGTAGTGTGAGTGGAATTTCCTTTTGTTTGAATTGTTACCTTTCCTTTTCCCATTACAGATACTGTGGCATTATAAACTCCTAATTTTTAGGGTAATTTCAAGCTTAAACCCTAAACCGAAAAGTCAACCAAGAACCTTAAGTCGACAAATCCTCAGGAAACCATAGCAGTTTAGATCCGGTAATCCCGTGTTTTTAAACCGAGAAGTCTAAATATGAATGAAGAGTATAGATTGGTTTGTAATAATATTAGAATGCTTAAAAATATCATATTGGTAAATTTTTGACCTATTTCAAACCCAATCGGATACAGACTTTGAAAAACATGTCTTGAGGCTTGGGATACCAAGAATATATCATTAGTACCATTAGACTCATGATTTCATAAGATTTTCAAATATATCAGTTATATAATTTTTTGGTAACTAAAAATATCTGATATAGCGATTTTACTCGTATTTTCTTTACTACCGGTAACTATTCTACACTATTCACTGTCTCTACTTTATCACTATTCATCCTTACAAGCTACCATACTTTCTTTTATTTACTTTTTTTATTTCTCATACACATCTACTCATATCTACTTTACATATTATTACACTTAAATTACACAAAATAATAAAATAAGCCATTTTTTCCCCCTAAAACCCTACATGGCCAGCACCTCTTTCCCCCCTTGTGATATTATATCAATTTATTTTCTTTCATTTTAATCTCTCAAAAATTCACTCTCATTTTTCTATAAATACCTCCTATCTCTTACACTCTTTACACCACTTTTTAACCTAAAGTTACTATGCCAAAATTACTACTCACAAACACTTCTTAACATTCTCTTCAAATCTTCTCTACCATTTTCTCTTCTACTACTCACAACACCATAAACACAAAAACACTTTCTTTATCCTCTTTCCTACAACTTTTCTTTAGGTAATAAACCTTTCTCTTAAGAATCCCTCATGTCATGTAGCCTTATATGGCCATAGTGTATGTTTCTTAGGTTGGAAAACTAAAGAAACAACATTATGATCAAGTTTGGTTCTTGTTCATGGAAATGCATTATGCTCATACTAATATTATGCTATATGTATCTTGCTATATATATCTTGTTACATATATTGCCATATTGTTACTATACTTAGTCTTATATTGTTGCTTTTCAATATCTACTTTAATGCACTTCTTTTTCTTTTTTTTTTTTTCTTTCTTTTCTTTTGGTATGGAAACTTTTCCATCTCCCGAGAGCTTAGTTCTACCAATACTTGATTATTTCATGCTCTACTTATCCTTTACTTAATCTTCTCTTATTTTTGTTACATACATGATTCAAGGACAAAATATTGTAAAGGCAAGATGAGACTAGGTTCTCAACATAAACAAAACTTTGATCTTAAGAAAATGACTAGATCTAAAAGTTTAACAAAGAAAGTTTTTGAAAAACTTAGAGATGAGATTATGATCTTGATCTCATAAAGGTCACAAATGGTTTTTCTAAAATAACAAGTTTTAAGACAAGATGAGGATGACTCAAGAAACAAGTTTTGAAAAAAGAAATAATTTTTCTTCTTCTTTAATGTGTCACGGCATTTTCAAAAATTCTAAGGAAAAATTTAAAACAAAGTTCAAAGTGTATGATTTGATAAAAGAGGTGTCTTTCAAAATGAAATAAAAGAGATCTTAAAAGTTTGCAAAGGAAAAATATAAATCTTAGTTTTACAAACATAAAAATCACACCACATAAGTGTTGTTAGAACTAAAGAACTTTGCACAAACTTTAGTGATATAAATATAGGATTTTCACTCCCAAGACTTAAAAAAATTAACAATCCTTAATTCTACAAAATTTTCTTAAGAAGAATAAGACCAAGAACTCTTGTAAAACACTTTTAAGAAATAAGTGAGTTTTTCAAAGCTAGAAAAATGGATCTAGAAGCCATCTAGGGAATATTTAAGAGATTAATGATAAAAAAAAACAAGTTAGTATATGAAAGATGATTTTTTTTTTTTATAAACTCAGAAGTAAAATAATAGAATGAGCATAGAGTAATAATCTTTTAAAGAAATCATGGTTTACTTGGAAATTTTTCGAAAACCAAGCTTGGGAAATTAATGTCCTGCAAACTCCACAAAACATTGTTTGAATACATAATGAAATAGATTGATCATCAACTCATGAATCATGCATGATATTGAGTTATATATGTATAAAAAAGAGTTTTTCAAGGTATATAGATAGTTAAGTATCTATCAAAGCTTTTGGATGATGTTTGATGTGAATCTAGAACTTGATTTGTGGGCTAGGAATTTCGTGTAACATTCTGTACGTTACTTTTCATGACCCAAATGACCTTATATGATGAAAATAACTTTAGAAATGCATAGCTCTCGTCGAATAGGTAGAAATCGGTATATAATATACAAAATTCTGAGTTAAAATGACCAAGTTACGACCATTTTAAGTTGGAATTTCCTCTTATACAAACTTTGATGAACTTGTTAGAATATAATTTATAAGTTTCATTTAAACTTCATGGAAATACTCATTAGAGGTATTTCTTTTGTTAGGTGACTTGAGAGACGGACTAGACCTTCTCGATGATTATTACGATTAAGAGAAATTTCGTGCCATGGCAAAGTGAGTTCACTTTCTTTAAGTTACATGCTTATGAATTTGCTTGTAATGATAGTGGCATTAGAATTAGGACAAGATAAAATTGGAATGTGCATATAAATTCTACTTGGTTGAATTGATGATAAGAATATCGAAATGAGAATTGTTATAAATATTTGTATGATTTAGTATAGAATTGAAGTGTCTGAAATCTTTATGATCGCCTATAATTCGCTTAAATAATATGCCATAACCATATAACTAAATTTTCCATGCATAACATATATTGAGTCACATTACATTCGTTGTTATACCTTTATGGGAAAAGGCAGAATAGCTAGGTAACGGGTGTGCTTCAAAACTCGGTTATCGGTGCGGGATCGCCTAAATTAAAATGGAAATGGAGTAGGCACTTGAATCAACTACATAATTAACAAGTGGGTGGGCACATAAAACAACCACTAAATAAATAAGAGAAAAATTGAAATCTATGGTCGTATGGACTTGAAACACCTAACCCCGAATGGAGAGCATAAATTCATTCAACATAGGACTCCTAGAAGGTCTAATGTATTGTATGCTCACGCGCTTGTGCATTTCATATGGTTGTCTAATATAACTTGCTTGCCTTATTGTTTGATTGAGTATTTAATTTTGGAAGTGACACTCATTAAGCCCGAAAGCTTTACCCTCACAATTTCCTATTGCAGCACAATTATTTATGGCTATCCCCAAGAGGCCACTTTTCTCATATACAACTTTTTGGAAATTAAGGAGTTTTTTGGAGAAGTCGGGACCTAGATGTTAGGCATAGACTTCTAATTAAATCTCCTTAGTTATATATGTGTTGTAAAGAGACATTTTGTGGACTTTAAAGACTCTTTGTATTTTGATAGGGGTATGCCCCCTTAAGATCTTTGTAATAGACTAAATTTGAGTATAATTGTTATGATTTATATTCTTATTACTCATGTATGTCTTCTTAAGCTATTTTGATTCAAAGTAAGGTTCCCTATATGGTGAAAGTAAGCCTTATACCCGATGTCTAAACTCATGGGATGACTAAGGTTGTCATGCTTGACTTTAAATATCGAGTATGACGGACTGTCACGTTTAGGGTGCCCTTTGGGGCGTGACAGGCGTTGTCACCAAATTTAATAGAGTTGCAAAAAGATTCATCCAACTAAAAGAATGCCTCCTTTTCTCCACACATGTGATTGCTGCAGCCACTGTTTAATACCACATGTTTTGTTGAGTTTCTTCCTTCATGTGACATACCATCAAAAGAGACACTTCTTCATCTTTTTCTTTTTCTACAAAATGAGACTTTTCGCCATTTCCCTTAGATAGATTGGTTTGACATTCTAACTAGTAATGACCATGCCAATGACATCTAAAACACTCAACATTGGACTTGTCAGTTGATTTTGATTTTTGGTTCTAGCCTCGTCGTCGTGCTTGTCCTCTTCCTAGATACTGATTATTCTAGTGTTCCTATTGGGTTTTCCAATCATTATTGCCCTTGTTTTTGCCGCCGCTGCTACTGCTACTTCTGCCTCTACTTGTAGATGAAAGATTTTATGTTGAGGCCTTTAAAGCTTTCTCCTCTTTATCCTATTGATTGATTTTATTCTCATAAACCAACAAGGAACTTTGTAATTCATCAATAGAAAGTGAGTCAATATCTTTAGACTCTTCAATAGGACAAACAACAAAATTAAATTTTGGTGTCATAAATCGAAGAATCTTCTCAATGATAGTAACATCCTCTGTCTTATCACCATAAATCTGCATCTTGTTGACAATTGCCATTGTTCGCGAGAAGTAATCAATGACTGATTCGCTAGACTTCATTTGAAGTGTTTCAAATTCTTAACGGAGTGCTTGAAGCTGCGACCTTTTTGCCTTTGTTGATCTTTAGTACTTTTTCTTCATGGAGTCCCAAATATGCTTGGAGGTATCTTTGCAAAGAATCATCTCCAAGATTGAATGATCAATAGCCTGAAATAGATAGTTTTTTACCTTAAGATCCTTCAACTTCATCCCTTCTATTTCTGCCTTCTGTGCATCTGACATTGCTATTGTTGTTTCTAGTACTCCATCGGAGATAACTTGCCAATATTCTTTTGATCTTAGAAAATTTTCCATTAGCATACTCCAATGATCATAATGACTATCAAAGCGAGGAATTGTAGGTTGGACAAAATTTTCTGTTGCCATAGAAATGAAAAAAGACTGCTGCTTTTGTTCTAACTAGGCTCGGTAGCTCCACTGTTACAATATATAGTAAGACAAGGAAGAGTAATAGAATTGGACTAAAAACCCTAGTTAATTCATTCAACAAAGAAGCCTATTTATAGGCTATACATCGGTAAAAAACAAGAAATTAGCAATTGATTGAGAAAGGAAACAAAATTGGTTCCTAAAAATCAGGAAAAAAATTACGTGAATAATAAATTCCTAAAGACTAGAATAACTTGAGATTTACTCAACACTTTTAATATCCGTCCTCTTAGATTGTTAGTTTCTTATTTATATATGTACTTGTATCTAAACTTTATATATAAAGGTATCTAATTTACGATTATATTTTATTTATATTTAATTAATTTATTAAAAAAAAATTAAAAATAAAATATCTGTCATCTGCCGGATGTTACCATGCAAGACTTATAAGATTCATATATGGGTCGTATTTCTTCTTCTTCTTCTTTTTTAATAGGATAAGTTTTGTATAATCATTCAACTATTTAGATATATTTTAATTGTAATAAAAATTTTTATATTCTTTTATGTTAATATTTTATAATTAATTTAATACCAGCATTATAGGTTGAACGGTTATAAATTCTCTTAGGTGCAAATATAGTAAAACAATCAATCGCGGATGTGATTTTTCTTTTCTTCTTCTTTTTTTTTTTTCCCAATTTTCAGCTAACTATACAATATTACATAGCATGGTATATAATGTGGAGAAAATGATTGCGAAAAATATTCATTTCCTTAGACGAATAATATTCCTTTCACAAAATTATAAAAGTTTGATAAATTTTTAATCCTCAAACGCAATCCCAGGCAAATTTATTAGGATGCACACACCTCTTTACCTCACGAAATCAATTAAAGAGGTTTCATGAAATTTAATAATAAGACAAAATCATAGTAATTACTTTAATTTTGTTTGATTGTTCAATCATCCACCTACATTTGTTGAGTTACACAGAGAATGGAAGTTCTATGTGCTAGTATTACTATATCTACTATCTTATGAACTTATATGATTTAAAATAGATATAATAAGTGACGTATTAAGTATTCAGTAGTACAATCAAACTTGAGTATGAATCTAAGACTATTAAATAATTGATGAACCAGATTGTTAAAAATTATAAGAGGATATAGAATATTCTCCTATTTTTTCATTTATTTTATATGGATGTTTGGGCCATATAAAATGTGACAACTCATAAAAATTATTTATTAAAATAAACATGACTAGTCATACTCATCTTTCTTCCCATATCCCACATCGTAGGTTCCAAATTAATAACCAAGAGTGGATGAGTCGATTATTATCAAATTGAAAAACTTTTTCTTTAAAATAGCAAACAACCCCTTTAATTTATGTAAACAATGACTAGAAACACTTAATATAAAGCACAAACAACAACAACAACAATAATGTAGGATGTAAAAGAGCAAAGGGAAAAAAGATAATGCTCAAATTTTTATAGAATGTCCTCATTATAAGTCAATCTTCTCAAAGATATGTTCCACTGTATCCAAACAAAGAACATTATAAGATGCAAAGATATAACATTATTCTCAATTAACTTTGATTAGCCTTCTTAGCTAAACACAAAGCTTCAAAGTTTTCTTGTAGTCTAAAATTGTTCCAATACAACACCGAAATAAACCAACAACAATCTGATCAAGAAAAGAAAAAATAAGTTTGATTGGAAAAATTTAGATCAACAAGCGTAGAAGATTGTAATTATCACAGTGCGACCTTTTATATTATTATGACTATTATTTTTTCATCTCCTGGAAATTTGAAAGTCTTGGTATATGTTGCTGCTTCTTTAGTGACTATATGACACAGAGTTTGATGTTCTTTTGAACGTTAAAAATATCCTTAGATTTTTTCTCTTGTTTTGTTGTTGGTTATCTTCAAATAGATTTGAAAATTCGTACTCTAACCTGGAATGATTTGTCTTCCACATGTCTTGCTATTCCTCAATGAGTTCTTGATATTTCCCTTCAATAAAAGAAAAAAAAAAAAAAATCAAACTTCGTGATCAAGGTTGATCTAGTCTGATTTGTACGCTATTTTAGGAGAAAAAACTTCTAGCTAGAAGCTATGATTGTTTTATCATTGGTTATCTTCAAATAAACTTATAAGATTTTAATAACATGTTGAATATGTTACCTTAATATATTCAACCTTAGAGTTGGACCTCTTATTGAACCAAAAATACTTTGTTTAAATCAGTTTTGAAACATTATGTACACTCTTGGGTTATTTCAATTTCATATAGTTATAGGTTATGAGGTTTGCTCTAAATAGTCAAGTGTTTGAATTTTTCTCCCGAGTAGCCTTTGAGGTATGGTATGAGTTTTACTACTTCATAAGAACTCTAGATTTTTCCCTTGATATTTGGTTTATCTTTGTTTCGATATTTCTTAGAATTATATAAACTCAACCAAAATATTCCAAAATTTACATCACACTTAATTTGCACATTCATAAACAAAATTAGTAATTACTAATACATGTTTTGTTATTGTCAAAACCAAACTAGAAAACTTAACATGATAAGTAACTTTTGACCATTAGAATTATATAGAGAAAATGTCAAATTTGGTACTCAAACTTTACTGAAAAGTGCAACTAGGTACTTTAACTTTGAAAAGTTCAATTTAATGCCTAATTGAACTTTTTTTAACCACATTCCGACTTAACTCTATTAAGTTTTGCTGCTAATGTGGACTTGCAATTCAATCATCTAATGACACGTGGATGAGATATAGTAAAAAAATGATGCGAGAGAGAGAGGGAGAGAGAGAGAGAGAGAGAGAGAGAGAGAGAGAGAAGAGGAAGAACATATGCCATGTCTCAAAGCTTTCAAACTCAATAGCATTTGAGCCAAAACCATTTTCACCTACTAATTAGTAAACTCAAAAACCAAACCCCATCTCCATGCGAGTCAATTTTGGTATCCTAAATACTAAAGATACTTGAGTAATTGCCGTAAAAGATTTAGTTTTTACAAAATTAAGAAACACAAGAAACCTAGTGATGCTTATTTCGTACTTCAATTTGGTGTGATCAAAACACACTTTTAGAGAGAAGTTGTTAAGTTTGTCTAATCTGCTTGAGAGAGGAAGTGTCAAATCCTTTGTTCTTGGCTGATTTTTAATGGAAAACAATCATATATTCATGTCTCTTGTGAAGAATAACACATGAATTTTGTCTCATATCGAAGTTTCCTATTTTAGATAGACTTGAATTGGCGTTAATAGGAAAATTGGATTATCATGTCCATGCTATTTCAAAAAAAAAAAAAAAAAAAAAAAAGGAAGATTAGTCTTAGTGAGATGTCATTTCATATGTCCTAAAGCTCTCCAGCTTGGTCCTAGATTATTTTGATTGCTTCCAACATCAACTTGTTTTATATTAAAGAAAGGGAATGAAAATGTAGGAAAGTTTGATTCTATGACAAATGAAGATATATCCCTTGGCATATAGGATATATATAAACATAATAGAATATATAAACAAAAGGTTACTAATGATGTAAAGTTATAGAGAACACGTCTATAAGATCTATGTTTTAAATGAGCTTCTAAGAGAGATATTGTATCCAAATTTTACCTCAACTATCAAGAAATCCAAATAGACTTAACCCATGTATTAAAAATGTTATGTTTTGCTTTCACAGACCTGCTATTAATTAAGTAACGTTGTATAAGAATTAAACGTCAAATAGTTAACTCTTATACGATAGGACAGAGATCTCTAGTAAAGCAAGTGGTGAAAATTCCCTTTTGTTCACTATTGGGTGAATATCCTTAAATGATGTGCAAATGGAAAAGAAAGAGAGTTTTTCCCTTTACCTTTAGTTCAGTTAGTAATGGGTCTTGAGCGGCACAAACATATATATCTTCTTTCATAACATTAGTACACTAGAGTACTAGGATGGCACCAGATGGGCGTAATAATTTCTGAGTACATACAACATGCTTTGCGTCTCCTTCTCTCTTTGCATCTTCTCCTCTCCTCATCCGGGAGACTTAAAATCTTTCTACATTTCTAGTCAAATAGACACATTTACTCTACCAAAATTTATAGATATCCATTTGACAATTTATTGAAACAAACGACACTTGGAACTCATAGGTGTGACAACAATTTAGGTCCTCCACTTTCCTTTCCTAGGAAAGGATAGTCTGTGTATCCAACAACAGGATCTTGGGTATAAAATGTCTTCCTAATATACTTGTTCAATGGTGCATTAATCTTGAATCTGTAGACTAGATCAGGATTCGCGATAAAAAGCCGGCCATAGGACACCAAGTCTGCATCCCCATCTGCTATAGCTTTCATTCCTAGCTCTCTAGTATACCCTCCACTGCTAATAAAAGTACCCTTGTAAGCCCTTCTCCAGGTCCTGATCATCTGAGCTTCCTCATCTTCACTCCCATGCCGCCCGGATTCTGTCTGTCCGTAGGCTGTGTACCGGGGTTGAGTCACATGGAGATAGGCTAGTTTTGAATGCAAATCTGATTGAAACTTGTTAAGCCTTTCAATTACTGATAGTCCTAAGTATTGTGGATCAGAGTCCATAGCATCAAGGTGATCAATTGCAGGAGAAATTCGGACACCAACTTTGTCCATACCAATAGCTGAAACAATTGCTTCAACCACCTGCATCAAAAACTTGCACCTGTTTCTGATCGATCCACCATATGCATCAGTTCGATAGTTGATCCCGTCTTTGAGGAATTGATCAATTAGATAGCCATGTGCTCCGTGGATCTCGATTCCATCAAAACCTGTGGATAATTAGATCAATGCGTACATGTTACTGACATAGCTCCATCAATATAAAATATAGCTCCCTTAAGATCATGGTTTTCCTATTGCACAATAACTCATTCTAATTCGCCAGAGGCCCACAAATAGGACATATCATCGTATGTTTGACAATTCAGGCGACCTTAAATTTCACAACCAGTAGGGGAAGTGGAAAATAACATCAACCAACCTGCTCGAATGGCGTTTATGGCTGCTTGACGATAATGCTCAACCACCTCCTGAATTTCAGATGTTTCCAGGGCTCTAGGTTTTGGATAAATACCATGGGATTGATCGGGCATGAGTATTCTCCATCTTTTCGATATGGGTTCGCTTGTTGATGAAATTGGTGCTGCACCACCGGGCTGATAAACTGGAGAAAAAGGAGGAAATAAAACAAACTTAGCATTTCATCCTTAACCACACTCAATCAAAGATCATGCGCAAACTGCCACGATCCTGCATCAAAGTACTGCTTAGACTCTATCAAACTTAAAACTTTGCTCAAAATTCCATATATCAATTTATTTCCAGTTTATTACAGGTAGTACTATTCCAAAGATATAACTATTTGATTTAATACATGTCTATTCTCTTTTCGAGTAAACGGACCATTAGAATTTTAATGAACTCCTGACCTTCAAACCAAAACTTAAAAGGATATCGGGAAGCCTATATCTGTATTTAGAATATTCCGTAAAATAGGGTATATTACCTTGATGTGAGGCACGACCAACATGCCAAAGTTGACAAAATATGATGCTTCCCTTGGCATGAACAGCATCAACCACTTTCTTCCATGCACAAACTTGTTCTTCAGTATATATGCCTGGAACATGAGGAAACCTGTAGAACCAACAACACACCACCACACTAAGAAACTCAGCATTTTTAACGTGTAATACGACATGGATAAATTTAGACTTATTGCTCGGAAAGTTGCATGTTGTTTTTCTATTTTAAGTCCTCGTATTCATAAATTTTTCTGACGAAACTGATGAGTTAATTGAGTTTTTTATATGTTTATAGCAAATTTCGATTAGCCCGTTAATTTTGACAAAAATGTTTTTCAGAAAAAATATCTTTTCATTTTTTTTTGTTTATTTATGAAAAAGGGAGACAATTAATTAAAAATATTTTCCCTTATTTTAGAAAATATAAACTAACTCATAGCTTATTTTTCAGAAAACAACTTACAAGATATAAATACGTAAGTCATTTTTCCATTAATTCACGAATTTATCTACTAATCATTTACTATCCAAAGACATTTATTATTAATTTTTTAAATATTTTTCCTTTAGATAGATTTATTTCTCATTACAATATATGTATATTTTAATATTTTATAATTAAAATATATGAGTTACCTTGAAGTTATACAAATAAAGAAAAACTATTTTCATAGAAATAACCAAAAATATAAAAATATGTTACTCATCAAGAAAACATTAGCAAGGAAAAACATTTTTTATTAACAAATATTTTTTTCCCAAAAAAAAAATAGAGACTAAAATGAAATTTTATAAATTTGAAGAATTTAAGAAAAGAATAAAAAAGGGAGGATTAATTTACTTTATCTTCTGCATACAAAGCATTTTATATGCGCAAAATTCTTATCAAATTAAAAGTTGTCTGAGCGAAAGTTAAAGTTTATCAGAGGAAAAAAGGTCAAGATATAGTTGTTTACATATTCACACCTTGATTTAAGGAAAAAAAAATGTTTAGAAAATTGCTTATTTTTATCTACATTTTTAAAACAAGGGATAATGTTACAAATAGATCCGAACTTTAGTAAGATATGTAATTAGATTCCTAAACTTTGAAATCGATCAATTTAATAATTGAAAAACTTTGAAGTTGATCGATTTAATGCACGAAAAAACTTAACGAATGTACTATTAGTGTGGATGAAAACTATTAAATTAATCGATTTCAAAAAATTCATATACTAAATTGATAGATTTTAATGTTAAAAAACTTAATTGCATATTTTACCATTCATATATCATTTAAGACACTCACTATTTCAACAACAAAATGACAGTATAGATGGCTGAACTAGAATAATAGAAATAAAGATTTTCTCTGGTGCTTAAAAGTTAGGTTCTATACTTGTTCCGCCTTCAGCAAATGTATAATATTATATCTTAAACAGATAGCATATTTACTTTCAAAAGTTCATAAACATGATTTCAATTTCATTTTCAGACTACCAAAGACGAAAAGCTTTTAAAGCTCAAATGAAACAAAATATAAAGGCTGTTGTCTAAATGCTAACGGTCCAATTAATCGATGGCTACTACGAAGAAGAATTTGATACCGTTATTATGTTAAAAAAAATTATAAAGATATTGAATTATTGATTATTAAATTCTTATTTATCTAAATTGTAGAGGCCCATTTCAGAAATTAAGCTTTAGGTTAAATTTTAATGCCACAGGTCAGCTTATTAGGTACCAAGCACAATACAAATGTTATAAGAAAATCTGACTTGATATGCTCTAAATAAAGATCGCTACACTAATTTATCCATTCTTAACTTTATTTGGTTACCTCACATGCAAATTTTAGTTTTGAAAAAGGTGTTTTTCAACTCGTTTTGATCTTGTTTGACCTCAATTGGCCTTACAGATCTTGTTGACCTCAGTTAGCCTTCGGATAAAATGAGCATTGCTTTCTTTTCATAGAAGTTAGGCTTCTTTTATTTTCCTTTTTTTTTTTCCCCCTTAATAGCATTTAGATTCTTCATACCTACTTCCAAACCCATCCTAATATTGAAGGAAAAAGGGATTTCAATACCAATCCTAGGATCTAAGGAGGAGCCTAACAATGGCCAATAGTATTAATTTTTTATCTTTAAGTTTATCAATATGAGAGAGGTCTTTTCTCATTGCAAACATTTTGAGCATTGGCAATCTTAGGCAAATATCAAAATGCTATTGAAAAACTCTATTGATCGAGAATAATTTTGGAATGATTAAGAATACTGAGTTTGATGCCATTATCACACACTTGTCATCAACACAAGAGACACCATGTTCGCCTATTCCTTCTTCAACGTCTCTTCTTATGATATCTGCATGCATATAATCTCAAAACTATCATATCAACCAACACACCTATCACATATGACTAGCGAGTAATCCCATTCTCATCACACACATGCTTACAGCACCTAGGTTATCATCCACATTGCATATTAGTATTCCTAGTGAAACCCTTTCCCTGATCATCAGTTTTTAGAATTGAAACCTCGACAGAGTAATCCCCGAATTGATTTTTTCCATCATGTTCATTTTGTTTTTTAGTCCCCTTGGTCAAGAATTAATAATTCCTTGGAACCATAATTATTGGCATAGAAAGATACGTACTCAAGTTGCAAAGAAAGCATGACCGTGACGACCCACTTATTAAAGAAAGGGGACCATTTATGCATTATCGCATCTTTATTCCACGAGACTTTGTACTATACAAGGAATTCTCGTGTAACTCTCTTTCTCGACAAACCCCACATGAGGAAAATTATAAAAAAAAAAAAAAATAAGGATTACTATTCCTCGTTGAAATTACTTTCCTAACATATCACGATAAAGTAAGTTATGGGTCTTGATTTAAATTATTTAAGGATTAATAATGTTCCAATCATATGCGTTGTGCCTTCTTCATTAATTATGACACGTGATAGGCATAGTATTTTTAAAATATGTATACATGAAAAATAATAAAAAGGGCTCATCAGACGGAATGATGCATAGTTATTTGGGCCTTTTTGGATTATTTGATTTTTATTTGTATTTGGTTTGTTTGATATATGTATATGAGTAAAAATATTTATTTTTCATCTGTATTTATTTTTTAACAAACATCTGTTTGTAAATGATAAAAATAAGATGTCAAAACAATAAAAAAAAAAAAACAAATATAAGTCTATTTGGATTGTTTGATTTTCATATGTATCTTATCTGTATCTGATTTGCATTCATATCTTATCTATATTTGTCTTTTTAACAAACGATCTATTTGAAAATGATAAAAACAAGATGTCAAGATAGCTAAAATAAGACAAATCAAACACACTATTTTACAAAGCAATTGTTTCCATATCTCTAAACTCGTGATTCATAAGCCAGTAAAAGTTAATATTTAAGAAAAGTAGAATCGAATTGACTTTTAATAATAAGAAGTCCAACTAATATCGCTATTATCTTTCCATAAAATAGCAAAATTAAATAAAATTGAACTTATATTGGATGATAATTTGAGTTATACGTATAAAGAAGCAATCGATCCATGTTAAATTAAGAAATGGTAAGACAAGCCTTTTAAGCGAGGGTTAGGGGGTTTATTGACTTTTAATAATAAGAAGTCCAACTAATATCGCTATTATCTTTCCATAAAATAGCAAAATTAAATAAAATTGAACTTATATTGGATGATAATTTGAGTTATACGTATAAAGAAGCAATCGATCCATGTTAAATTAAGGAATGGTAAGACAAGCCTTTTAAGCGAGGGTTAGGGAGGGTAAACCCTTTTCTTTTTCTTTAAAACTAGTAGTATGGGGCATTACTTTATATATGTTCTCACCTCTTTAATGACCAACCTATACTCATGTTTAAATAATTAAAATATAATTATTACTTCTTCTAGATTTAAAATAGCTAATGTGAGCTTAAAAGGATTAAGCCTAAAATTGTAACTACATAAATGGTGTTGTGTGCTATTTTTATGGGTCCGTTTGACTATTTTTTTCAGCAGATATCAACACATTTTTCAAAATTTTTTTCTAATAAATTGTTTATTAAGAAATATATATATATATATATATATAAAAGTTGGCAGTTCTTATGAAAAGATCAAATATAAATCCGAATCAGATATATTTACAAATATCGTTTCGATACAGATACATATACGGATGAAAAACAAACCATCTAAACAGACTTTATAAATGTAAATACTTATTTATATAATATATATATATATATATGTAATTGTATATAATAAGTACACATCATATACATTATGTATGTTTGATGACTCGTTTTATGTTAGTTGCCTCAAAAGCATCCTAATGTTTAACACATTCCCTAGATCATATATTTGTATATATATACACAAAACTCTCTCAATCATACTTCTTTGCCTCTTGTCTCTTTATGCTAATAAGCAATAAGACCTACCACTTATCTCTTATTTGCGTAGATCATATATATGTATATATATACACAAAACTATCTTAATCATACTTCTTCGTCTCTTGTCTCTTTCTGCTAATCCGCAATAAAATCCACCTCTTATCTCTTAATTGCATATTTACATATAAGAGAGGCAAGTCTCACCCCATATCTATGGCTATAGTATGAAGTTTTCTACTAAAGATTTCAACTTTCTTATTTCTTATTTTACCTATTCTCACACACACACAATCACACTTCCATCTTAGTATTCACATCTCGGCTACATTTCGTATGTTATCTCTTATCTTTATCACTGCATTTCTATAGGTATTTTATATTTCAATGCATGTAGACTTTATAATCTTTCTTTTTTCTTTTAAATTCTCCATAAAATTCTATAATCTGCCCTTTCCATATCGATGAATACCATAAAGTCTTATTTCTTCTTCCTCTTCTTCTACTTCTTCCTCTTTCTTATTTTTCCTATAAACAGCTTCTATTGTCCACCTATATAATTAAAATGTAATCGATTCTCTGGCATAATGTTTAATCTCTCAAATCTTGTCCATAGAGTTCTGCCTTATGACACATTGATTTAATGCCTTTATAATATTTGCACAATATGTACATCTCCTTTATGTTATATTAAAAAAATTCAAAACCCTTTCTCTCCATTGGTCAGGCATTTTCTTAGTCATCAAATCACGTTTAAAAGTTTTTTAATCACTGTCGTACCCTTTTCCCAAAGCACTTTCATCTGGCCTAAGCACCTTTAGAAGCACAAAAAATTGAAAACAATCAACACAAGTAGGTGTTTACCTAAGAGTATAGATGAGTCAAACTTACTAAGTAAGCCACTCAAATTTGGATGATCAGGTTAGTTGAGAGTTTTATTGTGTTGAAATCAAGTTTATAATATATGATATGGTGACACACAAGCCTAATTAAGCTAAGATCAAGCAATAGTATTATTTGAGTTAGAGTTGTATATGAGCATTAGGTTGTTTTAACATTTTTTTTTTCAATTAGATGCAAATTATATTTTCATATAAAGAAAATATAAGTTAGATTTAATCTAATTAAAGTTAAACCCGCTCAGAAGACTTTGAGTTAATCTCAATTTCAAAACTTTAAGCTTAATCAAATTAGAGTAGAGCTAAAATTTTCAATGTTTTAAGAAGTTTGAGCTTGACCTTAATACTATGTTTTCTTTCTGAAAGCAGATATATAAATTCTATAAACATCTAAAAAAAGTCTTGAATAGATATCACATAATTAAACTATTAAATTATAATAAATTTCAAGAAAATCAAATAATTGTTAGAATCAATTTTTCCTAAATATTGCTTAAAATGTTTTCATACTCAACACAACCTTCAAAAATGTGTAAATAATAAATAAAAAATAAAGTGACCATAAAAATCAACTTTTTCCTAAGTGTGGTTTAAAAATCTTTATACTCGATGCAAAGTGGAGGAACAGTTATCTTGCAAAATCAGATTTTAGTATTGTACTCATTTCATGAAAGCTTTAAAATGGGTAATATCACTTCCCTTGACCCAATTAGAAAGAAAAGTTTATTTATTTAAAGCCAGACTGTAGAAAGATAGCATGTATGTAAATTAAGCTAATTAGTAGCTAATTTATAAATTTAAAAAAAAAAAGAAACAGAATAAAAAAACTCAAAACAATACAAAACCGACCCAACCACCACACGTTACGACTTACGACAGGAAATTTTTTTATATATTCATGGGAAATATTTTTTTTTTTCTCCCATAGCAGCGTGGGACCCACAATCCAATTAGTATCTAGGAACAATCCAACGACAGATTCTGACCAAATACGTTTTACGAAGTCCAATCATCTTACGAGACTCACCCGGCTGATGTATTGGACACCATCGTCCCTTCCGTAATCAACAAACCTCCCGGCGTTGATCTCTGGGAGTAGTACTCCGCCAGAGCCGGCTGAGGTATGCCGTTCAGCGCCCTGCACCGTGTCATCGGGGCCAAAACCACCCTGCACCGACCAACCAACCAACCAAAAATTTAACTAAAAAAAAGCATAAAAAATTGGGAAAAAACAAAGGAAAGGAAAGAAAATAAAACCCACTGACCTGTGAGATAGATCAAACTTGCCCATCTTGTATGGAGTGAAAAGATCTGCCATGTTTTGTTTAAAAGAAAACCAAAAAAATAAAGGGAAATGAAAATAGAGAGTCAAGAGAGGGAGAGGGATATAGAGGGATGTGAATAGGTAGGGAAGGTTGGTTATCGTAGAATTTAATATTTATGACAAAGGTCTTTGCTTGACCTTGATGCTGCTGTTGTTACAGGTATATAAAACGTGTGTGGGACTTGGGAGGAACAATCCACGTGAGAATGTGCCCATATCATCAAATAAAGTAAAGCAATAGCGGTCGGCACGAGAAACAAATATTTGACGGGATTAATATGTTATTTTTTTTAAATAAATTATTTATAAAAAATATATAGCTACGAATGAAATACAGATTATTTAAACAGATCCTAATACATCAAATAGATAGTTGAATAGTGAATAATTATCAATGATTTTGAATATAGGAACAAAACAGCATGTAATATATATACATATATAATATAATAATAGGACCATCACTTTCTTTGGATATGCTGACTTTATTTAGTTTTTATAAGAGTTTATCTATTTTCTTCCCTTCATTATTCATACACCTGAATGATTAAAATTCTCTAATAATTCATTCATCCACTTTCTTTCCTTAGGTAATTTATTTCATTATCCCAAATAAAACCTTACTTTATCTTTTATAATAAATAAGAGTCCATTCATTTTCTTCTCCTTTTTATCATTCCATCATCCCAAACAAAACCTTAATATATTCAAATGCTATTTAGTACTTTAAATATTGTCTATTTCTTTTTCTATTCATTTGTTCCTTCCATATGTAAAAAAATTAAAAAGAAAATTATTTTAGATCTTTGAGGAAAACCCCAAAATATTGAAGGATTTTACTACAATAGTAAAAAAAAAAAAAAAAAAAAACCTTGAAAAGGTTGAAAAGGTAAATCCTTAACAAATTAATTTATGTTAAGAGTGAAAAAACTTAACGTGTGTAATTTTACCAATAATCTTTGTACAACAAGAATTTGCCTATTTATTTATATTGAAACGTTGATATGTTATAAAAAAACTAGATTTTAAAAACAAAATTTCTATTTTTAAACATAAATTTATATCACAAAAATCATTGTTACTAATTATTTTATAGAAATATAATTTATTTTACCAATTATCCATACCAAAATTTCAGTTTCTACAGGACATTTTTCTTATTGTATTAATGTTGTAAAAACTAGTATTCATTACTTTTGTCATACTAACTGCGTTTGTTTCAAAGAAAATGTTTTTCTAGAAAACATCTTTTCATTTTTTTATGTTTGTTTTAGAAAAAATGGGATAATTAATAGAAATTTTTTCTTTATTTTAAAAAATATAGATACATTCATAACTTATTTTTTGGAACATAACTTACAAGATATAAATGCTTAAGTCATTTCGCAATCTATTTATAGGCTCATCTACCATCATCACTATCAAAACATTTATTATTGGTTTTTTAATTTTTTTGGTAGATTTATTTTTATTATAATATATATAATTTTTTATATTTAAAATATATAAGTTACCTTGAAGTTATATAAATAAAGGAAAAGTATTTTTATAAAATTAGCTAAATATTTAAAAATATGGTACTTTAATAAAAAAAAAAAAAAAACTTTCGAGGAGAAACTTTTTTCATTAACAAATGTATATACGCAAAACAAACAGGGCCTAAGATTTTATTTGTATATATTCACTATTGATCCATTCACTGATATCTTAATATTATTTTCGTCTTTTTTTTTTGGTAAGATATTATTTTTGTTATTATCATCATAATAGTTTTTCGGTAGACCCGTCTCAATTGTGAATGGCTAGACAGGCATGCGGGGCACCTAAAAGGCGTCTTTTCGAAATTCGTCATGTGAACATCGTTGGCTTGGTATTTAGTATATTTGTATGTAATTATGTTGGTGCATTTCCAATTTTGACCGATGGCTGAAAGTGCCACGTTGAATAGGACATGTTTTCATCATGCTTTGTTGACCCAATTTTCCGCCGGAGACGGCACGATAAATCCAATGAACTGACCGGATTATTGTGGATGATTGGTTCTCGAGATGGGGAATATTAAACACACAGAATGTTAAATTAATGTAGGAACTATGTTTGCACTTACTATGATTTATGCATAAACTAACTTTGCCTAGAAAATCAACATTTTTCAAGAAGTTGAAAATAGGGCCAACTCTTTGAGCAAATTTATTGACGGTACCCAAACATTTTTATTTATAATGATACGGTACTTTAAAAAAGTTTTGTATAAAAACAGTGTCCGAACTTTTTAAAATTTTCATATATAGCACTTTTAGATGGAATTGGTTCTTTTTTCCATAAAAATGTGACATGTAATGAGAATAGAATAAAATAATTTTTCATTTTTTTATTTGTGTTTTGACTTTCCTTTCTCTCTCTTCTTCTTCTTCTTCCTAACTTCAATAAATTGATTCAAATTCATCAAAAGTCCAAAAACCAAAAATCAGATATTTTCTTAACATGTGATTCAAATTCATTAAAAATCTAAAATCCCAAATCTAAGATTTTCTTAAAAACTCATCCTTTTTTTTTTAACTCATGATAGAAAAAAAAAATGTAAGATATCATAATATGTAAGATTTATGTTAAAGATGATTAGATCCAATTTGATCTTGTCAAGAAAAGGAGAAAATGAAGATCCACAAAAAAGTCTTAAAAAAAAAAAAAAAAAAGCTGGAATCTTTTCATAAAAGAGGCAAAAATTCATCATATTCCTCATGAGGAACAACATGACCTTCTTCATCCTAGGAATTCTCTCTCTCTAAACCATTTTCTCTCACTAGCCATCTACTTCACTGAACTTGGCACCTCCTCCTATCCAAAAAGATGCACAACACAACTAATCCAATACTGCCAAACCTCCAAAAGCACTTTCTTCAATTAACTTACCTCTGCCACGAGTCAATCCGGTACACCATACCTTACAGCCTAATGTCAACCAATCTTGGCAGCTTCACTAGACATCGAGTCAACTCACAGCTCCCCATTGCCACTGAGCAAAACAAAATAACCACTAAAAGTCAACCGTTAAACTCCAAACTCACCTAATCAAACACGGTAGTGACAATAAGTCAACGAGCCAAACAGTCTTGCAAATCCAAAGTGGTTATGGTCATCAAATTGGGGTTTTTGTTCCAACACCACTAGCATATCCTAAGTATAACATGCACAAGCTTCCTTAAAATAGTATGTTTATCGCGAACATTTGCTAGCCACATTTTAAATGATGGAATCCTTTAATTATTTTCTATTTTCAACTGAATTTAAAGTAGCAAAATAAATCTCATAAAAACATTTCTTAAGTCTACTCTCTTGAGTAAATCATTCACCATAAAAACAAAACCATACCATCAGATATCTCATATACCTTTTAATGTGATATACAAAGCTTCAAAACTTTCTAAATTACAAAACATGGGCTCCACTCGGCCCTTTAAAAATTACAAACTCAAAATATAAATCCAGTTCTTTAATCAACAAAGAAAAACAAACTATATACATTATTCGATCTTAACTCACTATACTCATCCACAAACTTCTCCCAAGTCGAACCATACCGAAATAATCAATATCATCATCCAATCATCCACATCATCATCATATCATCAATCATCATCAACAACTGGAAAGAAACAACAACAACAATAGTGAGCCGAAGCTCAGTACACAATAACACTATTGTACATGGAATGACATAAAAACCTAACCAAATGAGATGTAACAACAATAATTTATTATCTTTAAATTAAAATGAAACAATCATCACTGGACAACTCACACTTTGAAACAAGCTTTTGGGAATATGGGGGTCATGAGTAATAGTAGCTGCTCAAAGGGTTGATATAGCAGTCCGAATACTTATATCTCATATATGAGATAACCGAAAACGAAAAAATAACCTCATCTAGGGGTCACAGCCGTTACACATACTCTACCCATCACAATCCATAATATAATAAGTCACAACCAGTCCCATAAACGTGAGTCCTACTATATTACTTCTCTTCGATCAAGATAGGCATTACACCGACATTGTTTGCCTCATCAGTTACTCGCTGAGCCATTTATGAATCGCCATTGCATCATGACAAACCATTGCATTATGGTATTTGTCATTGCATCGTGACATGGAGGTGACCTAAGAGCCTAACCACGTGCCTCGCTTGGGACAAGGTAGTCGCTCCCCAGACTAGATTAAAGACACATGCACAAGCAATACTCACTGATTATTAAACCATCTTTAAGCATTAGTTTATCAAGAATGTCTATCCTAACAAACAACAATCACGTCACTGCGTATCTTTAAATGATGTCCACAATCTAAAAGAATTAGAAGACGGACCAGAGGGAGGTCTCAAAAATAAACATCCGTTTAAGAAATTAAACTATATAAGCAACTCAATTATTTATTATCTTATATCAATTTCATATTAAACATTCCTTCTTATGTTTGTATTTGATTAGACATAACATAAGAACCTCATTATGGCTGTGAATATTGTCCCTCCAAGATACGAATAGTTCTCCATTGTCTGTCAAATTATCTTTTATTAAACCTAGCTTTGGTCTAACATATTTTAAAAATCACGTACTCCTTATTATTTAAGGTTTAATCTTACACAATTAAGCTAAGCTAATTATAAGATAAGTCTATATTATTCTAATCTTAACCAAGTCGATTATACTTAGTCAATCTACTTCATTTTAGTTCATTTATATTTATTAAGCCAAATTGATCCTAAGTTGATTAACTAAGTTCCTTCCATGTTTAACTTCTATGTTAACTCAAATTAGCTATTAAACCTACCAAATTGCTTAATTCATTCTTAATCATATCATTTAATCAATATAATATATATTAAATATCATTTATCTTTTTCATTTTTCATTTTATTTTTTTAAATTTGCATTTTTATAAAGAACACAGGCGGTATATGATCGTGCAATTCCTTGTGTTTCCTTTATAAAAGAAACATGCCCAAACAAATACAACGTGCATCTCATTGTGTTTCACTTATGGTTTCCATCTCAGAAAGAAGCACGGTCAAACACATTAAACTATATATTGGTCGTGTGTCACTCAATATTATAACATTTGAAAGCAGAAAGAAACATGGTTAGATACAATATGTCATGTTACAGTCATAAGTTAAAAATAAACAAGAAACACAATGTAAAGAACGAGTCATGTTTCGTCTTAAGGAGAAGCATGGCATGATAGGATAAGCCGTGTTCATGTCAATATGAAGAACGGATCATGTTCCGTTTTAACGAGAAGTACTGCGTGATATGACAAGTTGTGTTCATGTTATGCTTCTCCTTAAATAGAAACACGATGATATATATATATATATATATATATATGGGTGTGTTTGTCCCATATTTCATCAATTTTTCTTAAATGTTTGGACGTCAGTGAGAAATACGATGGAACACATATAGTCGTGTTCTAGCAGTGTTTCTTCTTAATACATGAAGCATGCAATGAACAGAGAGGAACATAAGGAGATACAACATCCCATGTTTTAGTTGTGTTGTTCTAGGAATTTATGTTATTTTTGTTAAAACGAATCAAAGAAAAGCATAGCGTGATACACGAGACCATGTTCCAGCCATGTTTCTTCTCTAATGCTTTAAAAATCCGTTGTTTTGAAAATTTAAGAGGAGCACAGCTAACTACAACTCCTTTTGTTCATCTCGTACTCATTACTCTGTTTTTATATTTCAAAAACTTAACTCATTTGGCTACTTGATTTACATCATTTTTCAACATCTAACATCTTTTAATCAACATATAAGCTTATAATTATCATTCCTAACATCTATTTTTATATTTTTACTTTATCTAACTTCAAATTATATCATAAATCACCCAACCTAGATTCTAACTTACATGTTCATACATTCATTGTTCATCAACTTTATCACAAATACCATATATAACTAGCAACAATTCATCAAATATATACATATAAAACAACCCAAATAAGAAAACAACTTATCTTATATTTTTGGCAAACATAGGCTTGAGGATATTACATGTATAATGTTGCTTAAAAAAAAATATTGTTATTGTATTGCACATTGGGGGTGCGATGCAAATTTTTTTAAAATTTACACGTATATCGCATTTTGGTCATGCGATATACTATAAATGTATATCGCATAACTAACGAGCGATGTATCACTCGTTGGTTATGCGATATATGAGCAAAACTGTATCACACAATCTTTGTGTGGATACACAAGCTTCTATTTTTTATTTTTCATTTTTTTGTCTTGGTCGCTATATCTTCACTCGAAGATGCAATAAAAGTATAAATCATTGTATCTCATCTCCAAAATGCGACATAGTAATACTATTTTGATAATTTTTTTTGTATAATTTATATTTGTATTTTTTTTTTCAAAAAACCCTATACATATGTTCTACCTCACAGGCTTTTTGATCTTCGTTTCTTATTGTTGAGGTTATCTAAACTTATTTCCATCTTCTATCTTCTTTTCCCATCCTTGATTTCTTCATTAGCCATAATTGAAATTTGAGATTTGGAGTTTGATTTTGAGAAGATGAAAAGAGAAAAAGAAGAGAAGGGATGGGTGCAAGAGGAAAACATAAGCAAAAAGGAAGGACAAGAGAAGGAAAAAATAAAAAAAAAAATAAAAGAAAGGATAAGGTTTTAAAGATATTTTTAAGATAAGGGTGTTGGATTTAAACTTCTCTAATTATTATATTAAGAATCGTAAATAATTAGAAATTAATTTAAGAACATATATATTAGAAATTTATGACAATATAAAAACACAATTCAAAGGTTTAGTTTATGAAAATCTGATATTTAACTCGTATTCGGGTTTAAAATTGATATTATTAAACAATTGATTGATTTAGAAGATGATAAGGATTTTATAAAATGAAAGTTAACTAAAATTAAGGGTTTTAAGAAGAATTTATCAAGTATTCCAATTGTTTGTCTAGGAATTTAAAGATTTGAAATTATAAGAAGAAACATAATGAATTGATGATTGAGAGAACTAGAATAATTTGATTTATAAAATTAATAATCGAAGAAAATAGATATTTTGAAAAGAATGTTTAAAATCTCAAACCTCAATTTAACCTATTTTCATAATTTAATTATACACAATATCTAATCATGTTCTATTATTTAATCCCTTTATTTATTTAAACTATCTAAAATATATTCATAATTAACTATCTATTCTATTATATTAAATTGTCTTTAACTTAACTAGGTGAGAGTTTTTTAACATATTTGCTATCTTTGAATATACAAATAAATCAAATAGAGTATGCTTACGAGAGTCAAAGCTCTTTTGTGAATTGTTCATATAAGGCTCTACATAAGAGGATACTTGATAGGAATCAAGCACAAGGTCCTATCATGAGAGCATGGGCAAGAGGGATCCAAGGACTGATGCAAGGAATCCTTACCAAGACCACCAATGATGGGGTGGATCATTTTACTAAGCGTTACCAAGAACATACCTTGAGCTTAGGAATGGGGTTGATAAATATTTATGTAGACAATTTAATAAACAATGATCACCAAGTAGATGAATGAAAGGAAAAAATTCAAAGGATGAGTGAAGGCTCAAGTGGCCAGCTAAACCTATGGCCCAAGATACGAGCAATGTAACTCCTAGGCCTACATAGCAGAACATCCCTTAGTGGACATGGCCTATGCCACTAGTCATGCCCATCAATGTAAGGGAACACAAGTCCTCTATAGAGAAGACCATGATCTAAGATATGGGCTATGGCATGAGCCATGAAATTCACTGAAGATACCCCTTGATAGGGGTTGTGGTCTTCTTTAATCTCATATGACTTTCTCTTTTTATTTTAGGTAATATTCACTATTTTTCCATTTTGATGGTCCTATAAATATCTCCTGAACTTGTCACTTATTTCATTAGTAATGTTTGAATACATTGAAACATTATTTCTTTGTATTACAATCATAAGATGTCAAATTTATTTTGGTTGAGGAGGCTTCTTAGGGAGAAGAAAGGCTCCCATAGTCAACTGATGTAGCATTTTTTCCATTTCATTCATTAGGGACTTTGTTTGGTTTAGATGGTCTAACAGCTTTTAGTTATCTTCTAGTAGATTTTGGACTTTCCTTTCAGCTTTTTGGGCCTTTTTTCTCCTAGAGATAGGCCTTCATCTCAGCCAGTCAAAGGTGTGGATTCGAGATCTCTAAGATGCAAATAAGTCTCACCATCTCTTGCAAATACCTTGATATCTTCCTGACAAATTCATGAAAAATTATTATTAGTCGTTTAATATTTCATTTATTTGAAAATTATTTAAAAAGTGAGAAAATTTATTTACAGATTTTTCTTTTTCATACTGACATGATATATGTACTATTTTACAAGAGTATGGACTTTTTTTAGACTATTTACAATTGATTACAATACTAAGAACAAATCATTATTTTACAACGTACAAATTTATTTTACATTACATACTATACATGCATTAAGTGTTGAAACATACAAATCACATGGATGCAGATATTGGGGTTGAAAACTAACCAATAATGGGGCAATTCCAATATTTTCATTTGAGTTACAACTTTATTTTTTTAAAAAATAAGATAGATAATTTACAGGATAAGGATTTCAAAAGTATGTTCTAGTATTATTTATTCGCTAACCGTGTTTACGGATGCAATTGGGTGGGTTCTAAAGGTTCCTCGATTAACGAACTGTTGGTCACATTAACAAAGTAGGGGGCTACTTCGCGGCTCGTGTGGTGGTCACCACAACACCCAAGACTTACTAGGGCCTCTCATCCTAGGGTCCTAAGGTGGCCTAGTTTTGACTATATTTAGCACACATTTGAATTCATAAATCCCCCTATCCCTACCCCTTCCCCCAACCCCAACTACTGCAAAATATATACATATACATATATATAGAGAGAGAGAGAGATGTGCCTCTTTTAGGGCACATTAAAAAAAATAGTATCTTTATCTACGCCACTTAAAGAGAAGATTAGTACAATTATTTACAGGTTAAGTATTATACAAATTTAAAAAAAAAAAGAGCATTAAAGGGAGTAAACTTTAACTTAAGAATCTCTAAGTGGCTAGCTCTCTTAAAAAATTGATAGTGTAGGATTTTTCATTTTTTGTTTGATTTCTTTCAATTCAATTAGTGTTAAACCATTTCCCATTTAATACAAATTCTAAATTGGGAACTAAAAGAGATATTCAATTTTAAAATGAAAGGAGTAGCCATTTGACCATAGTCTGGAAAAATTACAAGTTAAGACCAATGGGTTGTTTATTCTTAATTTGGCTATGGGTCTATAATAAAAACTAATTTAAAAAATTATTCAAATTACCAGAAATTCTTAAGTTTGGGGGCTACCATATTAAAACCATATGGTTTCTAGTTAAAAATTTGTAGTTAAAGTTTATCTTTTCAATGCTCCAAAAATTTATCAATGTCACAAAGTGTAACATTTACAATAATATTTACAATTTAATTACAAGTCACTAGTAAATTATTTTAGTATTTACAAGATCTAACAAAAATCAAATTAATATCTACAAAAGAATACGATGGAACAAAAACTTTTTCAAATTTTAAGGCGCCTACGTATCCATTAATTAGGATCAAATAATACGCGGTTCTTTTATAAAAAAAAAAAAAAAAAAAGCTTAGTATGTTGGTCAATTTTAATTTTAAAACTCATTTCACTTTAAGTCTATTAATTTTTATTAATATGGAAAAGTTTACATCTTCAATGATAAGAAAAGTCTTATCATAGCTCTATTCCATTCTTCCATAATAGGAATTCCATTACAGCCTTATTCATTCAGCAAAGTGAATGAGCTTAGTATAAATTAACAATTTCCTATCATATTTCTATTGTTGGAAGTCTGATAAAACTAATGGCCAATCCAACAAACAAGATTTTTGGGATTTTAAGTGCATGAGAGTTTTTTAAACAATCTTTGTAAAATAATCTATTCAAGATATGATTGTTGGATATTAAAAAAACCTGAAAAAAAAGAAAAAGAAAAAGAAAAGTACACTAGTGTTTACAGTTGTTTTATTATTTCATGGGGATTCTGATTCTTTATTATTTGAATTTCCACACAAGAACAAAGATACATCTTATTTTTTTTTAAAACACTTGTAATTTTAGATATGTCTTTACTTATCATTTTCATAATATGCCTAAAATCAATATTCAAGCTAGAGCCTTTGTAGTTCAGATACTTAGAGTAGTCGTTACTTATACTAATAAAGCCACTTATATGATTGATATTTTGATCCTCCAAATTAAAGCTAAATCTTTATATTAAGTCAACTTAATAGAGTAATAACTTTTCAAGCTCTGATACATTTTTATGTCATTCATCTATTATAGAAATACATTTTCAATTTTGTTTAATTAAGTCGAGCGAACATGACAATCATATTACATTTGTGTACTTATGATATACACTAAAGACACACATAGACACATCTTCACATTTGCAATTCATTGAAATACTGACACTTGGAGTTTATCCAACATAAGCACCTAGTCAAAGGTTTAGGGAGTAAAATTTCAATTGCACAAAATATTGTAAAGCAATTAGAAGATTTTTTTTTTTAAAAAAAAAGCCCCACAATAAAAGGCATATTGCCAATGTTTCTCATGCAATGGTATACATTGTTGAGTAAATAGCTTAATTTGAGAACATGTTTTGTAAATTTTCTCTAATTTATAAATGAGATTTTTAAAAGTTTTAAAATAATGTTTAATATTATTATAACGTTATTTTTTTTTCTTATGATCCATTAATGTTATGTTAATTACTCATGATAGCATTTTATGGGTTTAAATTTTGAAAAATTTAAAGAAAGAAGATCGGTAAATCCATTTTATTGATGAAGAGTATTTGGATATAACTTAGTAGACCCGACATCGACCTAATAGGCTAGTAGGTCCATGAAGAATCTCATAAATACTTAGGCTAAGAAGCTCTATAAGTGTCACGGTTCAAGAGTTAAGGGCCTTATGGGGGTATTTAAATTAGGCGTATAGTGTTGTGAGTGGCATCAGTAGAGGGTTTGTTCGGGGTGTCGGTTATAGTGAAGATGAGTCTAGCCTTCCATGAACAAACTAGTTGGGAGTTGATACCGCTCTCCTGATGAGGTCAAGATAAGCTAAAACCAGTTGATACAGTTAAACCTCTCAAACATATAGAGGATCGTGGAAAAAGCTAAGAGGACGTTCCTTATGAGAATGCAGGGTTCGGAACAAACTTGGAAAATCAAAAGAGATAAGGCTGGCTCGCCATCCAATTTAGTAACAAACGATGATATGAGGGATGGTCGAGCACTGCACGAGAACTCTTTGATGGGTAAAACTCTTGTCCCCTGACAATTAGTATTAGATCTAAAGTTTCCAACTCCATAAGACTGCTTAAATGCTACCTAGAGTGCTTAACAAGTGGGTAGTTCTTGTTGTCGATGCAGTTCATGTAGGTGAAGCTTAAGCGGAGTAGCCATAAGAGAGAGGACATCATTACCAGAAGACAGTTGTGTCACGAGTCGTGGAAACAAGATTTTACTCTAATCTTGTTGTCAATTCAACTCGTGTGGATGAAGCTCAAGTGGAGTGGCCACTAGAGTGAGGATATCGTTGCTTGAGGGCAGCTGTATCGCAAGTTGGGGTTGAAGCAAGATCATATACTCAAACCTTATCGTTGGGCAACTCAACAAGAGACAATCTTAGAGGATGGAGGAATGGGTAACGGTGAGAGGAAGCCTGTGGAAGCCCGAAGTCCTAGTGAGATGATATTGGGTGATTGACAATAGGTGTGTAGAAAGGGTGAGAGATTGAGAGTGGGTAGTGGCAACAACAGATTTGCCTCATGACAAGGATGCCATGAATTTAAGTGGAGAAAAGTGTCACAATCCGAGAGTTGAGAGCCATATAGGGGTGTTTAACTTGAGCGTATAGCATTGTGAGTAGCGTCAACAAAGAGTTTATTCGAGGTGTGGGTTATATCTAAAGGTGGGCCTAGCCTCTCGTGAACAAACTGGTTGTGAGTTGATACCGCTCTCCTAATAAGGCCAAAGTAGCCCGAAACCAATTGATATAGTTGAACCTCTTGAACATATGAAGGATTGTGGGAAAGCCAAGAGGACGCGACTTACGAGAATGTGGAGGTTTGAAACAGACCTAGGAAATCAGAGAAGATAAGGCTAGCTCACCATCTAGTTTAGCAACAAATAATGATATGAGGGATAATTGAGCGCCGCATGAGAACTCTTTGAGGGGTGAAACTCCTATCCTATGACAACAAGGGCCCGTAACTCACAAGACCTCAACCACGCGAGGATCTTGACCTTATGATGAAGCTCTACAAGGGCCTCAATCTGACGAGGACCTTGGCTCCTCACTTACCATTGCTTGGGTTCTACACGATGAGAACCATATCTCCGCGTCTCACTCTAATCTCCTCGGTGGAACAACTTTGGGCTTGGCTACCTCCACCATGAGGAGAGATCACCTGGGGTCTAAGGTCATCTATCTTTTTATGGGCTTAGGCTTACGTAAAACAAGATCATATAAACCCCCATTTAAGGTATGACAAAAAACTATAAATAAACCCTTACCCCCAAAAATATGGAGATCTTATCTTATTCGACACTTCATCTGATAGTGTCTTACTTTCTTAAGCTAACAAACTAACTTAAGTATCGGAATGGTCATACCGAATAACTCTCCAATATATTACTAAATGTGTTTTGAGTTCACAGGTCCATCACGTTTTAGCACTTTATCTACCGACAGTTGATCACTTGCAACACATTTCCCTACTTATTTATTTATTTTTTTCTTTCTGTGTTTTCATTTCGACAAAGAGATAAAGATAAAAGAATTAACAAACTTGTTTCATCCACTCCGAGAATAACAAGACCTTAACAATTCTACAACCCACTCACTTTGTGGTAGATGGAAGAATTATTTTGAAATGGACCCAATGAAAAGACTTATGCATTGGACTAATATCTTTATGTCGTGTAATGCTCTTCAGTGGAAAGGAATATCCAGGGCCGCAAAAAGAGGAAAGTCCATTACGACATTATTGAGATGTAGACGTCAACTCGGTACCGTCCTAGTTCGGGCACTATTTGGGACAATGGAGAGGGCAGGGACTGGGTAGCTCATGGTTCACCTCTACTTTTTGGTACAAAAATAATATTGTATGTCGCCATCGACGTATCGTAGTGCTTTGAAGGGTCTTGCTTCTCCCAAGAAGTCTTATATAAGGTTTTGATACCATACCATCAAATTATTTATGCTGTTTGATGATTTTAAAATGATGAAGGTACATGCTATATCTTATCTCTAAGTATAAGGTTTTAAATTTTTTTTAAATCGAATCTTATCCTAATTGCCTAGAATGAATTTTGAAAAGACAAAACCCGTAATTTATATACATTTCAATAAGTGGATGATATGTTGAACATCGTTATCATCGTAGCTATACAAAATTTCAATCATCTCATCAGTTATCTAGCACCACATCAATTCTAGCACTATTGAGATGGACGATATCTATTTGAAATTCGATACGCAAAAGTACTATAAATGGCTATTAGATAAATAATCTAAATTTAAATTATTCATTATTGCTCCTCTCCAAAATTTCCAAAGCTGTCTTGTTTTACCCCCACCAGCCCCACACAAGTCCAACAGGGAGTGTTTTTTTTTCTCCCCCCACTCCTTCAAAAGTAGGCATCAGACTAGTCTAATGATATCTGGTACCAACTAAAACCTGGCTCCATATAGGGATCATTCTTAAAAATATGCCCATGATGATTTTTTATTACAACACTAAATTTAATAAAAAAGATATCCAAAAATTTGTTGCCGAAAAATCTAACTTCATAATTAAGAAACTATGTTAATGAGTAACTTAAAAGTAATCATGCGTTCTAGATTTAAGCTTAAAAACTTTGATCATGCAAGGGAATTGAGAGATCGGGTCAAAGACCAGCAAAAATTGGGAGTTTCTCAGGTCTAAAATCCATCCAATTGCAACAAAACAAAGATGTAAAGAAAAAGGAATGAATTAAGGGCAATGTTAAGAATCCAATGGACGGTTGAGATCTTTGTGCCAACCCATTTTCCATAAAATAAATATAAAGGAAAGAATGGATGAAACTATAAAGCTAATCATAAAAAACATAGAAGGCCTAGGATACCTTTAATTCAAGAAGACTATTCTAATTTTATCAATATCTATTATGATCTAGTGTTTAGTTAATCAATCTTACTTTAATAGTAAAAAGTAACTGTAATTATTAAAGCAGTAGGTAGATCTGAAAATAAAGCAATAATGGAACATGATAAATTAAGATAAAGATCCATGATGATCCTTGAAAATATGGTAACAAAACATTGGAAAACCTGATTTTTGTCTGTTATTGAATCATTTTACCTTTTTTTTTTAACATCTTATAGAAAACTACTACTAAACTCTAGTCACTCTTCCTCTTTTATCTCATATATATGCTCATTTCTATATAAATTCTGACTATGCCTGCTAGTACTATTTTTATTTAAAATTATATAATCAATTAATTTTTTTTACTTGTGGAAAATGATAGGGGTAGATATGTCTAACATGTTAGTATGTGTTTTTGGAAATTTATTTCCAAGCTTATATTATTTTTACATATTCATTTTCTGATTTGGGAGGGGTAAATAAATGCCAGAGAATCCATGAAATGGAAAAGAAAATGTAATAAAAATTGGGCCGCATTTCTCAGAGTTGCCAAAGGGTCCATATAAGCCCACTATGAGGGCTCTAGAGCTTCAATCTTGCACCCACTGCCGAAAAGTTCTTTAAACACTTGATTATTTTGGCCTTTTGTTCAATAATAATAAATATAATTGCGGGCAAAAGAGAGAGAGAGTCAGAGAGACACTACTTGTGTGTAAAATAAAATTTTCAAAATATATAATTTCTCTTCGTATAAAAAATTGCTTTAATTTTCAAATTTTAAGTTATGAAACTATATAAACTTTTAGAAATCAATTTATTATTTTTTGACTATTTATTGTTAAATTATTTTCCTTTTAGGAGAAGATTAGGTAGTTTCATATTTGCATTAAAATTCTCCCCTCCTTAGAAGATGACAGTCTACCCTCAGCCTGTAACAAAGATGATGTACATCATGTACTCAGAGATACAAGCTTTCCTTTGAATCAATAAGTTTTCCAATCTAGTTATAAATTTATAAATCTTACATAGAAAACACAACAACAACTTGACAATTTATTTAAAAAAAAAAAATTGAAATTCTTTGAAGGCAATCATATAAAGTTTTACTAGTTAATGGGTTGCTACTTGCCTTAGAAAAGCTTACCCCTTTATCAATCATAATATTTCTTATACCATATTTTTATTATTTTTAAACAAATATTTGTCAAAAAATAAATATTGATAAAAAGCTAGCAGTTTTCTCATAAACAAATCAAATATATACGATACAGATATAATACAGATAAATTACAAATATAAATTAAATATAGATATGACGGATAAAAATCCAATAATTCAAATAGATCCTTATCGGTAAAAGATAGAGGTTCTTGATGTAGATAAACGGAATAGCCCATAGAAGTTCATTGAATTCTTGATTGTGAATTTGTGATTAGATTATTGTAGTGAGCCTTAACTATTACTCACCGTGTTTGGTACTTCACATTTGCACATGCTATCCATTTGTAAGGCAAACTACCCTTAGCATAGGCAAGGGAATTGGGCACTTTTTCACTTTTTAAGAATGGGCAAATATAAACTAATGATACCAAACTTTGGTCCAAGGTAAATAATAATGATGTTAAACCAAGTGCATGAGTGCACTTTAGAAGTTGCAGAGCGAAATCATTATCCAGCTATCTTTACAAGAAAATGAAAGGCTCAATTGATCAATAGACTTTGTTCCCTTTGTAGAACCACGTTTAATGATGTATTGGAATACTTTTTTTTTTTTTATGTCTAAGATAACGAATAATAAAATTTTTTTAAAAAATTTTCATTAAAAAATGTAATTGATATTGAAAAGTATAAAAAAATTATATATTTTTTTCTTTTTTTTTTAATTTAAATTTCATTGAAGAGTGCTCAAGGAGATTAGATGGCCATATTATAGGTCTCTATTTTCTTTCCATTTAGTAGGATAAAGATCTTCAAAACCATGCTCTCACTTTCTAGTGAAGCTAGAAAAAGCTAGTTAGGTACACTCCGGTAATAATTATGAAGAGTGGCACTACTCATCATCAACCACAATTAGGAATCACACAAGGTATTTAAATGGCATTTATAAATAGGTTTAACAAAGTGCAATGCCTACTTCACCTTTATTTGATACATTGATATAAAACAAACAAAATAATGTAAAACTTATTGGAAAAATAGAGCGGTTTGCTTCGGGTTTACTTTAATTTGACACTTATTATAGACTGAAGTCCTAAGCCTCTTCAACATAAATAGATAGAAATCTTACTTTTCAAAGCACGGATTATTTTTTCCATGATTGTTTTATTTTTAAAATTAAACTTTTTTTTATTACAAAGTACGCAAATCTATAAATTTCCTTACAGTCCATTCACTTAGCATGGATAGCTATTTATTTTCTTCTGCTATTATGGTGTTCACTTGAGAGGAATGAGAATTCCTAATGAATTGCTAGTATGTAAAATGATCAATAGCAATTTATGTACTCACCTCATTAATTGTCATTGAATGTTTTATTTTTCAAACATTTTCATAGATATCCTCATATTGAATATATCACATGTATAATTATTTTCTTTTTATAATAAATACAGAGAGTATTATAGATATTTTACTTTTTTTTCTTCAATAATTACTTATTGGAAAATTCTATGGTTCCGTCACTATCCAACGGCTCATACTATGCTCAGTTGGGATTGAACCATTAAAATAATTAATATTCTAATTACTATATTTATTTTAACGATTAGATGGTTGAATGAATGTTCTATCGATAGAACCTCCTTACTCGTTTTACTTTTTATACTAAGTAAACATAGGTAATAGCCATTACAACCTATTACATTCCCTTTGAATTAAAAATTTATTTCTTTCTTAATTTTTTACATTGGGGATCATCATTTTTATGATAATGGCATTGGCACTTAATTTCACAAGATCTTTTTCCAATTAAAATTTAATTAATTAATATGAAATAAATATAACAAAAATGTAGAAACACCGAATTGGGTGGACCAAAAATGAAAAAAACAATAAAAACAAAATACAGATAACAAGGAAGGGCGTTTACTTGTGCGGTGTACACAGTACGCTATCCTCATGATGTGAAAAAAGATTGCTTCACTTCATGAATTTTATTCTGTCTTCAATTGCACCCTGATCAACTTTTTGAAGAGTAGAAGTTAATGAAATAAATATATAAACGCTAACAAATTTAGTAGTTTAGTGCAATTATCTAGCATATGATTATTATATAAAAAAACCTTTACAATCTAATTTAATTATTAAAATAAATATAATAATTAATATATTATTATTTTAATGATATAATTATAATTAATTATAAATTTAATATATTAAATAGTTGACGAGACTAATCCCATCAAAATTATTAATAAAATTTTTCAGCTATATGTTAACACTAAGTATTACCTTTAATTATAGCTTGTAGATTCTACGCTATCCTGGGCATTTTTAATATATGGGGAGAGGGAGAGACCCGCACACCCAACTAATTGAATTAGCTTAAATTATAAAATCAGAACATGGCACTTCATTGATTTATGTTTTTCATTCCAACACGTAAGACTGTCTCATTGGTTGTCATTTATCCTAGACAGCAATATTGACTTGCGAATTCAATGTTACAAGTTCTTGTTTATGAAAAGTTTATTTATGGGAAATTAGAAAAGTATATGTGCGGGAAAATTCAAACTTGCAATAACACCTATGGGACTTATTTACCTAATTGCAAACGAAAATGAGAAACTTATTGGTAAATTACAATAATTAGAATTTTTTGAGGCACCTTTGTATTTATTAGCTTTAGAAATAACCAACAGTTTTATGAAACCTCAAAAAATCATCAAACACATACAACCAAAGAATATCTTATACTATGAAACACATAGAACTATCATCTTAAAGAAATGATTAAATGTTATTAGAGTTTGAAATTTTATAGTAGATTATATTAGAGTTCACATAACATAAGGAACAAAGGAAAAAGGGAAGATGCCAAAAAATACAACAATATGAAAGATGTTTCATTTAATTAGGTTATTATTGAGGGTTTTCAATATATGGAGTTAGACTCACTAGTTTAAAATATAATAGTATTATTCATATTCAGGTAAGTTTCTCTCATGGTGCTTGGAATTTTTCAATATAGCAGAATTATATTTAAACAAAATTTTTACCTAAAAAAATACATAAACTTTTTAAATCTTACACTAAATATACTTTTAGTCGTAACCCGACCAAAACTCCGACAGGTCACTGATGTGGCAAGAAATCCACATTAAAAAATTAATATTTTAATTCTACGTTAGCATATTTATTTTCTTTCTTTTTTTTCTCTCTTTCTTCCCTTCTCTACTGCACATATCCCCCCCCCTTCTCTCTCTCTCTTTAACACCACGACTCTCCTTCTCTGTCTCTCTAACTACCCTTTGGCTGCTGTCTCACTCTCTAAGCACAGCCAACTCAAACCTATTTAAACCACCATGCACCCACTAAACTGAAGCAATCCTACTCCACAATCACCTTAACAACCACCCAAGCTCCCTACAACTTGAAATGACCCAACACCGCCCAAATCACTACTCTACCAACGAAACCACCATCACCAAACACCATCCCCATCTCTTACTTTCACTTTCTCTCTCTAAAACCCGTGTTTAACCTCCTTTCTTCTTCTCCTTATTCTTCCTTATCGTAAAAACACTCGCGTTTTCACCTCCCCTTTAATGGGTATTCACTGAAGTCTTTTAACTTATTGTACACACTTTCTCACATTCTCTCTTTTGCTCTACTACATTTACTTCCCTTCTTTTTGCTCTTCTGCTCTATTCTAACTCCCTTAGCAGTTTCTAAAACAAATAAATTCGACTTCAGCACTTTGACCTGTCTAACCTTAAACTCCTCGGAGATACCCACATGAGCAATACGAGCATCCGCCTCAAGTGCGACCTATCCGTCCCAAACTTTGATGCTAGAAGAGTCCTTTACTTAAAACCCATAAGATTCTACTACCTAGAGACTCACTCCCCAGGAAGCTTCTCAACTTTCTTCTCCTTCTCCATCACAAATTTGAACTCTTCCTCCATTGGTAAAGGCCTCGCCTTTTTTCTCACTTCGGTAGACGTAACCTTTGGCAGCTCTGATAAGCTCCTTGTTTTGATGAGCAAGAATGCAAATGCCATGGTTCAAGCTTTATAGTGGGTTGATCTTGATCTAGGTCAGTATGTGATGATTTAATATACGTTGGATTTTTTTGGGTGTACACGGGGTAGAACCGAGATTCATAGTATCAAATGGTAGAATTTTATATGGTGGGAATTTGCCTTTGAGTTTGGCATGGCCTCCACCAATGGCTAGTTTGATGAACCTAACGGCTTGTTCAGTTAAATCGCCGCCTCCATTGTTGGTAATTTCACGATCAACCTTCGGTGTTGTTTGGTGTTAGGTTTGGTGTTTAGTGGAGGTTAGCGGTGTGGTTATTGTTGGAGAGGGAAGAGGAAGGTGATATGAATCTGGCATCGGTTTGATTCATTCCACATTCGACACGAATAGAACTGGGTAAATTTGATTGGATAATCCTCAACCAACACTGCAAACCCTAGGAATATCAATCCCAAGACCCAACAGTCAATTGGAACCTTGACCCGTTGCTTAAAATAAAGCACGAACCTTGGTAAAATTAAACAAACGTTACAATCAAAAGAGGATAAAATTTTGATTGGTAAGTCTAATTAAAAAAGAACGCCATGGATTATCAATCCAATAAGTTCAACAAATTCTCACAGGAATTTACAAGAGAAAACTCTCGAAGAAACTAATATCTAAGTCTGTCTAAATAGAAGCCAATAGGGCTATATATAACAAAAAGGAAACCCTAAAAGAACTAAAACATAAGTTGCTGTCAAAACAAATATTAGCTGGCAAATTAACAAGGAAGCCGGCAGCTTAAGAAGCGGCCTTGAAAAAGAAAATAAAATCTGAGAGCTTCAGTGCCGACTGCTTTGTCTTCTACACCTGCGGCTTTGGGGCAGCTTTCGATAAAGCTCCTTAAACGCTGGCTGTATTGTAGATGAACGACGGCAATGTTGTTTTAAAGGCTGGCGGCCTTGAGCTAGCTTTGATCATGTTCGTCCATATCTTGTCTTGTTCCTTTTCATTTCTCATTAAAAAGCCGAAGGAAGATGGGGAGAAGGAGGGAGGGAGGGAGAGAATAAAAAAGAAAAAAGAAAAGAATAAAAAGCTAACATGGAAGTAAAAAAAATAATTTTTAATATAAATATCTTGCCACTTTAGCATGTCATTGGATTTTTGGCTAATTCCAACCAAAAGTACTTTTAGTGCAAGCTTTAAAAAGTTTAGGTTTTTTATGGGTAAAAATTTTGTTTAGGTATAATTCTGTTATATTGAAAAAGTTCATGTACTATAAGAGAAATTATCCATTTATATTCATTTGTTAATATTATTTTATAATTTTTTACTCAATGGGTATTAGGTGTCTCGGAATACATCCTTATAAACATCACAATACTGGTTTCAAAGTTGGTATAAGATATTAAGAACTTATACTTGATCCTACTTTATAGACACATGGTTCAAAAATTTTGTACTGAGAATTATTACATGAGATTCTATATTCACTTGAATCCTGCCCAATTAAATAAAATATAGGTAAATATCTTGTATCATAAAGTTTCTTTTGTTTTTGTGCAAACTGATATTCATTCATCTTCTAATGCAGTACATTCAAGAAGCATGCTGGAAGGATCTTCTCCACTAGCTATAATCAAAATACAAAAATTCAGAAGTCTTCCTTAATAACATCTAGCCAGAGAACAATAAGCATGGTGCATATTTACAATAGAGCTAGGCATGTGGCTGTATAATAAAGTTGCCCGTCCTTTATTTTACATGCTAAATCCATTCACTTGTGTATGTTCAAGAATATAGAATCCATGAGAGACTCAAATATCCACTATATTTATTTTTCACTTCCGAATGGTGAAAAATGACACCAACCTTTCATGCACAGCTTTTTAGGTTCACTTCCAAATTCATCATTAAGAACACCATCCTTGTTTGGTTGGTTGAAAATATAAATTTTGAAATTTCAATTTTCATATGTGCTAATGACAAAATATGAGCCACAGCCCACTTAGCCCACCACTACCATGATTAGACCTTGTAGCCCAATAAGCCACCAGCCTTATTAGCTCAAGGAAGGCCCGCTTTAGAAGAGACCCTGGTCCAACCGGATCGAAGGAGCTCCATATGGTACATGCACCGTCCAGCAAAATGATCCGTAGAAGGCCTCTTCGCGAGCTTGACCCCGAAGATAATCTCCTAGGCCTGTCGACAAGCCACCAAAAAGCTAAACTCGTTAAGAACAACTTCCGCCATGTTGCTTAGGCTTCATAGACACAAAATATCCACGTCTTACTTCAGGATGGGGGGGGACATAACTAGCTGGGCCATGGTCCTTACAGTAGCTGCTCCTTAGTTTAGGTACCCTCGCCATCTCGGGTATTAGGTCAGCTACTGAGTAGAGATTCAGTCTAGCCAAATAGATTTGGTGGACCCATCCTAGTATAGCCCTACGAGCTATAAATAACCCTTGTCCCTAGGGGAAGAAGAGATCACTTTTCTTTAGACAATCAATTATTCTCCAGATTAGGAAAGATCCACGGATTAACTTAAGTATCAGAATGGTGGCATCAAACAATCCATCAGTGCTCCTTTGACTGTCCTTTTGTGTTTATAGGAGTCTATCTCTACTAGTGGAATCAACTCATGCAATAATATGTAGATAAAATAATTAAAAAATGCGTTTGACCATTATCATGGAATTTCAAACCAAAATGGAAACATGTATGAAACAATGTTCACATTTGTAAGGAAAAAAACAAAAAAAAATCATTTTCAAATTAAAATAAAAAAAATAAAAGTATCAATGTTTAAAGATAAGTTCACTTAATACATCAATGTTTAGTGTGGCGATTAAAACGAGCAATATCTTGCATAACGAATTTGATGAGGTACGCATAATGTACCTCAAAGAAAATTAAGGAACATTAATAAAAATGTTATCAAAATATTGATATTTTAAATTAATTTTGCAAAACATTGAGTCCTACATATTCCTCTTTTCAACTATTTAAAAGGTTAATAGATGATTTTGATGAAAATGTGTGGCATTTTTAAAATAAGATGAACTTTAGTATCAATTTTGTAAAAGAATTATTCCTTTAATAACATATATTTGCTAATAAATTACCTTTTTAATGAAAGTGTTACACAATTAAATCTACATGTTTCCTTTTTGTTTCCTTTCCCTAATACTTCTACTTTAAGAGAGCTTCTACGGTCTCGTCAATAAATCGTCAAGTCAATCATCTAACCATTAAAATTGAGTATAGCATGAACCATTAGATTGTGGATGGACTGGTCCCGTCAAAATTAATGATGGAACCATAAATTTCCCTTACCTTGAAACCCTCAAACTTTTCTCTAAAATATTGAATAAACGTTGAAAAGGAGAAGACATTATATTTTCAGTATTTTCATAAGTTTCATTCGAAAAATAAAAATCCTGTGAAAATCCTTATTGAAAAATTTTAGTAGGAAAAATCTTACAATTTCTTAAAACAAAATGATCAAACAACACTAAAGAAAAAGCTATCGTTCCATCCTTTTTTTTTTTTCTTTTTATAAGATTGGCTCATAAATTATTTACTATTTGTTCATTTTTGTTATAATAGAGGTGGACAAAAAAACTAACCGAGCAAAACCAATTCGTAACCGAATCAGACCAAACTGAAAATATAGTTTTTTTTAACAATTTGGTTTAAAAAATTTATAATCCGTAAATTTATGGTTGGTTTAGAGGGGCAAGCCAAACTAATCCGTAAAACCGACCCAAACAGTTTTAAAAAATATATAATAATATTTTACTTGTAAGTTGTAACTATAATTTTTTTTTATGATGATTGATCAAAAGTCATATATGTTCATATGATTCCATTTGATATTTATTATTTGGTGAATATTGATTAAAATCAACTTATTCATTTTTAGATTTGTTTTTTAGACTCATGATATATATATATATATATATATATATTTATTGATGATGAACTATTATTTTTTAATAGTTTTTAACCTTATAAAGTATGAAATTTATTTATTTGGTTATAAATTCTTATTATGTATTAATTTTTTAATGTATTTTGTCAGCGAATCATTTTATTCGTTGATGGCTTTTGTTGATAGATGATTTTTTATTTTGGCTAAATTTATAGGTAGATGATTAACTTGATGGTTCTATTTGAAATTATAAATTATTAATTACTATGTATTAGTCATTGAATGTATTTTATTGATGGATAATTGATTTTATATAGAACTATTGATTAAAAGTACGATGAATTTATAAAGTGTTTCATCATTGTTTGAAATGTAAACTTTGTAAAGTGATATAAATATTTAAGTATCTAGAACAAAGAAAATTTTTAGTTAGAATTTTGATTTAATCAGTAATCCAATCCATTATTTAATGGTTTAGAAAATTTCTAATCTGAATCAAGCCGAAACTTAATGGTTTGGTTTGGTTTGGTTTTAGTAAAAATCGAACCAAACCGATCTATGCCCACCCTTAAATAGCAATTCTTATATGATCTTATTAAATATTAAAGGTTATTATAGTGTTCAGTTCCTATAATAAAGATTTCATAACAAGTTTTTTTTTAAATTATTGAATAGTCATTCATTACTTAAATTTTTTTTATCAATTACTATTAAAATAGATTTTTTCTCAAAATATCTTATTTAAATAAAATATTGACAAATAAAAATCTTATTACAGTTATATTTTATTAATTAAAAGTAACAACTGAATTCCCCTATTCATTGGGTGAAAAGAAAATAACAATTGGTTAATGATTGAAAGTGATGATAATGCTATTATAATACTTGTTATATCGACTAGAATATTTATTTTAATAATGGATTTCATTTGCTAACCATTCACCTTTGTAGTAGAGGCCAAAGATGGAGCTTTTGTCTCCATCATATGGCATGAGCCTCCAACATGAGCTTTGACCGGCTTATTAATTTTAATCCTACCGCAATATTTGCATGACACGCCAGAAACACGCCACTAATGGGATTCAGTATTCAATTCCCATATCGATCAGAAAACCTAAAAAGAAAAAAATAAATGCAACTAAGAGGCTGTTTCTTTCTTTTTAATTTTTTTAAAACTTATATCATTCTTACATAAACTTAGAGGTCGGCACGGTTCGGACCCGAACCGGAACCGAACCGGAACCGCCGGTTCACGGTTCCACATTTCGTGGAACCGGAACCGGAACCGCCAGAGCCGGGGCGGTTCACGGTTCCAAGGAACCGCCGGTTCTGGCGGTTCCGGTTCCGGTTCCATGAACCGTTTTTTTTTTTTTTTTTTTCTGGTGAAAAATATGAAAAAAAACCAAAACCTTACCCCCTACCCTCCCAACAGCAATCCCCACGCCAGAAACAACCTGCATGTCTTCATTTTCTTTTTTTTTTTTTTTTTTAAATATGTGGCGGTTCCGGACCCATTGGAACCGCCGGTTCCATCACGCGAACCGCTAGGACCCGCCGGTTCCGGCGGGTCCTTAGACGGTTCGGAACCGTCACCGACGGGGCGGTTCCCGGGTCAGGAACCGCCGGTGACGGTTCGGGGCGGTTCCCGGTTCGGAACCGCCCCGTGATGATGTCTACATAAACTATTATTTATGTCAATTCTTCTGCAAGAACTTAAATAGCGTTTGGTTGCATAAATTTTTACGATACTGGACTGAATAGAACAAAGATCATTATACGATATTTGATTTGCAAGATGTGTTTGAGACTAGAGTCATTGGATAAAACTCTCTTCATGTGACTAAAAGAAAAATTAAAATTCTTATTTCTTATATTTAATGGTATAAAAATATTAAAATTAAACAAAATTAAAATTTCAATAAGAATTTGCTCAATCATGTCCAATGTCCATTACTTCTATACTGTACTATCCAGTTCCCACCTTATAACTAAATGTTACCTTAATATTAAACATTTTTTATCTTCCATCGATATCTTAACGTAGTTGGTCCTAATCCCAATCCATTTTCTAAGACGAAAACGAGAAGGAACGAGTCGTCCCATTCAAAGGGACTCTTTCTTGGTGTTGAATTGAGATCTGCCAGAATGATAAGTTTCAAGTTAAAAAGTTGGAATAAGGAATAAGGACGTTGAACAAAAACAGTTGGTGACTTCAATCATTGACCAAACGAATTAAGTTGTTGGCCTTTTTCTCCCACCTTTCTCCATCCTATGAACTTTTTCCATCCTTCTAGTAAACATGTTAGGTATCCATGTGCCAATATATATTGTTTTCCTGTTTGTATCTTATATGGCATACTTATAAAATCTATAAAAAGAATTATGAACTATAATGAAAGCGGGTTCAAAACTTCAAACCACTTAATTTGGTGACATGTATTGAAGATTTAAAGGTTTACTTTTTCCTAGGAAGCCAATCCATTTCAAAGAAAATTTCAAATCTTATATTCATATTTCAATTTCAAACAAGTTGAAACACATAAAGAGCCTGTTAGGCAAGAAACAGACCAGACACGGATCAGATACAGATAACTAATAAATAACAAATAAATAATTTTACTCATAAAATGATTAAATAGATCAAACATAGCTCAAATACAGATGACAAATAAATATCGATACAAATATAAATAAAAAACAGACCATCCAAACAGATCCAAAATATGAAATACCCAAATATAACTATAATTTGTTGCTATGCCATTAATCATGAATATATATACACACGTGTATATATAAAAATATAAGTATATTAGGGGACGCTATACCCATAACGCGGATGCTTAAATGATTAGTCATTAAAAATATAAAATAGTTATGAAATTAAAAGTTAAGATATCTATTGTGGTGACCTTTATGACATATAAGCTTATCTTCCAAGTAATCATCAATGCAGACTCCAATTCTAGCAATTGCCATGCTGCCTTCTTCCTCTCACGATTTAATTTTTGAGGTTTTGGCGCAGTATAATGCATTGCGGTTGGCAGTTATTTTCTTTCAGAACAGAGGTACCATTTGGGTAATGGTGTGTATAATCAAATAAATGAATACATTATATATTTGGCATCCATCAGTTTCTTCAGAAACCAGTTTTTCCTGCTCGATACAAAACTTAAATGAAAAAAGAAAATGAAAAGTTACAATTTCCACATGATAAGTATCAAAATGTTTATTGACGATCACCTCAAATTTAGACATATTGGAAGAAGTGATGTGGTTTCTCTTAAAAGTATCAATTTCCTGAGTGAAAACTTTTCCATGTCCTTTATATTAATCTCTTGGCTCTTCTAAACGAAAGTGACATGGGTAAATGAGAAGTTTTAAAATTTTTGAGGTTCAAAACGGACACAATTATCAATCAACGTGAAGAAAGGCAAAATGAGAGTAGAAACATTGATTTGTCAGTAATATCATTATTTATGATTTTCTTTTTCTTTCAAATTACATGTGGTTCCTTTGAGATTAAGACAAGATTTTAGGGTTAATTTGGTACATTTAAAAAAAATGAATTACACCGAAGACACTAAAAAGGATGATCTGGCTTTAATAATATATATTTATATTTATATTCAACATATAAGTAGACTGTAGCATTATAAATCTATAACTCTATAATTAGATGTACAAATTGGAGATGCAAGAATCCTCTTAATGCTCTCTCATAAACACGATATGATCTAACATTTTTTATGCCTTTAAAAGAGTAATGTAAAGATGACACTGGCAACAATGACCTAGAGAGAGGTAGCAAAGAAGATATAGGCAGTTTTAGGAGTTTAAATACATAAGTAACAAATGAAAGAGTTTATAGCATTAATCTCACTATTTTAATGAAAAAATGATTTTGCAACAGAACCCATCTCTGGAACTAAAGCCAAGGCCCAAGTTCAATCTTCACCACGTGAACACTACAAGTCATCATACTATTCCACTTTAGCTAAGCTAATGGTGAAATAGGATCCATTCCAACTACACTGCTTCCCCTCAATGACTGGAAAAAGATAAAGAGGTTGGGAAAGGGCCAGGTGGATTACCTTGTTTTTTTGTTTAAACCTTTTGTGATCTTCAAAAGCATTAGCTTAATAGCTCAATACTATTCCTCTAATCTCTTAATTATGCTAGATAGGAAAAAGTTTTGAGTATTTTATAAAGCATGATTGTTAATGTCATCTATCGAATTACTTTGGTAATCTACGATCAAGATAAATACTTATGTTGATGGATCATTCTTAGGCCTCTTTAGGAATCAATCCCAATGGAGAGCTTCATTGAGTACATAAATTTATTTAGAAAAGATTAAAACAAGCAAATTGATCTAACAATCGTAAACATTTTAAATTCAAGTCGATTTTCATCAACCTTTTATGAAATTGACTTGGGACTTTTTAGATTCCGTGGTGGATAACTTATTTGAGAGGCCAATTTTGCTTCATTTTAATTGAATAAAGCAAATTATTAATGAAAGATTCTTAGGGGTTCAACTGTTAGGATATGTAATTTATTTTCTGTTTTTAGTCTGCACGTGATATCACATGATTTCCTTAGTACAGTATATATAACTTGTACAGTGCAACCCTACATTAAATATACATTACAGATTCAGATTTTTTCCTCTCTGTTTGTCCTCTGTTTAGCGCAGCTTCATCTGGTATGATTTCTTCGTCATCTTGATTTCTTCTAGGGATTATTACACTTGTTCACATGGTATCAGAGCAGGTTAGATCACACAATCTTGTTCCATTTCTTTGATTTCTTGTAGTGATTTCGTGATTCTTTGTTAGAATCGAATATGTCGAATTCGACGATTTCTGGTTTTGAGAATACATATGGCGAACCTTATTATATTTCTGGATCGGATAATCCAGGTGTGTTTCTTAAGAATTTAGTTTTTGATGGAAAGAATTTTCATGGATGGAGTCGTTCTATTCGTCTAGCCCTAGGTGCGAAAGCAAAATTAGGGTTTATTGATGGAGGATATTTACCACCTCAAGATAATGATGTAGAGTTTGAAAAATGGATTAGAAATGATTGCATGATTAGGTGTTGGCTCTTAAACACTATGTCAAAAGATTTAGCATATGCTTTTTTGTATGCTACTTCTGCTAGAGAGTTGTGGAAAGATCTCGTAGAGAGATTTGGAATGAGTAATGCACCATTGATATATCAACTGAAGTTAGATATTGCGAATATGAAACAAGGAAGTTCTTCTGTTACCGAATACTTTAATAAACAAAAGAGACTTTGGGATGAACTTCATACTCTGTGTGAGCATCCAACTTGTGTTTGTGGAGTTTTTGAGCAGCATCGATGCAATCTGAAACAAAAATGGCAAGAATTAGAAGAGAGAGATCATTTAATGCAATTTTTAATGGGATTGAATGAAGTATTTGATCAAATGAAGAGTCAGATTTTGTCTATGGATCCCATTCCTGCTGTCAATAGGGCATATTACATAGTTTGTCAGATTGAGAAACAGAAACAATTAAGTGATCATATGGTAAATTCAGATCAGATTAATGCTGCATGTATGACGAAAGGAATTCAAAAATCTTTTGTAAGTGACAGAAAGGATAAGAAAGGGAAGTTTTATTGTAATCATTGTAAGAAATCTGGTCACACAATAGATAGATTTTTGAATTAGTTGGGTATCCTGAGTGGTTTAAAGGAAACAAACCGATCAAGAAGGCTCCTCATCTTGCTGCACATGTGGAATCATTAGACAATCCTTTAGATGATCTTGTAGAAGGATCATCGCAATCTGTGGATAACTCAGATCTAGTTTCAAGAGTTTGTCAAGAAGTGTTAAAGGCATTATCCATGAAAGATTGTGCAGGAGGTACTCAAGGCATGGTGACTTTTGCAAGTAATACTCTTAATTTTGCTTCACATGTTGATATGAATGTTGGTAAGTGGATTATAGATACAGGAGCTACATATCATATAACTCCTAATTCATCACTTCTTGTTAATAAAAAAATTCTTAAAACACCTGTGAAAATTCGTTTGCCTGATGGAAGAGTTAAAGTAGTTGATATTATTGGAGATATCAAACTGAACACACACATTACCCTTACTTCTGTTCTTTTAGTACCAGAATTTCAGTTCAATTTACTATCTGTTAGTAAGTTACTAAAATTTCATACTTTGACCATTGTCTTTCATCCTAATAAATGTCTTTTTTAGGACCCACACACTAAACAAACCATTCTTGAAGCAGAGATGACATCTGGACTTTATATTCTACAAGTTTTTAGTTCTGTAGGTGATCATAATTCTTGTAAATCTGCTGGATCTTTTGTTAGTAATGTTAGTCCTACTATACATGTCAATAAAGATTGTGATCAGATTGAATACAATCTTTTACATGGACGTGAGATGACATCTGGACTTTATATTCTACAAGTTTTTAGTTCTGTAGGTGATCATAATTCTTGTAAATCTGCTGGATCTTTTGTTAGTAATGTTAGTCCTACTATACATGTCAATAAAGATTGTGATCAGATTGAATACAATCTTTTACATAGACGTTTAGGTCATATTTCTTTGAGTTCTATGTCTCAATTGAAACACATTTCAGATTGTAATAAACACAACTTCAAATGTGATGCTTGTTTGTTTGCTAAATTTCATAAGACTCCTTTTATTTCTCGATATTGTAGTGCTTCTTTTCCTTTTGAATTGATACATTTGGATATTTGGGGTCCTTTCAATACACCGTCTATTTCTGGTGACAAATTTTTTCTAACCATAGTTGATGATCATACCCGCTGTACATGGACATTTCTTATGAAACATAAACACCAAACCATACACTTTATTAAGACATATCTTTCTTACCTTAAAAATCACTTCAACACTGTTCCCAAAACTGTTCGAACTGACAATGGTATGGAATTTCTTTCAACCACTTGTCAAACCTTATTCAGAGACCTTGGCATTATACATCAAAGGAGTATCATTTATACTCCTCAACAAAATGGAGTTGTGGAGAGAAAACATAGACATATTCTTGATACTGCTAGAGCTATTAGATTTCAAGCTAATCTTCCTAAATTCTTTTGGGGAGAATGTGTTTTAGCAGCAACTTTTTTGGTTAATAAAATGCCTCTTAAAGTTCTTGGCTGGAAATCTCCTTTTGAAATGCTATTTCACACACAACCCGATTATCATGATTTAAGAGTCATTGGTTGTTTGTGTTTTGCTGCTACTTTACCTCATGCTAGAGATAAATTTGATCCAAGAAGTAGACGTTGTGTGTTCCTTGGATATCCTTTTGGTCAAAAAGGATATAAGCTCTATGATCTAGATACTAAACAAGTTTTTGTTAGTAGAGATGTGAAATTTTTTGAAAATATTTTTCCTTTTCATCAGTCTGATAGTTCTCTTTGTTCTGAAATGTCAAACACTAATTCCTCTTCATCCCTTTTTCCTTTGTCACACTATTATGATCAACAAACATCAGATTCTGGTCCATCTAATTCTGGTTCATCTCATTCTGGTCCATCAGATTCTGGTTCATCAGATTCTGGTCCATCTTCTTCTATATCTGTTCCATTTTCTTCTAATTCACCATCACAAACACAAATTTCTGTTCCTCTTTCTCCTGATCACACTGAGCTACGTCATTCTACAAGAATTCGTCGATCACCACAGTGGCTAAAAGACTTTGTACATATGGTTTATACAGATGGATCTGTTTCTTTATCCGTTCCTACTACCACAAAATACCCTTTGTTTTCTTCACACACTTTTCAATCTTATTCAAAGGATTATATGGTTTCATTAGCAAATGTATTTACTGTTCATGAACCTAGTTCATATCATGAAGCAAAACGTGATTCTAATTGGGTTGATGCCATGCAAAAGGAACTTTTAGCATTAGAATCAAATCATACATGGGAAGTGACAGATTTACCTATTGGGAAAACAGCTATTGGTAGTAAATGGGTTTATAAAGTGAAATATAAATCAGATGGTACTATTGAAAGGTATAAAGCAAGGTTAGTTGCAAAGGGTTATAATCAAATTGAGGGAATTGATTACACATATACTTTTGCTCCAGTAGCAAAGCTTTCTACTGTTAGACCATTCTTGCTTTGGCTGCTAATAGAGGATGGTATGTTCATCAACTGGACATTAATAATGCCTTTCTTCATGGGTTTCTTGATGAGGAAATTTATTTGTTACCTCCTGATGGTTCTGATGTGCCTCATGGTAAAGTGTGCAAGCTTATTCGTTCTTTATATGGTCTTAAACAAGCGTCTAGGCAATGGAATGAAGAACTTACTAAGCATTTACTTGGGATGGGTTTTTCTCAATCTAAACATGATTATTCATTGTTCACCAAAATTACTTCTTCAAGTTTTTTGGTTGTTTTGGTTTATGTGGATGACATTTTAGTTGCTGGAGATGATCTTACTGCTATTGCTGGATTGAAATCTTCTTTGCATTCTATTTTTACCATTAAAGATTTGAGAGATATTCGTTTTTTCATGGGGCTTGGAATCTGTCGTTCTTCATCTGGTTTCTACATCAATCAAAGGAAATTTGCTCTTGATATTCTTACTGAAGCAGGTCTTACAGCAGCCAAGCCTTTGGATGTTCCTTTTCCATCAAACATACATCTTGATAATACAACTGGAAATTTGTTGCAGGATCCTACTTTATATCGCAAATTGGTTGGCCGGTTATTATACTTGACAATTACACGACCAGATTTATCATTCACTGCACAACAACTTAGCCAATTTGTTTCTTCTCCACGTGATTCACATCTGAAGGCAGCTTATCATGCCCTTTGTTACTTGAAAGGGTCAATTGATCAAGGTTTGCATTATTCCAATACTTCGTCTTTGAATTTAACTGCATATTCTGATGCAGATTGGGGCGCATCACATGTTGATCGAAAATCATTATCAGGATTTCTTGTTTTCCTTGGTTCTTCTCGTATTTCATGGAAAACCAAGAAACAAGTTACTGTGTCTACTTCGTCTGCTGAAGCCGAATATCGCAGCATTGCTTCCACAACCAAAGAATTGCTTTGGTTTTCTTTTTTGCTTCAGGATTTACATGTTTCAACTTCTCTCCCTGTGACTTTGTTTACTGATAGTCGTTCAACGAAACAGATTGCTGAAAATCCGTGTTTTCATGCTCGGACCAAACATATCGAAGTTGATGTTCACTTCACAAGAGATCACATTAATTTTGGATTTCTTTCTCTTGTACATATTTCTTCTTCTCATCAGCTTGCGGATTTTCTTACAAAGCCTGTTAGAATTTCTTCTTTACATGACATTTGTATCAAGTTGGGACTTTCATGAAGTCCCACTTGGGGGGGGATGTTAGGATATGTAATTTATTTTCTATTTTTAGTCTGCATGTGATATCACGTGATTTCCTTAGTACAATATATATATCTTGTACAGTGCAACCCTACATTAAATATACATTACAGATTCAGATTTTTTCCTCTCTGTTTGTCCTCTGTTTAGCGCAGCTTCATCTGGTATGATTTCTTCGTCATCTTGATTTCTTCTAGGGATTATTTCACTTGTTCACATCAACCAAATGTGTATGCATGAAAAGACTATATCTTAGATCCAATTAAACGAATGTTTATGAATGTTATAATTTATAGAATGGTTATTTGATTCATGGATAACAATTAAAATTGATCAGGAAAAGATTTTATTGCAATTGAACTTTATATAATCCTTCAAAATTAATCTTATGTAGATTTGATGGAGTTCATTAGTTTCATAGTAACCTATTCATTAATTTGCATTGATTTATATAAAATAAATAAATCAAAATAAGTTAAAACATCCAACTTAATTAGCCCTAATCATTTCCTTCCATTAGAACAAAAACGAAGTGAGAACGAGATTGGGATTTAAAGGTTTATTCATATGCCATATGGATTGAATTTTCTTTTTTTTTTTTTTTTGGGTAGTGAACTGTTTGGGTTCTAATAAATCATTTTTTTTACTTTAAAAAACAATTGCTTCTTGATTTTTCAACCCGAAAAGCTTATTTTCTGAATTTTCATTTCTTTTCTTTTCCTTTGCTAAACTTGAAAATCTCACTACTAGAGAACTTTGATGGTCCAAACTAGACATTTTCTCAGGGGCAGGGTGGTTCAACCGGTAGAACTAACCTGCTAGGTCCGGGTCCACAAAACATGGACTCAAAACTGCCTCGTCTTGATGGTGGAGTAGTTCAAACATGTGGACCTACTAGTTCATAAGCAGGTACAAATGGGTCCGACCTTTTCAAAAAAAAATTCTCATCTATTAAAAGGTAAACAATTATGCCACAATTATTGCTTTTTTTATTATTTGGGTAGACTCTTTTGGACCTACCGGTTCATATGGGTCCATAGGCTGGAGCTGTGTAGGACCCCCAGCCCGACAAGTCTCCCTAGTGGGTTCAAACCATCTCGCAAGGCAGGACTAATGGTGGACTTGTTGTGGCTGATTTAGGTCGAGTCCCAGTTTAGACCTGACCTAAGGATATATATAGTCCAAACTAGCTTGTTTTACTTCAAAACAATCTAAAGACAATTCACCAGCAGTTCTACTCTAAAAAGTAAGAACTTGATAAGATGATCTTAGAAGCTGCAAATTCATAATTTATAATTTATCAACATTTCTAATTTTAGTTGATTTTATTTTAAAATCACTTGAGGACATTATTAACACCATAATAGCAATTTCATATGAAATTTATGTTACAAAAAAAAATTGACTATTATCAATGAGAATCCTAGTACTCTTTTATTTCATTTTTTAGAATATCAATTTCATTATAATCTTATTCATTCAGCAAAGTGAACAAGCAGTAATAGAAATTTTCTTTAATTACTTAATTCAAAAGTTTCTAACTTCTATGGACATGGTATTTACTACCTAACCTTATAAATTAACACAAATTTTCTTTCATAATCCATATGAAACTACACACATGTAGGGTATCATGGTAAGATAGAGCAAGATCAGGATTTTTGAAAACTATGTATTAACAGGTGGAATGTGAAGGCATGGTGGAGTTAGCATAATATGATGATTTGTGTAGTCCGCCAAGGAATGGGACGTAGTGTAACTTGATGTTTGTACCTATTTGGCAATTTTTTTTCCAAAATAGTAAAAGACATTAGTATAAATTGGGGCTGTAGTTAAGTCAAGTTGAGGCAATATATTTCTAAGCTCAACTTGAAATTTCAAATCTCTAGTTTGGCTTGAAGTAGCATTATAAGCCAAGCTCAAGTCAATTTATTAAAAACATATTTTTAATTTAATTTAAATAATATTAATATCCAAACTTAATTTAACTTAAATTAATATTTATACTCGATTCAAGCTTTATTATGCTTATAAGCTAACTGAGCTAAACATACAAAGCTCGAACTCAACTCAATAAACTACTCAAGTAACTCAAGCTCGACCCAGTTATTGTAGAATTGAACTTGAGTAAATATCTAGTCAAGTTTTAGCAATTTGAATGAGCTTGGTTCATTTGCACCCATAATAAATAGTATTCCTAACGTAAATAGTTAGAAAAGAGGAGTTATGAGAAGTTTTACACGTGGCATGCCAGCTGCAAATTTCACAACTAATAGTATTGTTTGTGTTCTATTTAATGAAAAATAGTGGTGATAGAGAATTATTCATGTCGGGTAGAAGCGACAATATGGTATCTTCATCAATGGTAAGGAAGAGTTATATCAATTAGAAGCAGTAAAACATTTTTGCACATCAAATTAGGCCTTTTTATGTGAGGCTTAATGTTACAACGAGTGACTTTAATATGGTAAAAATACTTTGCTAGACAAAAATATCATAGTATAACATGCCATGAAAAGTAAACATGGCTATATATTTATATGGTTGATTGCATATTGTCTTTCTTGGATACTAGTGGTTATTTGTTTCATTTTATTATGATCGTTTTGTCGGTTATTTTTATTTTTAAACAATGTTTATAAAAAAAGATACAGATGAAAAATAATATTTTTATTCATAAATTAATCAAATAGATTAGATATGAATAAAATACAGATGCAGTAAGATACAAATAAAAATCAACAATCAAACAGACCTAGATTTGGGAAAAAAAAAAAAAAAAAAAACAGACCCTAGTGTGCACGTTGCTCCCTTGTTTAAGACGCTTCTCTCTCTTATGAAAATGTACACTTATTCCTTTTTTGAAAATTTTGCCATTTTAAAGAAGTTTTGAAAAACAACAATAAAAATGATAATAAATAAAAAAATATATTCCAAATAGTAAGAAGACAATGTTGTGATGGGAAAAACCAAATCTAAGGTCTTGTATTTTCTTCTTATTTTTCAAATCTTTATGTTTATTTATGTTATTATTTTATATAGAGGGAAAAACGGTTCACGTTTAAAAAACTCAAGAAATGAGGAATATTATTAATGAACACGAACAAAATGCATAATGAAACCATCTGTAATCTGCAATCTATATCAACGTGTGGCTTCTATATTCACAAACTTTGTTTTATTGGCATATTGATTGCTACATGGCATGAAGGATCGCTCAACTCTAGTGAAACCTTATGGTTGGTCCCCCACACCAAAAATGTAATGAGATAACTACTGGCAAACTGTTGGAGAGAGGGAAAAAAAAAAAAAAAACCTACTCAAAGTCATATAATTGCATTGATATTTATTCTAAATTTCTATTTGACACTAAATGGGCTAAATCCGAACTTATGATATTTGACTTACTTGGTTTGCACGATTACTCAAACTTAAGTGAAGCTCATACTTCCTACAAATGAATAAAACATAAGGTTATTAACCTTCGGAATTTTAACAACATCCTTTATTGAGATATGATATCAACATATGGAATCACATATAAAATCACTTATTTATCTTTTTGTTATACAAAATATGTCAATATTATATTTATTATCATTCCAAAACTAATTTAATAAGTTGAATTTAGGGTCTGTTTGGCTTTTTTTTTTTTTTTTAAACAGATATAGACAAAGTGAAGCTTAATAGGGCTTTAAGCTCAAACCCCGTGCTTGTCTTAGCTTTATGCCCACACTATCTTACATTACGCCCTGATCTGGTCCGGGCCCGCTTGTGATTGATGACGATGCGAAGCTCATCAATCGGAGGGGCCAGAACGCGTGCGAAAAGGATAATGAGCTATATAGTTAGTAAGTGTACACGCAAGAACCGCTTATCTTCACGAAGACGACCTTTTTGGAGGTTTGACCGAAGCCTGATCTCATGGTCTCAAACATCGTCATTAGACAAGCCGATGCATGTGAAATCACCTTACCATGTGAGCCATACACGTTCAATCATGACTTTCTTTTCATTTTTTTAATAACAAAATATTAACAGCAGTTAAAAATTAAAAAAGAAAAATAAAAAAAATATGTGCTTTTAAAAACATAATCATAAATCCAAACAGAGCTGTTACTCCTTTCATAAAAAAATTTCTATTAATAAAAAGTGTAAATCCATTAAAAAATCATAAATTGCATGTATTAAAAGAAATAGTTGTTGGTATCTGCTCTAATTACAAATCATGAATCTTGTTTGGATCATTTTAGCATGGTTTTCAAACCAAATAGATATCGAACCAATACAAATATGAGACTAATGAAAAACTAACAGTTTCGCTCCTAAACTAACTAAGTCACACCAATATTGAATTGATAACAAACCAATACTGACTCAATACAAATAAAATACAAATATAAATGATTCCAATTTTTTCAGTTTCAGCTTTGGTTCTAATCACTAGTGTTGGCCACACAAGTAAGGAAATGTGTCTCAAACATACATTTAATTAGTAAAGTGAAGTGTGATGAGATTAAAATTATTTTTTTTTTAAATTATGGATTTTTAAGTTTTTTTATTAAAAATTGATTTTTTATTTTTCTTTCCCCATGTTAAGAGATTAAATTAAAAAAAATCTCTCTCCAAACATATATTTCTTAGTAAAATATGCTAGTATTATTGGAAAGCGTAAAAACGGATTTATTTTCGAACCCTTGATATATCGTTGTAGGCATCTTTTACCAAGGTCGACTTTTTCATTCATATGGCTAACCTGAAATCTCTCTCTAGGGCTTTGAAAAGAATAATTTCTTTGCTTTTCTAAAAGTAAAGAGTAAAACCAATTACAACACTTCACATAAAAGAGAGAAAGTGAGAGAGAGAAATTCAACAGTCCTCAAGAGTGTTCCAGTACCAGTATTATCTGTTGCCTGTTGATATTTCTTCTTATTTTTTTTCTCCAACTTTAATGCGTGCATTTTTTTTTCCCCAAATATCGCATCCCGACTCTTTCCCTTCTCATTTTAAAATTTTCCCTTTTACTTGCATTGATCAAAATTTCTCCACATAGCTATAAGTAGAAATTTTGCATTATTATATCTATAATTGTCAATGGTATCGTAGTCTAGATTAGAGGTTGATAAGTGGGTTAAACGGGCCAATTCGATCCTATCTACTTTGATCAACGAGTTAAACATATCAAAATTTTTTTGACCCTAACCCTATCCCAACCCACTTTGATTCATGGGTTAAATGGGTTAGCTCATTTTTTCATCATTTTAACCCACTTGTATATTTTGTGGATTAAATGGGTCAAGTTGACCCATTTAACTTATTTATACTAATTAAATAATATATATAATAAAAAATGAGTTTTATAGGATTATATATGTATATTAATGATTTTCATTACTATTTTAATTACTTTTTATATAAAGATAAGTTTTTTAAAAGAACTTATTAGATATTATATTTCATTTAAAATAATAATAATCACTTAAAAAAATGTTATGATGCATGTGCATTAATTTGTCATTTTTTGTTATAATTAAAACATAAGTTTAATCTTAAGTATAAAAATATATTTTTCTTATAATTTTTTTAATTTTTTTAATTTTTTTAATAAAAATAGGCTAGCGGGCCAACTCACTTAACCCGTGGGCTAGCCCACTTTAGCCTGCGAGTTAAACGGGCCAGGTAAAAGTTGGCCCTAACCCATAATTGAAATGGATTAAATGGGTTGGCCCATGGGCTAAGGCTTATTAGTCCAAGTCCTCATCCTTGAGGTACCGAGTTCGATTCCTTACCTTAGTGTATTGTAATAACCATTTGTGGCCCACAAAAAAAAATGTATGTATAGTTGGTTCAATAATTATTTTATGATGTAAATTTAATTATATCATTGTGTTTAATTCTTACACGTGTTATCGGTGCATATTTACTAGTGTATCAAATTAGTTAAGAAAAACGCTAAAATAAATAATCGATTAGCCTTGAAAATAATTCGAAGTGTAATATATTTGAAACACCAACTCCATACTACATTAAGAAGAAATATTGTTGTGTCAAAATTTTCCTATAGATGTCAGGCTACTATTTTTATGTTCGTGAAATCTTTGTAATTTCAATCATTTGCACAAGATATCAATATAATTTACCCATTTATAACTAAAAGATCAAAGAATAAATTAAAAGGTAAATTGGATGGACATCTCCTAAAAATTTTTGAACTTGCATGTACCCCCTCTTTTTTAAAAATTAAGCACTTACACTCCTTGAAATAGATGTGAGGTACACTTATTTAGTGAGTTGGCTATTTATGTATCTATGCTACATCTTTTGTTCAATAAAAAAAAGTAATTGCCATGTCATTTTTTTTTTGTCGACGTGAAAAAATGAATAAAATGAAAAAAATTAAATTGCCTAGATATTTAAAACATAATCTTCTAGAAAACATCTAGTGCTAGAAAAGAACCAAAATCTATATAAATTTATCTTTCATCAATTATTAAAATAGTATAATCATTTGTAAAATCAAATTAAGATTCTTTTATGGTCAAAGAGCAAATAATACTTAGCATTCTCATGGTTTGTGTTTTAATTTGGTTTTACCGATATAATTGATGAAAGATTAATTTATATAAGTTTTGGTTCTTTTCTAGAACTAAGTGTTTTTCTAGAAGATTATGTTTTACATATTTGGGTAACTTAATATTTTCATTTTATTTATTTTCTCATGTCGGCAAAAAAAAAAAAATTATGACATGACAATTGCTTTTTGTATTTCATTGTACAAATGAGGAAATATAGACACATAAATAGCCAACTCACCAAATAAATGGATCCCCCCGTTTGTTTCAAGGGGTGCAAATGCTCACTTTTCAAAAAAAGAGGGGAATTGTGCAATTTCAAAAGATTTCAAGAGGTATCCATGCAATTTTCCCTAAATTAAATCTAGAGAAGCTACCCTAACTTTCCTTATTAATAGAATACCATTGTAGCTTTTTTCATTTTTTAAAACCATATAAAGCTAACATTACTCTCTTTGAAGCCTTGGACACAAATCTGTACCTAAAATTGACCCGTCATAGGTGGTTCCTAAACCAATAATCAACCTAAGGATGGCAAGTTCGCACGTGGCAAGTTCTTACTATTCCACTTTCCAAAACACTATGACTCGCATGATTTTGGAACTGTCGATTCAAGAACCAGTAGTTCTTGTTGTTTTATACCATAAAAATTAAAAAAAAAGGAAAATAAAATTATAAAAAAATTGTAACTAATAAACAAATATTTAAATTATTTTTATGTGAATAGTAAAAAATTATTTCTATTCAGGACATTTAGTGTGTTGTTATTAACAACACAAGTAATAAATTTATTTGGACTCATATATTGTTGAGTTTATATAAAGTTTTGACTAAAGCGAACTTTTCTTTTTTAGCAGTATGGAACTTGTTTTTGTATTTGTGAGATTTATTTGTATCTTGAATATTTTATAATATTATATCACTAACATGACAACTAAAATAGTACAAGTTATTGTATAAAATAAATGCATAACTATAAAATTTCTTTTAACTAATCAACTATAAACAATTATTGTTGCATGCAATGTTATCTCAAGTTAAAAGTTTATTTTGCATTTTTTTCTTACATGAATTAAGTAAAGTTATTTAACTCTTTTTTTTTTTTTTTATTTCACGATTCTTGGTTCCTTGGAACCAGAATCAAACTATGGGAACTAGTGGTTCCCAAGAACAGAGAATCGGACTGGTTCCCACAGATCCAGTTCTAGCTCCGAACTGACTTGTGACAATGTCTATCTATATCCAGCTCTCCTCTCTCCCCACACATACCTACGAGGTTCTTAGGCCTTAGCTTATTGCAACGTAAAAATCCTAGCCCTATAATCTAATACTAGCAATTTGATCTCACTATATAGATTCAATAATATTCTTAGGAGTTATGATGGCTGATTAAAGAAACAAGGAATGTGGTAAAAGGAAAATGTTGGCCCTAAATTTTGCTAATAGTGGATTAGTATGGAGATTGGCCAAGATTGCCTTGACTCTGTAGTGGTAGACCTACAAATGAAAGAAGACTATGGATGGCTGAGGTGTCACCTAGTATAACCACTATGATACATAAGTTAGTAAAGATGTTTGAGATATTAAAGAAACAAAGTAAGTGCAAAGAGATGGTTTATCGAGCCTCCTTTGGGCTTATTTATGGTAGAAAGGATGCACGGTTATTGTAAGCAATTATCTTTAACTTAGCGGTTATAATTGGTGGTTGTTTATAATAAAACAAGCAACCCTAAGGACACATGGTGATGTAACTCCCTATTAGGGCACATTCCTAAGGGTATGTTAGAAACGACAAATAGGTTATAACTACCATGTAGCCTGAAGCTAGCTTGCCAAGACAAGTGAAGGTTAGCATGAAGAGTGTGTTTTCTTCTCATTACTCTTTCTAAAGCTCTCAAGAGGTTAGACATGGATCTTGATAGGTCAACTCATGGTCCAATAAGATCGTACTGAGTTTAGGGAGTCCATGTCTAAACTTGCTTATTAACACTTGCCCCCTATTCCTTTGCTTTTGTTGGTGATAAGTGGATAATGGGAGATGTCTTAAATCAAATGGAGCTTCAATCTTAAACTTGACAAGCTTTATAAATGACTAGTTACAGTTTCAACCGTTCTTAAGCCTTTAATAGTCTTGCTCGAAGTAGAGTAGCTTGACAAGTGAGTACCCTTAGTTAGATACGACACTTAAAAGTTCAACTTACCATAAGAAATGAGCAAATCTAGTAAACAGGAGGTAGGCTTGAGCTAGAAGTTGGCTAAGCTCAAAGCCCCATGTGTCAACAGTGGTTGTGTTATTATGAATAGGCAAGTTAAAAATAGGGTAAATTATACCAGAGGGTCATAATGTTTTGAGAAAAGTTTATTTTATGTCACAACATTTTGAAAAGTTTAAAAAAGACCACAATGATTAGTGAGTAAGTTCATTTTAGGTCACGACGTTTGAAGGGTAAGCTCATTTTATGTCACAACGTTTAGAGAAATGGGCCAATTGAGATCACCATATCAACAAGAGAAATATTTAGTTAAAACTCAAAAAACCCTTCTTTTAACGCCTTATTGACATGTATTAATAGAATAAATACTTAATTAAATCTTATAAGTCACTTTTTCAAATGTTGTGACCTCTTTTGAACTTTTCAAACATTGTGACTTAAAATGAACTTACCCCGAACATTATAATATTCCGATGTAATTTACCTATTAAGAATATAGCAAAATCATAAATATTTGAGCTACATGAGGTTGGTTATCCTTAGGCAACCTTTGAAGCAATTATTGTTGAAAGTTAAGCTATAAAGTAGAAAATTGCTTCATCTTGAGATAATCAACATTGATTTTTTAGCTAAAAAAGGGCAAGTTACTTGGTTTGACATGTGACTTCTCGAATAATTCATCAAAGGTGATAGCAATTTCTCGAGGAAGATGTAGGCATGAGGTAAGCATTACTTCTCCAGGAAGATTAACCTTTGAAATTCTAACATGTGAATCCATGCATGAGACACGTATCATTGCAAAATTCAGTGTTGTGACATGCGCCTAAATCTCTATCATGATCAAACATCTAGTTTATCGGATCTACTTTACTGGAAACTAAGGATCAAGATCACTTACTTATCACACTTCTTCATAATTGTCCTATCAATGAATTACTTATGAAAACTTTGCAAAGCCTCGATTTTCTCACCATGTATGCCATTGCGTTCATGAAAACTTCAAAGAGATTTCTTCAAGTTTCATAGAAACTTTTGCATTCAAACTTTGCTTTCTCTTTTATTCACTTAATTCATAAGAATGGCATCTAGAAATTCGAGTTCAAGTTTAATTCAATTCTCTTTTGATTCATTAAGGATGATGGATGATAGTTTATATTTTCGAATCTACTTTAGTTGAAACTAAAGGTCGAAATTACTTACCTATCACACTTCTTCACAATTGTTTTATTAATAGATCACCTATAAAACCCTTGCGGAGCCCTGATTTTCTCACCATAAGTATCCTTGCCTTCATAAAAACTTTAAAGAGATTTCTTCAAGTTTCATAGAGACTTTTGCATTCAAACTTTGCTTTCTCTTTTATTCACTTAATTCATAAGAATGGCATATAGAAATTCGAGTTCAAGTTTAACTTGATTCTCTTTTGATTCATTAAGGATGATGGATGATAATTTATATTTTCGAATCTACTTTAGTTGAAACTAAAGGTCGAGATTACTTACCTATAACACTTCTTCATAATTGTTTTATTAATAGATCACCTATAAAAACCTTGTGGAGCCCTGATTTTCTCACCATAAGTATCCTTTCCTTCATGAAAACTTTAAAGAGATTTCTTCAAATTTTGTGGAGACTTTTGCATTCGAACTTTGCTTTCTCTTTTATTCACTTTATCATAAGAACGGCATCTAGAAATCTAAATTCAAGTTTAACACATTCCTCTTTTGATTCATTAAGGATAATGGATGACAATCCTCTAGTTGGTGCTAAACATGCAATGATGGTTAAATCCTCACCCAATCAATGTAATGGTGGAGCCATCCGATGTAGCGATTCTTCTTACACCTAAGTATGAAGATGGAGGTTAATACTTGTATTAAAGTAAATCCCTTGGATATGCATATTTATTATAGCGAAGATGAACAAGTAGTTGAGGACATGTGTACAAAAGTAAGGATTGGAACCCAAGGTCCAAGATCAAATGAATGGGCTAATGCTATCATGGGATAATAGTTTTATTTTTTACGTTTGCTTTTTTTTTTTTCTTTTTTGAATTTTTCTAAATGGATGAAGAATCCTATGGTTAAGCAAGGAAGATTGAGTTCACTTAATTTGTGGGAATCAGTTTTGCTTTTATCTAAAACACATGGACTTTAGGCTTTAAATGAATTTTACAAATTTCTAAAAAGGCTATACAAATTACATTTAGCTCAGCTTGATACAATTGATGCCAAAATCAAAGAAACTCTTGATGGCCTTTAAGGCCTTTTTTTGAGAGTTTGATCCTATTGCATTATTCTCAAATAAAGTACAAGACAAATAGGTGCTTTTTATCAGGCATCCAGGTTTGGCAGAAATTTGTTTGATGATTTAGACTCTTATGTGAAGTCCTAAAAGAAGAAATTGATAATAGCTAAGTCCATAGAAGAGCTCAAATTCTATACTATATGAGTTGCACCCAACCATCTTTCTAGAATGGGAAAATTGGGGTTGAGTGACTAAGAGTTGATCCATGAGACTGCCCATTCATGAAATGGAGAGGAAACCAGCCTCTTAATGCCTTAGTGGCGGTAAGCAAGTACCATGACATAAGCTTGCATATTATCCTTGAAAAGTACTTCAAGGAGTGGGAGGATGAAGGTATTACTTTGCTCCTCTGTCATGCCAGTTCAAATTAATACAAATGTTGATATCCATTTAATGATTTTAGTAGTGCTAGGGGAGGAAGGAGAGATGTTCTTTCTTTTTACGTGCTGAGCAAGGATAAAGTTTAACATTTTTCTTTAAGGGAATAGATATTGATATACCTTTTTTTTTTTTTTTTGCATTTATAGGGACAAGACCTCTAATAGCATAGGCACTAACCTACAGGAAAAAAAAAGTGGTGTAATAGAAGAGTTAACCTGAGAAACCAAAGGTCCTTACACCCTTATGCGTAAGGAAAAAGAAATCATCATCAATGATGTGTTGTCCAAACACCTTTATCAAGCTAAAGTTGCGATAACCCATAAGAAAAAGAGGAAGGTGAGGTGGCCATCCTTGATGAGAGGCAAAAAAAAAGAAGCCTTTTGCAGAGGTTACAACTTGACCTAAGTTCGATAAGGGGTTGCTAGATGATGCCAAGAATAGTCTATGCATTTTTGTCTATGAGGTTGTTAGTTGACTATGTTCCTTCAAACCACTTATTGCACTTACTTTGAGTTATTTATTTTGCAATTTTGTTGACACATGTTGCAGAGCTTTGGCCTTTGGGATCAAGTAGAGGTCAAAGCAGTTAAGAAGATTGTTGTGGTTGAAAGGAAGGCAAAAGAGGCCGAGGAGTTGGAGTCACTCCATGTCAAGCTCAAATGAAGAATTGAGATCCATTAGACAGATCTAGTGAAGAATAAACTTGTAATCCCATTATTTTAATAGTAGAAGAAATTGTGCGCTACTGTTCTCGTGGTTTTTCCCGCATTGGGTTTTCCATATTATATCATAATGTTATCTATTTTATAATTCCGCATTGTTTTATTGTTTATCGCTTTGACAAGAGGAGATTTAACTTCTGATCACAAGTTGATCAATTGGTTTGGTTGTTATCGTGATTAAAGTTAGGTTTTCTCCTAACAAGTCTATCAGAGCTTAGGGATTTAAAAAGAAAATTAAGGTTTTATTGCAGTGCAAATATGGCAGAATCGTTAGGTATGATGATCAAACTAAATTCAACAAATTATTCCATATGGAAATCTATGATGGAGGATCTGCTATATTGTAAAGATCTGTATTTACCTTTAGGCGGTGATGATGCAAAGCCATAGGACAAGTCTGATGTTGATTGGATAATCATGCATAGGAAAACTATCAATTATATTTGACAATTGGTAGATCACAGCGTTTACCACCATGTAGCCCAGGAAATTAGAGCGGATGTCCTATGGAGGAAGTTGGAATCCATGTATGAGAGGCAAGCGGCCTTAAATAAAACCTCATTGATCGGGAGAGTTGTAAATCTAAAATATAGGATGGATCCAACATGATGGAGCACTTGAATGATTTTTAAGGGCTGGTGAATCAGTTGTCTGCCATGAAGCTGGTGCTTGATGATGAGATCCATGTACTGTTGTTGCTGAGCTCCTTGCCTAATAGTTTGGAGATACTAGTTATGTCAGTCAATGATCTGCCTTAGAGAGAACACTTACCATTGCAATGGTGAAAGACAACTTAATGAATGAAGATGCTAAGAGGAAGGATTTGGACATAAGATCTGATTCTACGGTACTTGTTACTAATAAGCCAAGAACGAATGGTAGAAGCAGGTATAGAAGATCATCTAATGAAGATGATGGATCTAAGAAATCTAGGGGAATGTCTAAGTTAAGAGGAAAGAAAAAATTTAAATGCTATTATTGTGACAAGTTAGGTCACGTAAAACGAGAGTGCAGACTCTGGAAGAAAGAGAAAGGTAAAGGTGAAGAAAATAATGTAGACACATCTGCAACAACAGTAGATGATGATGAGATCGTCATTACCTGGGATGAGAAGTGTATTAGCCTTGCAAGTCATGATGATGACTGGGCTGTTCATTCCGATACCTCCTTCCATGTGATTTCACATGGTGAGTTCTTCTCAACCTACACTGTTAGTAATTTTGGTAATGTCAAAATGAAAAATGATGGTAAATCTAAGATTGTTGGCATTAGAAACATAGTCTTAAAGACTAACATAGGTTGCTGGCTCATTCTCAGAGATATTAGATATGTTCAAGATATCCACCTTAACCTTAATTCTTCAGGAAAGCTTGATGATGATGCCTATAGTAGCTACTTTGGTGAAGGAAGATGGAAGCTCACCAAGGGTTCTCTCATTGTGGCAAAATGAAAGAAGAACAATACCCTTTACTTAATGTCAGTAAAGCTAAGTAAAGGAGATGTGAATCATGTACTCTCACACAGAGGTTCTAATGATGGCAGAAATGGGGGATGTTCGGTTAAAGAATCCAAAAAGCCTCATCAACGGTTGAGAAGACCTACAAAAGATGGAAGACCATCAGTTAGATTTAGTCCAGATGAGTATGAGATACTCATTAATGGGGGAGAGTCAGATGGTTATCAAAAAACCATGGAAAATAAGAAAAAGTCAAGAAAGGTTGAGCTATGCAAGATGGACCGGAATCCTTATATGAGACCTAGAAAATTGACTTGGTGAAACTGCCTAAGGGCAAGAGACCTTTGAAGAGCAGATGGGTGAAGATTGATGATAAGAGCTCACAATCAAGGAACAAGACAAAAGCCAGTTGTGAAAGGTTTCAGTTTGACAAAAGGCGATGCAGGAAGACATCAGGATTGGTGATACCCCCCATATGAGTTGGAGGGAGAGATTGTTGGGATTATAGATCCAACTCATATGGATCTATAACCAAAAGGAGCCTAAATATATGTCAGATATATATTTAGAAGACTGTAGAATTAAAGTAGGAACGGATTAGCATGCTTGTACAAGGAAATCCTAAATATATGATTATATATATATTTAGAGGACGTTCAAATCAAGGCTATCCTAAGTATAGAACATATACTTGGAAAAGGTATTGGAATAAGAAGATTTTTATAAAACAAAGGAGATGAAATTGTTGTACACATGCAACTGGAGTTAAAGGCTGCCGGCCTACATTAAATATACAAGCCAGCCTTTAATTGTCTCGTGTCAGCCTATGTATGTCTATTGGTTTTCTCTTTGTGTTGCTTATATATTCATCTTATTGTCCTAAAGTTTGTAAGGAACAAGTGATGTGCCTCTTCTTAAGCTTAGATAGAGAGATCTAGAGAGAGAAAGAGAGAAAAGCGAGGGAAACTCTAGAAGAAAATCTTATTCTTGCTGTAATCCACTAATTTGTGATGAAGAATTGTGAGATCCACTAGACAGATCTAGTAAATAACAAGCTTGCAATCCTGTTATTTTAATAGTTGAAGAAATTGTGCGCTGCTGTTCTTGTGGTCTTTCCCGAATTAGATTTTTCATGTTATATCCTGATGTTATTTGTTTTATAATTCCGCATTATTTTATTGTTTATCGCTTTAGTAAGAGGATATTTAAATTTTAATCACAAGTTAATTAATTAGTTTGGTTGTTATCGTGATTAGGGTTAGGCTTTCTCCTAATATAAATGATCCCTTAACACTAGGATATCATTCTAAGCTTTTAAGTCAATATTTATTAGTGCATATCAATAGCTTGTCCATTACCTAATAGTTGCATCATTTTGTTTTTCTCCTATGGTTACAATTTGAGGATTTAACCTTGGTATCTAGTAGTTAAGGATCAAGATAGACTATATGGTTATTGACATAATTACATCCTTTTCTCTCTTTTAAGTTTTTCTTCTCAAGCCTTTTCAATTGGGATTTTAATTTAATCTATTTTATTACTTTTCATAAAATTAATTGGTTAGATTTATTTGGTATATTGATATTGACTATTATAAATCATTATCTTTTTTTAAAATACTTATACAAATAACTCTTCTGCTGCAATATTATATTTTCTTTTAATATGTTTAAATTCTACCTTATAACTTTTATTTATTATTACATTTTTAAACTTTAACTCTAATGCATGGTATTAGCATCGAAAAAGAAAAAAGAATGATGTTAACAAAAAGATGAAAACATAGATTGTGATTCCAAAATTTTGTGCCACTAATATTATAATTTAGTAATATCTTTTTAATCTTTGAAATGAAATGATCAAGCTTGAATTACAACATTCCCTTCCGTTGTTATAGAAAAAAAAAAAATGCGAATAAAAGAACGTAAAAATCTGAGAAAAAGGCGGCATTGGAAATTGTCACATGAGGAAGAAATTCCGATCGTCGATATCGAGGTACGGCGTTTCGTGCGCCGTTCAAACCGAGATGGAAAAAGCTGCTTCACTCTTTTTATATTTATCTTTGTGGCCGAAGCTTCCCCACTTTTCAAATCAAAAAATAAAATTAAATTAAATGATATCATACCAACCCAACCTTATATTATTTCGTTAATCTAAACGAAAGAAATAGTAAATAGTACTATTCGAAAATTGGAATCTACATCTGGATGGCATATTGTGTCACGTAATCAATGTGCACGCCTCAATTTTATAACAATGGATTTCTAATAAGTACTGTAATATTAATGATTAAAAAACCTTAAGCAACATATTTATTCTATTCGCTTTTTATACACGAAGCCGACCACAACTCACTCACTTAAAAATTGAAAGGGTTAATATTTCATTTTGTACCTAAATTTTGACCAAAAGATCAATTAGGTATCTGAACTTTTAATTTGTTCAATTTCATACCACAAATAAATTTTCATATCCTAAATACTACCTCAGCTAATCATTGTTTAATACGTGTTATTTTTTTTCAAGAGATGATAAAAGAGTAAGGTAGTATTATGATACAAAAAGTTCATCTCGGGTATGAAATTAAACAAATTAAAAATTTAGGTACCTAATTGATCTTTTGGTCAAAGTATAGATACCGAATAGGACATTTACTCAAAATGAAATTATACTAATTACGTTGTAGTTGCATGTTGCGTTTGGATTCATGGAAATTGGCTAAAATAGATGGATGATGAGAAAAATCAAAAGAAAGTTCTGTATTTAGTAGTTTTTGTTATAGATGAAACAAGGTGAAGTCAATAGAAATCAAGGAAAATTTTAAGTCATAATGTTTTTGTCGGGATGAAACCAGTGGAAAATGAAGGAAAATGATTAAAATGACAAAACACCCCTTTAAAGTAAATAAAAATGATAAAATAAGGATATATTGATCTATTTGATATTTTTATTTATCTCCATTTCATTTCATTTCCATTTTATAAATCCAAACAGATAACAATAATATTATCTTTCATCTTATTTACACCTTGTTCCTTTCTTTTTATTTTCATCGGTTTCTACTTTAAAAAAATTGCCAAACATAGTGATAAGTCGAAATTATATAGATATGATTTAATGGAAATGATAAACTTGTTGCATTATGTATTGTAATGAACGATTTGTAGATAACTAGAAAAATAATTTAAAAAATGTCATTATACAAAACCACATTAGTAGGAGGAATATATGACAAAAATCATGAGAAAAACAAAAGGGTTATATAAAGAGTAATAATAGTTATGATAGTTGAGACTCAACTTACTGGATTTAAATGTTATAAGTGAAAATATCTTTGGTCATTTACATATTAGTAGTTTAAAATAGAAAAAGAAGAAAAAGGGAAGAAAGAAGAAGGAACATTTTTTACTTTTTACGGATATTACTTACATTAAAAGAATGTATTAAAATTTTCTTATTTCTTATGACCTATAAGGACAAATACCAAAATAATTACTTTGACCATTCTTTTTCTTTTAAAACATTTCATGTAAACCTTGAAATCTTAAATTTCATATACGGTTAAAATTTTTATTTATCGAATTTCATACCCTAATGTTTTTGTTTATCAAATTTATTACTCTTTATAAAATATAATAACAAACATTTATATATTAAAGCATAAAACTCAAAATTAAAATAGTAAATTAAACATATAAAAATATGATTGTAACTTCATAGTTGAGTATTATGAATATAAGTCTTGTCATTTGCTCAAATCTGATAGAGGTTAGATGTAAATAACTTGGATTTGGATTGTAGTGATGGGTGTTTTCAAAATAGAAACTTGGTTAATGGGTTGAGTATGACATTACTATTTCCATGGAAGGAAAGTGGATATCTATAATTAATTGATCCAACACTTGCGAGAATCATACGATCATGGATGAGTAGACAAATGGGCGGTTGATGGCATTTGTCAAGGACATGAGTAGGTCCCCTATTCCACTATTGTGTGTGTCGAATATGACCAAGTGATAAGTATAAAAAAAGCGTATAAGCAAGAGTCGATAGAGTGTTGAGGGTAATAATCAAGTGCTAAGCTGGAGTAATAGACACCTGGATGAGGCTTTATAGTAGAGCTAACATGATTAAGGCCTGGGTCCACTTAAGCGATCTAATTAGTTTATGGATTGGATTTGGTTCAAGTGGCCATGTTTAATTTACACCATCAATAGGTTTTATAACATTGAGACTTTGACTTGAATTCCTTTTTCTCAAAAGTTGTGTTTAAGGCTGTAAGTGGGTTGATAAAACTCGCGAGCTACTCAAGTTAACTCACGAGCCACTCGAGTTCAACTTGACGAATACTTGAATTCGACTCGCTTATAATTGAGTCAGGCTCGAGTTCGAGTTACTTGAATAGTTATCAAGCTTGAATTCGAGCTTTAAAATACTAGCTGGATGAGCTCGTGAGCTTAATTAAGTTTAAACAAGTATTAAAACAAGGCTAGTCGAGCTCGATTAAATATTCTTTATAGTAAACCAACATTTAAAAGAATAATTGAGCTTAACCTAGTTGAGTTTGAGCTTATTGGGTATTAAATCGAGTTGAGTTCGAGCTTAAAAATTAAAGCTTGATTGAATTCAAGTTCGAGCTTCGATTTATTTGAATTGAGTTCAAGCTTGGTACTATCAACTCAACTCGACTTATTATAACCCTAGTTGTGTTAGAGTGATAATTGGAATTTTTTTTTCAAATATCTTAGTTGTTGTTGTCATCATCATCATCATCATCATTATTATTTTTGTACTACATGTTGTCAACACTAACCAAAACTAAAATACTAAAGGAGAAAATCTTAATTGCAAAAGAGGGTTTTCATAATAATATAATATATATTATTATTATTAATTACCATAAGTCAATCTTAACAAAATCTAATAAATGGAGGAGAACAAACAAAAAAATGAAACAAGGCTTTTGATAGTCTCCATCTATCATCCATCTTAATCTAAAACTTTAGCCTAATGTTATCTTTTCTTTTTCTCCTCAAGAGAGAGCTATCGGGTTTTAGTGCATCTCTTTTGATCTTTCAAGTGAGATGTATGGTCAGATTTTAGGTGGAAGACATGTCTACCAGTATTTAAAAAAAATTATATGAATAAAAATTACATAAAAATAATTACATAAATACTGATAAAAAATGACATATGTAATATACGATTTGTATTTTTTAGTATGAGTCGCTTTTTATAGATGCAATTTAGCAAAAAGTTGTACTTTGCTAAATTACGTATGTAATGAGCGATTTACAAGTAATTTATGTATGCGATTCATGTAGGGTATACTTTTGAAATTTTTGAATTCGTGAACTGTATTTTTTAAGAGCGATTCACTTCTACATGAATTGCATTTTGTAGAAGGGACTCACATGTAAATTTAAAATAACCTAAATCGTATATAATATTTTGATAATTAATTTTATACTAGCAGACGATACACCCGTGTTGCGTGTGTAAAACTTAAATAAGAAAATGAACTTTTACAATGAACAACGTGATTGAAGTTAATTACATGCAAGATCGCTAGACAAAAAAAGAAACTAAGAACATTACATAAATTGCATAAAAATACATGAAAAAGAAATAAAAAAATTAATCGTAATCACAATTATTTTGCTTCATCAAATACGTAGCTTTATACCTACAAAACAAATGAGACATTAGAAAGAGAATTTATTTAATCATATTATACTTCCGTGTATACACTTAAATGTCTTGGTAATTAATTAATTGAACTACTTATATAACAATCCATTTGCAAAAATTTGGTCTTGAAGAATTGCATATTAAATAAAATATAGTGGAGAAAATGAAGTAAAGAGTTTATACTTATTAAATTGAAAAAAAAATTTGTTGTAAGACGGAACTTTAAACCTTAGTAAGACAAAATTTGACATATATAATAGCTTTCGCTCTGCAAAATGAAAAGAACAACGCATTTAAATTAAATAAAAGCTAACATATAAAGGGGATGATATTTGATAATACCATACTTCAATAGCAATCATATATGATACTGATAATTAGATTTATCGTACCTATCAGATTTTATATATTGTTCATGCTATACTTGATGATCAGGCCCATTCTCATATCTACAAGTAATTGACAATATAATGAAAACGAAATCATACTTTTGCATGTAATTAGTAATGCAATATCTGAAAATTATGCAATAAAAGTTACAACATTTGTTTATGTAGTGGTATATTACTTGTGCTGCTGAAGCTTTTCAGTTTCTTATTTTATCATCTTAATGAATGTTCTTTTGTCAGTTTTTATAGAGAATGCCTAACTAAAACTATAAATCCTCAACTAATATATTTGCAGAAGGAAAAGAATTATGTAATAAGTAAAATTTCATACCTTATTGGAATTGTAAAGTCTTAAAAAAAAGGAAAAACATATAATAAAAAAAATATACATGATAGATATAGATATCGTATGAGGAGATTGATGTGAACATATTATGGAAATCTCTAAATTAGTCAATTAAGCATCAAGAGAAATTACATAATTTAATGTGAATTAAAGTAAACATATGATAAATTATACTTTATTATTCCTTTAAATGGGTGTCGAGACGAATGAGAAAATTCTTACTTAAATTATAAAGATGATCAAATAATAATATTAGAGAGATTGATAAATTACCATATAAAATTATATGATAAAAATATGCGATAAATGAAAGAGTTCTATCTTAAATTATATAAATGATGGTTTTTTTTAGTAAATATTATTAAATGCAATGATAAGTTTATTTTCTTAAATAAAATAATCAAATAATAATATCAGAGAATTGATAAATTGCCATATAAAAATATGTGATAAAAATGTGCGATGAATAAAAGTGTTTTGATTTAAATTATATAGATATAGATAGAAGATTAAAATAATAGATTTAAATAGTAATAATGATTTTTTTTGTTAATATTCTTAAATGTAATGATAAATATATATTTTAAATAAAATGATCAAATAATAATATTAAAAAATTAATAAATTATCGTATAAAATTATATGATGAGACATGGCTTATTTAGGGATTAATCGTATAATTTTCTCGTTTCCTTCCTTCTTCCCCATTGTGACTGGAAAAAAAAAACAGAAAAATCTAAAATTTAGAAAAGACGACATCGTCTCCTTTGTCGTACCAGAACAAAACAAACACAGAAACACTTGATGATGTATACGGCATCCCCCAACTCCTTTGACCCACCCCTTCCCCACATTAACCATAGCCATCATTCCTCTCTCCCTCTCTTCCTCCCTCTCTCTTTGAACCTCGTCCCTATTTTAATGTTGTCTTTGTAACCTCAGAACACCTCCATTACTTAAAAATTTATACAATTAATTATGCTGTCTTTCATTAATTTTTTAACTATAACCTTTTTAATTAACTCCACACACTCTCTCTCCCCCCTCGGACAGTGCCGCTCTTTGTCATGACCGAAGCCTTCTAAACTCTCTCTCTCTCTCTCTCTCTCTCTCTCTCTCTCTACGCGGTACGTTACGTTCGATTGATTTTTCATCATCCTCGTTTCGTTTTAAGGTTAGTTCTAATTTCCTATTTTTAGTTTAATTGATCATTTCAATCAATTAATTATAACTAATAAATTTTTCTGTATCCTTTTTTTGGTGTGATTTACTGTTATAGCGTATTATTTATGAATTGTTGCTATTGTGTAGTTTAGAGGGTTTCGAGATTTTTTTGAGGTTTATTCCATGTTTCCTTTTCTACAACAAGGTTTCTAAAAAAAATTATTATTGCTGTGTGAGCTTTTTTCAATTAACTTATTAACAGAAAAGAAAAATGAAATCTTTTTTATAAGGAAAAAGGACTTCTTTGATTGTGTATTAGGTTGTTATGGAGGTTTTTACAGAACTTGTTCTTGCTTCTTGTGCTTTCAGTGCTCATACCTATGTTTAGGTTGTGAAATTCACTTCATTTTAGTTATATATATATATATATATATATATATATATTAGTTTCTTACTTTAGTATTGATCATCTTTTTGACCGGATTCGGTTGAATTTTCACTTTTTGAATCGTCTAAAAGAAAGGGAAAGGGAAGGCTTTGTCTTTAGTATGGCGAGTGAGGGTGGAGAATACGAGCAATAGAAGGATTTCTTGTAACCTGTTATATATAGGATTTTAGTGTGATTAGGCTTTCGTGATGGAGCAAAAAATGAACAGTGGATGGTAAAATCGTGAGTTAACTGTATAATTTTATGGACTTGTAGTTTTATGAGCCATTAGTTAATTAAAATGGATGCTAAATCATTTCAATGTAGTTTTTTAAATTGGATTATAAGTTGAGGTGACGCGAAATTATTTTGATGCAGTTTTTTTAATAGGGTTATAAGTCGAGGTTCACGATTCTATGCGTTTAGGCTTCTACTACTTCTAATTCTATACAGTTATACCTATTTTATACGTTCAGTTCATGAATTAACTATTTTGTGAGCTATTATGTAGTTAAAGTACATGTCATAGGATCCTATGTTCAAGTCTTGTGGAATCCTAACAAGGAGGATATGTTTGTCCAAGAAGTCTTGGGCACTTTGAATCTTCTATCTTTTGATGTTGTTTCATTTTCATAGGGAGGACTTTTTAAGTATGGCGAGAAATGAAGATTCTGGGAGCCCTGGTTGGTCTGCTTCCTTTTTCTCACAAACTACTGAAGATATAGCTAGAGCTGTTGCTGCAGCTGCAGCTGCTGCTACTGCCACTCATGCCCCAAGGCCATCTGTTGTTTTTTCATCTAAAGATGAGAGTGGTGGTCAACTTCAGAAACTACAGCGGCATTTTGCAAGGGTATTAAAAGGATTCTCAAGTCCTCCTCCGGAGAGAAACACAACATATAACCCTGAAGTATTAACCTCCCAAAAGCGTCAATGGGCAAGCTTCCAGTTGCAGTACTTGGTATGTGTTTTGTGCTCTTGTGTGTATACGTGTGGATAATTTATCTTGTACTTTTTTCTTGGGATATATTGCATCTTTCTGTCCACTCATTGCTTACTGGTGATTATAAACATAATTATATTTTTTTATTAACTGATTTCCAGTTATTATAATTTTTGTACACACTTATTGAGTTAAATAGATATTGTGTTAGCTATGTGGGGTGATTATTATTTTGAACGTGGAGTTGTCTTTTGTTCTGTCACTAAACACTTCATTTAGGAGTACATGCTGATGTATCATGTTTTCTCTATTTGAGCCTCATTTGTTCAGTTCTTTTCATTAAGACAACAGCTAGTGATGATAAATAAAGTTATTGTAATGCAATTTGCAACGTGATTGCTATCAACTATGCAGGATCATAAGTCTGTAAAAGAACCAACAAGGCTTTTTGAGAGCATGGTGGTTGTTGGACTTCATCCTAACTGTGATGCTCATGCACTTCAGAAGCGATTTATCAGTAGGAAGTTCGAAGGATCTGGCAAGCTGCGAAATTCATTCAATGGTCGCATTGAACCAAATTTGGAACCCCAAGTATGCTTAACATTGATCAATTTTTCATTGCCGTCTTAAACAGGAACAGTGTCATGACTGCATCTTTCATGTTTTCAGGTTTTATTTGTTTACCCTCCAGATAAGCAACTGCCACTGAAGTACAAGGATCTTCTTTCATTTTGCTTCCCTGGGGGTGTTGAGGTTGGATATCTGCATATATGTTTTGTTCATTCTTGCGTTTTAAATTCCTCTGGATTTTATCTGTCTCTAAATTATTGTTGCTGGTAATAGATGGTTCTTCCCATTGTTTTTTAATCAGAGAATAATTGTAGTTTCTTGTTAACAATCAATTTATGCTATATTTGGATATGTATAGGATGGTGGAAATGGAAAAATGTTTAGTAATTTAAGTGGAGTGAAATTTTGTGGAAGTGGAAAGAAATGGGTTTCGACATTTTCACGTTTAAGTAAATTTCATTTCTCTCTCTCTCAATTAACCAAAAAAATTTTATTTCTCTCCAACTGGAGAAAAATGTGTGGAAGTGAAACAAAAATTACAAAATTACCTCTTATAACAATGTTCATGTAATTTTGTTAAATACTAACTCCATTTCTCTTAATTTCTTTTCATTTTTTCTCTATTTCCTTACATTTACTTCCTATATTCTTAAACACAAAGTGGAAACTGTATTTCTTTTATTTCCATTTGTGTCTCTCTATTTCCACTTGATTCTGGCTGTTCCTCTTTTATTAAAAATGGTCAGAGATGGTGTTGATCTGGTCAAGATGCCCAATTGCTTGCACAGGGTTTATAATGACCAATTTTGTTTAGCTAGACTTTTTTGCTAATTTGTATATTTATGGATGCTAAAAAAGTAAGCTATGAGAAGATGTCACATCATACTTTCTTGAGGTTTTTCTTTGGCTAGGCTATTCTAGGTGTTGTAGTAATGTTGATGGTTTGAATCCATTGTTGTGTTAGCATAATTGATCCTGTCACTAATAATTATCGCTGGTTAATTCATCAATTTAATGACTGTTCATCTCATGGTTCTGGTTCATTTCCTTCGAGTTTGGACAAGTTAATGTGTACATTTGCAGATATTTTATTATATTATCTGATCCTAATGATTTATTTATGAGAAGTTTGTTGCTCCTTCTGTTAGGTCAACTCTGTTGAGCGAACTCCAAGCATGAGTGAGTTGAATGAAATTTTGCTAGGGCAGGTAATTAATAAACTCTCTGTTATCCTGTTAGAAGTTTCTGGATCATTCTCTTTCTTCTTTTCATATGAGTTTTATGTTCTTTGTGATTCCAATCATATGCTTGACTACACCATCTTCACTTCGTGACAGGAAGGAAATTTTTGATAAACAAAAGAATGACTTTTCTTCCCCCTCAAATGCAATTTTTTAAAATATTTTATGTCTAGTTGCTGGGAAGTCTTACATTTCAAGTTTCACAGTCAAAAGAAGATTTTTAATGTTAAGCATCTGCAACTTTTCATCGAATTGGAAATATTTTGGGCCATCTCAAATCATTTCTTAATTTTCATCATTTTCTCCACATTGTGTACTGCCATTCTTCTTTATCTGGGCTGTGCTCACATTGTCAATTTCAAAAAATGAAAATTTCTGTGCAATGTGATTTGGCACATTGAATGTGAATAAATATCGGATCATGCAATTTGTCTCTCTAAGTGACTTCACAATCTGAAGCATGGATTCTATTTTTCATGATTTTACATTGCAAAGTACTTTCATACTAACATTACAAGATGTCAAACCAAACTCTTTGCATCCTCACTTGATTAATCTTAAATCATTTTGCAGGAACACCTTAAACAAAGTGACTTGTCATTTGTATTTCGGTTACAGGTAATACCAGAATACAAAATAAACACTTGGAGGTTATATGATCTCTTTTTTTTTTTTCCTTACACATTTTACCTCTTATTGGATATGTTCTTCTTTTTGTTTAATTTTTACATTTTTAATTCTATAATAAAATTTTTTTGTGCTTCGCTGTCAAGAATAGAAGCCAACTGTTCTTGTGCAGGTTCTGTTCTCCATTAAAATTCAAGTTATTACTTCTCATGCATGACTTTGAAAAATTATTTCAGGTTAACTTGAGGTTCAAAGCTTTGAAACCTTGTCCTATCTTCTAGTAGAAAGAAGCCAATGCCATCTCTAGAAGAATTGTTCATGCTGTCTGTATTTTTTTGGGAATATTAATATATCAATTGATAGTGAAATCATATTGTTGTTTTATCTTGTTTTGAATGGACCATCATAGGATAGTGCAGAAGTGTTTTCTTTGTTTGGTAGATTACTGCTGTAGATTTTTGAGAAGGATGTAAACAGGATGCCTACCTGAAATTGTACCTATGAAAGAAGTGATCCACAAGGTATATGTGGCCAAGGGTCAGCAACACGGGTTAGAAAGGAAAAAGAATTGAATAACTATGTTGATGGATGTCTAGAATACTTGCCACCATGCAAGACAAGACCGGGAGAATTGGTGGGGAAAAAAGAAGACTAGACTAAAGAATTTGGGTGGCTAATATTGATTCATTTTTGCCAGCATTTTGATTGATATCATTATTACTAGAGGAAAGAAATTGTGGTTTTTTTTTTGTTGAATTGTTGCAGAAGTGGCAGCATGAGTCATTAAGATTTGGTGCTGATTCATCTGGGGTGTTTGTGAACTTTACCTTTATTTAATTGTTAATATAACTGTTTAAGAAAAGGCAAACGGATAGCTTTGACCATGACGGCTGTTGAAATGTGTTGCTGCTTTCAGTATTTGGACATTCCATTGTTGGAAGTGAGGTTTTCTTTTCTAGAATAAAGGGCAGTATCATTTTTACCACATGTACTCTAATGCCATCTCCAGATATGCTCCAACAGTTGTGTTCTGTTGACATTGTTTGACACTATCATGTAACGTTTACATCCAATTAGAATATCCTTAGTATTTGATAAAATTACAGTTTAATAATTATGAATTACTGCAGTTTTTGCATACAATTTTCGTTATTTTTTGGTGGGCAGTTTCTGTAAAATGGATAACTGGAATGTGTAAATATAGTAAATTTAATTTCCAATGTAATTTTTGTTCGGTATTTTTGCAAAATTGAAAGTATATATATTGGATTGAATATTTGGTGAAACTTCAGGTAGGGTATACATTATTTTTCCCTGAAAACTTTTGATTCAGTTAAGGTTTGCTTGTTGCACTTAAGTTTTCCTTACTTCACATTTATTTTATCTGAAATGGCTCACTTCTCAGGTTGCTGATGATTTCACATTTATTTTATCTGAAATGGCTCACTTCTCAGGTTGCTGATGATTCAACTTTGTATGGCTGCTGCGTGCTTGTTGATGAACTTTTACAGAGACCCTCTGGACTGATATCTATGATATCAGATAGAGAACCTTTGCCTGCTTTAAGTCGCCATATATTGACAACACGCAGATGCTATTGCATTCTCTCAAGACTTCCATTTTTTGAGTTACATTTTGGGGTTTTAAATAGGTAATTTTATGTGGTTAAGTGCAAAGAACTGGCTTTCATGGATGGCAGATTTTCATAACCTAGCTGCTTGCGTATCATTGCACATATAATGGGGCTATATTCTGATTATACATTCAACTGGCTGGGATCTCCGATTTACTGTTTGTTAGATGTGCCTATAAAGCTAGCATAGTTATTTCCGCTCTAAAATTAACTTAAAAGACCTAAAATTCTCTCTCTTCTTTTTTCCCTATTAAGTAGCAAATTTCCATTGGATGACAATAGTTACAGTATTTGGCCATAATCTTTGTGACAAATTTAGGGTTGCATCATCACTTACATTGATGTTTTTCTCTATTATTTGTAGCATCTTCTCTGAAGAAAGGTTGGAACGGTTGACAAAAGGTGTTGGTGACTTGAGTTCAGAATTCTCAGTGGAAAAATTAGATAACATCTTGGACAAGCTTGATTCCAAGGAGGACATGCTAAGCAAAACAGCTCAACATTCTGAACTGAGTTATGGAAATTCTATTCCTGGAGAAGAAAGAAGTGATGGGAGTCAACCAGATGATCATGTATATCAGGTGGGCTCTTCCATATTAGAAAATGGAAGGAATTGCGGTATAGTGAAAATGGACCCAGAAGTTGAGTCAAGAAGGAAATGGATGAGAACATTGTTCTTGATACTGATCAAGAAAATGAGTCTCTCTTGGTGAAAAGAGAACCTCATGTGACTAATACTGAAGGCGATGATGGGTATGCTGATGATTCTATGAATATCAAGCAAACAGCTGAGAGGCGTTTTCCGGATGCGGTGCTTCCTCTTCTGCGGTATTACCACTACGAAAGCTCTGAATCTTCCTCAAGGTGTAATATTGCTTGATTCCTGATATGTGCTATTATTACATGATATTCCTTTCACATGCTTGACATATCATTATGCATCATATTAGGCATTTATGAGGTACATGCCAAGATTCATACGTTGTTTCAGTACATGGTTTTCATTAATCCTGGTTGCTGTTTATTTTTACTACTATAAAAGATTATGTGCGTTGGTCATAAAGCTGACGCTTGTGTCTGATTTTATCCATTAAATAAAGACTCTATTAATGTATATATTGTGGTTGTATTAAATGCAATCGATTCATGGAAATGTACATTGTCTCAGAGAATGCATATTGCATGGCAACCTCAGTTTTATAACATGCTCACAAGTATATCCTATAATCAGTCACTTTTGTTTGTCTACCTGTCTAATGATTGGTACATGAGCTTGTGTGGCAATGTTATTTCTTCTTCTTGGATTATAGAATAATGGCATGGTGCTTTGATTGAAGTGAGGTTTCTTGACATGGCAAATCACAAGAGTAGTCACTCATGTCTGTGATAAATAATAAAATAGGTTTGAGTTTTAACTGCGGTAGACCATGGGGCCTACTGCATTTTGGATCTTTTCATGTTTTGTTTGTTTCTTGCTTATGCTGTTTTATCAGCATCTTGGAATATGCTGACATCACATCTGTTTGTCAATTGAAAATTGCTTTCTAGTGCTTGATGGCCCTTGCTTTTTTGGTGATTCACTTATTTGGCTGGATGTCACCTTCTATTTTCTGCCCGTAGCATTTCTTACTGCTAAGTTTTGTACATTTTGGTTCTTTTCTTTTTCTGATTTGAAAGGATTTAATAAAACCATAGATTAATGGATCTTGTGGAAAATTTTATTGTTAAGTAGAGTGACCTGGCAGAGGAGTGTGTGCATCCCATTGTAGATTCAAGACCAGTAGCTGCTTTAACATCCCTAATGTAATTAAATACAATATGGTAGTTATTTACTTATTTCTTCTCATTCATGACATAAATGTCATACTGTAGCTTTCAGAGTTCCCCAGTTGAGGATAGACATTTTAGGAGTGATATTGATGACACAGAGACAGAAGAGGCTTCTTTCTCTGGCCAGGAAGATGCTAATGACCACACTGATATTCTTGAATGGGCTAAGGTTTGAATCCTTGCTTCTATCTTCACAATCTTTTGCTCTAAGTAGTTCTATTTTCACTTGACAACATTTTTATGTTTCAGGAAAATAGTTATGGATTGTTACAGATTGTATGCGAGTACTATAGATTACGTTGCCCTATGCGAGGTTCCATGGTTAGGTTTCACCCACTGGAACATTTACATCCTGTGGAATATCATAGGCCAAATGAAACAGTCTTACGAACTGCTGGTTCAACTATTGATTTGAGATCATGTAGCACTAGTCTGGAATTTTCAGAGGTAATTTGTGATAAGGAACCTTTTTGAAGATACAAAATGATTTGGATTTGTTTAATTTCCTCTGTTTAGCATTGTTATGATTATTATTAAAACTTATCCATATTCTCTTGGAATTGTTAGGCACATACTGCACTCTTAGCGGAGGAGGAGGCCACTGCATTATCAATGTGGACTGTTGCATGCATTTGTGGTTCATTGCGGCTCGAGCATGTAAGTAATGGCATCATGCATGCATACCATCTTATGGAATTGGTGTTTTTGTGTGAGTAGGGGGTTGCATTGGGGGTTTGGTGGTGGTTGTGGTGTTGGGGGGTTCTGTTGGGGGTTTGGTGGTTGTTGTGGTGTTGATCTTATCATTTTTTAAAATTAAGTTTATTTCTAGTTCTGTTTTGGTATTAGTGTATTGCAAGCTAGCTAATTTCGAAGAGTAATGTGTCCTGCTTAGGAAATCTGAAGATTATTTTTAGTACTTTGATGTAAATGAATTGTGATGTTGAACAAGTTCTTAGCTTTGAGCAGTATGTTGGATTTTTGCCAATTAGTGGATCTCTCTACATCCTGTTGTTGCAGCGTTCTAAATATAGGTGTGTCTTATATTTTTATCTGTGAGACAAAATGAGATAGGGTTTAGATTCATGGAGGTAATTTCTCCCATTCTTATGGGAGTTATCAAGTTTGGGCTAAATAGAACCAACTTCCTGATATGCGAATTTGACTGGTCATTTTGGTTATATAGAATGCTTTTCTGTTAGGAGTATGGATTGATTCTTTTGCAATCTTGCAGGTGTTAACATTGTTTGCAGGAGCACTACTTGAGAAACAAATTGTGGTTGTTTGTTCTAATTTGGTACGTTCATTCCTTGGAAGAACACTCTTTGAAAAAAATTCATTGTTCTTTAATTGAATTTATAAAAGCATGGATTTCCATTATGGAAAGGGTATTGAGGGAATACTCGCTTTGCGAAAGTCATTATGAAATAACACCAGTAAAACCTGAGTCCAGAAATTTTGAAAGTGCTCTCTTCTACTTCTTCTAATTAACATATATATGGCCTTTTAACTCATAATATTACTGTTATTCTCTAAAAAACTCCCTAAAGAATTGTTCTGATCTTTATTTCACCCCATAACCTAAACTTCTAAATCAGATCTACCAAATTTGCTTTGGTTCATCTTCCTCTATTTCGTGCTTGTCCAACATTATGATTGGATATATAGCTTGTTATATATATAAATATATATTCTTTTTGGCCAAGTAATATAGCTTGTTATTTGATTAGTCATAAGAAAGGGAACGGTGAATGCTGGTAGTTGCAGCCCTGCACCATTAGATTCTTAATTGATTTGGAAAAACTGACAGAATTTCTATCAACATCAATTGATACATTTGCAGGGAATTTTATCTGCATCTGTCTTGTCCATTATTCCTCTTATTCGTCCCTACCAATGGCAGAGCCTATTAATGCCAGTATGTTTCTCTATGGATCGTGGTTTTTTCTCCCTATAAGGAATCTCTTGATTTGCTAACTTATGATGACTTCCAGGTTTTACCAAATGACATGTTCGACTTTTTGGATGCTCCTGTTCCCTATATAGTGAGTGTTTTGTTTTTTTAAGGTGTATGTTCTATTCTGCATTCCCATTACTTGTTTACTTAGCATCTTTGCCTTTTTGATATGGATGTATGGCAGTTGATTCCATGAAACAATGTTTATTCTTGTATTTCATTTGATTTTTTCCTCCCTTGCTTGTGTCGCATTTACCAATTGAATAAACCAAGTATGTGAATCTACCTACTTATTTATTTATTTAATTCAATTCGTCCATGTAAAATAGTATCTTCTGTGTACTCTATTCTCATGTTTATTATCGCTGCTGCTGCTGTTATTATTATTTACCACTCCAGGATGCTTGTGTGCATGTTTTAAGTTTCAGTGTTTGTGAACATGATGCACTGGCTGTAGCGGAAATAAGTTAATACCTCTTCATGTACCTTTGTCTATCCTTGAAAGAGTTGAATTACCTGTGATTGCTCGACAAAAGTATGAGATTTTTGTTCAAAAGATATGCAAGGTCCGTGTGGATTACTTTCAGGAGGATTTTTGCATTTACTCTTTTGGTCTATTTGAATTTTTAGATTCTCTGTTTGCTCCTGTTTTAATTTGTTCCTTCAAATTATTATTATTGCATAAAGGATGGATTTAAATTCTCAGTAAGTTCATCTACTATCTTAGGTTGGTGTGAAGAATAAAACAGCTGAAGTGCAGTCCAAGTTATCAAATGCCATTATAGTTGATGCTAATAAGAATCAGGTGGGCATATTCTCCCAAGAGAGATATTTACCTTTTCATTTTTTTCATTTGCACTTTTCAAATAGTTGTCCTAGGGCTGTCTGAAAGTGCTATCTCAGATTTTTCTCAATCCTCTGGTAAATATTTATGACTGAATGATTATCATAACAATATTTTTTATATGGTTGGTAGTACCCCTTTTTTTTAACTTTACTATTATTGAAAATATAGAATCTAACATAACTCCAAAAAGATAAAAAAATATATATTAATACTGCAAACTTTGATTAACCTTTATACTGAGGATGTCCATGGTTCGCTACTTTCTGCAATCTCTTTAATCATCTTGAGTGTCGATGGTCGTGGAGATTAGATACATTTTTAACCAACAAACAGATTGTGCAACTTTATTGGACTAGGAGCTCAATCTTCCAGTTGCCCAAATCTTTTTTTTGACTTCTTCCAATTAACTCATTTTATCCTGATGAATAATTTTGTTTATGGCTACTCCCTCATCATCATTATCTGCTTATTTTTTGATGCGTTGACATTGTGTTTTTTATCTGCCAAAACAGGTGAAATCACCAACACTTCCACAACTTCCTAAGCATAAGGAGTTATATGCGTCCTTAAGTCCTTTTCATGCAATGCTTGTTGGTGAGAGTTATTTGGGAAGGAAAAGGCCGATGTATGAATGCACAGATGTTCAGGTGTGTTTTGTTTCGATATCTACTTTCATATTTATCCAGCCTCATTGAGCAAGAAAGTTAAAGTAATGCCTTGTTTGCTACATGTCCTTGATTATACCTGGTCTTTTGTAGGATAAAGTTACATATAAACAACAGCTTGAAAATAGTTTTACCTGTCAGAAGCTGTACTTAGCACTAGTTTTTATGTTCTTCCCCTTCCTGCATCTGTTTTCTTGTTATTCTCTGTTGGTTGATGAGGCTATGCATGGACTGTCATCCTACTTTGAACTGCCAAGGGAGTCCAAGCATTTGTATTATGGAATTCTGCAGTTATAATTTCTCTGGTTCCAAAGTTCACATGTCACACAACTTTTGGGTATGGAGAGGGTGTTGGAACATGTTCTGAGGGAGGCAACTTGGGAATGATACACCGTTAAAGTGACAGACCCATTTCCACGTACCCACTTTTCCGTTGGGTGCCATTCTATCTGGATTATTTCTTCTTATAAAAGTTTGCTTTCTTCTGGTATATGTCCTTTGTTCACCAAGTTTGGTGGAATGTTACATGTTTGTTTTATAAATCTTCTTTGTATCCTTGTTCTGTTTTTTAAAGCTTTTATGTTTTATTTTTTTCTATAGTGGCAAGTGATATGGAACTCTTGTTCTTGTTCAGTTCTATATAATTATTATATTTATATTGGGTAGCTTCTTACCTGTGATTGTAATTTGAATATTTCGTGTGTGTGTGTGTGTTCCAATTGCATGATACAGATGGAAGCAGCAAAGGGATTCTTGGCAGTCTTAAGATCTTATCTGGATTCCCTATGCTCTAATCTGCGTTCACATACGATAACAAATGTACAGTCTAATGATGATAAGGTTTGCACCTAATGCTGCTGTTTCTAATTTCTTCATTTTTGTTTCAAATATTAATTATTCTTGCTGCTCCAAAAGAATAATACTTTTACACCAATTTGGCAATATAAAGGAGTCCCATTCTTTTTCTGTATATCCTTGTGTACTGCATTTTTGTTTGAGAATCAGTTGACATTAACTAATTAGAAAGCTGCATAGGGTTAAACCTATAGAACTTTTAGTGCATTGATCAATACACCCTGGATGGAATATTTAATAAAAGTAAAATGAACTTCAACCTTGAAGACAAGGGATTAAATATAAACAAGTTGGTGATTGCATGTGGTGGTGTATTGAGCAAAATGAAAAATAACGTGTGATCTGGTCATCTAACTGGACTTGTAGGTATTTCAAATCTAGTTGAGGGTTGGGTCAATTCAGCTCCTTGCAAACCCTAACTCGAGTAGATTCAACTATACACCTTTAGATCATGCAAAAGAATTAGTGAATAGTTATACATGGCAAGCGGTCACTTTTTTGTTGAGAATATAATAGGTTTTTTCTTTTTATTTATATTACAGTTTTTTTTTTTTTTTTAAATATTATTTATTCATTTTTTTGGTTCACTCAGGTATCCTTGCTATTGAAAGAAAGTTTTATAGACTCATTTCCTTTCCGCGACCGGCCATTTATGAGGGTATGGATGTATTTTGCAAACTTACTTTCTTCCTGTTATTTTTGCATGGCTTTCTGGTAACGTTTTTCTCTATTTGCACCATATATCCAGGATTGCAATTTTGTGATTTATGCTGCGCTGTTGATCCGTTCAAATTTTCTTTCAAGTAGTTATAGTAGCAATTTTGTGTTGTTTTTCCTCTTTTTTACAATAGCGAGTGCATAAGCATTGAGTCTGTCTTTTCTTCATCGGGTTAAATTCTTATCATGTTCCCCTTACCCTCTAGGGGGACTTGGTTAAATCTGAACCTTTGCAGTTATATGTAGGTACCAAGTATATGTTATGTAATTGATTCTTAATGGTGAAAGTGTAGGAATTATCATGCTGTCATATTATGTCACGTTTGGTATATGAGAATTATTCAGAATGGAATGGATTGGAATGGAATAGGAGACGGAATGATAAATCCATTATCCGTAGTAATTGATATGAATAATAATAAGTAGGAGGATAAAAGGTAATTCAATATTAATAATTTATGAGTAAGGAATGGAATCTTGATTCCGTCTTCAGAAAGGTGGAATTGAATTCCCCTTTAAAGCTGGAATCGTTAATTCTTAGGAACCATCGCGATTCTAGCTTTTAAAAATGCAATCAAACATAAGAATGAGAATAAAACCCGGAATGGCGATTCCATTTGGATTCATTCCCGCATACCAAACATGACCTTTAATGTTGCACCAGGAATTGCATTAAACTAGGATGCAGTGAATTTAGTTCTCCTGTCAGTCTGAGCTGTCAGCATTCCGTTTTGAGAACTCCTGGAATTATTCACTCTGTTTTGTTCACTTTGCATTGGAAGTTATATTTAATTTTTTACATTCCCCGGAAGCTGACATTTTCCTTTTAATTCCTGTGTCAACAGCATTTCGTGGATACACAACTCTTTTCTGTACATACAGATCTAGTCCTTTCTTTCTTTCAGAAGGAATAGTCCTCCAAGGCAGGTTAGGTTCAATTTGTGCCTAAGACAGGTGAACTTAAGATGAAATTATTATAGTAATTTTCTTAGTTATAAACATAAGTTAGCTAGGGTTTTGTCAAATTTTGTTTTATGATCTTTTATACTACCCTGACCTAAATGATGTATATAAAAATAAACCTGGAGATCTGCATGCAAAACTGCATCAGTTTCTCTATAATCTATCTCGATATTTATGGTAAGTAGGCTTTCATAAGCCTTCGATTTCAAAGTAGTTTGTGTAAAACAGCAGATACCTTTGAGGTAATTATATTATTGGAGAGAAAGAAGGGGATGGCACTTTTCAGTAGTTTTATGGAAATGCCATTTGACTACGTATAATTCTTGTTTGGTTCTGCTTCATAAACTATTGTTGTGGCAATGTGTTCTTCCCCATCCTAAAGTAGCATGACATAGCCATACTGGCAGTCAGCACATGCAGCGGGGGTGCGATCAGTGGACTTGAAAGTTGGCACTGCCTCATTCTGGTTGTTACTCACTGATTTCGCTAAGTCGAAAGCAGATTTGTGTTGCTTCTAATATGGACTGCTAATCTGCTAATAATGGAATCCGGTTTTTTATAATAAGCAGGAGGTGATTTCCATGTTTATGGTATGATAGTATACAGTTTGCAATGACAATTGACAGGTTCTAACAGGTAATGCTTTAAATTAACAATAATGTATTGGCTCTTTGTTGTATGAGAAATTGTAGATTGGAAAAAAAAAAAAAAAAAACTATTTTTATCCCTAGTCAACAGGCTGTGAAAAAAAAAAAAAAAAAAAAACCAATTGGCTTAGCTGCAGTAATCTCTGTTCATGGGAAAGGTGGGCTTCAGCTGTTTTTTCAATTTTTCAATCCAGTACTCGTGAGTAAAATAATTAACTAAACATTAATCTCTGTTCATGTAGCCAGTTTAGCAGCAACCAGTTCGCTTGCGAGTGTTGACAGTCAAGCAAAATAATTAACTAATCAACAGGCTGTGAAAAAAAACCCAATGAATCGTATCGGATCAAACTGAAAATTTGGATTTTTATTCTTATGATATGGTCAATTTTAGTGGAACGAGTCAAATATATTTTTTTAAATATATTCGACGAGTGGAGTTATTTTTTTAATATAATGGTTCAACCAATTCAATCCATAAAATAGTCGTATATGCCATTGTAGCTCGTGGCATGATTTACGGTTTACCTAGTAACTTACCCTTTTATTGCTTGTTTTCCAATCTTCTGTCAGAAGGCTCGCCTACTTAGCCTTCGACTGTAACAGTTAAAACAGAGGGTTAGAGACCAGATTCCTTACTCTTTTAACTAATTTAATCTTCTCAAATACACACTTCAGAACCTTCTACCTATCTTACTTTGATGAACTCATCGCCAATTCTTTTTCTTTGATCAGTCACGCTCTTTAAAAGAATCTGATTAATTTTTTCACTTCATGAATGGATTAGCAATCGGTTCCACCAGCTACTGTCTTGAATCCGGCTTGCCACTGCCTTCGAGAGCATTCCCCTTTTTCTAAGACTTAAGTGGCGGTTAAGGATTTCCATTTAAAACGGAGAGCATTCTCCTTTTCCAAGGCTTAAGCAGAATTTCCATTTAAAACGGAGAGTCCGATCATGGTTCCCAACTTCCTTTGTAAGACTAGGTAAGAGGAAGGCAAGAGCATCGATTTAGATAATGTAAAGAACCGACGGATAGACCTCTGCACGTGCTTCTTGGGTAAACTTGGTCGAAAATGCTTCCCCAGCCTTCTTTATTGCGGTCTCTTGTTGAAGAAGAGGCTCTATTCGAGAACCCAAAATCAGCCTTCTGCCAAGCCAACTCTTCGTCTTGAGCAGCATACATTTATTACTTTTGTTATTATCAAAATACTTAGAAGGACCATCAACCTTATTAGTTGTTCAAACTAGGGGTAAATGCCGTTAATTTTACATCTTTTGAATTTTCGATAACACTTTCCGTTGAATTAGTAAATCCTTTGTAATTCATAGTTATGCCTGATAATTTACCAATCTCCTTAATCTATTTAACATTTGTTTGATATTTCCCATCATGAAAATATATTAATAATTTCTCATTAGAAAAATTGCAACTTCCCTTAAAATTCGTAAATATGCTTATTTCATGTTGCTTCACTTCTAATTCTTCTTTGTTTCGAAATTCAAATTCAATACTTCATTTTTACTCAAATTTCGTAAATCTTCTAATAACACTAACTTTTTCTCAATTAAATGGACTTCTCTTTCAAATTTGAAAAATTCTATGCTTTCATCATTAATTTTAATGAGACGGTCCTGTCAATGTTTCACGGTTCACACTATACTCAATTATGATCGAATAACTAAAATAGTTAATATTCCAATTGTTATATTTATTTTAATGGTTAGATAGTTGATTACACGGTCATATCGATGAGACCATGGAAGCTCCCTTGAAATTTATAGTATATGTGGATATTATAGATTTTGCCAGAAAGTTAAGTGGAGGAAAGAAAAAAAAAATCTTTGAGTGGCACTATGTTTTGCACAAAAACTTGCATGAACTTCAACATTAAATAACTGATGGACTGATTTTGTGAAAAAAACACGCAAAATTTTTCATTTTGCATGTGTCCTATTCTTTTCCCAAATCTTATTATAGTTCCTTCATCTTAATCATGTTACAAGAAAGCATTCTGTCTCAACCGATGAAGCCTCGGATAATGTTTTGCCAAAGTGGGAACGAATAAAGCAAAGGATTGCCATGAACAGCCTTAATAATATTATCACTTTGTGACAGTCGATGGCAGCATATTTTGAAATTCTCTTAACGCTTTAAAGTATATACCTCAAATACTCAAAATTATTATTTATTTCTAGATCTGATTATTTTAAGTTAATCATTATACAAATGATCATTATAATGCAAATCAATGGTAGTTTGACATTGAAAGACGCAACATTAATAATATGAACACAATCTCGAAGTTGCGAAACCTAGTTTTAAACATTTTCAACAAGAATGGTCACTCATACTAAATAATCATGATGTAACAACTCTTTCCAGGTAAACAAACTATAACATAACTAAATGCGTCTTAATGATTTGTGTTTCGTATGAAAATCTAAACAAGCTGTGTTCAAAAGCATAAATAATGCTACAATTTCATTTTAAAAAGTTAAAAAAGAAAAATTAAAGTATAAAAAGGTGATAGCTAGTGATGGTGGTACAGTAATGGTAGACCTTAGTAAGAGACTTACCAAATTAATCAAGTTGAGCCAAACTCCATTAAAATCGAGATACTTAATTAGTGTATTGAATCATTATGGAAACTTATAATACTTAGCTCAAGCTCAAGTTGTGCCTACGAGGTTAATTGAGTTGGAATTGGATGTAGATATTGAAAATAGAAACGAACTTAGGTTTTAATTGAATTTGAGTAGAGCTCTGATATTAAAATTAATGTGAAAAAATTTTAGATAAATTGAGTCCAAACATGTTTAATTTAATTAAGTTCGATCTTATTCAATACAATTTCAAGTATAATTCGAACTTAAAATCTCATAGTTTAATGGAGTCTAAACATCAAAAGTTTAAATCGAGTTCAAACTCGAGATAATTACCATTTAATCTGATTTACAAACTCTTGTAACAAAGTTTTACATCCCGTCAGAAACAGGCAGTCATCGATCATAAAAAGACCTTCTAGGAAGCAAAATGAGATCATAAAGTCTCCCTCTAGGTTATGTCTTTTGGTCTTCTTCTTCTTCTTTTTCTTTCAATTTTGTTTTCCTTTTCTCAAGTTTTGAACGTTAATTAGGCAACAGCTTTCTTGGATGCCAACACCAATCCGTACAAGAGGACGGATCACCTTTTTTTTTTCTTTTTCTTTCAGAAGGTGTATTGCAGCAATGCAGGCTCAAGCTTAACTGCACATTGTACCAACTTGCAGTGTACATGCAACTTAAAAAGAAAAGTTAAAGAAGATTTGAACAATCCATTTATCTTATCCTGATGTCCCCTTTTCTTTGGCCAAAGTGTATCCTATGTTTCGAACAGCCCGGCCTCAACTTGTAACTTTGGGATGTCCCAATGAATGGTGGCAGAATCGGGAAAGAAGAACATTTGAGTAAAGAACATATATCAACTCGGATGATTGGATATCATAAAGGGAAAGAAAAAGAAAAAAGAAAAAGATCCATTAGTATAAACATGTCACATGTCTGAACTGGTAACGAGCAAGTTTCATGCCGTTTTGACATATTTACATATCAAAATTCTATTATTATTTATATGTTATTAATCAATTTACGGAGTGTCTAAGTATTATTAAGACTGTATCAGATAAAAAAAAATCTTAGGGTTTTAGTGTTTTCCATCACAATTTTTATGACACTAAAAGGAAAAAGGTCATTAAGTTAACACTACATCTAATTGATATGAATTTCTTATCTTAAATAGGGTTAATGTCACGAATGATACATAAACTTTGATAAAATATATAATTAGGTACCTGGACTTTAAATTAAGGGTAATATCACAAATGGTACCCAAACTGTGGTAAAATATCATTAGGTACTTGAACTTTGAAATGATCAATTTAGTATCTGAACTTTTAAATTGATCAATTTAATACTTGAAAAACTTTGAAATTAACTAATTTAATACCTAAAAAAACTTGATAAAAATACTATGAGCATGCACAAAAAGTTTTTCAGGTACTAAATTGATCAATTTCAAAGTTTAAATATAAAATTGCATATTTTATTAAAGTTTAGGTACCAATCTTGACATTAACTTTAACATTAATCAATTTAATACATAAACTTTGAAATTGATCAATTTAGTATCTAAAAGAACTTTTCGTGCATGCAAATAGTACTTTCTTCAAGTTCTTTTAAGTACCTAATTGATCAATTTTAAAGTTATTGAGGTACTATATTGATCAATTTTAAAGTCCAGGTACTAAATTGATCGGTTTTAAAGTTCAGGTATCTAATTGTATATTTTACCAAAGTTTAGGTATTGTTTGCGATATTATCCCTTTTAAATATCCATCATCTTTCATATAATCCCATCTTGACAGTTCCTCATACTCACTAGAAATCTTGAGCCCCAAACAATTACTTATTGATGGATAACGCTTATTGGGGTTACACCATGGATTACCCTATAAACATGGAAATATATAATGGTGTGAGTACGCAAATGCCTGGTGAGAGAATGACTCTCATATTATGCAACACCAAATACAAGCTCTTACGATGCATGACTTGTCATATTGCAGTCACTCCTTTATTAGTTCATTTTACAAGTAATCATGTAGATATGATAAATACTCTAAATGTAATGACTAACATAAACAAGTAAAAACCAAAGTCAATTTAATATTCATTAGAGTATCTTTTTAACCAAGCAAGCACAAAACACATGCATTCCTCCCTTCTATTCTAATTACTTTGCTCAATTCAAGGGTGAGTTGGTATCACAATATAGTATAACTAAACCTACCTAGCACAAACAAGCATATTTATCATAGAGTGTCATTCAATTGGGCATAATTATAGTGTGATTAGGCTAGGTCTTCAGACTTGAGAATTGAATGAGTGTCAATCAACCAAATTAGATGTTCACTTAGGGTTCAATACAAGAGGTTCAAGAGCTAAATGATAGGGGTTAGTGGCTTAAAAATTTTGGTTTCTCTTAGATTTGATTACTTATGATTAGGCTTGCTTTGACTTGAATTTAATTAGTTGGAGCTAGAGCAATAAGCTTAAAAGAGAGTTTCATCTTGTCATATGCTAAGGTTGTGTGGATTCAACCTTAGATGGATGTAAGTTGAAAATTTTGATTTGGATTGTGTAGAGTTAGCAATAGGTTTTTGAACCACTTAACCTTTGGTATAGCAACTTGAAATTATGATCCAATATAATCCTTGTTGTACACACACGCATGTGTGCGCGTAGGCACCATTTAGTATGGTCATGAGATAGTATTTGAGGACATTTGTTATCTTCTATTTAATTTTCAATCTAAGGTTCTACCTTTCCCTAAGATGACTTATAAAAGAGACGTAATTTTTCTTTCATTTTTTGTGTTTGATATAATATTACTCTATTACAAGCGATATTAAATTAGTGTGCACACCTACACACATATATATGGGGGCATGTGGTATTTCTAAAAGGCGGATTAGTTGTAATATTACTTGCTTTTTATATATCACATTTAGTTCATAAGTTAGTCTAAGTTTCCGAATGAGCTCTAGGTTCCATTTTTCTATAGCATCTTATATATGTTGAACTAGTTTTATTCAGGTTAATCACGCTTTGGGGTTACTATCTAAAACATACTTGCAAATTTATCCATGCTTAATTCACTTGAACACTTCTTTAAATTACGCTTTTGTTAACCAAGGTCAGGTTAAGGTCCAATTCACTACTAGAAACTAGCCTTTAGAGACAGAAAATTTGCGACGGAAAATTCTGTCTCTAAAAAAATGAATTAGAGACAGATTTGCGATGAATTTGTGATGACATAAATTATGAATAATCTTCTAATTTTTATATGCTTTTGCGACGGAATTTGCGACGGATTACACGTTAATTTGCGACGAAAATTTTTCCGTTGCAAATTTGTCTCTGATTTTAGAGGGAAATAAATTATTTTAGCGCCAATTTCTTTTTTTTAAATTCTGTTGCAAATTTGTCTCTAAATTAAATTATTACATATATGTATATATAATATTATGTTTAAAATTCATTTTTAATTATACATATTTAATATAATATATATAAATGTGCATTAATAAGGACATATATTATATTTGTAAATTAATTTTATTATAAAATAACTATAATATGTATAATCATATGTTATATACAACTAATTATATATATTTTATTTATAATATATTTATTATTACATTACATATTTATATATTATAAAGCATAAGTTAAAAATAGTACTTAAAACATAAATATTATATTTGTATCTTATTATATATTCTTTTGTATAATAACTTATATAAAAAATCAAATTATACAACTTAATAAAATAGTGTATAACAATAATATAATATGTTATATTCAAGTAATATCAAAAATACTACTTAAAAATAAAGTATATTTCAATAATAAAATATGTAAATAAAATAATTAATATAAAATGTAAACTTAGTATATTTAAACATATACAAATATAAAATAATATATTATATTTTAATAATATATTAATAAAAATATATATATTCATATTATTTATAATTTTTTATTATATAATTATTATAAACTATTCATATGTTTTTTAATATAAAAAAATTTATTATATATATCTTACATAATTTATATTTACATACTATTTTATTTAAAATATAATAACATATTTGGGGAAAAAATAATATACTATGTAAAAATATAGTATATTTAAGTAAAAAATATATATATAATAATTAGTTAAATATATTTAAATTGGTATTATATATTATTTTATTAATATATTATGAAAAATATATTTTTATATTGTTTATATTATATTATAATTTGTTAAGTGTAACAAAAATGAAATAAAAAATAAACACATTAATTAAAAATATGCAATTTATTAAGTTAATATAAAATATTAAATAAGTAATGTAAAAAGTATAATTATAATATATATCATTAAATATATATAAATTTATATGTATAACATTATCTATATTTACATAATATATAATATTTTTAAATAATAATATCATATTTGGAAAAAAAATTATAATATACTAATGAAAATATTATATATCTATAAAAATATATAATTTAAAATAATTATTATAAAATGTAAACATTGTATATTAATATTATATATTTTTTAATAAAATATTAATGAAAAATCCTTAATAAATAGGTAAAGTGAAATTATGAAATAAAAATAAATTATAAAAGATATGTAAAATGTTTTATAGTTATAATATTGTAAATTGTGATATCTATTAAATAAATAGAACTTTACTCATGAAGATACGAATTGGTTTATCGGTTTAGTGTTTGTGAAAACTTCAATGTTAAGTGTGCTTAATATGTAGCATTCTATGATGGGTGACTCCTGGGAAGGATAAATAAGAAGTAAATGTGTATTTTTTAAAAAATTTGTCTTAGAATCAGAGACATATTTGCAACGGAATAATTTTATTTAATATTTACTAATTGGATATTTAAAAATATCTAATTATAAAACAGGGACAAATTTGCGACAGAAATTCCGTAGCAAATTTGCGACGGAAAATAAATCTGTCTCTAAAAGAATTAGCGACGATGATTTTTGAAACAGAAATTTGCGACGGAAAATCTGTCTCTAAAAGTCTTTAGAGACAGATTTTTCACTTTCAGAGACAAAATTTTTTGTCTCTAAAACCAAAATTTCCTTTAGTACTAAAGGTATTACTATTATCTAGCTTAGCCTCAATCAATATACTCCACATTGATTTGATCCCCTACAATAACTTAGTCATGACATGTTTGGGTGCAAATAAGCCAAGCCAATTTATAAACAACTTGAGTTTGGCTCAATGTTTAATCAAGTTTGACAATAATTAAGTCGAGCTCAAGCTCGAACTACTAAAAAAGTTTATTGAGCGAAGCTCAACTATCATATGTTTAGCTCGATTAGCTTGCAGGCTTACTCAAGTTCTATCGAGTTCAAATAAATTATAAATAATTGAATTCGAATTGAGATTGGGTATTAATATTATTTTAATTAGAATTAAAAATATTTTTTAATAAATCAAGTTTAAACAAGTTTAAATGAGTAGGGATAGAGCTTATATAGTATCATTTCAAGCCAGATGTGAGCTTAAAATTTTAAGTTCGGTTAAATTCAAGTTCGAAAATTTTTAGTTGAATTCAAGTTTGAGTTCAAACTCAACACTATACCATTTCATCCACAGACTGCTTGCTCATCTTGGTTTAACCTATGTCCCTAAGTGGCTTGTCAGTTTTAATTGTCTTTTTGCTATCCTTAACATTACTGTTTTGAAAGGTTCGTTTAAACCCGGTTAGTATAAGTCACCTAAGGGTCTCTTGAGTAACTTCAATATGGCAAGTCCTCCACTACTCTGACCATCTAATGTCATCAATGAATCATTCAATTATAAAATCGTTATGTAAAGCAACGGGAGCTCAAATGCTCTCATGACCAGCAAACAAACTCTAAGTTTCAAATTTCAAGATATATATATATTATATATATATATATTAAGGTAAAGTGAATTAGATAAAACATTCCTATCATTTTAATAAATGATTTGAAAAATAGTTATACTTATTAAGCATTACTCTGACAACCGTATAGGTAGTCTAAATGGTGAAGGATAAAATCATGATTATTATTTTTTTTAAAGAAAATAATAATAACTATATGGAGATGTGGAGTGGATATAAATAACATAATCTATTTTGATTCCATAGAGTTGCTTTTATAAAATTTAAGTATAGATTATGTTTGATAAAAGATTCAACTCCACAAAACTTCACGTTTTCTTATCAAGTACAACAACACAAGTAGCGTAGCCCAAAAAATTGATCTAAGACCAGTCAAGTGCAAATTTAAAAGGAAAAAAAAAAAAAAAAAAAGGGGTCGGGGAAGGGGGAGTGGCATTCCATGCATTGAGATAAGTCAATGTCGCCTTATATTGTCTGTAAGGGTCCTTGAGTGATCTTTCGGGCATGTAGAACAATAAGCATATAGGGTCTATAGGCTTCTAAATTATTTATGTACAGCAACGTCTCGTAAGTCTAACATGGGCTTTCTAAGAAGTTAAATAAATATTTCAAAGAAAACAAATACATCACTAAGTGTTAGTTAAATTAATACCTAGCAAATCCGGGTTAAAGAACTTAGAATTCAGCTTCTCTCGTCGGATTTGCTTCTTATAAACTTAAAATCAAAGATTTCAAATTTAATTTTAATCTTTAGCTAAGTTTTACTTAACTATCCTTTAAAAACTAAACTCCAACCATTTAGTCCCATAGGCTCTTAGGTATTCAATTCTTTTGAATACCCAAGTGCATTCACACACTCATATATGTAGGTGAATATACATGTATTCATTGTTAGTTCAATATTCTAAGTAGTTGCTTCTCAAATAAAAACTTTAGACCAGTCATATAATTAAAGCAGTCACTGTCCAAAAACCAAATATTATTCCAATTAGTTGCATTTTCCTCATAAACCATGAATGATTGACCTTCTATTCTATACTTCTTCTTTGGTATGGTCCGTTTGCTTGTCTCTTTTCTCTTAATCTAAGCATCTTCATGTGCATTAGAAATCTCCTTCTCCTCTAAGTCTCAAAGATCTTAAGACATGAAACAAAATTTGTATTTTAATGCTCCAAAATTCATGGTATCATCCTATGAAGTCTGGAATCGATGGTTGAGATACATTTATGACTTTGCTATAAGCCGTCTTGTCTTGTTTACCATATTACAAATTGCAACTTCCTTTCATGTCACAATTGTTGAGTGCCAGTAACACAGCCATGAAAAATATGAGGAAAGTAAAGAGTTCTAATGGGCGATGAATTTAGAAAATAATTGCTGAAAAAATAACATGGGAAGAATATAGAGAGTTTTTAGTAATTTCTTCTCATCATTACTTATAATTAAAATAAGGGTCACATTTAATATCAAAACTTGTTTTCACCTATTGCTAATTTCTAGTCCCTAAATTATTGTCTCTTATTGTCAATCATTTCCTAAAACTTGAGAGATACATGTCTATACTAATATTTTGAACACTATTTTGAGAGGTAAATGTTGCATTTGACACCAACACTTTGCCCATACTTGTAATTAACTAATGTAAATTGGTATCAATTATTACCTATAATTTTTTAAGGTCATTTATGATAATACTTAAATTATCTCAATATAGATAGTTAATTGTGAAAGCTAGTTAATTACAAGCATTAATAAAGTTTAGAGTCAAACTGATATTTTAAATTTGAAATAGTTAATTACAAAAATCAAGTGTCAAATGTAATATTTATCCTATTTTGAATCATACTATAACTTTACTTTCCTGCATGGCCTAGAGCCTAAAAGTTTTACCTTGTAAACACTTTATTTGAGTTCTTAAGACATATTGCTCTCTCATTAAGCCATAAACGAGTTGAGTTGAGCCAAATTTTGAAAGTTCAAGCTCGACTTGTTTAAAATATTATCGAATATAAGCTCGAGCTAAGCTTTTATTGAGTCTAAAATCCAAACTTGAGCTTGGCTAATTTAACTAAATGAGCTTTATTTCGAGCTAGCCAAATGTTTTATCAAACTTAACTGAGTAGTAATTATACATGAGATTCAAGTTTGAGCCTAATTAGTTTAGATAATCTGCTTTTCATTTTTTTTAACCTAAATATAATATATAAGAGCCACTGACTATATATATTAAATATAAATTAGTATTGTTGTTTTAATTATATATCATGTATAATATATCATAAATATAGAATTTATAAATTTACCAACAAGTTTATTCACAAGCTTGTTACCGAATCTATTAATGAGCTTATGCATAGGCATGCTGATGAGTTTGTTTATGAGCGAAAATTAAAGCTTGAGTTTATCTCATTTACTAATCAGCCCCGGCTTGAGTAGCTCATGATCAGAACATAAAAAAATTACCGACTTAGTTATCTTAACAAAATTCCTGATTGACAATATGACATATAATTAGAAAGCTATTAGATATGTAGTTTGGTTAGAGGTGGGCAAGTGGGTTAAACGGGCCAACCCGGCCCGGCCCACTTTGGCCCGTGGGTTAAACGGGTTAAATTTTTTTGGCTCGTTAACCCACGGGCCAAAATTGCCTACCCTAACCCAACCCACTTTAGCCCGTGGGTTAACGGGCCAGCCCACTTTTTGACCCTTTTAACCCACTTACATATTTTGTGAGTTAAATGGGCCAAATTGACCCATTTAACTTATTTATACTAATTAAATAAGATATATATATATATATATAATAAAAAAGAGAGTTTTATAGGTTATATATATTAATGATTAATTTCATATTATTTTAATTACTTTTTATATAAAAATAAGTTTTCTAAAATAACTTATTAGATAATATATTTCATTTAAAACAATAAATAATATATTTTATATATTTTTATGGTGCATGTGCATCAATTTGTCATTCTTTGTTATAATTAACACATAAATTTAATCTCAAGTATAAAAAATCTCAAGAATAACTTTCATTAATACATTTTTACCCTATAAATTTATTTATTTTATTTTTATAAAAGTGGGTTGGTGGGTCAACCCACTTAACCCGCGGGCTAGCCCACTTTGGCCCGCGGGTTTAAGTGGGTTTGGGTAAAATTAACCCACTTTTAAACGGGCTAAAAAAAAGCTGACCCTAACCCGCTTTAAAGTGGTTTTAAACGGGCTGGCCCGCGGGCCATAGCCCATTTGTCCAGCTCTAAGTTTGGTATATGAGTTTCAATTCTCATATATCATAGTTTCAATAAAAGGTTTTATTCGAAATAGGTTAATTAAGAGCTTAATTAGCTTTTGCTCCACTTGATGCCATATAAGCTAACAAAGCAAAGTTTCCTCCCTCGGACAATGCGGGATGTGGATGGTTCTTTGTATATTTCAATGCTACATATGGAATCTCAGGGAGACATAGTGGTTCTAGCCCACTTGACGCCTACTCACGGATAATCCCCCACACTCCCCAGAAATCAAAAAACAAAAAAGGAATCTAGCGTAACATCTCACATTATCTACATTTTTATTAACTAATAAAGTTATTTCATGAGCTATTTTATTTTTAGTTTATCAATGTATCAAGTGGTTCCTCCTCCTCCTCATGATGATGATGATTATTATTATTATTAATCTGTACACTTTTAAATCCTACAAAAACAAAATTAACCACGTAACATTAACTGTGCAACAACTAATATAAAGTTTGAAGTTTTAATTTAAAAAATACACCAGCATGTCTTTTTGCTCTGTACCTTTTCCATAATATATGTATATGTATATAAAGAAAGAAAAGGAAAAAACAGTGTGTAGATAATACGGAAACAGCTTTTAATTGATGCCAACACTATCCTCTCTGAGCAAGAGGATCTTGGTTTCTCTTTGTTGCAGATAAGGTAAGTGTGGGTGTGTGTGGTCAGTCCAAAAATTTGCAGGATATACTCAGCTCTCTCTCTCTCTCTAGCTGCAAATTGTACGATTTTCTTACAACTATATGACTTTAAATTTTCTTCTTCCCTTTTTATGCAAATCTTGACCGCAATTCCCATCCTTCAAAACACTATTATTAAAATAAAAAATAAACCAAACCCAGGATGTCGTGCATGCACATTAACACCATTATATAAGATTTCTTTTGCTTATTGTTTCTTTATCCCTTTTTTCTCAATTCAAAATTAATTAGTTAGGGTTTTGCTCTCTCTTTTAAGTTGTAATATCAAACGTTAATAATACTGATGCCATTAAACTATGAGATAATCGGTAGGAATGAGCGGTAACCCTTTTGTATAGATACGCACCTATACCCTACTTGAACGAGTAGGGTTCGGATGGGTATCAAGGGTTATAGGATAGGGTATGAGTACAGATTTTTTAAAATTTGCTTTTACAAGATGGGGTACAGTTTAAAATCTTCATACATTATAACCAACTAGGAACATGTCTTCCAATATATAATGGGTATAAGTTTTAGAGTATCATATATTTACCCTTTTAGATATTATAAAATAGTATTAATATATAAAATATAAATAATAATACTCCATTTTTTAATTTTGCAATCAATTTTGCTCAATATTCTTATTTGTAAACTAATTTCTAGAAATTTTTATTATAGAAGAACTTGAATTTTTTTATTTCAAAAGAACTTTTTTGTTTTATTTCAGAAGAACTACAATTATGAATATACTTGAACTCTCAAATTATATAGAAATGTTGTTTATATATCTTATAAGACTTGATCTATACAGAAGGAGCTCTAAAGTTTTTAATTTTAGAATTTACTATAGGTTCTACAATTATGTTTAATATCACATAAATAGCTTTTATAGGTATTTGTTACAAACTTCAAATTTTACACATAAACATATTTTGTACATTAAACAGCTTGTGACATTAATAGATTATTGTCAAAATTTCTTTCCACGTATTATTTATTGTAAATATATGAAAATAAGGCAATTTATAACATTACATGAAACCATAGCAAATACTATAAACTTAAAGTGTAAGAAAGAAAGCTAATGGCCTTATAGCCTAGTAATATATCCCCTGGTCTCTCATATAAGTGGACCAAGGTTTATATCCTCCCCACCATCGTAACTGGCCAAAAAAAAAGAAGAAGTTTAGGAAAGAAAGAAATAAAATATTATATATATTTCATGAAAAAATCTACAAATTCTACAATGTACCCTATACCTTGTAGGTTTTACGTGATATAAGATACATAATGGATATAAGGTATTACAGTGTAGGTTCCAGGTATGAAATTTAATACTATGTACTTTATGGTGTAGGATACAAGTAGTACTTCATACTCTACCCACCATATACTTACTTATCTCTAATAATCGGCTATTTAATCAATGTTATTCAACCAACTCTTTATATGTTACATATTTTGTATTTCTTTACCTTTTAAGAGACATTAAAAAAAAGAGAAAGAAAAAAGGAATCTCTCATGTATATAACATTTACATCAATCATTTTGACAAAAGGGGATGAGACGGGGAAAAACATTTTATATGGAGGTTATTTATGCCTCCATCTTTTTTTTTTTTTTGGTTAAATCCCAGTGAGGATGTAATTTTTAATGTCATTGAATGCCATTAGTACAAAATGGAATATAAGTTTTATTACATTGAATCGTTTTGCGAGTACACAATTTTATTTATTACAAATATTGCGATTTCTTTCCTAACATAATGGCAATAACATTAAAAAATGTACAATTACTAGAAATTATTACAATATTCAGTAATATGTAATGGAAATTAAAATATTTGCGATACAATTGTGTATATAATGTGAAATATAAAAGCCCGAATGGATAGTTGTATTCAATAAGAGAAGCGTAAATTAGGCGTATAATAAACCATTTTTACTTAACGGCCCATCTTACTACTCATGGAGCAATCGACTACTAATCTTACGGTGAGTTTCGACGAAATTGGAAAAAATGGCTAAACTAGGTCTGCTGATGAGACCTCCCTATTTGCTGAAGGATTGAGAGGTATAATTCGGAGTTTTTCGAGCCATGTTCCCCTCTCTTGTCAAAAGAACAGTCTCATGAAAGAAAGCATCCATAGGGAATTGAGCACACTATGCTATTAGAGTAAAAGGCAGGAGTTCGAATTATTTATTTTATTAACTTCCTCCCATAAATAAGAAAATAGTTTTAGAGAAGCGTGGCACATAGGATGAAAAGTTATCCCTATTTGGATTAGCACCTTAAACCCTTTTCTTATGTGTTACACTCTGGATTAACTAAGTTATTAGGATAGGCTATATTGTTTCTAACTTCCTACTATTAATGAGCTTTGGTTACATATACATGTGAACAATCAAAATGATATCTCAAAACAATATTTTCTTGGGAGATTTTACGGTCTCATTGACTTGACTGTCCAGTCAATAATTTAACCGTTAAAATAAATATAGTAATTGAAATATTAACTATTTTTGTGGTTCAATCACGATTGCATATGGTGTAGGCTGTTGGATAGTTAACGGGACCGGTCCTATTAAAATTAATGACGGACCATGGAATTTTCCTAATTTTTTAGCTCTTGGTTGATTTTTCTCTTCCCCCACATTGTAATAGGCCCTTTTTTTCCCCCTTACTAAGACAAAATTTCCATTATAAAATGATAACTCAAACTCAATTTACTGACCTACCAACATGATTTGCCTATTTATAAGCTCGTATAGCTAAATATAAGCAACCTAATAAAAAAGGAAAATTATTAAAATAAAATGATGTAAAACTAAAATGACTTAAAACATAATTCATGGACTTCAATATAATAGCAATAAATAATATAAAATAGGAAAAATAACTAACAAAGTCCACACATCCCCTAATATCAACCTAGAGCTAGCCTTGGAGCAACCATAGTTGCATGACTAGTTGTCGGACCAGTTGACCGTGGTCGACATTGCTTGGGTTCCTTATTTGATCAACCTCCTGTTTGACCTTCTCTTGATCAATTTTGCTGTGGTTGACCTCCTGAACTTTTGTGTGTTTGGAACTGCATCTAAACTCCATTTGTTTTAAATAATTTTATTCTTTGCCTATGGTTTCATTTATTATTGCAATTATTATTGTCGGGGCTTAAAACAATTTCGTCCTAGAGCATGGTTTCTTTGGGTACATGAACAAACTCCTCTATCCCTTTGTTTTCTTGACATTTTGCAAACTTTTCTTTCGAACTTCTACTTGCTCATAAGAAGCAACTATGGTTCAAATGGTGTGTATGTTCTTGCATCCACACAAAACACCTGATGATCATACCAATGTTCTCCCAAAACAAATGAGTAACCCTTATAGGAATTAGATCATAAAGAACCTCGTCAATATATTCACTGATAGCTAAGTGAACACAAACCTAGTTATGTACACACATGCAGCCCCTCGACTTTTTATTTAATGAAGACTACAAGATTTTTATGCTATGTGACTATAGACCCAACTTATCAACCAAATTTGCAAAACTCTCGTTAGTGTAGTTACCGCCATCAATTGCAGCCATACAAATATTTCTCTATAATAGACACTTGATACAGGAAAGATTTTTCTCTACCTTAGGTCTAACTATAGGTAAGTCTTTCAAAGTTTCCTGTATTTTCATTCACGCTTGTCCCATCTTTGTACACTAGTCTTCTTTTCTTCCATTTCATCCTTAATATTCCCACCTTTTAATGTCATAACCCATATATTACCACATTGTGCATGCTACTAGATTTCATAGTCAAAAAACTTAAAACATTTAATATGCAATCTCTCTTTTGTATGCCTATACCTAATTTCCTTCTAGTGACTTACCCTTTTAGATCTCCCTTCTAATCCCTTTTTCTTTTGTAAAATATTCCTCAACCTTTATATAATACTCATCATCTAATCTCTGCTAAGGTGGGGCAAATTTTTGCCCCCAATGCCCCTTAGCTCATATTGCTAACTTAATTACTTTTACATCCTTTAAGAGTTTAGGATCTTATGTTGTAGTAGCTTAATCAATTTAGTTGAATTAAATCTAACCCTCTTGAATTCTTTTATAGATTCCTCTAACAATTCTCCAAACTCAAACCAAGTTAAGATTATTCTAAATTTCTTTACATATTCCTCTATACTTCTCTTACCTTGCTTCAAAGATTGTAATATTATCAACATCTTATGCTTACAATAACTAGGCACAAATATTTACTACATCAATTTTTTCCTTAATGTCCATGTTCTATCCTTCTCCTTATCATCCCCATGTCTTTGTTTCTACAATTCTTATCTCACCATATACTATCACAATCAATAAAAGTTAAGATGTAATCTTTACCTTCATCCTCTCATTGTGCACTTAATTTAAATACTTTTCTAGCTTACTATTTACACCAAAAGTAGGATTTTCAATTCAATATTCTTTATATCCCCGTGGTTTTAATCACGGATATCTCACCTCCTGGCTCCTATCACCAGTACTATGAATGCAACATTCCTAACTTAAATCTATTCTCTATGACCCGTCTTACTTCTACTTCATCAACTATTTGCTCAATGGGATCTATCCCACATTTTAACCCTCTTCTTGATCATTCTCAATGACTCTCACACCATATTCACTAGATGACTCATCCTTTGTATGTCAAGTTTAAATTACATCTAAGCTTTTGTGGCTCTACTACTATTAATACCCTCTTCATACATGTTCTATCGTAAACCCTATCACACAAGTTTCACAATCAAATCTCAAAATTTCAAAGAAAACAAACCAATTCTCCAACAACCTTCATGTCACAAACCTCACACCAACTCACATTTTCAATAGTCAGAAGGGATATATACTTACTATGGAGATCACATGCCCTATAAGCTATTGTCTCACGTTGACACATGTCTTGATGTGCCTTAAAATAATTGATAGTTTTTAAATTTTTAGGATTTATAATTAATATAAAGAGTATCCTATTTCTTCGAGCCTTTTGTATTTATGGATTAAGAAACTAAAAGCTAATGACGAAATGGATTGTTTGATATGACTCATGAATAACAAAATGGAACTAACTTGCAATTAAATCACAATCAATAATACGCACTATTGTGAAACTATAATAGATTTTGAAAAAGAAGAGAAAAAATTGATGTGCAACACATAATTTAATCAGTTGGTTTACTACAATCTAAATTTAGATTAATAAGAACACAAAATATAAATAAAGAGAAAATTAGATTATTCAATATCCAATAAGTCTCAGAGGCTAATAATTTAATATTAAAAAATGTTTTTCAAACTCAACTTGCTAACCTAGTACAAGCTTTGTCTATTTAAAAGCTCATAGGAAACTTAATATTATGATAAAAAGTTATTATAATACATCAAATAAAATACTTAAAACATAACTAATAAACTTACAAAATAAAAACTACACAAACAACATAAAATAAGGGAAATAACTAACAAAGCTTGTGCACCCCTAAATCCAACCTAGAGCTACTTTGAAGCCATTGTAATCGCCTGGCTCAGTGTTGGACCACTTGATTGTGGCTAGCCAACCCTATTAAGGTCTGCCATTTAATCAACCTTTCTTGGTCATTTTTGCCTTAGCTAACCCCCTAAACTTGTAAATATGAAAAGTACCTTTAAACATCATTTGTATTGACTTGATTGCACTTATCTCTCACTCTGTCCATCATTTCCATGAGATGGTTTATAAGTGTACTAATAAATAAATTTACCCTTTTCATCACAGCAAGCAATGTGGTATGCATCACGTAGGTTTGTCTAGCTATCGATACTCCCTTCTTATCATCAGTTTAATCCTTAAAATAAAACAATTCATAAAAACACTTCTGCATAATTGTATGATGAGATTTGACAATTTTTTAAAACCCTTATTAATATTCATCAATTATACTATTCTAAGCCAATTTTGAAAAAGTTCCCTACACATCTTTGTATTGAGAAGAACCGCTTTAATTTTAATGCACATACAAAATTTTTTAATGAATGCAACTAGTAATTTCTATTGGTCCTTTTAAACCATTATAAGGTTTTAGCTTAAATAGTAAATTATGCAATTGTGATTCATCATTTGCCATAATATGATGGAAATTATAAAAATTGTACCACATTCCAACATGAACGGCAGCACATGATTTAAGTAGTATAGTGGGGTGGATCCAATCATAGTGGTCACATGTGTGTAGTGTACATCTGTGCTATTCGTGACCTCAAAGAAATGACATGGAAGCACACACAAAGAATGACTAAGAGTGATAACGTAGGGAGAATGAGCAGACAATCTTAGGGAGTTCAAAAGTACTAATAACAAGTAGATAACCTATATAACATCAACCCCATTATTCTACTAAAAAGTTTATATATTCTTCGCTCTAAACTCTATTTGATCCTTATAAGAATATTCCAATAGCACAACGAAATTTTGTCAATTTTTGAATCATGAGAAGGGGCTCTAAATATTTATATAGGTTGGCTCTTGATGATGTCCGTCGAATCATATTGACTATCAATGAGCTAGATAAGCTCTTCCAATGATGGATTTTTCCATGTGCTCTCTAGTTCATGGAAAGCCTCTAAGTACATGAGCTTCTAAAAAATGTCAAGTAGATAGGTTGATTCGTTAACGATCTGTACTTCAAGCCCACTGTGTCAAATCTCCTTTAGTCATTTCAATTTTATAGATTCGACTCTATTGGCTTTATCACTCGACCCAAATAGTCAAATCTAAGTTACTGCTGGGTTTTAAGACTCATAATCCAAATTTAGCCCTCTACAAGTAGCTTCAGTTTAATTCATTTAAACAAATTATTAGAGCTAATTAATCATTTGATTCATTTAAAATGACATGTCTTTTGAAGAATCAAAATTATGCAATGTAGAACATTAGAGTTTGTTTCTGAGTAAAGTTCCAATTAATCCACCATACTAGCCAATACTAGTAAAGTATTATTAATCAATGGGACGTTTGACTCATATTTTTGTTGCTTTTTCACCAGCATAAAGCATGTTTCTTGTTACCTTCACATCAGATGACTAAACAAAAGATTGTGTGCCCGGCATTATGGAGAGCGCTAAATGTTAAGTTTAGTCTCTGCACAACCCAGACCGACCAAGCATAAGATTATTTCCATGCTCTTGCGTTTATGGTATTTTCAATGACTGACTTTGATATCTCGTCTATTAAGTGACTTATATAATCCTTGCTAAGAACTTCTCATTATATTATAGATTGTTAGAGCAACCGCGCGCCAAGAAGGAAGAAAGAGGCACTATGATTTTCAGGCATAGAAATGCTTATCCCTTCTTTAATTGTGTTATTTCTTTTAAACTATATGATGATACGTCAGTTAAAGTAATTACAATGTGCAAATTTCCCTTCAATATATTATGTAAGCATCTATCTAATGACTAATTTGGCTTCTAACTATCTTTTATTTACAAAAGTAGCACTAGTTATAATAGTCTAATGCCAAATAAGCGCTTTTTTTATTTTCTTTGGTGATTCATTTAGATTTTGTCGCAATAGTCTTCTAAAAACATTTAATATTCTCATTTTAACTAAGTTTAAAATTGACTGGATATGAAATCCCCTTACTTGTAATTAGTACTGTCAATCAACAGCAGTGATATATATGGGAATATGGATGTATTCTATGCTAAAATTTTGTGCAATAGCTGCTAAATAATAGGTTCCGTCTTTCATTGTGTGAGGCTTAAAGTGAATCTTTGGCTAATCCTCTAAACATAATTGAAGATCCCATGAATTGGGTTTATGTTATGTGGATAATAACAAAACATTTATCCATGCTGCCTAACATTATAAATTACCAACTTCATTATATATGGTGTGTTATTAACACAGCTCTGCAATTAAATGAGGTTGAGCTAAAAAGGTCTTAAATACCACCAATGATGCTACTCTAAAATTAAATTGAGGTTGAGCTTAAAGCTATTAAGCATTTCGATAATAGTTAAAAGAGGTATACCGAATTAATTAAATGGAGAATGGAATTATTATTTATAAAATAAATTCACTTCCTTTTGCAATTACATTATATATTCCTTATTACCTGAAAAAGAAAAAAAAAAGAGTGAAAGTTAAAAACATTACCTGAAAAAACATATATGTTCTAATGAATTTAATTTATTGGAAACCTAACAAATTATGACACACAATATGATGAAAGATAACCATTAAACCAATTGTAATACAGAATGGAATTTCTTAATGGATATCTAAGCACTTAATAAAATGATAATATGCACAAGTACATATTATTCTGAGGGGTGTCATAACAATCCGTTCATTATATTTATATTTACAAGACATTTAATGATTGCTTATAGCATTAATTAATTGTAGAAATGTGAAACTAAAGCATGCAGCCATGTAATATCGTAAAAATAAATCATAAATGTGAATGAAGACAAGAAAAAAATAAATCACCAAATGATTTGAAAATGTAAAGAAGAATTTCGAGGTGAGGCTCCCCTTCCGCCCCGAGGTTTGTCCGTTTGTAGGGGAATCACTAGAGAAATCATAAAATGTCACACATGTACACAACCTATTGGCACATAAAAAATTGCATTGAGTAAGAAAAGCAAGAAGAAGTGATTAAAGCGAATATTAACATATGGTTATTATAAAAGGTCCTGTTTGACAAAATAATAATTAAAAAAAACCCTACTCATCTGTAATTTTTTTTTTCGACTCTAAGAATAAATTCCCTTTAACTTTATATTAAACATTTTGAATGTGAGGGTTGTTATCTTTTGTAAATTTAAAAAATTCCATTTATTCAAAGACGTGAATTTATTTGTATATTGTCCTCATCATATTTGATACTGTTTATTATTTTATCCAACTATTACCTCCAAATATTTAATAAAATTTATTGGTATGACGACCCCCACCTTACTTTCAAAATCAATCACATTCATTGGCCTACAAGTGACTCATACCATGCAATAAATAAATACAACTCCTTTTTATCCTACTATCAAAATACATATATAATGAGTATCCTTATATTAAGAAAATAAATTTAATAATTATACTAACATGTCACGCATTAAAAAAAAAACAGACCTTTAGAGACAGAAATTTTACGATGAAAATTAGAAAATATAGTTATAATTTTATAAATAAAATTTACGACGATGGTTTTTGCGACGGAAGTTTACGTTTAGAGACCGATTTTTTGTATCTAAAGCCCAATTTTCTTGTAATAACGGATCTAGATGGGTAGTATAGAAGCCTTTCTTAAAATACGTGATACTAATTTTACCTGGATATTTGACTAAAGACACTGAGAAATATCAAATGACAAATGCACATATCAAGATAATAAATATACATGACACTTATTAATAGAAAATGTACAGAAATATCAAACACACGAATGGATGCATGGATATGATCTTACTGGAACTTATTTAAATTCCTCTCTCTCTCTCTCTTTGAGGTCTGAACTTCAACATCTTCAGAAGATGGGGAAAAAAAAAAAAAATCTCCATAATTGATTGTTCATGTGTGTCATGTAGCTAGCCAAACTCTGAAGCAGTCTGTCAAAGACTTGGTGACCCGACACTGATATTATTACATATTTTCATATGATTTTGCCCCCAATTTACTGGTCCCTCTTGTTTAACTGGGGCAGTAACCATGCAAATTGTTGTACTATTCATAATTGAAAAAAAAAAAAAAACAAAGTATAAGGAGAAGGTAGACTAGACAAAAAGAAAAAAGAAAAAAGAAAAAACGGAATGCTCTTTTTGTAAGGTGGGAATTATCAAATTAGGTGATGAGTAAGTTAGGAGATAAGAACAAATGATTTGTATCAACTTTATCCGAGTTGCTTAGTTTTGGTAGGTTGTTATGTCAAGCAATTTAAAAAGCATTTTTTTTAATTTTTTCTTTTGATGTTAATTTTGCATAATTTATGTAACGTGAGACCCATAAAAATTTTAAAAAATTGTTAAAGTATCTTACCGAAGAAACCCACGGATAAAATGGAGATTTGCTTAAAATACTGACATGACATGTTAAGTAATTTTTATGTAACTTATTAATAAATATATTTTTTTTTTGCCATCTATTAATAAAGATAGTTTAATAATATTAATATATGCTCTTACCTCGTTTGATTATGAAATAAGATTCTAAGAAATTATATATGTATTTATTTATTGTGAGAGATATACTAAAGTAATTAATAAGCATGGACCGATAACTCTCAGTTGCTTGAGTTAATTATAGTAAGAGAAAGGGATCACATTCTAAAACATTGAGAGTGAAGTATTTTAATTTCTATCATCTTGTTCCAAAGCTTGTCTCATGAAAAAATGTATCTACCTATAATATTAAAGTGAAAGAGACTATAGTTTAGATATTATAAGTCTTAAAAGTTTAGCATTCTCTCAATATAGATTGCTTCTGTTGCCCTTCAAATAAGAATATGTCTTATCTTACAAATATTAGTTGATCCAAAATTATTTCCAGCAAATCAGTATATTTTATTCATTATAGTAGTTACTACTTTTCTATATATATCACGTTATCCACTTTACAAAAGAAAATTAAATTTCAACAAATTATGCTTAGTTTCTTTTATTTTACACACATGCATCTCTGGTAAGTAATTCTATAATGTAGATGAAATTGTCTAGATTTTCAATTTTTTTTTTTTTTTGGATATCATTATTATGATGCCATCTTCCTTTTCATCTATTTGTCCAATGGTTATATAAGAAGACTGCATTAAGGTAAATCGATGAAAATTGAGGTAATAATGAAAGAGAATCTAAGTTAAAAAGGAAAAAAAAAAAGAAAAAGAATAATAAAAGGAAGAACTATAATACACGTTTTTGTAAGCAATCCAAATGCCTTTCACCAAAACCATTAAAGTGAAAAAAAAAAATAAAAACACCAAAAGAATGAGGGGGTTAAAAGCAGTTCAATTTTTGGAGACAAGTGAAATATATTCATGAAAACTGATACCTGAAAAGTGATGTTCCTCAGAATTAAATATCTCAATCAATTTTAACTTTTTCTAGGGTTAGCTAGAAAGGAAAATAACTCAAAAATTGCATCTGGGGAGATGGTGTTGGTCAGGTGGGGACTTTGTACCAAAAAGGATGCTTTGCATGTGTTCCACTCTGACTCTGCCAAAGCCAAAGGGTGCAAGTGTGAAGTGAATAATATTAAGTGCTACAGAGATACATCGATGCATTTTTATTTGCCCTTACACCATTGCACCAACTTGCTGCTATCTCCATTTAATTTAAATGCCAGAAACATTTATATTAGGATCTAAAAGTTAAAAATTAAATATAAAAAAGAAAACGTTATTCACATAAACGACAACATTAAAACATATATCAAATGTTTTAGGTTAATATTTACAACTTATGAGTGGCTGATCATACTTAAATATTCAAGAGGTTACAAAATTTTAAGTTGATGTTATGTGTCATTCAAGTTGTGTTAAAGTTATATTCATTATTACACTATAAGAAAACTGGGTTTTAGAGACATTATTAAACGTAAATTTCTGTAGTAAAAATTATCATTATTGGATTTTATATATATATATATATATATTTATAATGTTGAATTAGATCTTCATATAAATAGTTCTTAAGAATCTAAGTATTATATATATGTGTGTGTATTTTCCCCACTCCCAATGTTTAGAGAGAGATACAGTATTTCTATTTTTTTAATAGACCATCTAACTCTTAGACTAATTATTGAAATCTCTAATATTTTTACCTCTTATAATTATCTTAACGATCAAATAATATAACGGTTCCATTAAGACCAATCATGCCACACTGCCATGAAAAAGGTGTGATTTAATCTTGTAATACATTAGGTTTCAAAATAATCTTTATGCATTCACTGGAATAATACATAGAAAAAAGGGGCATAAGAAAATGGTAGCCGCAACAGTTTATGAGGTGTTATACACAGTAATGGTTGGTATATATTATAATATATTATGATGGGCTATAGGGTTTGTCATATTATAAATTTTAGAATTGTCTTTAATGTAGAATTCATATAATGATGTATATTGTAGAGATTTTTAAAAATACAAATTTGTAATAATTACTGCCACAAAATCAAATATTTCCCACAATTGACACAAGTGAATAACAATCAATCAAATTACATCAGCAAGCTCATTACTATAATCCAATGTAATGGACACGAACATAATATATATATATATATATATTATATAAAATCACTTCTTTTTTTTTTTTTGTGAAAGGTGAACGTTTTAGTTTAGCGTTAGTTTATGTATAATCACATAAGTATAAAGTTACAGAAAAAGCTCATGTCACGAATACTCTTTTGATATTGTTTAGGCCTCGAGAAAAATAAACTATCGAGAGGAAATACATATGGATGCCTGGGAGAAAAAATTGTGATTCACATTCAATGATTAGTTGCATATAACTACTAGTAAAATCTTTTCATATTAATAATTTTATAACACTATTTATACAAAATATATTAATAAATACCCATATTTAACGCAATAAAATGGCATATCACACTTATTAATTTTTTTTGGTATGTTTATATAATATATGTTTTCATAAAGACATTCTAGCTAGCATGATTAAATGAGATATCAATAAAATACATATAAAATAATAAAATATGATTATTTTATTTTAAAAAAATTTTCATGGTAACGAAATGGAAAAAAAAGGACAAATTGAAAGTGGGGTTATGCATGCTGAGTAAAGGAACAGAAAAAGTAAAAGAGTTTGTAGCAGTAAAAGCTATGTCGCCCGTACAATCTTCTCAGCCAGGCATTAGCTTCCCTCACCAACCCTTTTTTTTTTTTTTCTTCGTTTGATAATATTAGGTCTGTTTGTTTTCATCTTTTCTCTGCCAAATTAGTATTTTATTTTTATTATTTTTAAATAGATATTATTATAAAATAGATGTAAATAAAAAATAAATATTTTTATTCAGATCAAACAAATAAAATACTAATAAAATATAAATGTAAATCAATAACAGATAACATACCATAAAAACCAAACAATTCAGGCAGATCCTAACTAACATTTTATAACCGTTCAGGTGATCCGACCTGGTGGAGCTGTTTTTGCTTCAGCTGAAGCGGCCTAACCTAGCCGGTGGTTCCAAAACGACTATTTCATAGTTTATAATGACCAAATTGCAGCATTTTAGGGGAGAATTTAGCATTTATATAATTCCTAAAATTTCTATCATATATATTTTTAAATGACTAACTTATTATTGTTAGCACCTTTTAAATATACCTTTAAAATATAATTTTGTAAAGGGTTATTTCAATAGTTGGGATTTTAGATTGTATGGACTAATGACAAGGTCCATAAAACTAGGTCCAATAAATGATGTATTAGAAAAACTTGGCTTGATAGGATTAGAATTCATCTCTCTTAACCTTGCTTAGTTTTCTTGCATGTGAAAAGTAGACTCAATGGAGATTCATTGGTATGGATATGGGTTTTCGAGCCGATTTTAGTCATCTCGGTATATAAAAAATTTTGCTGATTTAGTCTACTAAAGTGACTTAATCGCTTCAATTTTTTTGCTTAAAAAGCATCGCCATATTTAAAAAATAGAGACAAAAGTCACCTAATATAATGTACCAGTGATGAACGTTGCCTCAAATAAAATTGAGACAAATATCACCTCACCTTAAAATTTGAGGCGACCTTCGTCTCCCAAAGGAAAACTAAATTTCCCGCACTGTTTCCTTTTCCTAATTTTGCCAGTTTGTGGCGATTTTGGCCTCAAAAGGATATTATTTTATTTTATTTTTTTAATTTCTCAATTGAGGTGATTTTGGTCTCAAAGTAATTTTTTTTAAAAAAATTTCCATATTCAAGGCAAATTCAAATCGCCTGCAATTTTATTTTACATTTGATGTAATTATATTGACTGGTTGATTTATTTGTGATATTATTTTTCATTTATTTTATCAAAAAATAAAAATCCCATATTGTAATGGTTAATCTTTTAAATTTGTATGAAATAATCAAATTTTTATGATAAAATTATTGTCATATAGTTATTAATATAATACATATAACATACAGTGATTTCATGTTTTAATCCCAATACCTGTCAAAATAACATGAAATTATTAATATTAATGATAGAAATTATTTATCATACACATAACATGAAATGAATATTACTATAGAAATAAAATTCTTACCATGAAATTATTGTAATATATTGATCATATGTCATTCAAACCTAAAAGATCATACAAAAGACAAGATTAATATACATCATAAACTTAAATAATAGCAAGAAAATCAATGGAACAAATTTTGTAGATGGAGAAATTTCCACGAGAGATATTTTGGTGGAAGATGAATGAAAATATGAAACACGAGTTAAATGAAAAATAAACGAGCCACGGTTAATGAATATATAGGAAAGAATAGAGACAAAGGAGGTCTATATATTTTCTAGGTTGAGGTGAAATTAGCCTCTAATGGACATTTAAGGTGAATTTCGTTTAAATCAAAATTAAAACCCATCGAATTTCATTCTACATGTGGAAATTTAAATTTTTTTTTATTGAAAGGAATTTTACCTCATATTTGATATTTGAGGCAAATGTTGCCTCATTTTCAAATCTGAGGTAAAATTCCCTTCGATCAAATAAATAATTATAAAATAAATTGTTTAAATAAATAATTTTTGCTTTTTTGTTAACAAATATTCAATTTTCTATGTATTAATATTTAAAAAAATACTTAATATATTATAGTAGATATATTTTTTATGCATAATTTTCAAATTATATAGAAGCCCAAGAAGATAAATTCTATGTATAAATAATATTTATTTTATGTTAACAAATATTAAAAATTTTATAAATTAATATTTAACAAAGTAAATACATATGTACATGTTTTTTTGTCATTATATTATACTAAATTAGATATATCTTTTTATTATAAATTTTCGTATTTTTAAACATTTGGATTATTTAATCTCATATCAATATGCAAGAAAAATTATATTTTTCAAATTACATAACATGTGTGATAGAAATATGGAAAGATACATATACAGAAATAGATAAAGAGTCCCAAGATACAAACAGTAGTCCAAACTAGAGATTTTGGCCAATCAATCTGCATAATACAAATAGTGCAAGCCTATAAATAAAAAACAACAAGGTCAACATGACATAAAAATAAACATAACACAACTCGCCAAAAGTCTAGTGCCTTCTATTCAACTGACGCTGCTGGACTTGAGTCGATCCAATACCACACACTGTCTGTGATGAGAGGTAGAAACTATAGAAGGTGTTAACTAGTGGTATCCATAGGATGGTAGGTAATACTGCTAACTCAATCCAGAACCTGATGGTGCAGTCGCACCAAGGATTGGTAAGAATCATACTAAGGATGTTGCAAAGCAGAATGGAAGGCTAATCCTGATGATGACCGAGGTACAAAGCCCGATGCATGGGGATGACCTTGCTGTATCTAGAGCTACCAGTAGTATCGTGTTGTTTAGTAGGGTGCTGAGTTGGTATCCCATGCTGACCAGCTATAGTTGTGGAGGTAGAGCTATCAATGTCAAAGATTTGGCTCGAGTAGCCCAGATTAGGCCCACCAACAGGGCCACTCATATGGGGTGCAAGCTAAGAGTATGATGTATACTGTTCATTTGATTGCATCGGAGGTCAACTATTGTGCATCTCCCATAAACGCTCCATATGCTCGACCTTGCACCTTAGAGCATCAACATCCCCATCTTAGTTCACAAGAGTCTTGTCTTGAGGCTACTCAAAGTAAGAATGTCTTTCTTTAAGGATTGAAGCACTGTATCCCATGCCTCGGTGATAGTTAGACCATCGACCATGTCCAATGTTCTCACACCTTTTATCTATAGTTCTTCCAACTCATTCATAAGAGGTTGCAAGTAAACATCAATATCTTTACCAAGTGATCAAAGTCCTAGTATTAAAAGTGACATCATCAGATATAGATCCTTCATATACCTCCATGATGGAACATTATAAATAAACAAAAGAATTGGCCATATACTATATATCAGGCTTATGTTAGCATAAGGATTAAACCCTTTAGTGGCAAGCCCCCAATCTCACACTCCGAACATCCACGCTAAACCAAAGATATTTGACATCCAGTCCCTTCCATTGACTAGAGTCCATAGGGTGCCTCAACATGCATTCCTAACTGACATACTTTTCTTTGTGCCATTTTATCTCCAGCACCATCTGCCTACACATGAATAGATGTGCATCCTCGATATTAGTGGAAAATGATAGGGAACCTTAACCGATACAGTCTTATTTTTCTTAAAATGAGGTTTCCAATTCTCTTCATCACAAACGGGACAGGTATCGAGGTTTTGAAACTATTTTCGGAAACCACAATGTCATTTATACAAGCATGAATGATGTTTGGATCTACACCTATTGTTTGAGCATTTTTCGCACTTCATAGTATGATGATGGTAACGTATTGCAGTCCAATAACAAACCTTTTATAAAGGAGAGCCAATTTGAAAGGTTTCATGAATTGTATGCCATCAACTTTCATATTCATCATCTGAAGCACTGCAAACCACAATAAAAACTTAATAAAGTCCGGATATATCAACCTCTTTGCACTTTCAAACATCCTCATCCATTTGTTACCATCATCCACTGCCTTCATCCCCGCTATTCGTGTCATCCCCCTTAGAATCACTCATATTATCAGCCAATTCCTCCAAAAATCAGTGATTGCTTGATCTTCAAATGTTGATACTCGTTGGCAATGCTCTCTTCACCACCATCCACATCATTAGGCAACTCATCTTCATCGTCTATTCCAATTAACTCCTCACCGCGATAAATCCACCTTGAGTACACCAATTCATTCTTCTAAACATGAGGTGGCATTCAACAACATAAATAGTCTGCCACAATGCATTTACACAGTCTCCGGGCATCTTACCAGTCCATCTGGTCTTCTATAGTTGACCGCTACTTGTGAAAACTCACCAGTCTCATTTCTATATTCCTTTATTCTTAGATCATGCGTTACGTCCCAAGTTTGTTGAGACATCTTATCTTAAAATTTAAGAAATGACATCCCTATTTTATAAGTTATTGTGAAATATTTCAACCCATCTACATTTTTAAGTTTTATGACAATGCAAGCATGTACTAGATATAACCATTCTAACACATTAAATTTGCATAATAAATTTAAATTTTTTACACTTGCAACTTTTAAAGGATATATACACATGTACATGTAAAAAATATCATGTACAACTTACAAAAACTAACAATCATGATATATTTAAAAATATATACACACACACACAACACATATAATTTATTACTACCTAAGTAAATAATTTATTTAACTGTTAACTAAAATAACAATATAAATGTCATTTTAATGAACATTAAAAAATATACTTCACACTATATTTATTCATATATATAACATATAAAATTTATTAATACCTACGTAGATAATTTATTAAACTATTAACTATCACAATAATATAAATAAATCATTTCAACAAATATTTAAAATATCTACTATATATATAAAATATATACATAGTAAAATAAATTTTAAAACATTAAAATAAATTACTAACCTGCTAAAGATGATGTTCCACATTTTAACTTTTTTTTTTTTTTTTTGCCTCTCATGCTTTAACTTTAAATATCTGCAAAAATATATAAATAATTAAACTAAAAAATCAGACATTTAAAAAGTGAGAGAAAGAAAAAGTGAAAGAAGAAACGTAGACAGCGTACTCATAAGAATGAAATTAGAGTAGGGAGATGTGAGAATGGGAAGAGATTATACAGGGGGAGCTTGAGGCGTGAATCTCCACAATTAGATATATCATTTTTTTCTTCTTCTTCTTCAAATTGTCTTCTTGCTTTATGGAGATTCATTTTTCTTCTTACTCATATGTCTTTTTACTGCAAGGGGTATTGTGAAGTCTACATGAAGCGCATGGTTGAGGCGATTTTGCACCTCAATTTGCATGCTTGAGGTGAATTCTGCCTCACTTTGTCTTGCTGAGGTGATTTTCGCCTCAGTTTTTTTTAGGAGACAAAAATCGCTCTTCATCCCGCCTGTGTAGCAAAAATTTTTACTAGTGATCATTTTAAGTCGACTTAGGCATTGTATGCCTTAAGCTTGTTTCAAAAGGAGGTGGACTTTTCTATATTAAAGATAAACTTATCTTATAAACAACTGGGTTGTACCAAATCCATTGCTAAGTCCAAAGCTCATAAGTTACGTAAGGAAAGAATGCTTCGATCTAGATCATAGGTTGTTTGAATTATCTAATGCTTCTCAGCAATGACTCATCCAGTTTATTTATCTTAGTTTCATCTAATGGTCAAATTCAAGATTCAAAATCTATATATAGGAGTCTCCTCCTCCTCTTTGTAACATTCAAAGAATTGACAAACTTTACACAAATGCCTTGACTCATCGGAATTGCTTCGTAGAAGATGAAATCAATGGAATGATCAAGAACATTTGAAGAATGTTTTATTCGATCCATTGTCACATGCACGAGAATCCAAATATGAATATTCTTCCTCTCATACCTCTCTCTATAATATTCCTTCACGTGTTATCAAATCAAGGCTTCTTCATGATTTACCGACATGTGCACCAGATGTGATTGATCAACTATAGAAACCCTAAAATACAACGCTATTCATCGAAATGACAAATTAAGAGTTGTGAACTTTGCTCTACTTATCTTAAATTAACGTTTTGAAAAATAAAAAAATTAAATGGACATAATTTTTAAATATTCATAAATTTAAAAGTACTGTAATATTTTATTATTTTCATTAATATTAACATGTATTTTGAACTAATATTCATATATAATAGGGGATTTTGCCTTATATTATTAGTATGACCCGTAAATGAGTTTATAATTATTTAGTCAAGGTAGACATGAGCACCAGGTAAGTATATTTCATGGTTGTACCAGACCTATTATATCAAATCTAAACTAAACCTAGATGTGGACCAACGAGTTCACAAACCAATCTTTGAATTTAGCTTAAGTTTTAAGATCGGTGAGTCAAATAATAATAAATAAATAGATAAATTAGGTTAAATTGATTGATGCAACACATCCTACACTCATCATAAATAAAATCCATAAAAAATAACTCATAATCAAATTTATTTGGATGAGGGTTTTCATTGTTTTTTTTTTATATATATAATAATCATGAAACCCAAATCTAAATTTTATACGATTTTAAATCATGTCCGAATTGGTCCGACAGATGAAATTCCCTATAGGAACCTATCTGCTTGCAACCTTAATCATTACCCTGGTCTTGATTTTCAAAAGACATGAAAGCCATTAAGTCAACCCAGAGAGAATTGGGCGGAGCTCCATGCCCCTCTCCATTCTCCAAGTAAGGGCTAAGTTCCATTTCCGACCAAGTTAATGTTGGCCTACCCTTCCTAACCAACGACAACTGAAATAGAAATTAAGGACAACAGCAAGAAGTCTTTCTTTTATGAATAAGGTATCTTTATATGTAATTCTTTTGTTTAAGTCTTGTTGATAAGATATTCGGTAGAATAGAATCCGTTAAACGGTTAAAAGAAAATATATTATTAATTTTTTTTAAGGCGGGGTGTGTAAAAAAAAGAGTGAGAGAGAGAGCATGTAATATTGAAAGGTGACAAATTTCACTTTTAATATCATAATAATTGTTCCAAGCGTACCTATTTTTTAAATACATATTTCTACATTTAAGTAGGCATATAAAAGAATAAAGATTCTCTGAGTCACTGGGTCCAATGCTGATTAGAGTTTGATTCCACAAAATTATACTCTCAAGCTCACACAATTAATTTATTAATGATAATTATTAATTATATTTTGATATATATAAAAATAGTGAATAAATTTTTAAAATAACTACCATTCAAAATTCATGAATACATTATATGTCAAACATATATTGATACTTCGAGGTTGAACAAAACCTTTCTAAGCAAATAAAGATGATTGATTTCAAAAATAAAGTATCACCCATAATCTTAGTTATATTAGAAACTATTACCCCGAAGCCTTATATTTTTGCTATTTTGCCATATCATAGAATAAGAATAAGCTAAATTGTTCGAGATGAATGTCTATTTAACATATTATAAAAGGATGATATAGTCCTTGTAATGATCTTTTTTTCCCCCTTGTAGAAGTGCAAGCGATTTTCTAAAATTTCGAGTTACTTGTCCACAACTTTTTCTAGTAACTCTTTCACTAAGAATTTTATGAAAAAGTATATCGTTCTACTTGCTTATTTTGAACTATTCCAATCCAGTTACTTTATATTCCGTAGAAATTAGTACCAGGTTTAACAAAAAAAGATTTCTTTCTTTTTTTTAAGATAAGATATATTGAAAAGTGACAATACCTATTATCATTTTTTTCTTTGTTTCTAAATACATATCATAAGCAAACAAAGCTTATTTGTAAATTACTCACCTTAATATAGATTGCAATTTGATTCAAAGTTATTTAATTAGTTTATTGTGTCTAGTCTCGATGTTATGATATTAGACATGATTAGCTTATGTCTCATATTTGGCCTTTGATGCATGTTAATCTGTATATCAAATTCAAGCCAACCTCTTATATAACTCAAGATTGTATCTAGCTAAGGCATTAGTATTATTTTCTTTATATAAAAAATATATATTTAAGAAAATAAGATAGAATTTAAATGAGTTAAATAGAATCAAATTTGCTTTATCAAATATTATTCTCAATTAAATTCGCTTTTTATGTTTGAATTAATTTCAATAATTTATGCACTTACCTTTCTCATAATAAAATCTAACCAAACTTTTATAATATTAAAAAAAAAAAAAAAAGAAGAAGAGAGAAGAAGAAGAAAAGAAACTAAAAGAAGTTACCTAAACCACTAGGTATGAAAACCCTTTTTAAAACTCAGATATGGCAAATGAAACTGGCCATATAGTTTATGGATTTCCGTAGAGGTGTCAGAGACAAGAGCTGCAAAAAAAAAGCAGGTTCAGATGCAGGAAGCAGCAGAAAGCAACAGAAGTGTGCAGTCATAATATGAGCAGTTCCCCTCTCTCTCTCCCTGTGCCCCTTTTCTTTTTCTCTCTCTCCCCCTTCTCTTCTCTCCGTAACTCTGAAGAAATAAAAGATAGTTTTGTTTAGTGTTTTAGTGTGTGTGTGTGTGTAAGACCTGGTGACAGCCACCCTCAGGGCTTCAGCACTGTAATCAGAACCATGAGTTTTATCCATGTACAGAAGATTCTGCAGCCCAATGGTCCCTGAAATAAATATACCTACTCTACTACTACTACTACTCTACTCCTGTTGCTCCTCCTGCTCCAGCTCCTGCTCCTCCTGTTACTACAACTACAACTACTCATATACAAATACTCACTCCTTCCACTCCAAGTCCATGCCAATGCCATTCACATTATTCACTTACTTTCATAGTAAACCCTTTTTTTGAAAAAAAATAATAATAATAGACTAGACTAGAGTCTAGACCCTCTCTTTAGTCTTCAGTCTTTCCCATTTGTTACTTTCTCCTCTTTCTTTCTTTTTCTAGTTTGTCTTTGATGAGTGGTTTAACCAGATACCCTTTTACTCCTTCACAGTGGCAAGAGCTTGAACACCAAGCTCTTGTTTTTAAGTACATCATCAATGGCATGCCTGTCCCTCCTGACCTCCTCTTCAACATCAAGAGAAGTTGCTTAGATTCAACCATGTCTTCTAAATACTTGTCCCACCAAACCCAACATGGTAAGTTCGTTTCCGTGTTTTAAGGTTTCATGTAACATATGTATATATATTATTGTTTTGACTTGGTTTGTTCATGTTTTTAGTGGGATGGAACTGTTTTCAAATGGGGATAGGGAAAAAGATAGACCCAGAACCAGGAAGATGCAGAAGAACAGATGGGAAGAAGTGGAGGTGCTCGAAAGAAGCATACCCAGATTCAAAGTACTGTGAGAGACACATGCATAGGGGAAGAACCGTTCAAGAAAGCCTGTGGAAGTTATCACAAACTCCAACACAAACGCAACATCATCAACCAATATCAGCACCAACACCAGCACCGCCACAGCAACAAAAACACCGCCTTATTCTTTCAACTCAACTTCTCAATCTCTGTCGTCAGTTTTCTCATCTGAGACAACCCACCACCACCACTACCCAAGTACTTATAGCCAATATAGTCATATGGGTCCTCCTTCCCATTCACTCTCATACCACCACTCTTCATCTTCAAGACCTCATCAAAGTAGTCTTGGGTTCTCATCACAGGACAACTCCTCTAGCTATCTCCTCGACAACCATTCTGACTACAGGTACATTTATCTACAAACCTTTAAACTTTGGTTTTGACATAATCTTAATTGTCTGTTGATATTTATGTCAAAATTTGTAAATGCTTGATTAGCAGGTACTTTTATGGGGTGAAAGATAGCAATGAACATGAGCATGAGCATGCTTTCTTTACAGAACCATCAGGAACAATGCGAAGCTTTACTTCATCATCAATGGATGATTCCTGGCAGCTAACACCATTAACAATGAGCACCACATCTTCTTCATCAACAAAACAAAGAGGGTTCTCAGCTTTGGACAGTGACTACTCGTACTTACAACTTCATACCAGTAAACAACAACACCACCACCACCACCACAACCACCAAATTTATGCCCTAGGAAGTGAAGTAAAAGAAGAACAGCAGCAGCAGCATCAACCCCAGAAGACTATCCATAGGTTCTTTGATGATGGAACAATGGATAACACTAGAGATGGTTCTTCAACATGGCTTGATTTGGATGATAAATCATCAAACAGCTCTTCAGTGTCAACCACAAAGCTGTCCATTTCAATGCCATCCTCATCAAATGATTTCCCCATTTTTAACTCAAGAAGACAACACCATCATGGTCAGACATATAATATATTCCTCTGAATCATTTACTATTATTATGTATAACATTAACACAATTTTTTTTTTCCTTCTTTCCATTTTAATGCAGATGGTTGAGTCTTGAAAAATGTGATCCCAAAATTTGTAATATGGGGGAGATTATCAGAAAGAGAGCAGGGTCTAGCATGATCTAATTTTGATGCCATTTAATAGGGACTAGAGTTGGTGTTTCCTATGTGGGTTCTTTCTCTAATTATGTAAGTTGAATTGAAGTTAATGTTTTAACTATATATAGTTAGTGTGTTGAACTATCCAATGTTATTATTATTAGGTTTGGTTATTTAATGTTTATATATATATATATATTACTTACATTATCTCTTCCTCCGCCCCCCCCCCGTCCCTTTTACATGACATTACTCCAATGGGCTATTTATTTTTATTTGTTTAATATCCTATTTTTATCAGTTTTATTAACGGGCATTTTTAGGATACTAATTAGTGTATTTTTCACTTGTTAATAACTTATGAAAGCACCTCCATCAACAAATTCTTTTTTAAATATTATACTCATTTTGGTTTTAATTGATGAGGGAAATTAGTGGATATGATGTGAAATGAAAGTGGAACAATAACAGACAAAAATTAGGGCTGTTTGATCTCTGTTTTTTTTTTTTTTTGTTCGTAATATAATGTTCATTTGGTATCAATGACACTGAAAATTCTGAGGTTTGCATGTTGTATTGTAATAATAATAGAGGGGACCCAATAGGACATGTTTTTGGTTGGCCTTCAGTTCAGTTGGTACAGTATGTAGACCCCCATGTACTCATCAAAGCAAGGCAATTTCATTCATTGCTAGCCAAATTGAAGCACCACACAAATTCCCCTTTTTTTAATTTAATTTTTCTTATTCTTTTGTATTTTTAATAACTTTATTAAAGACAAAATTTTCCCTTTTTTAATTCCTTTATAAATTAAAAGTTTAAAACCAAAATTTATGAGGCTTCTTCTGAAAGAGGAACATATGAGCAACCATCGGACAGTTCATTGCCTAGGTTCAGGACCAAGAGTTGTTTAATTTCTAATTAATGTAATACTGATTATGGAATATATAGGACCCCAATATAAATAGAAAAAATTACTTTGGGATGCCAATTATGCTTTAAGGCATAGATGTTTCTATTAATATATCAAAATAGTTATACATATCGAAGAAGAGTTAATTAAACTGTTGAAAAATAACATGAAAGAAAAGAAAATTATACAATGCACCATGACACGTGTTAAGAGATTAAAAGGGAAAAGAGAAAATATTTTACATTTTTCATGTGAATTATTCTTGATGCATAAAATTAATCTTAATAGTGAAACTTTTTTATTTGAGCTCCTTAACATTTGTTATTTAAAATTCATTAATGGAAGCCAATTCTAGTAACCAATTATATAATGCAAAGTATAATGGTTATGTTAAACATGATAGCAATAAGTCGGGAAGCCATTTATCATGCACAAGGTTTAGGAAAAATTCGATGTGCCAGCACTCTTTCAGTAGGATTTACTATGCATAGATATTTTTAGTTTTAGTTTAAGAGCTTTTGTAAATTTATATAAAGCATTTTTTAATTAAGATTCATCGACTTATTGATTTTCAATCTTTCTTGGTGGTAATGTTGTCTTTAAATTATTAATATTGATATCAAATTCAAGTTTCACATCAACATCCCAAGAAAAATATAAATAATTTTTAACCTGACGCAGCGGAATAAAAGGGAAACAATCGCAAGACGTTGATTCGCGCACGAATACCCGGCTTGTAATCTTCAAATACCTATTGATTCTGAGAATACCTAGATATTTGGCATCAAAAGTCGAAATCTACACAAGATTACGAATTTTGAGATAAAGAGAGAACACTCTCACAAAAGTTTCATTCAAAATAACATATTCTGTCTCATATGTCATAAGGCTTACATATATATAGGCAAGCTTGAAAGTTGCCATAATCGAAAAAGGACTAAAACCTATTAAATAATATTAAATAGTATTTAAAAGGAAAAACTAAAACTGACATCCTATTAAAAGATATTAAATCCTATGAAACTGACATCCTATTAAAAGACATTAAATCATATTAAAAATCCTACTAAATAATACTAAAAATTATTCTTTAGAAATATTAAATGATATTCTAAAGGCATTGACCACATTATTAATTACGAATTTGAGAAACCCAAAAGACATGTAAGTACGCCGCTCCAAAAATTCGAGGTCGAATAAAAATCTTATGCCTACAACATATGTCATCGGCCTTTAGTTCTACACTGCCCATGTGGAGCGGCGTACTTTACATGTCTTTTGGGTTTCTCAAATTCGTAATTAATAATGTGGTCAATGCCTTTAGAATATCATTTAATATTTCTAAAGAATAGTTTTTAGTATCATTTAGTAGGATTTTTTAATATGATTTAATGTTTTTAATAGGATGTCAGTTTCATAGGATTTAATTATCTTTTAATAGGATGTCAGTTTTAGTTTTCCTTTTAAATACTATTTAATATTATTTAATAGGTTTTAGTCCTTTTTCGATTATGGCAACTTTCAAGCTTGCCTATATATATGTAAGCCTTATGGCATATGAGACAGAATATGTTATTTTGAATGAAACTTTTGTGAGAGTGTTCTCTCTTTATCCCAAAATTCGTAATCTTGTGTAGATTTCGACTTTTGATGCTAAATATCTAGGCATTCTCAGAATCAATAGGTATTTGAAGATCACAAGCCGGGTATTCGTGCGCGAATCAACGTCTTGCGATAGTTCCCCTTTTATTCCGCTACGTCAGTTGGTATCAGAGCTGTTTTTTTGTTTCGCTGCGTCAGTTGGTATCAGAGCTGCGTTCGCTCTTGGAATATCATGGCGCCTCGCAAATAGGTTAACCAGCAACGTGTGGATGAAATCTATGGTCATGATGACCTAGGTCGACAGATCGAGCAGAAAATCGATTGGTGGTTGAGTGTTATGGTGGATCAGGTCACAGAAAGGATAGAGACACTTTTGGTGAATCAGAATAAAGATAGAAATCCTAATCCTGATCTGGTGCCTAATTCTGATTTGATACATAACGTAGGTTATGAGGAATCAAATGATAACTCCTCTTTTGTTAAGGAAGATAGTAGTTGTAAGGAATTAGGGATGAATGCAAAAATCTTGGAATTTGACGATGATTTTTCTTCTATTGATGGGGACAACTATGATGGAGAACCAATATTTGACACTTATGAGAATGATGAGCCTATGTTTGAAGTTGTGGGTGATGAAGGACCCGTCTTTGACATTAAGAATCATGAAGAAGAATTTTTCACAAAATATGATGATGTGTTAAAGGTTGAGGGAGATAGACAACCTATTTTTGATGAAGAGTATGAGGAGAAAGAATTTTTGGAAAAGGATAAAATTTTTTAGCCTATTGGAAATGGTGAACCAAAATTTGATTTTTATGTTGCTGAACAGAAATTTGAGGTAGACATCATCACGGGTCGGTTCTGAACCGGAAACCGACCTGACCCGTCACCGGCGGTTCCTAAACCGGGAACGGGCCCGGCAATGGCGGGTCTGAACCGGTAAAGGACCCGGTGGTTCTGACGGGTCGTTACGGTTCCATCCCTAAAAACCGCATGACCCGGTGGTTTTGGAACCATCGATTCAAGAACCGGCAGAACCGGCGGTTCTACACCATAAAAATTATAAAAAAAATAAGAAAAAATAAAATAAAATTATAAAAAATTGTAATTATAAAAAAATATTTTAAACTATTTTTGCATAAATAATAAAAAATTTATTTCCTATTCACAATATTAAATGTGTTATTATTAACAACACAAGTATAAATACATTTGAAATCATATATTGTTAAATTTATGTAGACTTCTAATCAAAGTAGACTTTCTTTCTTAACAATGTGTGATTCGTTTTTTGTTATTGAGAATTATTTATATCTTTGAATATTTTATAGTGTCACATTGCTAATATAACAACTAAAAAATGCAAGTGATTATAGATAAATAAATACATAATTATAGAATTTCTTTTAACTAATGCTATAAATAATTATTGTTAAGTTCAATGTTATTTCAAGTTAAAAATTTATTTTGTATTTTAAAAATTATTGTTAAGTTCCTCTAGAACCAGAACCGAACCGTGAGAACCGGCGGTTCTTAAGAACCAGGAACCGGACCGGCTCCCACGGGTCCGGTTCCGGTTCCACCACTTTTGGAATCGGGAACCGGCGGTTCGGGTCCGGTTCCAGACCCGAACCGGACCGTGACGATGTCTAATTTAAGGTAATAATTGCTTTAGTAGGGAAGGAGGTAGCAATACCTGAGTTTGCAACTACAGTTATAAAGGAGTTCCAGGATGTGTTTTTTGAAGGGTTGTCAGATAGGTTACCCCCATTGAGAGACATTCAACACCAAATCAATTTTGAACTAAGTGCAACCCTTCCAAATCGTCCCCATGATCGAATGAGCCCTACAAAAACATGAAGAGTTGAGGAGACAGGTTAAGGAGTTACTGCATAACATGGTTAAATTCGAGGTCGAATTTTGTCCAACTGGGAGAGGATGATGCAGCACGGGATGAAGAGACGGAAAATCCTATGTCGGCAACATATGCCACCGGCCTTTAGTTCTACATTACCTGTGTTGGAGCGGCGTATTTCACATGTTTTTTCGGTTTTTCAAATTAATTAATAATATGGTCAATGCCTTTAGAATATCATTTAATGTTTTTAAAGAATAAATTTTAATATCATTTACTATGATATTTAATAGGATTTAATATCTTTTAATAGGATGTCAGTTTCATAGGACTTAATGTCTTTCAATAGGATGTCAGTTTTAGTTTTTCCTTTTAAATGCTATTTAATATTATTTAATAGGTTTTAGTCCTTTTTCGGTTATGGCAACTTTCACGTTTGCCCATATATATGTAAGTCCTATGGCATATGAAAGACAGATAATATGTTATTTTGAATGAAATCTCTTTGAGAGTGTTCTCTCTTTATCCCAAAATTCGTAATCTTGTGTAGATTTCGACTTTTGATGCCAGATATCTAGGTATTCTCAGAATCAATGGATATTTGAAGATCACAAGCCGGGTATTCGTGCCCGAATCAACGTCTTGCGATTGTTCCCCTTTTATTTCGCTGCGTCATAACCCTATAAAGTGCACTTTTAACGCCTGTTATAATCTAATAAACTGGCAAATCATCTCAATAATTGCAAACAAACTCTTTAAACATTCATACATATAAAGATAAATAAATAAATATCCTTGTTGTAATTTTTAAGGAAAAAAATAAATATCCTTTAATTAGAGTTGCAAACAGGTTAAACCAAGTTTTTTAAAGTTTGAGCTCAACTTGTTTAAAATAGATTGACTTCGAACTCATCTTGTTTAACTAAATAAGCTTATTAGTTTCCTCTCTCCTCTCTCCTCTCTCCTCTTCAAGTAAGCCTAATTACAAAAAATCCTAGGGGGCGGTTGCCACTATTGGTCGCTCCCCAACACCAAACCATATTCTCATCTCTTTTCTTTTCTACTTTTTACTTTCAAAACACTATAAAAATCCCTAACCATCTTATCATCTTTCTTTTTTCATCTTATTCTCTCAAGCATTTTAAGGTTATAAACTTATTTTTAGAGGATTCTGAAGCTAGCACTAGTAAGAGAGTTAAGGGATTCAACATTTGGATATTAGAACTTCAAGGTTTCAAACAAAGAGAGTTTCAAGGTGAAAAGGAGTCATCTTTTTCATCAAAAGTTTTTTAATTTGAGTTTTTGTGCTTTTATTTTGTTCTTTTTAGTGCTTTACCCTTATGTGGGTATTTTCTTTGGTCAAAGTATCGGATCTTTGTTCTCATGATAAAGCTTTTGTATTAGAGGGTTTGTGATACCCTCTTTTGGTGTAAGAGATATGACCTTATTAATTAGCTTTGTTATCCCCATCTCTTGTTGTTGTTTATGTTTTAGGTTAATTTGTATTTGTTTTGTTCTATTAATGAATGAAGTTTCTCATTCACTAGCACAAAAAAAAGGACTTAATGAGTTTATTTCAAGCTTGAGTCGAGCCAAGCTTGAATAGCTCATGTGCCCTAAAGATAAAATGAAATCCCAAAAATAGACATATAAAAAAAATAAATATTTTAAAAAATAGATGAGTGGATAATAAATAAATATTAAGTTATTTATATATATATTGTATAAAAAAATTGTTTTAATTATATTTTATGAATACAATATAAAATGTATGTCATATATAGCTAACAAACTTATTCATAACTTTAAATAAACCCTCTCACAATACTAAATAGGAAGTCAAGTTCAACTCTTTTAAGTACTTAAATAGGTTTTACTTCAAGGTATGAGCTCAGCTCTTATATTAAATGAGCTTGAACTAAGTTCGAATAGCGTACAAGCAATTTAGTTTGTTTATACCATTATCTTTAGTAATACTTATTTGGAAGGTTTTGAAGATGTTAGTATACTTTTTGAATTCAGAAATGTATGTACACTAACATCAAAATTTAACAAACTTGACTATAAATTTCATTGAATATTTGTACCTGATTTTAAATTTGTCATATATACCTATCATGATGATTACTATAACGTTGTAAATAATGCAAATAGTAGCAATGGGGTTGATTTTAGATTAGAAAAAGAAAATGGAATACATGGAGAGAGTGAACAAAAATAAAGATAGGAGATTTTTATAGTCTATCGATAGGAGTTTTCAATATCATTAGATTGATATATTTACTATGAAGATAATATATATTTATATAATTTATCAATAATTTTTTTTCAAATAAAAAGAATTGCCTATTTACCTATGAGATTAATATATTTACCTATGAAGGTAATATATATTTATATAATTTTTTTTTCATTCACTAATATATAGATGGATTAAAGATTTCTAAAAATATGATATAAGAAAGAAGAGTTACTAGTGGTCATAAAGTTAAGGTTAAATTAGGCTTTTTTTTTTTTTTTTTTTGGGCCATGAGGTCAGATTATATTGGAAAGTGGGGGAGGAGGAGGAGCAGTCAAGCACTGGGGGAAAAGAGGAGCACCTGTCTGTGAATGGAGTCTGCAACTATTCTGAAACTTCTGGTGGGTGGTGTGGGTCTGGTCATATCAGTCCAAATATATAAAAATTATATATAATAGAAAGAGAGAGTGTGTGTTCAGAGGTTGTTGCAGAGATGAAGAGTTTCACATTATTCAGTGGACAAAGAAATGTACAGTTTCAGAGCTCTTAACCCACCTGACCCTGTCAGTGTCCACCTAATAAACCCCCCTCTCTCCTCCCTTCTGACATACATATCATCTCAGATTTTGTACTCTTCCGCTACGATGTCGTTTTATTGCCGCCCGGCCACACAAACCCAACTTTTATTTCCCATATAAATGTATAATTAATGGTGGAAAAACGTATAATTTTTTTTAAATTATATCTTTAATAATACACAATTTTTTTAATGTTAAGACCATCCCAATACTAAAAACCCTATTTAGAATCTTTAAATACACATTGATATTTTAAAAAGCTCCTTCTTTTATTTTCATGATCACTCGACTTTATTATTAAAATTCCCAAAATGAGGTTCTATTAATATATTTATAGTATTTATGAGATCTACAATATTAACCAAAAAAATATTAAGCATATAACTCTAAAGGAAAGGTTAACTTTTCATAGCCATTTTCGGTACTTCGATTAACGGTGTTAACTTTATTGCTGACATGGATGTACGAACTAATCACATCGTGACACATGTCATCTGACTTGATATCTTGTAATGAAAACATTTTTATTTTCGTTATAATTTAATTTTAGCATAATAAACAGTATTTTATTTTTTAAAAGAATGTCTTATTTAAATTCAAGACTAAGCCCATCTCTTAACCCTCCCACATAAACTCATGATGCAAGCCCATATTCCTTCATAGGATTTTATTTCTCAATTAGGGTTTGCTCTAATTTTATTTATATACAAGTCCATTTCTTAAAATTTTTTACATGCAGAGCAACTTTGTATGTAATAAAAGTGCTTGACAACCATTTAAGCTCCTTCCATGTGAGTTCCTTGATATAATATGCAATTATTAAAAATTGCTTTAGTTCAAGAATTTTGGAACTTAAAAGATATTATATGGGACAATCTTCCCCATCCTTTATTCAAAAAATAAATAAATAAATAAATAGATAGATAGATAGTGAAAAAAAAAAAAGACAAAGATATATGGGACAAGTACCCAAGAGAGTTCTTGAGCTTTGAATAGAGGTACTAGAATATTATAGATTTAAGAAGAATAAGAAATACAAAATGTTATACTGGCTATTATCCAACTATATTAATCACCAAAATAAAATTGATTATGCTATAGAAGAAATTGAGGCTTTTAAATAAGATGCCAATAACTTTTTATTGTTATTTGAGTAAATAATTTCTGGGTCTTAATCACCGAAATGAAATTGATTATGCTATATGATACCTTCTTTTATTTGATTAGTGCGAAATTCAATTGGCTCCAATCTCGCCATTATGTATTGTCTACTCTTAATTTGTAGGAAATTTCATCATCAGATTCCTTAGGTTCAACCAGCCTGTAAAAACAATATTTCTTAAAAATTTATTAGGTTTATTAATTTGTATTATTCTAATATTACCTTTGACTAAGAAAGACCTTGCCTAAACCATCACATCACTATTAGCAAATATAATAGTTTGAATTTTTCATGTTTTCAATTCAAGTGATTTAGTCATGATATAATTATTAAAATTTTCATAACAGGCAATTTTCATTTGCGCAAAGGATATGGAGTGATAATTTGGTGCTTAGAGGACATGCTCACCTTTCTTGTACTGACATTGTTGTACTCTGATTTAAGAATAAAAAACAGAGCATGAAATTGACAACATAAGCAACAAGTATGCCAAAAAAATATCAAAGGAAACTAATGAGATTGTGAATCATATTACATGAGATCATATTTGTAGAAAATGTTAAGAAAACTAACGAGATGACACAAGGAGAATGAGTTAATTAAATTCAAAAAACGTGAAACAAGATGATAAAGACCAATACTTTTGTTTGTGATCTAATAGAGACAAAAAGGGAGAAGAGAGAGTTTGGAAAATGAAGAAAGAAAGGACTTTTTACTTGTCCTACATTGCTAAACTATTAGCAAGCATTCATCTTTATAATGAACAACTTGATAAACACTTAATGAGATTGTAATATTAAAGAACTTTGGGTTTGCTTGATGAGTTTATGTGGGCAGGTTAGAAAATGGGCTTGGGCTTCAATTTAAATATAATCTTTTTTTAAAAAATATTATTAATTATAATAAAATAAAAAATTATAACAAATATATAAAAACAAAAATAGAAAAATTTCCACATAAAAACATAACTAAAAAAATGACAAGGGGTCATGTCAGGTAACACATGTCATGACGTGATTGGTCTGTATGTCCACTATAGCAATAGATTAACACCGTTAACCGAGGTACTAGGTGTGTTTGTCTAGTTTTTCTCTTTTTTGTAATAAATTATTTATCAAGAAATAGATACAAATAAGAAAAAAGTTGACAATTCTAATGAAAAGATCAAATAGATAAAATATAAATGTAAATCAGGCATATTTACACATATTATTTTGTTACAAATGTAGATATAGATGAAAAATAAACCTTCCAAACAGACCTGAAAATGGCCACGAAAAATTTATTGAGGTATAGAAATTGAACTTTTGAAAATTAAGACACCCGATTGAATTTTCAGAGAAAATTCAAATACCAAATTCGACATTAACCCCTAAAGGAAAATGTAGTAGTTTGCCTTTTAGGGTCTTGACCCTACCTCATTCACACTATATTTGGTATAGGAAAAGGAGTTAGGAAGAAAAGAATGTACAAGAAAAATTATGAAGAAAAAGAATGGTAAGGGTATTTAATTTTTTTTTTCCTTGTATTTGGATAATGAAGGGAAGAAAAAAATTATAATTATTATTAAAGAAAAATAAGATATAATATTAACTTATTAATATGCCCATAATAATATTGACATAATAAATTTACTGATGGAAAATTTGTAAATATATAGACTGCATTCAAAGTAGAGATATTTGGAGGAATAAAGTGTCATATATTTATCGTTACCGATACCTTAAGATTTCACTGGACAAAAAGGGCAAATTGATATTTTAGTGGACTCTTGAAAAAAAAAAAAAAGGGGGAAGGGGTACTTCCCAAGTTCCATCTTCTCCCCATTTTCCTTCTTATTCCAAACAACAAAAAAAGTACTTTTTACTCCACAAATAATTTCCCTTTTCCCTCAACACTACTGCATAAGAAATTGCTCCTCAACATTGTGTGGTGAGTCTTGAAGATGGTCTTAATAGCCTTAAAATCGGATCCGATAGACCAGCTTGAACGCTGGTGCCTTGGGCCCTTGGCGTTGTAAACAAGGGGTCTGGGTTAAGGACACCTGTACCGCGGTTCTTCTACAAATTGAGGCCCTCTAACAAGACCCATAAAAGCTGGCATTTTTTTTTCTTTTTACCCTTTTAAGATATCATGTGTATTATTTTTATCATGTGTTAAAAAATAAAAATAAATATTAGCAACTACTTTTTAAGATCCTTAAGGATAAAATTAAAAGTTTTTTAAGAATAAAAATTCCTTAATATGTTGTCGTGACAGACACCAAACGGGATCACTGGAATTAAAAATGATCTTAATAATCGGTTCATGCATCTGATCCGCTAAAATATGCTTCTCTCCACAGAAACCTGACAAGTGAGTGAAAACTGATTCGTTATAGCGTTTACTTGCTCCGTACAAAACAATCCCAAGTGGCTCCTTTCATCGCTTAGGAGTAGGTTGCATTTTCGGTTTATTGGGTTTTTGTGTAGTTTTATGGTTTCATTTTTAAATGTATCACTAACACATGAATGCCAATTGAGAATTTAATATCTAATTAACTTGCAAGATAACAAGTAATGTCAATTATATTCAAAAGCGAATCCTGACACAGATTCCTAAGTTTATAAAGAAAAACGCAGTTAAATCTCAAATCCAAAATTATGAAAGCCCCTCTCTTATTTCATAGATAGTTTATAGCTTATAAATTAGGAGAGATCCAATTCATTAAGTACCTGCCCCAAAGGGGAAGGGGGGGGATCACTAAATCTAAATGAATAAATCTTGTGATTACAATTTTACAACGTTTTATGTAAAAATTGAGGCTCAGAGCGTCAAAGGACCCCAAAAGAAAAAAACAACTTTGCCATATATTATTTTATACTTCTGAGTTAGATATTATGTTATAAACAACAGAATACACCTACACTAAAAGATAAAAGCATCATAAGCAAATATCGTTTTTGGTAATTTAAAAATTCTACCTAAACCATAGAACTTACATCGAATGCCCTGGTTTTCGAGCGTTGTTAGTATTAACCTCCATCATCAAAATCGTCCAGCTTTTGGTCCTACTCTTCATCGTCAACACCATCTTCCTGAGGATGCTTTTCATTAATTTCTCCAAATTCTCTATCACTCTCTTGAAGGTCAGGAGATTTTTCTCTAACAGGGCTGCTGTCAGGCTGTCTTTCTGGCACATCTTCATCATCAGATTCTGACAATGCTCTCCTCCTTCGACTAGTGTTTGATGGAGGTGCAGCCTAAAAAACGAAACAGAGTATTAGGTTACTCTTCTATAACAGCAAAATGTATTAGCTTCAAGACAAGACTGGAGAGTTCATCGGTCATGATTTCACCAACAGGACGAAAGCAAACGAGAGAATAATATACCATACAAAATACTCCTCGAAAGGAACATGATATACCCAATCGGAAACTATATCTATAGTAAATCAGCACTTGATGAAATGTTTGGCCAGCAATAATGAATAGTTGAGTATCTCATGCCCCAGAAACTGAGAACAGCAAAACATAGGTAATAGTGTCAGAGCTGATGCCATTACCTCATCTTCTGAATCTGAATCTTCAAGCCCGGCTGCTGCAAGAAGGTCCTGAGCATTTTCTTCAGCATCATCCTGCCCATGCATTTGACTTGCATGTTCTGAATAATCTAGGTTGTGGTCTTCATCTTCCAATTCATGATCAGACATCATATCAGCGTCCGGTTCATCCACATCACTACGAGACTTAGAGCTTTTATCCTTCCTTCTCCTCTTTCCACCTTTTCTTCTCCTTTTCTCACTCTGCGCACCTTCTTCCTCATCGTTATCAGATCTATCCCTACGCTTTGAAGCAGGCATGCTGCTCTTCCATTGCTCCTAGATATAGGCCAAAAAATAAGATTTCAATAACCATGAGAAGTCCATAATTTGCTGATGAGGTCCAAATTAAAAGAATCTAGTATATATGGGCCTTAATGACATAACACTCGATAGAGAGCAAGTATATTCAGTTTTAACAAAGCTGATCCAACCAAATAGCATAAAACTAAGATTGTTTACAGTTTCCTAAAGCAAAGTGAAAATAAGTAAGTCAGCGGAATTATTTTATGCCATTAACAAATGATGACAAGCCACAAAGTACACAGGTCTCCTAACCTTTATCCGCTAAAATGCTCCTCCTGTTGCTCCACCCGCTTCTGCTCCTCCTCTAGTTTTCTCTTCTCCATCTAAAACAAAAGAAAGCATACTCATCACACTTCCATTACAGAAGGCTGCACAGGATATCTTTCATTGAAAAGGAACAGGTTAAAGAACATAAAATCCAAGAGGACCTGTTTTTTCCTTTGTTCCTCAGCCTTACGACGTGCATCCTCAGCCAATGCAACCTGACGGGCAAGTTCTTGTCGCTGTCGTGCCTGCTCTTCTTCACGCTGAGCTGCTTCACAATGTACTTTTGCAGCGTCCAGCAAGTGTTTACAATAATCAACATGGGTATCGATCTTTTTCTCATCAAACCCATGGAAATGAAGATTGGCAGCAGCAGACATCTGACTAAAACACGGACAGCATTTTTCAGCTCTGCTACAGCTGAGCGCACCTATAACATTCCAAATACTAAGTTACATCTGGTGAAGCAAATTCTCAAGTATGAGAATCGAAACATAATTGAGTTAAAAACAAAAGTACTACTCATCACATCATCTGTTTCATCAAGTATGGAAGATAAAAAGAATCTGATGCCTGCATGCAGACACATTTAGAGCTGCCATGTATTGAATGATTTCTGCCTTTTGTTTCTACAGACATATCACTAAATAACAGTTTCACATTTGGATTTGTCCAGTAAATCCTATCGTGTGTTTTTTCTGGAACTTCTGAAACTAGCATGCTAACAAAGACAAACAAGGTATGTGTGAACATGTTAATATACAGGCGATACATTTATAACAATAGAAACAACTCAGTTTTTAACCCCAAAATTATGAATCTTAGCCAAACTTTATATTGCAAATCATGAGCTTTTACTCCCTCACTCGATATTGCAGAAACTAACCTCATCAGCTGTCCTCTTTGCCTTCTGCAGGGTTGATGCAGAGTATTTTTGCATGGCAACACCTGCATTAAACCTTAGTATGTAATTTGAAGGTGCAGATGAATTGCTCTTAGCAAAGTTTTTTTGCATTCTTGCCACTGTTCAGCTTCATAATGAGTGCGAGCAAGATAGAGAAGAATATGAGAGTCTGTGTTGTTGTAGAACTTCCTCAAGCAATTTTGATACTGCCAGACATGAATAAAAATCAGTCCATGTTTGACCATGGGAAACGAAAATTTGCTGATTCTATGTTTATCTTCATTGCCTCTTGGGTTGGGTATGTGCAAATTATCAACTCACCATTTTCACAGCCAATGCAAAGTTTCCTTGAGCAAAATAAACATGCGCTAAATTTATCCACACATCAGGCATCTGGACAAAAATGCTACCACTTGCAGCTTCTTGAACCTAGAGAAACATGAATTCCTTACTAAGCATGATCATACTTGAGGAAAGAAAGAGAAAAATCTTCTGCAGATAATTAATTTTCGTTATTTGTAGTTAGCTTGCCTGCGTGAAGATATCTTTTGAAACATCAAATTGACCTTTCTCTGCTAAGACTACCCCAGCACCATTAGCTGCATATAGATTAGAATTATGCTGGACTAGAACCTGAGCACAGAAAAGCAAGGCATCAATTTCAATAGTGAAGAGATCCTTTGCAACAACAATAAAAGCAACAAGAACCATCTGAACCATTCATGACATGATTATAGCGGAATTTAGAAATATATTACTTCATGAATGGATATCTTAAAGTATACATCTGGCTAGCACATACTATTGCTAAATCTCCCCTCGTATTGAGTGATAAAAATATGCCATACGAATCTAAAATGGTAAAAATTGTCCCAGAACAGTCACAGGATCTTTGAAAACTATATTCAGATATGTAGACCTTTATCACTCCTCAATGATATACCATTGGCAAAGAGTAGAGACTCAAGAGGAGCTGCCTAGCATGTCCGTATGAGTGGTAACATCCTAGGTCTATACGGCTCTCTATTTATCCTATTTGAGCCACTTTCCTGATCATTTCCTTGAAATAAATAAAATCAACCATAAACTAAGAAATATATATTTCAGAATCCTATCAGAATATCTTTGAAGCTAGAAACTGAATTAAACAAAAGCAACCAAGAAGTAAGAGAAAAGGGATCGATGACATGAACCTAATAACAAGGAGGATATACTTATATCATACCCTGGTATAAAGATCCTTAGCTTTCTCTAAATGTGTGGCTTCTAGCTTTGGATTCCTTTTCTCATTACGCATTGCTGCAAAGTAATTCCAGTTTCCCTTCAAAATTAAAAAAAAAAAAAAATCACCATGAGATGAAATGTTTTATGATAGTAAAAGGAGTTTAAATGTTGCAAAATAAAACTATCTTTTTAAAGACCTTAAGGCATGTTATCAAGAAAATCAGAATAATCAAACATCCAGAAGAAATCTTAGACTACAAGTATGGCCAATTTAACCAGTCAACATGAACATAGAGTTTGATGGATTCACGCACCAGAGACAGAGTGGAATAAGAATCCTTCCCATCAGTCATTTCACTAGCAGCTCGGAATGTTTCTTTTGCCTTAACCCAGTCATCGTTTTTAAGCTCCAACTCTCCTAGCATAGACAAAGCATTTGGACACTTTTCATTCACCTTCAGAGCATCATTAACCTAAACCATGCAGAAGAATACACATGTCATCAAAACAGATTGAGGCTAGATTAAGCGAAGCAAACAGATATTATGAAGATGTAACCACCAATTCAATGCTCAATCGAATGTTATTCCGAGCCTTTGCAATAGCAGCAAGCCGCAAGTATGCATCAACATAGTCTGGGTACTGCAGATGAAGCTCAGATGTCAAAAGCGATCTATATAGCATTAGTTCAAAAACCGTAAGTGAACATAAAAAGTTTTTAAAAAAAAAAAAAAGTAAATAAATAAGGGCTAAGCATGTTTTAGCACAGCAATAATTTGAGTAAGAAATCACTAAAAACTACATTAAATTAAGCTATAAGAACTGGACAATAGACATCTGCACATTAAAGACTGGCAATGAGTTAATGGATAGCTTTTCTACTTTGAGCATAAGCTTAAGGATAGTTTTTCTCCTTCACAACTTCCACTAAGAACCTTCTAAATGGGAAATGAGGGATGGGGATAGAAGTTCCCTTGGATATGATCCTAGCCACAACATAGGACCCCTGGTGGATTGGATAGAGGAAAGTGCTATCTACGCACATGGATGGCCTTAAGAAGCTCATCTCAGCTCCAATAAATGAGGAAGGGTGGAAAATGGTCATCAAAGGAGGTTAAGAATCCAGTTAATGATCCCTTGACCTCTATCCTCGTACCAAAATATGGTTAAGAACTAGTGTGGCTACCTCCTAGCATGATTTTTTCTATTAAAGAAGCCATAAGAGTTACCAAGCCGCCTAACTCAATGTGGTTGGTGGCATGGAGTGGTCTAGAACAGAGAACACATGCCCAGACATATTTCATTTTTTGGTCAGCCATCCATGAGAGGGCCTATTCAATGGACAAATTAGTCTTCAAAACTCAAGACACTACAGACCTATGCTAGTTGTCTTAAACAGGTGGTCTACTACCCTATGTATCTTCAAAGGCAATTGAATCCCTTTACTTCCCCCTGGTTTGAGTTGGGTCTGCATGAAACTGGGGGAGAATTCTTGCTGGAGCCCTCATCAGGCTCTATCCTAGGTTCCTTGCCCTTTCTTTTAACTCTTGACCAACCATTTGCAAAAGGGTTGATGCATGTGAGGTTGTCGGGCTTTGATTGCACTCAAAGAGTGGCAGAAAACCATTCATGTGAGGCATCTCTGTGGCATCCCTTGATACTCCACCATGACTTGCCCAATGGAGACACATCTTTTCCTCCACATTCAAGTTCAGCAACCAGATCTTCCCTTGCATCAAGCTCTACCTACATGCTTGTTTGGTAAGATTGCTCTCTAAGAGCAGTTTGGGAGCCCGTCTGCAAGGGAATTTAACTCCACTTGCTATGTAACTTATCCCATTAGGGTTCAAATATTCAAAGGGGATATGCGAAGGCAGAGCCAACACATGGATATTATAGGTTGAAGCTTGGAAACAGACATACCTACTTGTCACCTTTGAAGAATAAGGATAAACTACGGGGTGATGAGTGGTGGAGCAAGAGGGCAAATGTCAAGAAAGGTTATTGGTTGAGGAAGATCTGTGGTTTCACGGCCAGTGACATTAGAATTTCAAAAGTTGGTGGGTTTTGGAGGGTGGTTTTGGTTTTGAAACTTGTCAAGGATGTCATTTAGCTGATCAAGAGTGGCATTACATAAAGAAGAAGTGTTTGGGATCTAAGCTTGGTTGAGAAGAGGCTGAACATGCCTAGAGATGGGTTTTGAGGTCTGATAGGAGAAGACATGTCAGCAACTTTATGGGAGAAGAGACGAAGTTGACACATTGAGCTAAGTCAAAATTAATAGGAAAAGGTTGATTAGAAACAAAAAGAAGGGTGACAAAGATGGTAGGTTGATGGGTTAATGCAGTTTTCTAGAGAGGAGTGAGAGAGCATTTTCTCTCTCTAACTAATAAACTCACAATCTTATCGATGCTTGTATCATATAGTTAATTTTCATTTTGAATGATCGAGTAAGGGGCAAAAATCACACAATAACAAGAATAGATCAAAAGTTTCTTAGAACCATAATATCAGCTTATGAGAGATCTAATTGCGTGCTGCCAGTCATACATGCATGCAGAGTCAGATCCATCCAGTTCCTAGAGAAGCTCTTCGCAACTAAACTCTCTCATATTGAAAAAACAATCTCTTTCTGGAGAGTGCAATTGCACAAAGGAGAAATGATCTGAAAAACAGAAACCTTTTGATAGAGGTATGCAATTTATCTATGAGCAACAATACCACAATCATTCAGAAAATATATGAACCCCCTATCCCCCAAAATAAGGTAAATAATAATAATAATCACATTAATGTAGTAAATGCTATTGGCAAATCCTGTTGCAGTGACAGCCAGTATACCAGAACTGAGTAAATCAAGAACTCTACTTGACTGCCAAACCTTGTATATTATCAGTCGGTACATCAGACTTGCAGTTTCAGTTTTATGTAGCTGCTCAAGCAGTCTAGCCAGGTTAAAGAGTGCTGTCACTTTGTTCCAAGGTAATTCCAGATGCACACCTTCTTCTTCAAGCCGCATAAAAGGTTGCATGTCCTTGTACAAATTAATGGATGCAGCAGCATCGGTAGCACTGAAGTTTACTTTGCTTTCTATGAAAGAAACCCATATGCCATCACCAAGAGCCTCATTGAGACTTTTCTCAGAAAGCTGACAACAAAAAATACCAAAACCATTGAGGTGCAAGCAGCTAAATATTTTTATCAAGATGAAAGAAAACTTCACTCGCATAAGTAATACATGTAAACCTTCATACATAGACAATTAGACATAGCATCTTGTATTGGATCATATCAATAGTAAAACATATCCTGACCTCAAACTCCCCTTTCAAAGTGGATAACTCCAATATTGTTGAGTAACTCAACTGGAACTTCTTGGCCTCCTTTTTTTAGCAGACTACGTGCCTGAAAGAAAAAAACTGTCACAATACAAAGGCAAACAGTTTTTTATTCAGAAAAGGAAAAAGTGATACATGTGATACAACCAAAGTCAATTCGAACAAACAAAGATTCAATTCCAGCGTAAAGCCAACAGAGATTAGAGCTTACCAAATAGGGTTCCTCAGTTCAAACAATCTCTCCAGAGATGCTCTACAAAGAATAAATGTATTTTTCCTCCTTTTTTCTACCAAACTATCCTTGTTTATACTTTGCTACTCACTACTAGCTAACTCACTCCACATCAGCACACTCTCACACTTCCCTACTCAGCACAATACACTCATACAACTAATACTACATACTACACCTATTTTTACAATATTACAATTATTGTTTAACTCTCCTACTATAAACTTGTACTATCAGTTTTTTAGACCCTCTACCCGTATCAATACCCCGCGTAAAGTTTGTCCTTGTCCTCACGGACAAAATCCAGAAACTGAAGTTCAAGGGCTTCCACATCTTCCCAAGTAGCGTCTTGAACAGAAGAATCCGACCAATGGATCAACACCGGAGGAATTTCCAAGCCTTCGCGAATATCAAAGCGACATCCTAACACCTGCACTGGAAGAGGACCCTCTTCTAGCTCCGAAGAAACCAAACGTTCGGGTAAATCCTTCAAGACCGAAACGAGCCACGCAAATTTTAAGAGAGAAACATGGCAAAATGGATGGATTTTACAGTGAGAAGGCAAATTCAACCTATAAGCAACTTGCCCAATTCGATTCACAATCTAAAAGGCCCATAAAAACGAGGAGCTAACTTTGAAGTAGATTTAGTTCCCACTCGCGTTTGCAAAGCAGAGCGAAGCTTCAAAAAAACCCAATTACCCACCTTATACTCAACATCCCTTTGATGTTTATTAGCCACTTCACAATTGCGAAGTTGGGCACGCTTTAAATTAGAGCGCAAACAACGGAGTATATCATCTTGAGAATCCAAAGCTAACTGCAACTCTTCATTTGATACTTCCTTATGAAGGGTAAAGACGGTGGTAGCCGACTGTAAACAATTTCAAAAGGGGTCATTCCAACAGAAGAATGGAAGAAAGTATTATGGGAAAATTCCGCCCAACTAACCCATTTAGCCTAAGTATGAGGAATTTCTGAGGCAAAACACTTGAGATAACATTCTAAGCAACGATTCAAAAGTTCTGTTTGCCCATCCGTTTCCGGATGATAGGCTGTACTAAAATGCAATTGAGTACCTTGCAAAGTGAAGAGCTCCTTCCAAAACCCACTAACAAATAATGGATCCCTATCACTCACAATTGTTCTTGGAAATCCATGTAGTCAAACTATTTGTTTCATAAAAACCTCCGCCACCACTCGAGCTGAATATAAATGTTTCAACAGCAAGAAATGGGCATATTTAGAAAAACAGTCAACCACAACAAAAATTACATCAAATCCTTTAGACTGGGGTAAGCCCGTGATAAAATCCATAGAGATATCATCCCAAATAGCATTTGGAATGGGTAAAGGATTCAATAACCCCGCTGGAGCCAAATTCTGAATTTTATTTCGTTGGCAGACCGCACAATTAGCCACAAACTTAGCAACATCAGTTTTCATCCCAATCCAGTAAAGATGTGCCACTATCTTTTATATGTCTTGACAAAACCAGCATGTCCTCCAACAAAGGAAGAGTGAAACTCATGTAAAAACAACTGCACCCATGGAGATTTAGAAGGTATAACCAACCGGTTATTGTAATACAATGTATCCTACACCAGACGAAAACCACAACCTGCCTCTTTTCCGTCCTGCAACAATCGAATTTTACTAGACAATAAGATATCTTTCAATACATCAACCCAAATAGAGTCCATATCCGTCCAAATCGGTCCTGAAATTCCCTTCAATTCACCCTCTTCAAATTGTCATGATAAAGCATCAGCAGCCCCATTCTCAACCTACCTTATATTGAATGTCAAACTCATATCCTAATAGTTTGGCTAACCAATGTGCTGGTTAGGAGTAGTAATTCGTTGATTCAACATATGCTGCAAGCTTTTTTGATCTGTTCAAACAATAAACTTCCGACCAAGTAAATAGGAACGCCAATGATTGATAGCTAACACAAGAGCCATGAGTTCCTTCTCATACGTAGATTTCATTAAATTCTTGTCAGATAAAGCCTTACTATAATAAGCTATAGGTCGCTGATTTTGCATAAGAACAGCACCTATTCCCATCCTGAGGCATCACACTCAATGATAAAAGGTAGATCAAAATTAAGCATTGCTAAAACAGGAGCATGTACTAAAGCTTGTTGCAAAGACCGAAAGGACTCCAAAGCCATTTCATTCCATTCAGACGCATCTTTCTTGAGAAGATTAGTTAATGGTCTAGCCAGTTGACCATAGTTACAAATAAACTTGCGATAGTATCCTGAAAGTCCCAAAAATACTCGAATACCCTTCAATGTAGAGGGAATTGGCCATTCTAGTACAACTTTCACCTTGGCAGGATCCATTTCAACTCCACCAGCCGAAATAACATGCCCCAAATATTCCAATGATGGTTGATCGAAAACACATTTCTTTCGATTAGCTGTAAACTGTTATAGGATCGGGTATTTCTACCACTTCTACCTATGTTTACAATTTAAAATTCGGGCTCGAATAAGAGAGAACCCAACGATCTCTTGGTTAATTGAATAACCTGGAAGATTTTTGGACAAAAACTGACTGTCCTTTTCCATTTTCTGCACACACATAAATACACATATTTGACAGTTACACAAACTGCCTTACATGAAAATAACTGCCTTACATGAAAATAACTGCTTCCTTATAATTCTTACACCTGTCCTAAGCACAACACTACACCTATAACACACGTACAGCACACACAGAAGGAACAAAGCAGAATAACACATACATAACAATCTATCACACACTACACTACATATTCTAGTTATTAATTCTTCTTTCTTCTTGAATAGACTTTTTTGAAAGGAGTAATTGTAACATTACTCCCTCCCTCCAAAACGCGCTTGACCTCATGCGCGAAAGCTGGATATCTTTGGAGAATCATGTCAGCCTCTTCCCAGGACGCTTCAGCTGGAGAATAGTGATCCCAATGGATTAAAAGCTCTGTAGCTGAAGGACCTTTGCGAACATCCAGTATAGCCTTCGGTGTAGGGATGAAGTGACCTTGCTGGATGAGAGGAATACTAGGAAGTTCTGGTACTGTACCCACAAACTTTTTGAGTTTTGAAACATGGAAAACCGGATGGAGTTTAACCTGATCTGGGAGACGTAACTTGTAAGCAACTGAGCCAACTTTTGCTTCAATTTGGAAGGGACCATAAAATTTTGGTGACAATTTTTGATTGCTGCGGTGAGCTACTGAAAGTTGTCGATATGGTTGCAACTTAAGTAGTACCCAATCGCCCTTCTCGAAACTGACATCCCTATGTTTTTTATCATATTGTGTTTTCATGCGATCTTGAGCTTGCAACAAACGTTGCCTCAAATCCAACCAAAGCTGATCGCGTTCCACCAAGAGCTGTTCGACTGCTTCCAGCTTTGCTGTTCCTTGTTGATAGGCTGTCAAACGGGGGGGTGGACGACCGTAAACCACCTCAAAAGGAGTAGACTTTAGAGAAGTATGGTAACTTGTATTATAGCAATATTCAGCCCAAGGTACCCAATCTACCCATTTTTTTGGATTTTCTCCGGTAAAGCATCTAAGGTACATCTCAATAGTCCGATTAACCACTTCGGTTTGTCCATCACTTTGAGGATGGTATGCCGAAGAAAAAGCGAGTTGAGTTCCACTCAACTTGAACAATTCACGCCAAAACATACTTGTGAATGTCACATCCCTATCACTAACAATCGATTCCGGTAGTCCATGCAACTTGAAAATATTGTCAAAGAATACTCTAGCTACCGATACCGCTGTATAAGGATGAGAGATAGGAAGGAAATGACCATATTTTGAAAACCGATCCACCACCACAAATAAAACAGATTTTCCATGAGAAGAGGGCAGTCCTTCAATGAAATCAAGGGAAATATCTGACCAAATCTGTGTAGGAATGTTCAAAGGTTGTAGGAGACCCGCTGGTAATAATTGTTGTGTTTTGTTTCGTTGGCAAATAGGGCAAGCTCGAACAAAATCCTGGACTTGTTTTTTCATTCCAGACCAATAAAAATCCCTTGATATGCGATATAAGGTTTTTTGATAACCTTCGTGATACATGTTATGAAGGGTTTCTAGGATGACTAAAATACTGGAAAAGTTAGCATCCAAATAGACCCGTCCACGAAAGAAAACTAACCCATCTTTAAACGCCCATTCTGCACTCTTTTTCCCTTGATCAATCTCGGTAATGATAGTTTGCAGTTGCTGTGAATTTGGGATCTCCTTCTTGATCAACTCAAAGAGATGGAGTTGAGGACTTGACATTGCACAAAGTTCCCCCAATTCTAGGTGGCTACGTGATAGAGCATCTGCTACTTTATTTTCTCTTCTGCCCTATATTCGATATTGAAATTAAAGCCTAGAAGTTTGCTGATCCAGTGTTGCTGGGGTGAAGTCGTGATGCGCTGTTCCAGCAAAAATTTGAGGCTGTAATGGTCGGTTCGAACTAGAAATTTCTGGCCCCATAAATAAGAACGCCAATGTCTGATGGCTTTAGATAAGCCAATGAGCTCCTTTTCGTAGGCTGGAAGCTTCCTGTGGTGGCGCGCAAATGGCCTACTGAAGAAGGACACAGGTCTGCCTCCTTGCTGCAACACGGCTCCAATTCCCACCTCGGAGGCATCACATTCCACAACAAAAAGTTGGGAAAAATCTGGAAGAGCCAATACTGGAGCTTGCGTCATGGCTGTCTTGAGTTGCTCAAACGCCTCCTCTGATTTATCAGTCCAAACAAACTGATTTTTACGGAGCATTTGAGTTAAAGGTTCTGCTATTTTCCCATAGCCTCGCACAAATTTGCGATAATAGCCCGTAAGACCAAGGAAACCACGAAGAGCCGTAATTGACATGGGCTTAGGCCATTTGAGCATTGCTTCCACCTTTTTTGGATCAGCTTTAACCCCATCAATAGAGATAATATGCCCCAGATATGCCACTTCAGGCTGGGCAAAAACACATTTGGACCTCTTTAAGAAGAGTTGATGATGGCGCAGTAAAGAAAATGTTGTGCGCAGGTGTTGTAAATGCTCAGTCCATGTTTTGCTATAGATAAGAATATCATCAAAAAAAACCAAGACAAACTTTCTCAAAACTCCTTTAAATACTTCGTTCATTAGAGCTTGAAAGGTGGATGGTGCGTTTGTAAGCCCAAAAGGCATTACAAGGAATTCAAAGTGACCATGATGGGTGCGGAAAGCTGTTTTCTCTATGTCTTCCTCATTCATCCTCACTTGATGATACCCCGAACTTAAATCCAATTTAGAGAAATACTTAGCACCATACAACTCCTCAAGTAGTTCCTCAATAACCGGTATTGGAAATTTGTCTTTTACCGATTTTTCATTCAATGATCGGTAATCAACACAAAATCTCCATGAGTTATCGGCCTTCTTTACCAACAGTACTGGAGAGGAATATGGGGATTGGCTTGGTCGGATGATCCCTCGTGATAACATGTCATCACACTGCTGTTCGATCTCATCCTTCTGTTGATGAGGATATCGGTAGGGCCTAACTACCACTGGTGCTGTTCCTGGTAGCAGCTTTATCCTGTGATCACAATGGCGGGATGGTGGGAGGTCTCTTAAGGGTTGAAAAATATCAGCAAACTCTGTCAACAATAATTTCATCTCTTTCTCCCGTTCCACTTCCGACATTGCTGCAACAACAGCAGGATTGACAGCAGGTTCCTCCATTCCCAGTAATTCTACATGCTCTCCATCCAATTCAAATCCCATTTTCATAGAACGAAAGTCCCACCCAATCACTCCTAGCGACCTTAACCAATTGACTCCCAACACTACATTGATTCCACACAACTGTAAAGTATACAGATCCATCCTAAATTTCTTGGATCCAAGCAAGATCTCAACATTCTTGCATACTCCTCCGCTCTTTATACTATCCCCATTTGCCACCAACACTTTAAGACGCTCCTTGGGTTCCATAGTGAGTGAAAGGTTAGAAACCATAGCAATATCCAGAAAACTATGTGTACTGCCCGAATCAATAAGCACTGTTACCGGTGTTCCTTTGATTTCTCCCCTCAGTTTCATCGCTTGAGATCTAGCAGTACCCACCATGGCTTGCAGTGAAATTTCTAGATCTTTTTCTGGGTTATCCATAGTCTCATCATCCTTTGCGACTCTACTGTCATCTTCTTCTTCACACTCCAACCAAAACAACCTCTTACAACGATGCCCCACGGTAAATGGTTCATCACAATTGAAGCAAAGCCCCTTCTTCCTCCTTTCCTCCAATTCTGCCTTACTCAAACGTTTGACAATTGGATTTTTCGGCAAGGGTGAAAAACTGTTGAACTTACGTTTTCCTAACTCCAAATCTTCTTTCACAGCAAGCGCCTTCCTTTCAAAAACTCGTGCTAAGTCTATGGCTAGTGTTAAATCCTTCGGTTTCAATAGTCCCACATCCAAGGCAATATACTCCTTCAATCCACTCAAGAACAATGCCACTTCCTGATCCGGTGAGAGATTTGTGGTTTGTGCTGCAATTTGCACAAATTTCTTCTGATATTCCTCCACCGTGCCATTTTGCTTTAGTTTGGCTAACTCCCCCAACGGATTTTCTCTTAAGGGCGGACCAAATCTTGCATGACAAAGATCCTTAAATTCTTTCCAATCAATCCCCGGTCTATCCCTCTCAAGTTTCAGAAACCATAATTGAGCATCCCTCAAGATGATAGGCCACGAGTTCCAACTTTCCTCCTCCAGCGTTCTTTGATGTCTGAAGAAATGCTCACAGCGGTTCACCCAACCAATCGGGTCTTCAGTTCCATCATATCTTGGAAAATCCAATCGCGCCATCTGTGGAAACATCGTTCCCCTTTCTCTACTTCCAGACGTGATGGAATTTCCTTCGGATCCACCAGCATTTCCGTTCACCATTTGCTCCACGTTCTTCCCCTTGTGAGACGAAACCTCCTTTGACAGATCCGCTAATTTCTGAGACATGGTCTCCATTTGTACTCGGTCATCCTTGTACATGGCCATGAAAGCTTCAAACTGATGTTGAAGTTGTTTAATTTCCTCCATGCAAATTGGCTCTGATACCAACTTGTTATAGGATCGGGTATTTCTACCACTTCTACCTATGTTTACAATTTAAAATTCGGGCTCGAATAAGAGAGAACCCAACGATCTCTTGGTTAATTGAATAACCTGGAAGATTTTTGGACAAAAACTGACTGTCCTTTTCCATTTTCTGCACACACATAAATACACATATTTGACAGTTACACAAACTGCCTTACATGAAAATAACTGCCTTACATGAAAATAACTGCTTCCTTATAATTCTTACACCTGTCCTAAGCACAACACTACACCTATAACACACGTACAGCACACACAGAAGGAACAAAGCAGAATAACACATACATAACAATCTATCACACACTACACTACATATTCTAGTTATTAATTCTTCTTTCTTCTTGAATAGACTTTTTTGAAAGGAGTAATTGTAACATAAACTGGTGATGTTTTAAGAAGTCTAACACAATTTGTAAATGTCCCAAATGATCAGCCATGTTAGCACTATAGACAAGAATATCATCTAAGAATACCAGGACAAAATTCCTCAAATATGACCGGAACACATCATTCATAGTAGATTGAAAAGTAGAAAGGGCATTGGTAAGACCAAGGGGCATTGGTAAGACCAAAAATTCATTATGCCCTTGATGTGTCCTAAAAGCGGTTTTATAAATAGCCTCCGAGTTTACTCTAATTTGATGATATCCAGCTTTAAGATCAATTTTAGAAAAAATGACAGCCCCAAACAATTCATCTAACAGCTCCCCAATGACCAGAATAGGTATTTATGTGGAATTGTAGCCGCATTTAAAGCACGATAATCCACACAAAATCGCCATGATCCATCTTTCTTTTTAACTAATATGACTAAACTAGAAAAAGGAGAAGAACTATCCCTGATTATTCCAGCATCTAACATCTCTTTTACTAACTATTCAATCTCATTCTTTTGAATTTGTGCATATCTATAAGGCCTCACATTAACCGGTCCCACTCCTTATTTTAATGGAATTCAATGATTAGTAACTCTTGAAGGAGGTAGAACAGCCTTTGATTCAAAAACTTCCGCATACTCTGATAACAAAATGGTAATGCGAGGATCAATTGGACTCACTTCCACATTTTGACATTCAATATCCATCTACCACAACATGCTACATTCATCATTGTCTCCTAAATACTGCAATGATTTAATAGTGGTTTGAGATTTTTGCAAAGAAGGGTCTCCACACAGCTTGACCTCCCTGCCCTGATATGGAATTTTCACAGTCATTAAGTTCCAATCTACTTTTACCTCACCAGGAGTCCCTAACCATGCTACTCCTAATATCACATCAATAGCTCCCAAATCCAGAACATAACAAGATACAGCAATCTGGACTTCATTAATATGCAATAATAATCCTTCACAAAGTCCCCTTGATTGAATGCTATGCCCATCACCCAGTTTGACAGAAAAAGGTGAAGTTGAACTAACCTTAATCTTCAAATGTTGAACCAACCTTCGAGAAACAAAGTTATGACTAGTCCCACTATCCACAAGAATAGTTATATCCTGTTGCAGTAACACCCCTCTCAACTTCATAGTTTTAGGTCCATTGAAGCCATTCAAAGCGAGTAAAGACAACGCCATAACTTCATAATCTTTCGTACCCCCTCCATCCTGCCACTCGTGTACTTTCCTAGAATCAACATCAAGCATTGCGTTTCCATCATCCTCAAGGATAACCACTCTAAGTGACTTATTAGGGCATCTATGATTAGGACTGTATGGCTGGTCACAATGGAGACAAATTCCTCCCTTCTTTTTGTCCAAATATTCATTGTAAGTCATCTGCTTGGACATCTTAACACTATTTACTTTAGAACTCGCTGTGGTAACAGCACCCGATCCTACCCCTGATTGCCTGATCGAATTAGTACCAGACATCCTCCTCTCATTCGACACAAGATTTCCTCACCAGTTTGAAGAGACCTCCCGTTAGGGGATGGACCATAAAAATTATGAGAGGTTGAGTTCCAGACAGAAGAACTAGATCGAAAACCTGACATGATGGGTACTGATTGAGAAGGTACATAATCGCCTCCGGAAAATCCACCGGCCTCTCCCTTACGTCCTTCTTGCAAAAAACAGATGCCATACTCATACTCTTTTCCAATGCTCGAGGATAATTCCATTGCTGCAGCTAATGTCTGTGGTTTTATGGTTTTCACCCTAAGCAAAATATCCTCTCTCAATCCGCCAAGGTAATATCCTAACAATTGTAATTCTGTCATTTCGGGGGCTTGAGAAGTAATGGCTTCAAAATCTTCAATATAAGAAGAAATCGTAGTAGTCTGCCACAGTGGATAGACTTTCGTAAGGATTGATGGCAGCATAACCTCCATATCGGATCAACAACTCTCGTTTCAGTTCATTCCAATCCAAATTAGGCGTTCGACGTTTCAACATTTTTAACCAATATACTGTTCGTCCATGCATGAACATTGATGCCAAAGGTACTTTGCGATCAAATTTAGTGTGATGAATATCAAAATATTGTTCCGTTACGGTTAACCAATGAACCGGTTCCGATCCATCAAACTCAAAAATAGTGATCTCTCAGCATTGCGCTTATAATAATCATCATCATCAAACAAATCAAATCCAAGCGCTACCTTACAGTTCGTGCGCTTATCCTGCCCCAAATGACTACTGTCAATAGGAGCTCCTGTCGAACCAGATGTCGAACTCATTCCTCTAGACTCTTTCAACAAGTCATGTAGCATTGATTGAATATTCGCAATAGAACTATCAATCGAACTAACCTTAACATTTGTATCATGAATTTGTTGCTAAAGCTCGGATACACAACCTCACATTTCTTCACCGATTTCCTTGATATCCTTCTCCATCAAATCCGATCGAGTCTCCATTCGTGTCATGCTTCCGATCTTTGAAGTTTCCCATAGACGGCGCCAATTGATACAACCAAAGTCAATTCGAACAAACAAAGATTCAATCCCAGCGTAAAGCCAACAGAGATTAGAGCTTACCAAATAGGATTTCTCAACTCAAACAATCTCTCCAGAGATGCTCTACAAAGAATACATGTATTTTTCCTCCCTTTTTCTACCAAACTTTCCTTATTTATACTTTGCTACTCACTACTAGCTAGCTAAATCCACATCAGCACACTCTCACACTTCCCTACTCAGCACAATACACTCATACAACTAATACCACATACTACACCTATTTTTACAATATTATAATTATTGTTTAACTCTCCTACTATAAACTTGTACTATGGGCTTTTGGACCCTCTGCCCTGTATCAACATGTAGAATATTTTTACTGATTAAGGGCTATCATTTTAAACAGAAAACGAGCAGCACCCTTTTTTCTGCTAAGAATGGACAAGCAAAATTTCAGAACAGATCGCTTTGCACCAAGAAGTTAAAAGTAAATTATATTTTGATAGTAGTTTTTCTGACATTCTTACTCTAGCAATGCACAGATGTACATTACTGAATTCTTTTTTTTTTTTTAATACATTACTGAATATTCCAACACAAAATGCCACAATTTAGTGGTACATCCTTGATTCAATGGCAGCTCAAAATATGGAGATGGTGAATTTACTGAGAAAAGATCAAATATACTGAAAAAAGCATATTAAAGATCATTACTGAAAACCCCATGCTCATCCTGAATTTTCAGTTTCCATAGTACCTGTATAATCAACTGATCAAGAAAATTCAACACAGCATGAAAGCCTAACTCAGAAACTCAAAGTTTGAGCTAAGCACGAAGTTGCAGAATTTGAACTCAACTAAAATAGGCTAGCTTTTCTTGAATAATTAAATATAGATTGAGACCTAAATTCAACTCAAACTTGACCAAGGTTGAGTTGAACTCGCTTGATCAAGCTTCTAGCCAAAGAAAAAGTGGGGAGAAAGGCTTGCTAGCCATGAAGACAGATATCACAAACTCAAGTATTCGAGTTTATATGAATTATCCTTGAGTTTGACTCAAGCATATATTAACCAAAGCTCAAGTAGCTTAGCCAGCCATTGACCGACTTCCCTCCATGCAACTATATCTTGCCAAAATCAGTACTCAATCTTAGTTAACTACTTCATCCACATGGTTCTGATCAAGGACCATTGTTCAAACCAATTCACAATATATTCTTGTTAAAGTAGAAAGAGGATTGCCCAAGAAGCTCATACTTCTTATCTTACCCACTACATAGAGATTTCACAAAAAGATACATCCTTCACTGTATCTTTTTTTCTCCATACTCCTAGCATTTTCAATAACCTTTTTATGTTTAAACCGGCAAAATATACCACTTTCTTAAAATAGTTCGTTGAGATATATAAAGGCATTAAATGTAAAATCCTAAAAAATATTAAGGAATATCTCTATGCCATTGTCAAAAAAATTAAGACAAATGTATAATCTTTTCATCAATTCTTGTTGGTTTTATAATCATGCACGTATTGCTGTTGCACACTACTGTCTGCAGAAGATATGAAAAACTATACAGTTTACTGGAAGCACTCACAGTTTTGAATGCTTCTAAGGCTGCTCCAGTGTCAGAAGATATCAATAATTCTCCCAGATCAAGGAATGCCTACATTAAGTTGAAACAAAGTCAGAAAATGCACAAGTGTGAATTTAACATCAAAAGATCCAGCTGAGTAAACATATCAGTCAATAGAGGTGCTGGATTTATATAAGTTGCTCTTCAATGAATTGGTCATTATCTTTGAGTTATTCTCTACATTGCATGAAAATGAAAAAAAAAAATCTGAAACTATAATTCCTTCTTCAATATCAAAGGAGTAGCAATGTTCATTACACCTCCACCCATCAGACCAACCAGCAGCATATAATGGGGTAAGCACTTCAGCTGTTATATCAAAATGCAAGTAAAACAGGAAACAGGCAGCATCGATTAGCCACCTGAGCATCACGTGGATCCACCTTGGTTGCTTTTCTCATGTAATCTAGACCCTTTTCTATTTGCCCAAGCTGCACATATATGTGTCCAAGTACCTAGAACAAAGGATATTTCTCCATATTTATCAGTGACAAAACAGGAGAAGAATAGATTGATGTAGCTCATGTAAAGTTTATTAACATACTTTTAGTGTCTCACAATTTTCTGGATAAACCTCCAAAACCTTCTCAAAGTTGGACAATGAGCTTCTGTAATCTCCCAATTTCAGCTGCACTTGACCCAAACCTATCATAGTCACCAGCAGAAAACACCTAAATTCCAACATCCCAATAATGATGACGACAAATCACTAATTTGTACATAAAAAGAAACATAAGGCCAAAGCTCTAGGCATAATTAACAGCTGCATGAGTTCCAAGAAAAGTGCATGCCTCGGATAACAGGCTGAAAAAAGTTATTTTCTATGTGATATATTCTCAATGCAAATAACTCTTTAGGATACTGATTAGATGGTCTGCCTTTATATGCATGCTTCGACTCCAAATTTTCTGGAAAACAACTCCAAATTGATGATGTATAGTTCTCTCTCTCTCCTCCCCCCCCCACACCCCCCCCCCCCCCCCCCGCCCCCCATCAATCAGTTCATGTGATGTATTCGTCTGAATCATGCATTATGCGTCCACGATGCTCTGCATAGGAACTGCTTCATTTTGGAAATTAGGATCTTTTTTGAGCTTTGATTAGTTCTAAATTTACCTATAAGGGTTTGTAATATCATATTTATTTTCAAATCAATGGATCTACTTTTTGAAACATGATATACCATGGTTACAACAGTTTATCCATAGATCAATGGAGCCAGTATTTAAAATTTGCAACAATTAAATATACTAAGAAATGATAGACTAATGCTGGAAGAACATAAATCAAGGCCACTAACCATAATACGGGAACACAAACTCATGGGGCTTATTAATTTCCTTGACAGAGGCCATGTAATAGAGCCCAGCTTTTTCATAGTCACCCTACAGGAGACAGATTTACAGAGTAAGAAACAGACCCCAGAAATATGTATAAATGAACTTGCTGTAGCTCGATTGAAAAACGACCACACGACAGTCTGTTACACATGTAAGCAAGGAGGAGACAAACTAATGGTGCAAATGGGTAATGAAGGATTAAAAAAAAAAATGCTTTGTTCCCTATTTCTTTCCTGCAGACATCTCTCAGAACAGAAAAGAGTAGGAAGTCTTTTCTATCTTTTAATCAGCAGACAACAAGTGCAGTCCATCATTCATGTGAATTTCAATGAAATTAACATGTAAAAACTTCACTTTAGATGAAGATGCCAAACCTTGCTATGGTATGATCTTGCTAAATTATAATATGAATGCGACTTGATTGGACCATGACTGGTCACACCAAGAGCAGTTTCAGTCAGTTGCTCCACCAAGAAATGTTGCCCAGTGAAGAAGAAGTGATTGGCCAAATAATTCAATGCCATTACGCAGTATGGGTACATCTCAAAAGCTTTATGCATTTTCTCTACTCCTTTCCTGATGCCAAGAGCTGCAAATATACATCCAAAAAGCACCATTAAACTGAAAGCCCTTCATCAGCATGCACGAATGGGAAGCCTAAACTAACTGCATCTCAATCAGAATATATGACTATAATTTAATACCATTGTCTTCATGCATATCCATAATAGCAAGTGCAACAAGGGCCTCAACATTTTCTGGATCTAACTGCAAGAAGGATAGAGCCAAACATCAATATGAAATTTGCCTTAAGTGGCAAAGACCTAACACCGTCAAACAACACAACCACTTATCTACCTGCAAAACACGTTCAAATGCCTGCCGAGCTTTCTCAAATTGTCCCAATTTGTAGCGACAAAGACCTATCCCAAGTCTTACAGGTGCTGGACAATTCGGATGAACTCGCAATGCCCTCTAAAGTGTCAAAAAAACTCATATCAGATAAGTATTCGTATTTAAAACATAATTACGTTAGGTACGGGCTCACCATCGACCCTAAGTCTACATATTTTAAAAGAAAAGCCCATGGCTTAGACATAAAGCAAAAAAGTGAAAAATCCAACTGCAGTATACAAACTACAGAAACAACAAACCTTATACAGCTCCAGAGAATCTGAATAACGTCCCTTGTTGAATTCTACACATGCCTGCAGGCATTAATAATTGCATTTACTTATGTAAGAATGCATCTTAATCAACTAACATTTAGGCAGTGAAAACAATTTACATCAAGCCATAAACCATGATTTATATGGTCACTGAAAACAATCAGCAATAATTGTTATTTCCAAACGGAAAAAAAAAAAGTCTCTTATTTCATCATACATGGAAACTCCTCTAACCAAGGAGGCAACACCTAGACCATTCAAGAATAAATCACAATCAACTCCTGCAGGATATCGCCAATGACTGCGGTGGCCTAGTATTAGAGTTCCTGGGCTCTTTATCACAAGTCTAAGTCCAACTTATTTCATGAATCAAAAGATCCTGCTACATAGAATACACAAATAAGCTGTGCCAATGTATACAAACAAATAGCAATACTCACACAAAAAACCTAGGCAGGAAGGGAGAAGAAAAGAGAGAGTAGTAGTAGTAGTAGTAGTAAAAGCAGCAGGAAAGCAATCAATGGCACCTGACCAAGGAGGGCAGGAACATTATCACGGTCTCCATCAAGGACAATCTTAAAAGCAGCAGACGCCTGCTCCAGCTCACTTTTGGCAAGCAAAAGTTGACCTGTAGCACAAAGACATGTCACATCCAGAATCTCAATATAGAACAATTTTGATTAAAAAAATTAAAACAATGGTTGAATCGATGTTAAAGGGATAAGGGTACTCAATCATGACATTCTGCAGAAAATCCCATGACAAGCTAGAGGTTTAGCCTTCCCAACTAAATAAACACATCTTTGAATGTCTAGTGGCAAGAGAAAACAATATCCAAAGAAGACATAATTGAAATACAAAAAGGTGAAAAAACCCTAAGAAGACTTGCATGCAAACATATAAGGTTAGGTTTTTACCTTTTCCTACCCAAGTGGAAGGCTCATGCATATCTATCCTGGAGGCCTTGTTGTAATACTGTGTTGCCATAATAAAATGTTCTTCCTTCTCTCGTTGCTTTGTCTCAATTTTTCCAAGATAGCTAAAATAAGCCCCCAAAGCATTCAGGATTGCTATCCTCTCATATTTTACATCAGCATAATACTCATCAATCTCTGTGGAATTATCAAAAACAAACTTAACAAAGAAGCCGCAACACTCTATTGTATTGCCATGAAAGTACAGCAAACATCGGGGGGGGGGGGGAATCTGTAATAAAGATAATATACCAGGACTTGAGCCTTCCTCAAGAATTTGACGAAACTGCTCTACCTTCCCTTGCTTAAAGTATTCCCTCTGCATTGATATCGACCAAGTAACATTTAGTGAAATTAAACTGGAAATAAAAAAGGAAAATTAACCATTTAATATCAATACAGTACTCCCTCTGCATAGTTATTAAAGCTTAGGAACTTTCATCACCAAGTGCATGAGCTCGTGTGTTTAAATCTCCTAATGGACATTTCTAGGAATAACTATATAGCGCTAACTATACTCAACATGGTCATATAGGATGTTCATGTACCCAAAGATAGCCAGTCCAATTGTGGTCATACCCCTCCTTTATACAAAAGAAACAAAAACCACCAAATGGAAACCGTCGGATTAAGATGAATCATGTACTGGGACACAACTGGTCTTGCTGTGGAAGTAGCACTCCACTCCCAGGCAAAGGTTGTGTCCGCACCATATCAACAGTCACATTCCTCAAAATCTAGAGACTAACTCTAGTTCAAGAATTGTCAACCAGTGAACATAAATCTGCTAAAAAAAGGCCAATCCTATTCCAAAACAAACTATCCTACACTCTGAAAAGAAGAAAAAGGCATTGACAACCAAAGAATCCAATGAAACTGGCAAAACCGATTCATAAACATCTACAAGTACTCAATATTAGTTAATCAAAAGCATTAAGAATTTGTCACGCCCCGAGACCACAGGCAACTACGATTCACCATGCGTTCCACTTAAGTAGGCCACGTGAGCTGCCTATTAACAAATAGGTGAGCTTCTACCATATTTAAATTTCCTAATCCATAAACATGTACAATTACTCAATATTAGTTAATCAAAAGAACTGACAATCAAATTGAATTTTTGTGCAAAGTTCAGTACCAAATTTGACATTTTGCCTTAGTTAATCAAAAGCATTGATTAGAATCTAAATTGAAATACTGCAATGACAAGCGATCAACAGCAGCAAATCAATTACCATAAAAAAAAAAAAAAATGAATCCTATTCGAAACCCTAATAGCATAGCAAAAGAAGATAGCACTCAATCAGAACGTGAAGAAATCACCATCGAATTAATTATAAAGAACGAAGCTTGATTAGTCAGAACAAGTATTAGACGCGAGAAAAGAATGAGGCTACTGAAATTAGGGTTTTGAGGAATGTAAGGACTTTACAGCAATGATAAGCCAGAGATCGAGAGGGGCTTGCTCGCTTTGAGGATATCAAGGATATCGGAAGAATCGCGAGGTAGTTGATCGAGAACTACTCGTACTTCCTCTTCCGAGTTCTGTACTGGAATGTACACACTTGCCATGGAGTAGATAGAGAGCGCAAGAGAAACAGAGAGAGAGAGTAGTAGTAGTAGTAGTAGTGCTGCAATTAAGAAGAAGAAGAAGAAGAAGAGAGCGTGGAGAGCATAACTGTGTTAAATAAACTGAAATCCATGAATAACAAAAAGTTGAAATTGATGCTAAATACAAAAACCCCTCACAGTGCCAAGTGCCATCTACAGTACTAAAAGTACACATAAACTTGTTCAGCTGGAGAGTAATTACAAAAAAAATTTTCCCCACAAAAAAAAATTTACAGTTTTTTATTTTACCATTTATTATTAAGGTAATTTTTAAAGCAAATTATAATTTTTTATTAAAAATAATCACCATAAAAAAATAAAGGCTCCTTATATATTTCACATTAAATAGAATAGCAATCTTTTAATAAATTTTTTTGTAAATCAAATAAAAAAGTAAATGTTCCACAATAATAAAAACAAAAAAAATTTCAAAATAATACACATCACGTGTACATACTATAACTAAAAACCATAAAATTAAAATTAAGCGAAATGGATTTATTTTAAAATTTAAATCATTTTAAAATAAAATATAATAATAATCTATTTATAACTAAAAAAATTCTTTTATTACAATATTATATTTTAAAAAATTCTTAGTTTAAATTTATCAAGAATGTACTTATTCAACTTTTATGATTATATAATATAAATTATGAAAAAAGGAATTAACATTTGGTATTATTATATAGTATCGACCATTTTAATAGTGAAAATTTGCAGCAAATAAAGCATTGATAGTTTTAGTAATTTAAAAAAAATCTGCATTAAATAAATAAAATCTTTTTTATGTTTATTTATCACTCACTTAAAATGATTACTTTTTATTTATTTAAAATGTTGACTTCTATATATGTTATTTTAATATAAAATTAATTTTTTTAATTAATTGAAATATTGATCTCATATTTAAATTTAATCATCTCTTCTAATGTAATTTTCCTATAAATTTATATAAAGATTTATTAGAAACATACACTGGTTATACGCTAGCTTTCTAAATAAAATTAATCGTTATTAAACATTTGGAATCTCTTTGCTATAGGAATGTTGACTTTGTTTACCCCTCGTTAGATTCAACAGTTACATTGTTGTTAATTGAATTTAGAACTTCTCAAGTGTGGTTATATGCTATGGAAATATAGTTTTCTAAATTACAATATATGATTTATTTTTAAATTAAATCAAAACTTTATGTTTTGATAAAATTCCCAATTCAAGCTATGTAGTATGGTTTGAACTTATAAGTTTAGGTAAATTGTGCTAGAATGTATCAATATTTGGGGATAAGTTTATTTAAAGTATCAACATTTTAAATAGTTAAAAAGATGATCAACGTTTTGCACAATAAATTAAATGAGGTATCAACATTTTATAAAGTTCATTTAAGATATCAACGTTTGGATTAATTTTTAATTAAGTTTCCTTAGCTTTCGTTAGTGGTCAAATATTTATATCTTATTTGACTCACTTTGCAAAATCTTGATACCTCTATTTAACCACTTGAAATGTTGATACCTTAAATGAATTAATTCCAAACGTTGATCCCTCTTTTTTACCTCTTGAAATGTAGGTATATTAAATGAACTTACCCCCAAACATTGATACCTTCTATAAGGGTGGGCACGGATCGGTTTGGTTCGGTTTTTTCCTAAAACCAAACCAAACCATAATTTACGGCTTGGTTTCCTTTCCATTTCAAACCAAACCATTAAGTAACGGTTTGGTTCGGATTATAAAATTTTAAAACCATTAAATAATGGTTTGGCTCGGTTTGGATTACGGTTTAAAGCAAAATTCTAACTAAAAATTTTCCTTGTTCTAGTTTTTTTACATTTGTGTAGATTCCTAAATATTTATATCATTTTACAAAGTTGATATTATAAACTACGACAAAATACTTTATAAATTCATCATACTTTTAATCTATAATTCTCTATAAAATCAATTATCCATCAATAAAATACATTCACTAACCAATACATAGTAAGTCATAATTTATAATTTTTAATATAACCATCATATCAATTATCTACCAATAATTTAGCTAAAATAAAAATCATCTATCAACAAAATTCATCAATGAATAAAATGACCAGCTAACAAGATATATTAAACAATTAATACATAATGAAAGTTTATAACTGAATAAATAAATTTCATACTTTACAAAGTTAAACGCTATTAAAAAAAATAGGTCATCATCAATAAAAAATTACATATCATGAGCTTAAAAAAAATTTTAAAAAGAACAAGTTGTTTTTAATTAATATTCACCAAATAATAAGTATCAAATGAAATGATATAAACATATAGTAAAATATTATTATATTTTTTTAAAACGGTTTGGTTTGGTTTCATGGATTGGTTTGGTTTACCTTCCAATCCAAACCATAAATTTACGGATTGGTTTGGATTTGAAAATTTTCAAACCAAAATGAAAAAAACCATATTTTCGGTTTGGATTGGTTCGGTTACAAATTGGTTTGGGTCGATCAGTTTTTTTGCCCACCCCTAACCTTCTATTCAATTTATCCTTATAAGTTCTGGTTCACTCCACTATAATTAGGGGCGGGTAAAATTAGTTGGGTTCGATTTTTTCTAAAAAAAACCAAATCAAATCATACTATGGTTCGGATTATAAATTTTCTAAACCACTAGATAATGGTTTGGATTGGTTTGGATTACGGATTAAATCAAAATTCTAATTAAAAATATTATTTATTCTAGTTTTGTTTTTTACATTTGTATATATACTTAAATATTTATATCACTTTACAAATTATATATTATAAACCACAACAAAATACTTTATAAATTCATTTACTTTTAATCTTAACTCTATAAAATCAATTATACAAATACATTTATTAAAAATAGTAAGTCATAATTTATAATTTTTAATAGAACCATCAAGTCATTCATCTACCAATAAATTTAGCAAAAATAAAAAATCATTTTTCAACAAAATTCATCAACGAATAAAATAATCTGATGACAAAATAATTAAATAATTAGTACATAATAAGAATTTATAACTAGCTAAATAAATATCATACTTTATAAAGTTTAAAACTATTAAAAAAATAGTTCATCATTAATAAAAAAAATAAATATCATGAGCCTAAAAAATAAATTTAAAAATGAACAAGTTTTTTTAATCAATATTCACGAAATAATAAATATCAAATAAAACCATATGAACATATATGACCTTTAATAACTCATCGTAAAAAAAATCTATAGTTATAATTTATAAATAAAATATTATTATATTTTTCTAAAATGGTTTGGTTTGGTTTACTGATTGGTATAGTTAACCTTCCAAACCAAATCATCAATTTACGAATTGGTTCGGATTGGAAAATTTTTAAACCAAATTGTTAAAAGAATATATTTTTTGTTTGGTTTGATTCAGTTATAAAGTGATTAGGTTCAATTGGTTTTTTTACCTATCCCTAACTATAATAGTAATTGTATTATAACCTTATTCCTTATAAAAAGCTATTAACAATACTATAATAGATTTTTTCCCAAAATATCCATTTTTTAATAAAAAAATCAACCAAAAAAAATCATCTTACAACTCTATTTCATTCATGAAGAAGTAATAAAAGCTCAACCTACATTCTTATGGTTTGTATGGTTTAGTTTAGTCCAGTTCAAAGGTGAAAATCAAATAAACCACGTCCACATCTAATGATTGGTTTTATATTTCTTAATTTAAAAAGTCTAAAATAACCTCAACCTAATTACTAAGTATGCTTAGCAAATTATTAAGAGATAAATTTATTTGTAGACTTAAATTCTAAAAAAAAAATTAGTCAAACTCAACAATGTAATAAACTATAAAAAGACAAAAGTTGTAACCCAAATAAAATTTAATGAAATACAAAAAGCCATCTATAAATTCCTTTTTTCTTTTCTTTTAACTCACTTCATAAAACAAAACACATCGCAAAACACATATAAAGTTGCATAATTCTTCCGTTCGCTTATATAATAAGTAATTTGAGTTTATTACCTGCTTATTAATTCGTCTAAAAATAATATACACAAATATCAATTCTATAAAAATAATGATAAAAACGGCAAGATAATATTGGATATATAAAATCAAATTTTATTTTTTCCTAAATGTCATATGTGGTAAATACGATATTTGCATGCGACATTCGCTTTGTATACATCGTATGTATTAAATATGTTACTGCATTGATATGAAATTTGTAAACTGCATGCGATACATGCAATTTATTTATAAAAATGCAAATCACGTATGATAGATACAATATCAAGTTGGTGTTTTAATAATTAAAATTATGTGATTTATATGTAAGTAACATTTGTTTGTAGAGACGCATATTATACCTCAATCCAACTTATAATTAGTACGTTAATGATCATTAATAAATTGTAACACACTAATGTACTTAGGCTAGAATTCAATAAAAACTACATTAACATTATTTCACAAACCATATTCAACTAACCTACTCACTTTTTTATTATACTCACAGATAAAAGGTAAAAGACATGTCTATCATTCTTAAAAAAAAAATTACAAAAATACAAATTGAAGAAAAAAATTACCAAAATACTACCTCTATATCATATGTTGGTGATGAGATGTAAATATTTGCACAAATATCATTTCCTGACCTACGATAGAGCCATGATAATCATTTAAAATTATAAAAATAGTTGCATCACATTCCGAGTGAACGATACAATGGTGTATTGCATGTGGCAACAGTGTTACAACCTTATATCGGACATTAAAGTGACGATACACTTGGCAAAGTGCTAATACACTTTTGTGTTGCATATGGACATGACAATATACTTTAGTTTATTAAGCATAATCTTCAATCAATACTCCACTTTCCTTCTTCATTTGCGCAATCAAAACCTCTCACCCACACTCAAATATTCTCTATAATGCAATATACTCACAAACATCAAAGACTAGGATTCGTCAATATTATGTAATGTCTTTATCACAAATTGAAGCTTCTCTTTTCTACAATCATCTAGTAATTCCTAATCATAATTACATAAGTTTTTTTTCTTATTTTTCAAACTAAATCTTAGCGTACACCAACTGTTTGACAAAATTCCCCAATCAATTTTTTCTTTAATTCTACAATTTATAGGACGTGCTTTTGCTTAATTAATGTTATGTAATGTGAACTTCGAATTTTCTATTTCATGAATTCATGTGTTTCTATAGTTTCCTTATTGCTCTAGCTTGTATGACAATAACTATTCTTGATTATTTGAATCAAATCATGTATATATAGACATGTGGTCCTACTTTCCTGACCACAAAAGTAGACATACACTTGTCCTTATTGATGTTGTGTTTCTTTCTCCATGAAATTTCATGCTTTTCACTTTTCACACGGTCTTTTGACATATTGTGGACACAAGCGATATTCTATTCCTAAACTAAATTATAGTGTTTTGTTTTGAGCTTAAGGTATAAAGTGAATTTCCTTCCATTTTTAATCTCTAATTTATACTATAAGCATATTAAACAGCACTTGGATCATATTGATATTTATTACTGTTGTTTCAATTTCTAGTACGTATATTGGTTCACTTGAATTGACTAGTTGAATTGAACACCGACACTCGTGGTTGAATTGAATTGATTTGATTGAATTGCCAATTGCCTTGACTAATCACTGTATGGTTCCATGTCCCATTTACTGCAAGTAACTAGGAACATTAATGAACACATTGTAAGCTTGACTTGACAATAGGAACTGCTTAGAACACTAAAAGTAATTATTAGGATTAGAAATTACAAAGTAATGGAATAATCATGTATATCAATATGCACTTCGATTATCTTACATTAAACAACTAATATGACTGATCTATGTTATGCTATTATTTGTGTAAATGAACAGTAGCAATGACAGATTATGTTAGAATTTCTGTTTTTGCCAATAGAAAGATTTTGCAAGGTCAAGATGGATTGTATTGTGATAGGAGGTCACTGAGGAATATAAAAGTAAGGATGAATATTGATTATACCGGGCTCTTGAGCATGGCATACAAGAGTTGGGAATTGATCATACGAGAAGTAGTGTTGAAACGTCTCATAAGCATGTATCAATTTATAGTCCAACTTATAAAGAAGTCATATTGAAAAATACCAGTACCGATATGGATGTGAAAGCTCTTATAGATATTGCAAAGGCATATGGAATGCATGCCTTCAACAACTATATGTTGAAGTGAAAAATAACTCTACCATGCCTAAGGAGCACACTATTGTGGATCAAACGACTACACCACAAATACCAATAATACAAGAGTCTATAAATGCTCCAACAAACATAGAAATGTACAATAGCTTATTGTCGAAAGTTGAAGATAATGTTTATATTGCAAATGATATTAAGGAAAATATGCAGGAGACCCTACAAGAGACAGATTCAAAATATGAATTAATACATGGGGACAATTAAGATGAGGAGAACGAGATGGCATTTGAGATCGACACATTGGATGATGAAAATGAAACTCTAGAGACACATGAACATCTTTGGAAAGACATTGTTATAGAAAGTCAAGCAAATCAATAAACCAGTGAAAGCTCATTCCATGTTCTTATTCCATTTCTTAGTAATATAGATGTTGGTGATGGTTATGTAAATCAGAAAGAATTTTTTTTAATCCAAATACCGATACATGGGCAATGAATTTAAGACTAGAATGAGGTTTAAAACTAAAGATGATTTGATTCATGTGATCAAAATGTGGCCCATAAAGGATCACTATAACCTCACGGTTAGGATGCAACCGGGGCGGGTCGTTATAGGGTACCCGCTCGCCCAAGCCGTTAAAAACCCTATAGGGTCAGACCCTATAGGGTTTTGGGATAAAAACTAAACCCGATAAGTTGTTGGGTCGGGTTTTGGGTTATATACGTAACCCGTTAAAAAACCCGACCCTAGATATATAAAATAAATACAAAAATATTAATTATAGTATGTGAAATTTGAAGTTTGATTTTTTTTCCATCAGACTTTGGCCGTTCGGCGGGCAAACAGCTTTACGGAATTTTTTTTCCCATTTCCATTTTTTCAACCACACAATACTGATTACTCCTATCCTCAAGTGTCAAGTTGGCAAGTTCTCATTCAGTCACTCTCATAGCTCACAAGTCGAAGTCACAAACTAAAGAACAAAGCAAACTGCAAACCTTAGCCGCAACCCCCAACTCCTTCAGTCCTTCTCCTACGAGACTACACAGTCTATACTCTCCACATCTCTACACTATCCGACTCAGCGTCTCAACTCTCAACCTCTTGGATCTCGTCAAGCTAGCGGCTGGTAATCTCTCTATCTCTCTCTCTCTTTCTCTCTCCTCGATCAAGTAGGACGTAGTATGGGCTTCTTGTTGATGTTAGTTAGATAAAATTGATATATGACTTTCCATAAAAATCAGAGCATGTTAGATTCAATTAGTATGGACTCCTTGTTAACAGTGATGATTTTATAGTTTGCTGTTTCAATTTCAAGTATTTGAAGTCATTCTTGTTGATGTGGCCTATAGTGCCATTCACAATGATAAAAGAATTTATTGGCTTTGCAATCCTATCCACAAACACAAGGAACTCTGTGGACTTACATCTGCTGGAAAGAAGTACAGGGGTCTACGTGGAAGAGGACACTTGCATCACAAGGCCCGACCATCTCGCAGGGCTACCTGGAAGAGGAACAACACACTTTTTCTCCGTCGTTACCGTTGATCTGGTATTCTGGTTGCAGTATTTAGTGTTTTGATTTTTTTTTTTTTTTGTTTTGTGCATTTATCAAGGACATCTCTTGAAGTTTGAAATTTTGAAAATCATAGCACTTGAGATATGTTTTACGTAAAGGATTTCCTGCTTGTACCAAAGACCTGTTTGTTTCGTGCTTTAGCTTCTCTTTTGAAGATTTCACTATTTATATAAAATAGTGTTGCCATTTGATCAAATTAAAGAGACAAGTCTCTTAAAATCAGGTTGTGTAAGCCACATCGGCTGAAACTAGAAGGCCTTTAACTTATCATTGGAAAAGTGCCTTCAGTATTGATAAAAAGCTGTGAGTGATTGAAGGCCCTCTTGAAAGATGTTGACTACAGCTTCAGGGTATAAGGAAACCCAAGGATAATATGCGCATACCCTCTCTAATCTGGACTGAAAGTGAGGTATTTTTTGCCTATTAGTCCAGGTAAAATGATGATATAAATCCAAGATCTAGATGGCACATTTGCCATGCATTGTTTGTAATTTTCCATTCTAGCAGGATTAAAAAATTAACTGCTGCAATTTCTCAGATGAGTCAACTATTTCATTGAAGTTCCTTGCTATGCGCGTGGTGCTGACCCCATGATGAACTACATAGTTTTGTAACCTTATCCATAATTGTTGACGTCATAATAATTTCTGCTTGCAAAGATTATTGTAAATAAAGGAGTTTATTAGGCTTTACTGGATCAAGATGCATATCTTGAAATGACGAGCTTTTATATTATTATAGAAGAGATAGCAAATGTTTAGTTTGAAATTTTGAAAATCAGTGCAACGATTCCTTTTTTCTTTCTTTCTTTATTTATTTTTCATCTTATTTTTGTTGTGGTAGTAAGTTTTTTAGCTGTCATGTTGGATTTCACTTCGTATGTTTGTCTGTTGCTGTTGTTGTTGTACGGTGTTACTTTGAATTATTAAATCGTCATAGTCTTTTGATAGAGCTTTTTTTTTGAACTATTTTATTTTTCGAACTCATGACATTTTGATAGACTTTGTTCTTTTTCCTTTCTTCAGAAAGACTGATTTGTCAGGCATCCTTGAAGTTATGGATAACGCTAGGTCAAATAAATGACCCAACTCTATTAAATATAATTTTATTTTTGCGACTTGACAGATAGCGAATGTTTTGATAAGACTACTAAACAAAGGAGTGCAATATAAATAGTTTTGGATGAAGAGGTCTGTTGATTTACAGGAAACATGTGAAGCCTAATAGTAGTGATGTGATATGTAGTTGAGATTGGCGATTAAGAAATTTCATATTCAAAGTCATAAAAAAAAATGAATGTCATTAAGCGACAATTTGCTCATGTATATTCACATAAAATAAAATCCCATACATAAATGTCTACTTTTAAAAGTGAAGTAAATGATTGATTCTGCTTTGTGCAAATTAAACTGGAATAATGGCTGATTTATGGATATATAATTTATTCCTTGTCTTTTCATGACTTGTTACTTGTTTTTATTCATGTCATGATCTATTTAGTTAGATATTGCTAAAATTGGTGTTGTATGGTAATGTAGGGAATATGGATGGTGTTGAAATTCCAATTGACATAGAGATAAGGCTAATCCTAATGGTGTTGAGGAAATTTGATCTTTGGCTGAACTGAAAAGGAGGTGGATCTGAAAACCGAAAAATACTTCAAGCTCTCAAGTAGCAAGTATGCAGGAGAAAGTTGCAATCCAAATAAACGTAAGTGCACTTCTATTGTGTGGAATGAGATGCTAAAAAAACCATCAATTGTGAGGTTTTTGCTGAGTGTAACATTGTAAAAAACAATTAAAAGCAACTAGTGCAAATGGCACCAAACATTTGCATAATCATTTGGGGAGGTGTGGCAGAGGAAAAAGCAAGGAGACATTAGGCAATGTCTTTTATCAATTGAGAGAAAGAGTATTGATAGTGAAAGTGGTTTTAGAGTAGCAAATTGGTCATTTACAAGAAGCTGCTAGGAAAAAACTTGCAATGGCAATTATTGCTCATGAATACCCTATTTCAATAGTAAAGCATGAGCATTTTAGGAGTTTCTAAACACCATCCAGCCCCTAGTCCATAATGTAAGTCGTACACAATGAGGAAAGAGATTATGGACATCTTTGGCATAGAGAAGGAAAATTTGAGAGTCCTACTAAAAGGACTAATTCTCGAGTAGCAATAAAAAACATGTGGACGTCGAACCAAAAAAGGGATATATGACGATTACAACACATTTCATCTATAGCAATTGGAAGCTCCAAAGTCAACTATTGGAGTAAGTTTTCTTATTGCAATATTTTCTAGTTTCATTTCATTGTGAATAAATTTTTTTTCACTATATCTACATTTTATTTTGCAGGTTTTTGTATATTCCAGCTCCACATACAAGTGAGGTACTTGCTGATTACTTGTTCAGCTCTTTGATGAAATGGGGCTTAGATAGAAGAATATCTACTATCACTGTAGACAACTGTTCAACAAACGATGCGATGATCAGAACTTTAATGTTGAAGTTGCGAAAGGATGAGCTAATTCTTCTTGGAAAGGTACTCCATATGCGTTGTTGTGCTCATTTTATAAATTTGATTGTGAGAGAGGGTGTCAATATTATAGAAAAAGCAATAGAGAGGATCCCTGATAGTGTCACATTTTGGTCAGCAACACCATCACATGTGGAGAAATTTGTAGAGGCATGTAAGCAGATAGACGTGTCATATAGTAGAATGCTTTGCTTAGATTGCAAAACACGATGGAATTCTACATATGATATGCTTATTGTTGCCATTTCATAGAAGGAAGTTTTTTATAGAGCTCAGCTTATGGATAAACAATATAAGTGTCTTCCTACAGATGATGATTGGGATTTAGTAGAAGAAATTTGTAAGAGGTTGAGAATTTTTTATGAAGTGACTAATCTCTTTTTTGGTTCACAATATCCAATTGCAAATTATTTCTTTACAAAGGTGATTGAAATTAGGGAGGCATTAATTGATTAGAAGGGTTCTATTGATTTGACTATAAGTACAATGGCTGAGAAGATGTTTGAGAAGTTTGAGAAATATTGGGGTGATGTGCATGTTATCATGGCTGTTTGTACAGTTTTAGATCCATGCTTTAAGTTGAAGGCCATTGAGTTTGTATTTCCAACTGTTTATGGTGAGAAGTCCGCAATGGAGATAGAAAATGTTAAGATAACTTGTTACGAGTTAATTTAGGAATATCAGGCAAAGGCTAAGTCTCATAATAATAAGGTTATGAGTGGTTCTCCTATGGTGCCTTCAACAAGTGGTGATGGGCCTGATGGCCAAGAAAATGTGCAATCGAAATTGATGCAATACTTGACCACATCTCTAATGATGACCAAGTAAATGTAAAATCAGAGCTAGACCACTACTTAGATGAGCCTGTGTTGCCTTGGTCTTGGAATAATCATTTTGATATCCTTGCATGGTGGAAATTGAATGGAATCAAGTACCCCACATTGCAAGCACTAGCTAGGGATATGTTAGCAATTCCTGTATCTGCAGTTGCTTCTGAATCTGCCTTCAGTACAAGTGACGTGTAATCAGCTCACATAGAAGCCGACTCCATCCAAACACAATAGAGGCTTGATGTGTACCTAAAGTTGGATATCAAATGGAAAAATAGGTAAGAAGTTTAACTACTTAATGTTTATTCATTGAAGAGATTTTTATTTCCTATATCTTCATTATGTTTTATATGATCTTTCTTATATTTTTGTAGGTTTTGACATAACTCAGATAGAGGATGAGATGAAAATTTGCATATTGAGGATTAAGAACAAGTAAGCAAATATAGTAGGTTCTATAAAATTATTGATTTTTTCTCCCTTGTACTACTTCATTGCTATGTATTACTTTATTACTTTTGTTGTTACTTGACTAGATGGCTTTAGCTTAATGTTGTTGGCTAATTGGTGACAACCTTAAAGATTGAGGATGGAGTTTTATCTGAGAAGGAAGCCAGCATTGGAATGGAATCTGTTTTTTTTTTTGTTTTCATATGGGATATTTTCTAACTGCTCCAGACTTGTATTTTTCTTTTTGCTTGTAGAAGCATTATATGTGGGTAATGCTTGCTCTATGCTTTTATTTGTTAAAGGATGGAGACTATGAGTTTATTTGGAAGTGTTTTATGCAAGACTTTCAAGCTTGCAAGACTTGTAGTAATTAATAGTGATGCATTTACATGTTAAGTGAACATGTTAGATGAACAGGTTCTACAAGAGAAAGGACACAAGAAGGTCTAAGAGCATGTTATGCTCTCATTTATATTTTGTGTGTTAGTGGAAATTACATGTTTGAATCTATAATGCATGTTTGATCAATAGATGCATCACAATTGAGTTTACATATGGCGAGTTGGGAGGGGATCAATCATAGTTTTGTCCTTCCTTCTGTTCTGCATCTTGCCGTGTAAAAGTAGCCACCAGCTGCAGTTGTTTCAACGACTGATACATGAAATTTTTGGATCACAACAGAGGCTTCAAGAATATTACTTACAATTATTGCAATGTTTCCAACTAAACCAACACAATAAAAATCTATTGAAGGTCTTTTCAATCCTCCCCAAGTCAATTCAGATCCTCAACTAACATTTTTTATTCCTCAGTCTGGAACTGAACAACACTATAGACGTGGCCAAACAATGGATGTTTGATAGTCTCTTTGATGTGATGAAAATTACAAAGTGTTCGTTTTAAATATTTAAATTGCCATGACAAAAAATATATCTCTATATTTATATATATATATATATATTTAAATTGTAAATCAATACTTGTTAACAAAATATTATACACTCAAAAATTAGAATAATTGCTATCGGGTCGGGTCGGGTTATAAACGGGTTCTTTAAATCCTTATCGGGGCGGGTTCTGGGAATGATGTAAAAAACCCTATCAGGTTTTTCTCGGGTTCTGGGATACCATCTAATAATCGGGTCGGGTTCGAGTTGTAAATAACCCTTCCCAAACCCACCCCGGTTGCATCCCTACTCACGGTTACAAAGTAAGACAATAAGATATGAAGTTTTGCTTGTGAAGCAAAGAGGACATGTAATTGTAAATGGCAACTTTATGGATGCAAAAAATGCAGAAAAATGTTGACTTTATGATTACCATTATCGAAGGTCCACATACACGCATAAATAAAAGCTTCATACGAGACCATCCATAGCTCGACAAGACATTCATCAGCCAATGTTTCTTGGGTCAAGTGAAGAACAACCACAATGTCAAGATCTCATCCCCTTAGACAACATATTGAAGACATATATGGGGGGCAAAGAGGATAGCAATTGAAAATATGTATGAAAATTGGGTGAATCATACAATAAATTGCTAAAATCGATGATTGTTATCAATAGAACCAACCCACATACACATATAGCATAGAAAATGCAATCAACCAAAAGTGAGAATGATGTGATCTTTACAAGATTATTTTGGGCATTTTGGCCTTACATAGAAGCCTTTGAGCATTGTAGGCCCGTTGTCAATATTGATAGGGCATTCTTATATATGAAATATCTACACAGTTTATCGATGACATGTTGTATAGATGGAGCGAATCATATCATTCTACTAGCATTTGCATTAGTGGATAAGGAATCAGGTGAGACATGGTCATGGTTTTTAAAGAAGCTAAAATGATGCCTTTAAGGATTGCGCAATGATGATTACACCCTATGCCTTATATCAGATGGACACACAGGTATAATAAAAGCATTAAAAGATAAAAATCTTGGATGACAGCCCCTTTGGTACAATGGAGGCTATGCATAAGATACGTTAGCAATTTCAACATAAGATATAAAAATCACTACTTAAAGAAGCTACTAACAACAGAAAGATTCTAGACATAGGATATAAAATTTGAATTATGTATGGACGAGATAAGGAAGAGACACAAAACTACTCTAACCTGCTATGAAAACATCCCAATTGAGCAGTGGACAAGGGCATATGATGGGGGTTTCAAGTAGGTCAAATGATAATAAGCATCGGTCAAAGCTACAATGATGTTTTGAAATGTGCAAGATCATTACCTATATCAGCCTTGGTTCTAAATATATTCTCTAATCGTGTCGGCTATGTTGAAAAAAAGCATAATGAAGCACGTAAGGCTATAAGAAAAAGAAAATTTTATCACTAAATGGGTTACTAAAGGGATAGAAAAATGGATAGGAAGAGCTACTTGCCATAAGATAATAACATTTAGTAGAACAACTGGCATTTTTAAGGTACAAACATTAATATATTTTACAAATTATGGTAAAAAATGTAATCATTATTGAATGGTTAATATAATAAATAACATGTGGTTGTAATAAGCGGCAAACCTTCAAAATACCATGCTCGGATGCTTTTACATCCATGGCTCATATGAAAGTGGATCCTATACAAAAAATATTAACCGATGGTTTTATTGGGAAAACTAGCTTGCCTGCTATAGAAGCTGTTTTCAACCTTTAGAAGATAAGCGGACACGGATAGATGAAGAAAGAAATGCCATTAATACATCCATAGTATAAAAGGGCTAGAGAAAAAGGAAGACCAAGACCAAGCAGATTCCATTATGAAATGAACCTAAAGGAGAAACCAGAAAAGAATTATCGTGGAAAATGTCGAAAATAAAGCCACAATAAAAAAAGTTGGTCCAACAATTAAGTAACAAATCAAGAGCACCAAATTCATAATGTTTTTGTTTTGTTATGATGTATTTATTATGTATAACTGATTTATTATATATTTTAACAATTTTTTTTAGAAAAAATGGGACAAAGGCATGGGGAGTGTCGATACTATCATTTTTTGGCAATTTGTTGCCTAATGTTTTATTTTTAGCCCAAAAAAAAGTACTCATACTTTTAAATTATGGTAACTTGGTGCCCAAAGTTTGATTTTTAGCAACATGTTTAGATAACGAAAGCATTAAAATACCATCAGTTTAAAAGTAAGGCTACTTTTTTTTTTTACCAAAATCAAACAGTAGGCAACAAATTACTAAAAAAATAATGTGCCTTTATCTATTAGGAAAACTAACAAATCTTTAATTTACTTTATATAGATGGATCCAAGACCAGCCAATAGATCATTATTGACACAGTAGTAGATCCATCGATCACAAATCGTATGGGATGTGGAGGTATAAATCTCGATTAAAATATGCATAGAAATGGTTTATTTGTCTTATCTATTTATATCTAATATAATTAATTTTTATAGAAGCATAGACTAGTCGTATGTAACTGAGGAAAGGCATTATTGAAGAACCCAGAGGAGATGAAAGCTGCATAGGTGCTTGTATTGACCTATACCTAAAGCGGCCTGAGTTCTCTAGTGTTGCCCATTTACCATTTATATAACTAAATTAGGTTTTGATTACTACATTAGTTGAGAGATGGAGACTAAAGACCCATACCTTCTATATGCCACATAGGGAGGATGGTTTGACATTACATGATATATCCATATAGTTTAGCTTGACCATCGATGTCGATGGGCAAGTAGTGACAGGGAGCACATCCCATGTGTGGTATGGTTTATGTGAACGCCTACTAGGAGCTAGACCAGAAGATAAACATATTAGTGGTTAGATAGTGAGGATGAGTTGGCTAAAGGATTTGTTTGTTATAGGATTTACCAAAGCATGTCGATGAGACATCCATCCAATGCACGCAAGAGCATACATACTGTTATTGATGGGTGTCATTCTATTTCCTCACATTCTTTAGCCTAATGTATTTGATGTTTCCGCCACTATTGGAGGACATTTAGGCAACTAGGACGTATCGCTAAGGATTAGCTTGCTTGGCATGCCTATATAGATACTAGGTAAATCACATTGAAAGGTATCAACGTTTGATGGAAGTTTCTTTAAGGTATCAACATTTCAAGTGGTTTGAAAAAGGAATTAATGTTTGAGAATAAATTGATTTAAGGTATCAATATTTCAAGTGGTAAAAAAGAGGTATCGATATTTTACAAAATGAGACAAATGAGGTATTAACAATTGACCATTAATGAAAATTTTTAAAACTTATTTGAAAATTACTTGAAATATTGATATTTTAAATGAACTTTACAAAACGTTAATACCTTATTTGATTCATTTTGCAAAACATTAATACATTTTTTTAACAACTTAGAACATTGATACTTTTTAGTGTAATTTACCTTATAGATACTTATGCAAAGCTACATAGGCAGGTATTTATGAGACAGGAGGGGCATGTGTACTTTTACAAATATGGATATGGGATAGATTCCTTCATATAACCCCACACAAGATACTAGCACGAGTATTATATCAGGGATGACCACTTACATTTGTATAGGATGATGTCTTTGATGTTAGGTAAACTTCCCTGTATGTATTGTATCGGTACCGTAACGAGCTCAATCACTAAATACTCTCATAAGTATGCAATACTTGTCACATATAATTTTTGAATAGTTATTTATGATATGGTTATCACATATCGAAATGCATTTATCTTTATATAGATATGCTATATGCCATATACTCCAGAGATGATACAATCATTACTAGATATCTGTAGAGAGGCTAGCGATATATGGCTAGGTAGAGTGCCGCTGATTTGCTTCCATATTGTCAAGATGCATCTATCGAATAGAGTTATGAGATAGTTCGATAAGGTTTAGAGTTTCCCACAAAACTGTGAGACTAATCCAAACATATATGCATATAATGGATCTCAAAGGATAATTTAGAGAGGACTGGATGATAAAACACGTTAGATTTATCACCTAGTGGAATGATATACGACAGGGACTTGTAGAGATTCATTATAATGATGCATTGCCATCTATGGTCTCTATAGACTACTATGATTGGTACTGTAGGGTCACTCGATAATATATCAGCCATTTAGGTGCATTATTGGTTGGATTGGTAAGTTTTCTACCTTAAATTAATGATTATAGGTTCAAATTCAAAATCTTATTATAATAACTTATTGTTCTTGCTTACGATTGTGAAGTTGGACACATTTACACGCATACGAGTATCTGTAGATGTTAATTGGATGCATGCTTTAGCAAATTTGGGATTGATAGGCTATAGGGATATGAAAGCATTCATCTAGTGGAATGATATACAATAGCAAATTTGGGATTGATATCAAGAACTTAATGATGGTGTGGATATTCCTTTAGATGTTGATCTAGTTCCACATCTACATCTACATGCAGGCAATGCTCCAGATCCTTCTCTAAATCCTCCTGTGCATGTTGATCTAGTTCCACCTCCACATCTATCTACAGACACTGCTACATATGCTCCTCCACATCTTACTATAGGCATTGCCTCATATCCTCTTTCACATTCTACTACAATAACTGATTTAGATGGTTTGATATCTCTAAGACACCCACCGAGAGAACATCATAATTGAATACTGTTACTCAACCTACTCCAATAAAACCTAGTTGTCCAAAATCATCAGATATGGGGGAGGGAGTAACACATGCATAACTAACATATAATTTCATATTTGTTCATTGATATAATTATATTGAGTGTAATTTAATCATTTCTAATATAACTAAAAACTATATTGCAGGTGCAACCTCGTCTTATAAGGATAGATGAAGAAGGAAGACTAGGTGATACATCATAGTAAATCATCAAAAGCAAAAACAATTCAAAAGGATATTCATTAGAAAAAAGAAAGGAAACATAGAGTTATGTGTAGGATTTATTTGCAAAGACATGATCTATATATATACTTACTTTGATTTGTATATTATGATGATTTGGAAAAATTATTTGGTACTATTTTTTTACAGCTATTACAAGTATTTTATGAGGTTAAGTACAGTTGAAACTCAATAATGATTAAGTTTTGTAATTTTGGATTAAATGGTGATGAGGTGATGATTGGATGAAGTTGGGTTGACTTGTTGATCCAAGATAATAAATTAATGATTGTTGAATGTATAAATGTGAAGTATAATAGGTTTTTCTCAGGTGTGTACAAAATTTGGGCAAAAGAAAGGAAAAAAAATGAAAGGCTGGAAAGATAAGACTTGTATCGCATATAGGCTACGTGATATAAGCATGTAGTGCATCACACGTGCGATACAACATGCGATATAACAATGGTGTATTGATAATTAATTTTGTACAAACTGTATTTGTATAATTTTAAGAAAACAACGATAGTTGAACATAAAATAATCTCCACAAAAAACCTCCTAGAAACTCCTATATTCTTTGCATAGTTTAAGACGACAAAGATATTCCATAATTCCAATTCCACCTCAAGGGAGGTTATAGAAGGCTATAATTTTTTAAAAGCCCCTTAGACCTACCCTTAATTATTTTAACATAAACATTTTCCTTTATAGATTGCTAATCACCCTTTCTACAATATATTTGATGAAATTTCTTGATGGTGCCTGCCATTTTATAGGTAAAAACAATCTTACTTATGTATCCCTTAACATTTCTCTTTGCTTAGAATTTAATAGCCTTGATTGCCACCTATTCTATGCATAATGTAATAAAAGGCTATGTGATCTGAGTAAAATGTGTATGTAATTTTAGATATTACCAGCAAGTGTACTAGGTCTTGATCAAGTAATATAAAAGTGAGTCGAGTATCATTTACACAAGGACTAAATTAATTACTAGATTGATATTAGTTTATACTAATATTTAGGCAATTAAAGTATATCAATTAACTAATTAATTATGTCTAATATGAATGCAATAAGATTGTGAGAAGTTATATAAGATAAATGTGGGAAGGAACAGAATCCATCCTAATCTTTACTAATCATGCTGAAGTTATATTATATGAATAATTAGAATTGTGGATATTTGTAAGAAATTGTAAAGACCTAAAACTATCAAGTTTTAGTGAACCATAAAATAATCTATTAGCTTTCGCTATACAAATTATCAATGGAATCTAATTTACAATCATAAATCTTCCAATTCTATAATTGTCTAATATCCTAAATTAACTTCTCCTAATTCCTTAGTGAGAAATTAAAATAAAATATTGCATAAAGTACATGAAACAATTTCTAAATTAGATTAAACTCACTGCTTTCACAATTGTTGTTCAATCTCAATTCATGGATTCCTGTGAACTCTAATTCTTTTTCCAAATTATCAGAATTCTTATCAATTCAATATCAATCAGAAATAAAATAAATAATTAGGATTCAATACAAATATTCCATCATTCTAACAATCCTATAATATAAGTTCAAGAATCATTTTAGCAAAATTAGGATTTCATCACTTTCCACAAAGAAAAGTTTAGATACTCATGGATAATGATTCAATAATCGAATAAGAATATGTAATTGATAACATTATAAACAAATAATTTAGATAAATGAATTGCATAAGAAAGAGATTAGATATCACTAATTCAAATATCGCAATCTTCAATTACAATTCTTGACAGCTCAAATCTCTCACAAATCTCTATGAAATACTAAAACTATTTGTATACTAAAGTGCTTTCTATTTTGCTTCTACTTGTTCAACTAGAGGAGGGAGATCCCCTATTTATAGGAAAAATTTCGTGAAAAGCATTAAAAGAAAATTGCAGTTTCAACTTGTATGCTGGTAGTTACAGATCTTACGCTGGCGGCTTACAGACGGCGTAAAGCCTTTTTCTTCTTTACACAGGCAGTGCACTGGTAGCTTTCATCTTCGGTTACAAGTGTAGGCCGCTTTTACGCCGGCAGCTTAGATATAGATCTAGCCGGCGTATATAATGAAAAATGAAAGGTTTGACTAATTTATAACGAAATCCGTCCCAAAGTCGGTGGCTTTGATGCCGGCTTAGACAATCCATCAAATTTGGTCTTTTCATTTGTCTCCAAGCATGTGTTATCTATTTGTCGCTTCTGATCTTTGATCTACACTGCCTCAACGCCGGCGGCTTATTATCCGGTGTAGGTTGTAACTCCATTTGCACTGGCAACGTTTGGATTCTGAGCTGCCAGCCTTCATTCTATGCTGGCCTATTCATCTTCTACGCCGGCGGCTTCCAGGTGGCGTATATTTGGTCGAGTTAAGGATTGTAAAGCTAGCAGTGTAAGCTACGGCTTTGAATGAGTGCATCTTGTAAGCTGTCTCAACGCCGGCAGCTTTGAAGTCAGAAAAGCCGGCGTATCTTTGAATTTTTTCAATTTTCACTCCATAGTTTCTTGTTTTCATTTCTTTGTCCAAATTAGACCTGAAACATGAATTTTAACCAAAACAAGTATCCATTCTAGCTATTTTGAACATCAACAAGTTGTATATAATATGATCTTATCACTATGTGGCTTTTCACTAAAAATTCCTTTATTTCTCATAGTCATTGTTTCCTTAACTTTTTTTTTTTTGCCACATGCAAATTGCTATTTAAAAACAATCAACATTCTAAACTAAGGTTGAACAAGTACTAAAACAATAATGAACTATCTTACATTTTTCCAAAAATCTCTTACAATCCTATAATCTTTAAAATTACATATACAATTTTCCGTTTCTTCTCAACACATCAGGCATGCCCAGGACTTTTTTAGAGTTTGTTTAGATTGTTTGATTTTTTATCCATATCTTATCTGTTTCCGATCTGCATTTGTATATTATCTGTCTATTATCTTTATATGATCTGCTTGATATTTTATGAGTAAAAATATCTATTTTCCATTTGCACATATTTTTTTTGACAAATATCTGTTTGAAAATGAAAAAAATAAGTTTCCAAATGATCAAAAAAAGATAAAACAAATAGAGCCTTAGTATATCCACATTAATAGCCAAATTGTTACTAAAACTTGAATTAAGATGATTGGTGTTTTCCAAATTCAACCAATACATACTCATTGATTCCTCCTTTTCCACTATTAGTTCATCATTGATTTTCTTCATTATCATCTTACCTCTCTTTATGCATGGGCATGGTTCGGATCCGAACCGAGAACCAGATTGAAATCGTCACCGGCGATTCCAAGCCGGTTCCTAAAAAAAAAAAAGAAACATGCTACCATCTGCAGTAGTTGTTCGCGAAAGTCACAGACGAAAATGGGGAGAAATTTGAAAAGGCTACAGAGGCAGCTTGAATTAAGGGGAAAAGAAAAAAAAAAAAAAGACCTGCAGTGCTGAACTCATCCAAGTTGAATGGTAAGAAAGTAAAGTTTGCCAAAAGCAACCTTAATTTTTGGAATTAAAAAAAAAGATGATGAAAGACTTGCAACCAAGCTCATCCAAGTTGGATGGTTACAAAGTCAAGGCTTCCAAAAGCAGCCTTAATTTCGGCAATGTAAAAAAAAAAATATATATATATATATGTGCTGACTTTTTGGACCAAATTTGGTCCTAGACATAGGCATGTGAGTTGAACTTTTGGGAAGGGGGCCTTTAGGACGTCTAGCATGGGGAGAGAGAGAGGAAACAAAAAGCAAATTAAAATATGATATATCAGAAGTCTAAACTAAAATTTAGTATATATAATTGCACAAACGAAGTGAAATTTCAATGTTTTAGACTGTGGAGCAGTTGTGTTAAATTATGACTGTAAAAGCAGCAGCAATGAATAGTAGGCGAGACAAAACTTTTGAAATTGGAAACGTTACCAACCGACGAAATCAGTTTGTAAATTTAAACATACACAAACGTTCAGCTTCACACTCTCACTTCTTGCTCACAGACCTTTATTTCATAAATTTGGCTGTTGTTCTGAATGCGTAGTAGCTATCTAATTTTTTGCTCTTTACATTACTATATCCCACAAAAAATATAGAATGGCATCATTCTTTAGAGGATCATCAAGTAAGTCAAAGAAATCAAAGAACCAGGGAAAAGGAAAGGAAGTCATGGGCGTGCAACAACAGGACGGTAGTATGATTACTATGACTTTAATGAGATACAAGCCGATGACTTGCTTCCGAATGAAGTCCTTCCAGTTTCTGCCCCACCAGATTTCGAGTACGTAACACCTATGTAAGCTACAAATGCAGAAACAAACTTACAAAACCCAGAAGTGCAGGAAATTCCACCATCGAAATAGAAGAGGAAGGTGAAGGCAACGACGGCCCCCAGTACAATGGTGGAAGCAATCAAAGTAAGCCCCTGCGACCATTAAAATCATATATTTTTTCTAAACAATTTTGGAAAAGCACAGGACTAGATGGGAAGGGACAAACATATTGCAATTACTGTAGCAGGAGTTATGCTTGGAAGACCCGGGATGGGTACAAGACTTTGACAAAACATATGCGGTCATGCCATCCATCTGAATATGGTGTAGACCCATTACAACAACAAATTGCTCGGTCATCAACTAGCGATCGTGCTACTATGTTTCGCTTCACAGATGAGAGGTACAAAAAAGGGCTAACCCAAATGATTGCAGGTATGCACTTATCTTTTACAACAGCTGAACATCCTGACCTCAATTATGTAGCTCAAGAATGCCTCAATCCGAAAGCATGAAAGTACAGTGCCACGACGATGCGTTATGAAACATTGAAGTTATATCATGAGGATAAGCAAGAACTCGCCTATAAATTTCACATTCTTGATACATGTGTGTCTACATGCTCAGACATTTGGTCACATAGTTGGCAAGAACACTCATACATGAGACTGACATGTCATTGGGTAGATGAGAAATGGGTTATGCATAAACGATTAATTGCACTTCGGAAAATGGATGGATGACATACTACACAAAATATCTGTACAGTTATAAGCACTATCTTAGGGGAATATAAGATGACGAAAAAAATCTTTTCCATTGGATTCGATAACGCCTCAACAAATACAATAAGCATACTGCAATTGCAGGATTTGTGTCAACCAACTTTAGGAGGCACATGTTTCCATATTAGATGTGCATGTCACGTACCAAATCTATGTGTAAAGGAAGGAATGGGCACCTTAGATCTCAAATACTCACCAATCAAATAGGTAATCGACTACATGGTAGATCACCCTTAGGTATATAAAGCTTGGCATAATATTTGTAGAGAAAATGGAATAAGACCAAGGAAATTTGAAAAAGATGTCCAGCATAGGTGGAATTCTGCATACGAACTTCTAAATATCACACTTGGCTATAAAGATGCATTGTGTAATTTTGCCATGATACGCATACCAAGTATACCATTGTATCCTAATGATTGGTATGTATGTAGTGGGTTATTGCAAGTCCTCAGAATTTTTTATGACTGCACGAAAACCTTCTCGCAAGTATACCGTCCAAGTGTGCATTTATTTTTTGTTGAGGCGGTTAACATTGTTGGCACCTTGCATGGAGTTATGCATGATCTATTCTTACAGACTTGTGTGATTGACATGTGCAAAAGTGGTTAGATTACTATCCTGAAATTCCGATGATTTATCTTATTGCTATGCTAATTGATCCCCATTGTAAGAGTGATGGAATTGCTAGTTATTTAAATTTGTATTATGATTATGTGGACAAGTTATTAGGCACTCATAATGCATATACTATGATTCCGACTTAAGTAACCCTATGATTTAAGTAATATTCTTTCAGAGTTGTATTTTTAGTTTTCATTTACTTATGGTGGCCAAGTCCCTGTGAGTCCATCCCCCACATCGACGTCAGATCAATCATCAATAGGCGGTCCACCTCCTGGCCTATCATTCATGAATAAACTTACAAAAAAACATAGATGAGTTGGTGGGACGGGTACTGGTTCAGAAATCGACAAGTATATGACAACCTCGTTCGAGTTTGGCGACAACACGGAAGCATGAGAATTCGACATTTTGGAGTGGTGGAAGGTGCATTCAAAGACATATCCTATACTTTCTAGAATCACGAGATGGGTTTTAGTGGCACCAGCTTCAACAGTTGCAGTGGAACAAGCTTTCAACACTATCAGTCTTATATTGGACAAGTGTAGGTCAAGACTAACTCTAGTTATCATAGAAGCCCTTGCTTGCATTGATGATTGGAATAGAGTGAACAAGTGGCTGCAAGATATGATATACACAACTAGTAAAGAAGATGAATATTTTAGCGACTACAACACATCCGGTGGAAGCACGACTGACTTTACACCAAAGCGGCCTTGAGGTAAATCCAAAAAATGTCCGTAATAAATAAACCTTAGTTTGACTTTTGTTATTGTTTTTCAAATTTCTTTGAAAAAGCAAAAGTTTTATATAATTTTTATAAAATTTCAAGAATATTAATGTAATTTACTCAACAAAATAAATTTAAACTTGCCTCAAAAAAGGAAAAACAAAGAATAAAATTGAAATATTTTCCTACATCTAAAAATTCGGATTTTCTCTTTTTACTTTCATGAAATAAAGCATACTTACGAATTGCTTGTTTTTTGAACAGACAAATAAAGATGATGTTGGTTATTTTTGTGATTCAGCTAACAGACACTTTTATTGGGGGAGGATGCAAGCATACTTTTGGAATATTTTTTAGAGTATTTAGTTTAGCTTTCATGGTTTGAGTGTGTAAAAGTTTAACGTAATATCTGTTCAACTTTATTTCCAATAGAAAAAAAGGGGGGGGGGGGGGAAGACAAGGGAAATTGGTCTTGGATGTTTTTATTGTGTTATGATATTTCGTAGTGAGAATTATTGGGGTATTGTACAAATTCAAATTCTTGCAAACGTGAGATAGATTTTTAGTAAAAAAATTGAAGGTGTTCCTGTGGATACATCATACATGTGACGATATATATGTCTTTCCATAATTTATTCTTTACATGTGTGGTATATATATTACTTTGATTTTACTTTTAAAAGTTGAGACCAAATATTTTTAGAATGTTTCCAAACTGATAAAACCAACAAGAATACATCATATTGTATGAAGAAGAATAAATAAACTCGGAGTCTGCTTTTAATTTTTTTTTCGGTTTCATTTATTATTTGGATCACTTTCTTCTCCTAAATTTTTTTCGTGTATACGTCATGTTCGTTGTTGGAATTAAAAAACAATTTCCAATTCATTGGTTTCGGAACCAGAGTAGAACCGACCTTCCCAGTTCCAGTTCCAGTTCCCTATTTCTTAAAACTAGAACCAGTGGTTCTGGTCCTGGTTTGGGCCAGTTTCGAATTGGTGGATAAGTTTACATTAAAGCATAAATTCCACCCAATGAGAAAACTTTTGTTTTCTCTTTTCTACAACAACAATAATATTGTTATGTTATATTATATTATATATATGAAAATATTTTTTTTTCCAATGTGTTTTAGAAATAATTGAAATCATAGTTCGTTATAATCGCTTCATAACAATAACAATGATGATAACGAACATATTGTTTTAGATGTCATAACAATAACAATACTATTATGACGTATTATATATACAAACATATTGTTTTTTTTTCATTTTTTTAAAATTAAAATTACAATTCTTTATAATCAACATTAGAAATTGTGATTTGGAATTTGAAAAGTAATGGATTCCATATTTAAGAAGACATAATATTGATTTAATTCTACCTTCAATAAATTATCGATTTATTCTTTTACATATATATAATCTATATTTATTACTAAAAGTATTTCTAATAAATACACTTTATACATTTCATACACATTTAATTCCAGTCCATTCTATAAACACTTCTAAACATACCAATGATGTATCATCTAGAGTCCATCCCATTTCAATTGATTTCGCACTAATTCATTCTTACTGACCAAACATAACATTATTATATAAAGCATTTACAATATACACAATCATAATGTTAAAACCAATGTTGTATGGTTTGACCCAGACATGCTAGGAGGTCCGGGGTAAGGGGTCAAATATGAGTCAATAAAAAGTGAAAATATAAGGCACATTTTAATTATGAAAGATAAATGTATATGATATCACTCAATTAGATCTATATTTGGACCAAATCCATCGATTAACTATTAAATTCATATAATGTACATACCTTAAAAGAGAAGAAAATATAATATAATGATTATATTATATAAATTTATAATATATTATGAATATGTACGTTTAAAACTATAGTAAGTTTTTTTTTTTTTCAACCTATTTAGGTCATTTGGTTTGACCCAGTCTGATCGCTTGGGTAATCTGGATCGATGCAAATTTGGGCCAAATACATGGATCGGCCTGCTTTTATGGTCGATTCTGGTTGAACTGAGTCAAATCGACTAGGCTCAAACTATGTATATTGTCGAGCCTGGTTTTCGATTTCCTTTAATCCGATTCATACTAAACCTAACCCACTCAATACGAATCTTCGACTAAGAATTAAAGGAAATTTAAAATTTTTAAAATATTTTGAGTCGCACTGGACTAAAGTCAAGAGAAAAATAAACCAAAACCAATGGGTAGGTTGATTTTGGTTTTGCTACTGGTCTGCGAAAAAAAAATCGTTTTTTGAAACGAGAACCAGAAATTAACTTGAGTTCGGAGGCTAACTTATTAAAACCCAAACGGTTACCACTTTAAATTTTCATATTTAAATTGCTTTCTTTTAAACCCTAATTTCAAAATCTAAACTATTTTCCAGGATCTAATTAACTAAACATATGTCTAATATGCACACAAAAACTAATCAAATTCCATCAATAATCATATTTAATATAAAAACTTGAAATATTCAAATCTTATCAAATTCTATCAATATTGATATATTCTAAACTAAACAAATCAAATAAATTCACAAAAATAATTTTTTTTTACATATTTTAAGTCGCCCATTTAGGTGCCTACGTACCTGCTAATTGGGATCACACCACACGTAGTTCTTTTATAAAAATTTAATTTGTTGGTTAATTTTAGATTTTTCGAAATCTTTTCGCTTTAAGTTTATTAAATTTTATTCATTTTAACAAAATTAATTTTCGATATGGATCCTAAATCTATCAATTTTAAGTTTTTTTTTTTATAAAAAATGGAATTTTCTATGTGACAAAAAAATTTTTGAACAAGAAATTATAACCACATATCATGCATATTAATTGATCATACATATCATCAAGAATAAAAATATTATAAGGAATATCAATATTTAACAAGCTAATTTTAACAAAACAATATCATGGCATAATCAAGATTTATATATCATTAAAATTATATTATGAAGGGCAAGAAATTTCAATGTGGTTTCATATGTGGTGGAATCATAAAATTCAATGTTATCACCATCAAGGTCATCACTATATCATGGTATAAAAGGAATATTAATGACTATCATCATACATTGTAAAGACCCGACATGCTCAATTCTCAAATTAAGCACACCAAATCCCCAACCACGTATAACTCTTACGAATTATACGTAAGGTTGTCTTAAAAAGGAGGTGTTTATGTTGAACATTGCTAACCGATTTTAGAATTTATGAAATCGTTCAGTTAGATTTCTAAATAACTGGAATTCGGCAGCGGAAAAATAAACTTTAATAAAAACGTTTCTACATAAAAGCATTTCAAACTTCCACTTATTAAAAGTGGAAAAACTTTCACTTAGATAAATATTACAAAAGATTATTTACAAAACATGGGCACTAACAAGCCCTTAAAAGAAAATACAATTTATAAATATATCCAGTCCTCTTAAAAACAAAACAAAAGAAGAACAAAATACAAGAAATATCTCGATCCCATCACACCTCACTCATTATCCCATATCTTCATAATCGCTCAAAACCCGGGATAAACATCATCACATCAATCATCATCACCATCACCATCCTCATCAACATCAACATCAACGTCAACAACAATAATACCTGTAAAAAGAATAACAACAACAAGGATGAGCCGAACCCCAGTACACAGTAACACAATCACACACGGAGTGATACACGATCTTAACTAAATGCAAATGCGACAATCACAAGTTATTATCTTTCTTTAAAGTGAACAAATCAACACGGGAGTATTCAAACTCCGGGCATCAAGGATCTAGTAGCACGTCCGCCTCCCTGAGTGGTCCCTACTTTTCATACAGACTAGGCAGCCTCACCTTCGGCGTAGCCATAATACTAGGGGATCCTGAGTAACGCATCATGACGCTCGGGGGGTTGATATAAGCAGCTCGGATACTTATATCTCCTAGATAATATATCAAATAACGAAAAAGTACTATGCCCCCAATCTGAGCAAGGTCCCGCTCTCCGAACCAGATTCAACGGCGTAAAAGACAATCAACACTCATCAATTATTAAGTCAAGTTTAAGTTCTTAATTCATTTTAGATGCCTATCCTAACATCCAACACGCAAGTCATTGCGTACCTTATATATGAATCCAATTAGAGTCTCAGAAGGAATTCCAGGAGATAAATCAGATATCCACTTCTGTTAAGGAAAGAGCTTGTATAAGAAACTAAACTAAACTAATCATCCACTTTATCAAAATCATATAAGAACTTAAGCTATTTCTCCATTCATCTCAAACTCGTTTTATTAAATCCTATTTGATCAGATACTAATGTGGAACCCCACTATGGCTGCGAATATCGCCCTGCCAAAATATGGACAGTTCTCCTTTGTCTGTCAAAGTAATCCTTTTCACTTTAATTATGGTTTCTTATCCACAAAGCATAGCATATACAAAACATTCATACATAGAAGCATTCATATTTAAAGCAAATAAACATTTGAAACAACATATTCCCATATTATTCAAAGATCGCCCTAACACATTCATTTAACCCAATTACTTGTTACTAACCCATTTTAGCTTAACCTTAGTCAATTTGATTAGAATTAGTCATTTAAGTCATTTACCAAGTCAAATTGATTAACCTTAGCCATTTAATTCAAAAGCCAAGCCAAGTGGATTAAGTTTAAGAAATCTAGTTCATTTTAGTTTAACTGAGTTCATTAAGTCAAACTCATTAGAATTAATCATTTAATCTAAAACTAGTTCAAGTTGATTAACTTAAATAATATAATTCCTTTTAGTTAATTCAAGCTCATTTAGTCAATTTGAACTTAGATTCATTACTAATTCATTTTAACTCATTCAAGTCTATTTAATCAAGTTGAACTTAAGTTTGTTAACTAAGTTCATTTAAGTTCAATAACTAATCATAAGAACAAATAATAAACAAATCTTAAACTTAACATGAAGGAAATTCAAATAAAATTCATATAAATACATAACTTATCATTTATATACTTACCAAGATCTTTAGTTCCACTAAGTCATCACAACATCATGAATCAAGCAATGGAAATCATATATACAACATAACTACTTTTAGTTTAATACTCCTAGAAATTCAATTATTTGTTGAATTTATAAATCTATCTAAATCATGCTTAATTAATTCAATCTATCAACATAACACATCAAACATCACTTAGCTATCTCATTTTAACTCAAAAAGATCCATTTACACTTAACAATAACATTTAGAAATAAAAAACAAGTTTTTATTTTGTTTAGAAAAACATAATAGCCGGAAAGAATCAAAATTTAAGTATCGATACGTTTCGAATTTGTAAAAACTCAAAACATGAAAGTTGTAGATCTCTTTTTAAAATTTTTATAGCAACTTGAATCACCTCAATCGGAGGTCGTATGAAAAAGTTATGGCCAAAATACGAAGAGGGCGAAACAGGGCATTTAGTAAAACGAACATCGGCACTTCAAAGCCGGCGGCGTAAATTTCAAAGCCGGCAGCGTAAAGGCTCAAAGCCGGCAGCGTTGGAGACAGCTTTAAGAAAATGCATTCTTTCCCTTCAACGCCACCTCAAAGCCGGCCGCGTAGAAGCTCCAGGAGCTGGCGTTGAAGACAGAACAGGGGTTACGAAAACATGTTTTTCACACTTTTCTGTTATCAAAACTTCTTCAAATCATTTCCTAAGCTTCCTATATCATTCCAACATTAAATAAACTATAATAACAACTTCTAACACTTCAATCTCTTCCCACAACTTCAAACAAAAATCAAACTTCAATTCAATTCAATAAACTCCAACTCACTATTCATCCTCTTCTTCACCAATTCCCACTTCCATCAAACATTAAACTAACAAATACAAATGTAAACAGCACTTCCAACCCAATTCAACATCAATCCATCAATTAGAAATGTAAATAACAAGTAAAAACAAAGATAAATAGAAATAGATAACTTAGCTTTCAGAAAAGAACACAAGTTGAAACTTCCTCATCTAGCTCGGTTTCCTCCATCTAGTTCATCTCCTAGCTTTGATTTATCTTCTAGTTGGCTTTGATCTTGAGATTCAAGTTGAATTTGGGAGGGAAAGAAGAAGAAGAAGAAGAAAGAAAGAAGAAAGAAAGAAGGAAAGAGAAGAAAAACGGAAAAATGAAGGAAGGAGAGGCAGCAGGGAAATAATAAAAGAAAAGAAAAAGACAAAGCTAAATTTTATAAAATAGAAATAGGGTATAGGTTTAGAACTATCAGATCAATATCTATAGTTCCAGAAGTATTTAAAAGATGATTTCTAAACCGATAGGTTATAAGTTAAGATATTAAAATAAGAACTTAATTTAGGAATTTAATTTGGATACAAAGATATTTAATTTGAGTTCGGGTTCAAGAACTGATATTTTTATTCAAGCAAATGAACTCAAATTTCACTGAGATTTAGGAATTAGTATTTTTGGTCTAAATTGAATGTTTAGGAATCCTCTAAACATTTTTAGAACATGTTTAGAGATTTGAGGAATTTCAAATCTCAAAATCAACTTAATTGTTAGCTAATTAAATTAAGCCAACTTGTCTAATTAGATCCTATAATTCATTTGATTCATTTAATCTATCTAAACTCAATTTCTAATCTAGGTGAATATTTGGGGTATTTCATACATGATCACACAATTTCAAATATTGTAAACCTAAAACTCTAAAAAATTTCATATATTCCTTATGATTAGGGCATGATTATAGTTATATTATAAATAAAAAGATCTTAATGTAATTCTATGAACACATACCTAATCATGATATATATAAAAAAAAATCAATTTTATCACAAGAAAACAAAATCATTACTATATTAATGCAAAAAGGACTATCGAGTTATGTTTTAACAATTTTATAAAAAATTGACTTTTCTAAGTGATAAAAAGATTTTGAATAATGGATTAAAATTATATATCATGGCAATTGTCGAGCACATTAATTAAATCAATATATCATCATATATAAAATTAATAAAAGATATCAATGTTAACAAGATGAACTCATATTCAATAACGTAGGTAAACTTCATACATGATATTAACATTATATCAAAGTTTCTAATTACATCGCATATTGATAACCAAATCAGGTTCTTTTAATAATTTCAAAATCATGGTATAAACAAACTTTAGCTAAATCAAGATTTTCATCAAGTTATCAATACAATTTTTATGTCAAATATTTGCAAGATCTCATTATTCAAAATTTGACAAAATCATAATATTACAAAACGATATCACAAAGAAAAGGTGCAAGGATTAGACACTATCATAGCAAGATCGATCATGGCAAAAAACTAAACCCTAAATTTCAATTCAATATTTTTTAGAACAAGACAATTTCATTTATTGAGAAGAAAAGAAAAAAAAATAATTATAATGACTATACTATCATGATTCAAACTAATACTAATTTTACATATTTTGAAATTTAAAAAAAAAACAATATATTCATAACAATTTTTGAAAATATAATCATATGCTAATTATTTTCATTTTTCTTATTCTTTAATTTCCTATTTTTAATATCATACTATAGTTACTAATATTATTATTATTATTAGAAACTTACCTGCAGGAGAGGATGCAATTCGTGTGCAGGAGGACGCGCGCGTGGAATTGATGGCCGACGCAGAGCTGCGCGCAGGGAGAAGATCAGCTGGAATGCAGGGAGAAGATTGATCTGTGCGTGGAAATTGGCCAACGACGACGCAAGGGAAGGATCGGCTGGCATGAAATGCAGAGGAAAACCGACGGAGCTCCGGCAAAGATTTGGCCGACAAGTAAGAACTCTGGTGAATTTCAATTTAGCCAAGAACGTCGGTAACAATGGGTTTTGGCAAAATTGATTTGTGGGAATGGGAGTTCTCGCCTTCCTGAATATCAAACTTTTTTATTTTTCTTTTCTTTTCTTTTTCCCTTCCCTGTTTTCGTTTTTTTCCTCCTATTTATAGATCTAGGGTTCATATCTTATTTTGATTTTTATCCGAAAAAATCGAACTAAAACAGTTGTAGATTGCATTAGTTGTCAATTAACGTTATAATGTTAACGTTCAAACATGTTTTGAGCGAAAAAATCGGAGATTTGAGCTTTTTTCGGAAATGTAAAACGAATTTTTTTCAAACTTCAAGTCCGGATTTGAAATAGTTATGGTTTATGAAAATATGCAAATTATATATCAAAATGAAGCACTCCATGTCTAGTTTCAAAATATGTATTTGCTTTGTAAAAAAACGGGTTTGAAAAGGGGTAAAAAATGGACTTAAAAACCCCCCATCGGGCGGCGGAGATATGAGACGATGAACAGTAATTTTTTTTTTACGAATTTTGAAATTATATTATACTATATTAATTATCCATATTACATCCATTATATTGATTTATTATTATTTTTTTAAAATTTTCATCCCTAGCTTTAACATTTATAATTTGCAAAAATTCATTATTTTATTATGTATATACTAAGATTAGTACTTATTTTGACAAAATAAATGTCAAAATGAGATGTCTACATATATGTATACATATATTTATATATTTATTATTACTTATACATAAATACACACATTGTATATGTTCATAAGTACATACGTAAATACGTACATTTATCTTGTACATTAATACGCATACAAGATAAATATCACATTTGGAACTTGAATTTTCCAATTTATTCAATTAGCTATTTAAAATTTTAAAATATCAATTTAAAACTATAAACTTTTTGAAATAATTTACAATACTCGAGTGGTGTAATTAATGGTAAAAAAAAGTAAAATTCAAGTAACTTATTGAAAAAATGGCAAAATTTAGGTAATTAAATGTAAAAATGCACAAATTTAGATATAGAAATGACACTTTAAATTTCAGGTAGTCGATAGCATAATAGATAAAGTTCGATACCAATTTGAACAATTACCTAATATATAATGCCGATAAGAAAACTAAAATTGTTTATTGATATATAATTTTCCATATGAACTCAATTGTTCTTTGATGTAATCATCTAAAATTGTTACTATGCTAATTTACTTCCTATATATGTTATGAAGTTAATCATTTATCTACACTAATTGTGAATGATGAAATGGGATTCTAGTTAATCTTTTATTAATTTTTTTTTATTTTGAGTCCAATTGGATAAGATCGCAAACAAGCTAAGCTACTCGAGCTCAAATTCAAGCTTGTTTAGCTAAATGAGTTAAGCTTGAACTTTCCTTCAAGTTCACGAATATGATCATCAATGACTCATTTTATTTATTAATATAATATTATAAATATTATTAAATATAATTATCACGTAAACGAGCGAGTGCTTAAACTAAAACTCGTTTAGCTAATAGAGCCTAACAAACTGGGTTTGGGCTGGCAAATCCTTAACAAATTTGGGCTTGAGCTTGTACTTTTTAGGTTTGTTAAAAAGTCTAATTTGGCTTGAGCTTGTTGATTTATCCAACGAGCCAAGTTTGAGCCTCCAAAAGCCCGACTCGACTTGGCTTGTTTTCACCCATACAATTGGGAAATCGACATATCGAATAAGCGTGGATAAAATAAGAATTGCAGATGATGCAATCTCATAGAGAAAACTTCTCTCGAAATAGGGTTTCAAAATATCAAAATATGAGTTACCTCACAAAAGCCCTAAAATACACTATTTATGTCTCAAAAAAAAAAAAAAAAAAGAAATCAACATAAACAACTAAAACAACGCTGGCAAACAAGCTACTAGCCTTGGGCTTGAAGGGAGTGGCCTTGAATCCTACGTCGACGACTTTGGTTGCAACACTAGTAGCTTTAGGCTGGCTTTAGGGAGACTGCCATCCACATCAGTCTCCTCCACTTGGGAAAAACTAGTCCTTGAGTTTGGAGAATGGTCCAGATAAAGAGGAACATCATAATTATGAAACATGGATAAGTTTGCCACATTAAATGTTTTAGAGATACTAATACTATCTGAAAGATCCACTACATATGCATTATTATTGATGTGTTGAAGCACAATATAAGGACCATATTTCTTTAGTTGAAGCTTGTTGTAGGTGCCAACTAGAAATCTCTCCTTGCATAGGAATACCATGACTTGATCACCAACCTAGAACACCTCACTCCTCCTATGCTTATTGGTAGCTTGCGTGTATCGCTAATTTGCTTCTTTCAGCCTTTATTTCACCTCTTTTTGCACATCGACTAATTGCTTTACCATATGCCTTATTGGAACATTAACACTATATCCCTTAGGCAATTTAATCAAGTCAAGAGTATGTTATGGTACCTTAGTATAAACAACTAAAAAAGGAAACCATACAATTGCACTGTAGACAGCACTGTTGTATGCGAATTTAGCATGTGGAAGAATAATGTCCCATCGATTGGGTTTGCCACCACAAAGATGCGAATAAGATTTCCCAAAGTACAGTTACTGCCTCTGTTTGGCCATCAGTTTGTGGGTGAGCCGTGCTACTGAACTGCAAGGATGAGTCAAACAGCTTCCACAATGTCTGCTAAAAATAACTCAGAAACTTGCTATCAAGATCTAAAGTGATTATTTTGGGAACTCCATGCAAACAAACAACCTCTTAAAAAATAACCTAGCCACACCAATCGCATCTGTAGTTTACCTGCAATGAATAAAATGCGTAATTTTGGAAAATCCGTCAACAACCACAAAAACATAACCAACTCCTCTCTGTGTACATGGCAATCCCAACACAAAGTCCATGGACAGGTCCTCGTAAATATTTTATAGAATTGGCAACGACATATATTATCCTGTATTCTTGGACTAACCCTTTGATCTCTAGCGGGTAAAACACTTCTCGATAAATCTTTACACATCTCGCCTTAATTGAGACCAATAAAATCTTTCCTTTACTGATGCCAATGTCTTATAATGCTTAAATGACCAGCCAATCTGCCTCCATGCAGGTCACTAATCACTGTTCACTCAACGAAGTTCTTGGCAGCACAACTGGTTATCATGCATCAAATAACCGTCAGATAAATAAAAACAAAAAATAAGTTGATTATTTGATAGCTAACACCACATTTCCAAAAAATCCTCATCATGCTCATAGTCCGTTTTAAGTTGTCTAAAACCCTAAAATTTCTTAGCTCAAAGTTAGAAGCAAAGAAGCTCGCTTAATTAAAGCACCTACTACCTATTTTTCACCTCGGATTTATGCTGCAGCTTGAAAGGAAATTTCTGCAAAAACTGATACCTTCTCACATGCATATCACTACTAATCCTCTTTTGACTATTCAAATCCTCAAGGTTCGAAAGAGCACAAATTCCTTCTCAATCAGATAACGCTCTTAGGTTTTAAGAGCATGCACCATCGAATCAAATTCCTTATCATAAGTGCTCCATTTTTACCTTGCCTCACTAAGCTTCTCACTGAAAAATGCGATTGTCCTCTTCCTGTGAAAGAATAGCCTCTATACCCACTCTTCTTGCATCATAATTTACTTCGAATAACTTGTCAAAATCTGGAAGGGCAAGGATCAGTGCTACGCACAATTTCTCTTTCAAAACTGTTGGCTGCTTTATCTGTCCATAAGAATTTTCCTTTCTTCAAACACTCTATTATTGGTGCAGCAATGGTGCTAGAATTCCTGATAAACCTACAATAGAAAGTTGCTAACCCATAAAAATTTCAGCTCGAAAACATTATTAAGAGTAGACCAGTCTTTAATTGCCCGAATCTTTAACTCATTAACTTGTATGCCATCGGCCAAAACGACATATCCTAAGAAAATGTAGCTTGTTGATTAGGAAATTGCACTTCTTAAGGTTTATGTATAGCTTATTTTCCTGCAAGGCTATTAGTATACTTCTCAAATGCAACAGATGCTCCTCCTTACATGATGGTTTTGTGTAGTCTATGTTTTGTTATTAATAAAAAGTGATTTGTGAAATTCAAAGCTCAAATTCCACTGATTATTGACCGAGTTTTTCAAATTCATAAATATTTTCTAAATCAACAACTACAGTCTCACAGGACAAGCATACCCATCAAATATAGCATAGTAAATGATTTAGGTCGGTCCCAAGGGAATGATTGACATATATACTCTCAATTCTATTAATTGACTATCCAAAGAAAGGTTTTAAAAGATCATAAAGATAAAATAAACTATACTAATTTACAAATATTCACAAGTGTTTATGAGTAAAATAAGAAATAAGCCTGTAACTTTTATAAAAGAGTAGCTCGGGATTACTTCAACTATTCCTTATCAGACTGATTTCTTAAGGGCAATAACTTCTTAAAAGCTGTTGAAATTGTGTGTTTATACCGCCGGATTCTCTAATTTAAACTAAAACTTCTCTCCAAGTTAGTAGTTTTAGATCTAGCTAAAACCAGTAATCTGCAGTTTTAATTAGATCTATATAAAGAATAGGAATCCGTTGTTTTAAAAAGATAACCCAATGAAATTTTGAAACAAGTGACAGAAAGTCTCTACCCATTCCTCAACAAGAGATAATTAAGCTCGACTCCATTAGTAACTATATATCTATTCAATCAAATGATCTCTTGATTTATTCAATTGAAATCAATCATGGATCTAAAAGAATGCACCATTCCTTTAAAAACTATAAATTAATTTCAAGTTACTAATTACAAACACCCAATCAAATTTTCAAATTTACTTGAAAGCGCATTTGAAATAAGACTAAATCAGGAATTGGATTCGTAATCCCTAAGCTGTAGGAGTTTATTTATCCATTGATGTATCAAAGTAAGCACAAATTAGAAGAAATAAAGAAGCTCAAAAGATGAGTAAATTAATTGCTCAGAAATTCATAGAAAATTACAAACAATGGATTAAATTGATTTTACTTAGAAAACATAATATATTTTCAAGTAAAAAGAAATGGAAATTCTTTTACCCAAAAATCCTTTAGAAATCTACTCTACGTTAATATTGATTTATATTATTGGTACACACTTTTCAATGCATGCTTGCACGTTTATTTATAGACTACTACGTATAGAAAGCATGACCATCTTTATTTGACACATGGCAAATTCGGCTGATCCTTTCTAACAGAATTTGGTAACCTTTCACGCGCATATGATTTGTGAAAAGACTCATCGAGGGTCGCATGCTTTATTGGTAGAGGCTTGTATTTAGCAAGATCAGGCTCGGCCTCAGGAAATTCTTAAGTAAACTGTGCATTTTTGTCTATTACTCTATCAAGGGTAAAATTGAGAGAGTCGAGGGTCAAAGTGTTGAGGCTCAAGAAAATCTTGTTGAGGAATTGGTCTGTCAACACAATTATCGTAAGCAAAGTTTGAGGCTTGACTTTGAGGCTTGACAATGTATTTTCTTAGAATGGTACTCGATCACTTCAATTGAAGTCGAGGGTCATGTTAAGGGCTCGCATTTCAGGCTCGATAGACCAATTTTTGCTGTCTTCTTTCTCTGTTTTGGCCTTGGCTATGTCTTTTCAGGGCTCGACTTCTGTGTTTTTTACTTTAATTGTTGTTTTTGCTCCAAATCTGCATAAAACGCTTGTTTACTCCTTAATTGGTTTTAAAACAGCATTATTTATCAAAGCATGATTTTATCATAAATTCTTAGCAAATTAAGCTCAGAACCCTATGAAAAATATAAAGTAAAAATGACTTATCACATGAGCTATAAATCAAAATATCATCAAAATACAACACCGCGAATTTACTAATAAATGGATTCAATACATGATGTACCACCCTTATGAATGTGCTAGGGGCATTAGATAACCCAAAAAGCATAACCAACCACTCATACAAACCCTCTTTCATCTTAAAGGCAGTCTTCCACTCATCACCAAGCCTAATCTGAATTTGATGGTAACGATTCTTCATATCAATTTTTGAGAACCATCAAGTTCCATGTAACCTATCAAGCATATCATCCAACCATTGTAAAGGAAATTTATATCCTATAGTGATCCGGTTAATAGCTCTACTATCAATACACATCCTCCAGCTCTTATCCTTCTTGGGCATCAATATTGCCGGAATTGCACATGGACTCATACTCTCACGAACCAACCCCTTCCTCAATAGCTCCTATACCTTCTCTTTCAAAATCTCACTCTCCTTCGGATTCATTTTATAATGAGGCAAATTTAAGAGGCTAGCCCTAAGAATAAGATCAAGATGGTGCTAGATGTTTCTCATTAGCGATAACCCATTTGGAATGTCCTCAGGCATCAATTTTTTAAATTCCTGCAATAAAGGACGAACCTTCTCTAATTGCTTCTCCACTTACGACGCAACATTGTTCATTAATACTTGCTTCACAATAAAAGCCTGCACTTATCTGGTCTCTTTAATTTCTACCCTAAAATCCTTTATCAATGATAAAAACATACTCTTATCAGGGAGGCAGCCTTATTTTTCAGTGGCAACAATGTATACTTCACCCCTTCTTTTTCTAGCTTATATACATTACTCTTACCCGAGTGTTGTGCATCTACATCATACTACCAAGGTCTACTGAACAAAAGATGACACACTTCCATATCTACAACATCACAATACACCACATCATGATACTTACCTATGGACAAAGGAACCTTGCAATGTTTTGTCACTTAAATTTTCCTCGCAGTTGATTTAATCCACCATAATGTATAAGGATTCAAATGTTTCTCCACAGGTAATTTCAGTTTGTTCATTGTCTTCCTTCCGATTTTGTTTTCGTAGCTACCACTATCGACTATGATGTCAAACACCCTTCCATTGACAGTGCACCTGGTTTGAAACAACTAGTGGTGTTGAGTTTGATCTTCACATTTTGGGGTCAACATCATCCTTTGAACAACAAAAACCCATTCATCTTCTTCCTTATATTCTTCTTCCTCTTCTCCATCAGCCTCACAGCAAATTCCATCATCCTCTTCTTCCCTTTCTACCACATTAACTGTTTTTCTCGTAGGACACTTATTAGATCTATGTCTTGGTTGACCACATCTGAAACATTTCCCAACACTCGGCTTCGCATAGGGATTATCTACCTTCCTAACCTCTTTATCTTGCCCCTCATTCGCAGGGTGTTTTCTTGCAATTTTATCCTCTAAAGGCGGTATTTTATCACTGTTACCATGGGTTGGTTGTTTTGCAATAACCTCGATTTTCTCTTTCAAACTTGTAGTGGTCCGATACCCCTAAAAATTCTTCCTCCTACGTTCCTGCTGCATCATCTCAACTTTCAGGGCCAGATTCTTCATCTCACTTAAGGTATGAATAACCTGCACTCCAATTCTATCCAGCAAAGTTGGCCTTAACCCCTCTAAATATTGAGCCATTTTTTGTCCCTTGGATTCTAGGAGTTATTCCATTTTGCTAACCTCATAAATCCTACATTAAATTCATGAGCCGATTTGTCTCTTTGTTGGCATTGCTGATACTGCTGGAATAGGATCTGCTGGTGGTAAGAATTATATCTTCATCAAATACTTCATGCAATATCAGGTACGGACAGGGCCCTTCCTTCCCTCTCTCTTCGGGACTAAATTCATTCCTACCATGCTGAAGCCATCTCCTTTAGACGGCAGACCACCAACCTAACTTGTCTTTCTAGAGGAGTTTCCATGTAATCAAAGAATCTATCAATCTCTATAATCCAATCTAAAAAATCTTCAATTCATCGGCTTCTATTAAAGTACGACATATCTACCTTCAATCGAAAATCTCCAGCATCTCTATCCTTATAACCATTCCTTCTCTGACCGCCATATGGCTTATTACGATCGAACCAAGGTGGTTACATTGCTCTCTTCTGAATCCTCTTTATAAATTAGTTGCCTACGCGTAGGGACAGGTCTATCAATAGGGTCATCATGAGCTACCTCAACCCTGGCCTTTCTATTGCCATTCTGTCTCCTATGCACATCAATTCCACAATCATTGATAAACATGATTTATCCTTGCTTTTTACAATTAATTAAGTCCAATTTATGGTTTATTGATGTGATTCATAGTAGAATTGGTGCTTAATCTGTACCTATATTCATTTCAAGTTAAATTGGAGCATATTGAAGTTATCTGATGGAATTTTGATAAGAAAAGATCGAACAAGTCATGGCAAATACAATGGCATAAAAGTCACGATCGTAACGTTAGAATCGCAAGAACTTGACTAATACAGCGTCTACCATAGGGTGAGTCACGACTGTGACTCGTGTTCAGTGAGGCAGTTTGGTAGTAATGGCTTGAAAATCACAGGCGTGACATGTGGATTCAAGAAGAAAACTTCAACCAATTTCTACTAAGGAGCATATCCAAGCCGTGATTTCTGGAAAGATGAAAAATTCTCCATCTTCAATCGAAGTCACGGCATTGATGCTTAGATGTTAGAAGCATTTAAAGAACCCAATATCTGCCACGTGTACGTTATGGCCGTTATTTGAAGTTTAGTCAGAAAAATTCTCCATCTTGATCCAAAGTCAAGAGCGTGACAATTGGAAGGGTCAAATACAACTTTTATATTATTTCTCCAAACAATATGCCTTCAAGTGTAAAAAGTTGTATATCTTCATCAAAAAGGAAAAAAAAAAAAAAACTTCTTCTAGAAAGGCCGTAGGTATAAAACAGAAGAGGCCCATTCACTGAGGGGATGGAATCATTTTTTTTCCTTCTTTCTAAAATCGTACCCTTTCATGTTAGTAACCAATAGTTTATAATTGTGAAAATTGAATTGTATGTGTTCTTCGCATGTTCTAACTTGGAATTTCCGGGAAGCACTTGAGAGAGACATCCGAAATCAATTGTTGGTGTTTGTAAATCATCATGAAGTAGTAATTATAAAGGGGTTTCCTTCTTTCCCTATTCTTATCCGTATCTATTATTTTATTTTTGTAATTTTTACTAAGTGTTGTTTAATTTGCACCATGAGTGAGTAGTTCTTTTAAGGTTTACTAAATTATATTAACATGAATGTGCAGAGCTAGATGAATACGATCTGTTAATTGTTAGTTCTGGTAAATTAACTTCATTATAGTCAAGATAGTATAATGCATGACACTGTCTTACATTAATCTCAGTGGAGGATGTTGAGATATGAATTCATTGAGTAGATCTGATTTTATTAGAACATACTACTCCTGTTAGTAGAAATTTTAATTGGAAGTGTGCTGCATGTTTGATGAAGTTCAAGAATTTTAATTAAGATTAAATCAACCTTGATATGTCCATTCGTTAAAAGAGATTATAAGGAACACAATTAAGGTTAGAATTGAGTAATTCTAAGAAGAATACTCATGATTTGAGAATTTATGTAGATAACGATTAATTGGGAGAAAGATTTTTATAAATCATATTAATATGGTAAAGTAAGCCTACTATGTATTGAAATTGTTGTTGTTGTTGTGATTAATTTGTTAGTTCTATCTAGTATACTGGCAATTAGTGTAGTTTGGTTGTTAATTATATTCAATTTACTCGACTTAATCATTCGATTGCTAGATAGTAAGAAATTTAATCAACACTAGTGCTTGTCATTGTTCCCTATGGAGACGAACCTATATTCATCCATACTAATAAAAAATAGGTATACTTGTTTGTCAATCTCAGTAAGAGATAGAATTTAGGTTTATAAATTAATAGATCTGGTAGCTCTAATAAGAGACCATCAAGTTTTTGGCACCGTTGCCGGGGAACGGCTTCATCATTAGGAAGATTAAGATTCCTATGCATTTAGTATTTAGTTTTATTTGTTTTACTATTTCAAAACTTGTGCTGATATTAAATAATTTTCTTATTTGTAGTTTATGACCCGAAGTAGCAATTCTAAACTTGCTTACTTCCAAAACCTGAGAGGACAATCAGAAAGAATTTGAAGAAGATAAAAGAGATTATTGAAAGGTCACCTCCTTGTAGTAGAAGAAAAAGACTAGAACAATCACTAATGGAAGATATTGTTAGAGACCCTCCAGTTAATGCGAGTGTTTTTGAACCCAAATGTTGGAGCAGAAGAAGTTCCATATTGAATGAGAATCCACCACCACCACATAGGGGCAATGGAAACAATATACCTCCGATGTATGAGCCAGGAGTCAATCCGTCCGTGGCTTAGAGGACTATGATGGACTATTGTAAGCCTAATCTAGATGGGGCTAGTACAAGTATCGCTCGGCCTCGAGTTCAAGTAAATACCTTTAAGATAAAGCCGAATGTCATCCAACAATGTGCTTAGTTTGATGGGTTCAGTGATGAAGACCCGAACACCAACATGCAGCAATTTCTTGAAATCTATAACACATTCAGGATAAGTGGTGTTTAGAGGAATCCATCCGCCTCAGATTATTTCCATTTTCTTTGAGGTCAAATGCCAAACAGTGGTTAAATTCCATGCCCAGGAACTCCATTAACACTTGGCAAGAAATGGAGGAGTTATTCATGAGGAAGTACTTTCCACCATTAAGGACAGCTAAGTTAAGAGTGGATATATCATCCTTTGGGTAGATGGAATCAAAGATGTTGTATGAGCCTTGGGAAAGGTGGAAAGAACTGCTAAGAAAATTCTCACATATGGACTCCTAGAGTGGCATCGGGTTTAGACCTTCTAAAATGGTTTAAACTCCATTACTAAGCATCTTATTAATGCAGTTGCTGGTGGGAGTCTAAACCATAAATTGCCTAAACAATGCATCTAATTGTTTGAAGACATGGCCAATAACGACTATCGGTGGTCATCAGCGAGAGGTAAAGAAAAAAGGCCTATTGGGAAATATGATTTGGATGCAAATTCTGCCTTAGCACATAAAGTGGAAGTGTTAGCAAGGAAACTTGATAGTTTAACCATGGGTCAAAACAAGGCTTTGGCTGCATTGGAGTCAGATTTGGTAAATGCATTAGGAGTTGATCAGATAAACAAGTGGATTATATGGGAAGCTTGATCGGACCAAGGAACAAGCCTTTCAGTAACATCTATAATCTAGGTTAGGAACCACCCTAATTTCAGATGGGGTAATAACATTGGGCAAACTTCAAACAGACCTCCTCCTGGATTTCAAAGATAATTTCCCTCTCAGAACAAAAGGGTTTCATCGGAAGAGATGTTGACTCAGTATGTAAAGTCATCAAAAGCATGTCATCAAGTAATGAGGCTGCTTTAAGGAATCAAGGAGCATTCATCCATAATCTAGAAAACCAAGTCAATTAAATAGCCAAGATGCTATCTGAGAGAAATTTTAGGTCCTTACTAGGTAATACGAAGACAAATCCTAAGGAGCAAGTGAAAGCTCCTATGGTTGAATCAAATTCTAGTAACAATTATAATGTCAAGCTTGAGACGTTAAACAAGCATATATCCTTTTATGTTGTTTCATTCTTTATAATATTTCAATAAGATTTATAAGTGTTGTTTATGAAGTTGTTATGCTTTATTACTTTAAGTAATTGTGCTGTCTTATAGGCTAAAATTTCATAAAGTTTGTATTGTTGATTGTTGCATTATGGATGGGTGTGTACATATAAGTCAATGTAAAATGTAAATATATATTATTTATTAATATTAATATATATGCATCAAAGCAAGGAAGGGAATCGAAAGTAAATTTCAAACTATGGGGAAGGTACAAATCATGGTCGTAACCAATAGAAAGCTGCTACCAAAGGACGAGAAGTCATGGTCGTGACTTGTGAAATAAGTGAAACAATTTATCCTAGTAGGTAGCTATGCACAAATCACTGCCATGGTTTGAGGAAATCATTGACACAATCGAAATAAGTAGCTAGCAAGACATGAGTCATGATCGTGACTTCGATGATTCCAACTCACAATTCACCCACAGTATCTACTATTGAACAAGTCAAGGTCGTGATTTTAAGTATATCAACTTATAAGATGTCCAAAGTAGCTACGCAGGGGAACTCCATGACTGTGATTTTATGACATCAAGTGAAATAGATGAAATCAGTAGAACTATATAGAATTCAGATAGATTATTTTTTCTCCCTGTCATTCTTTCTCACTTATTTGTTGTGAAGTTTCAATATTTTTTTTTTTTAGGTAAAAAGAGACTGCATAAAACATGCTTAGATCGTTGTTTATGGAAAGTTTGTTTCTCTCTCTCTATTACATACTCTTTTGAAGTTACTTTTTTTTTTTTTTTTCCACCCTTTAGTTCTACCTCACTCACTTAAGATACATTGAACTCTCATTATTTTTATTTTTATTTAAGGTATAGATTGTGCTTTTGTTCTTTGTCTATAAGTTTGTATTGCATTTTGCTTTTGGTCCAAAAGCAAATAAGTTTGTGCTTGATTTTTTTTTTTTTTTACAATGAATTTTAAGAATTTCGCTTTTAGGATTTTGATTTTTCAGATGCATCTAAGGAATTTCGGATGCATAGTTTAAAATATGTTGTGTGATTCAATATTCTTAATCCCCATCGTTGTATAGTTTAGAATCTCTAAGAGTTTTTTTTTCTTTCAATTTTTTTTGTTATCATGTTTGATGGCTTACATTTCTGAATATTGAACATAGAAGGAAAGGAAGTGTTTTTTTTTCTTTTAAATTTACTTTTTTTTTTCAATTTATATATGTGAAATGGTATGGTTTATTAATTATTGTCGCAGGATCTCTTAATGGGTTTTTAAATTTTTTACTTTAAGTTTGATGCCTTAGAGTTGTGGTTTTAAAGTGTCCTTATATTTTTTTTTTCGTATTTCTTCTTTTTAATTTGTGGTTGTATAGTATAGAATCTCTTAGAGGTTTTTTTCAAATATTTTTGTCATCATTTCTGATGGCTTTTATTTCTAAATATTAAACACAAAAGCAAAGGAAGTGTTTTTTTTTTTGTTAATTTACTTTTTTTTTTTATATATGCAAAATGGTATGGTTTATTAATTATTGTTGCAGGACCTCTTAATGGGTTTTTAAATTTTTTTACTTCTGGTTCTAAATGTTTAATGAACATGCAAGGAAATAAGTGCATTTTATTTTTTTTCCTGATTTCATCTTTTTAATTTATTTAAACATGGTTTGGTAATGTTGGTCAATGTGACTAACCTAATTTAAGAATATCATATGTTGTCCAACATAGGAAACTATACATAATTTGCGGTCTTTCATATATTTATTGGCAACGATGCCAAAACTATCTAATTTGGATAATAGAATATTTGCATTTACAAATCTTAAAACCATATAATAACAAAACAAATATATATATATATATATATATATATATAGTTAAGACTTATGTTGGACTAAATGGACAAACAAATTTGCTACCTAGTATTTATGCAATCTTTATCTTATACCTGGTCCTTATATGGAAAAAGATAGTAAAAAAAAAAAAAAAAAAGATGATTACAATATAAAAAAGATATTAGAAATGGAGTTTACACTATTGTAATGGTCATATTCATAATTACTTAAATATAAATTTTTGTTGCATATTAAATCATAATATTGGTTATTTTTCATAATTATAACATGACAGGGGAATTTAGAACCACAGAGTTCCTAGTACCATGTTCATCGCATCTAATTTATTGTCCTCCATTTTTTGGGATAATGCTTAATTGTTTAATTTATATGCTAACTAAAGCTTTTTTTCCTATAAAAAAAACATTTTAATTGTTAATTTTATTTGATAACTAAAGCTTTTTCTCAATAAATTTATATTTTTCAGCTAATAATAATTTTTTTTCTTTTTCAGGATTGCCACCCTCTTCAACTCTAAGTACCAATGCCTATCAGATCTCAATGCTTAAGTTTTCCCTTTTCTTCTTCTTCTTTTTCTTTTTCTCACATGCACCTTTACATGTCCAATTAACAAAGTGTATGTTCCATTTAACGAGATGACATTTTCAATTCATAATGTGGAGGCTAATGTTAGAAGGATGAAATACTTTTGTCTATTATTCTTTGCAAAACGTGTATATTTAACATTTTCGATACATTTCATTACTAAATAAACCTTTCGTTAGTAACTCACATAACCATACTTAAGCTTCAGTAGCTGAACTAATAACAATAATCTATTATTATTAACGTTACTAAGATCTTACTGTTATCATAATCCACGTTTACCAATTATTTCTCACCATTATGGTATTCAGGTATTTTGTACATAGTTATCATGGAATCAAGTTCAATCAATTCAATGAGAAGCTATTGGAGAAGCCAGCAACTCGCTCGAAGGAATTCTATGTTTGCACAACAACGAGAAGCGCATCTTGCAATGCATCATATAAATTATCGAGCAAATGTAGATTCTACATTAAACATTGGATGTATTTCATAAAGGATAGCTCCACCAAGAGGCCCTCATCTAACTGATATTTGTTGCTTGGCTCGTTCACGTTATATGGTATTTCAATACAACTTAAATCCAGATATTGCTATTAAGATAATTACTAAACAATTGTCTATGGAATATGAACTTCATATGTCGTCACTTTCTACATAACAACAACAAGCAAACTATCATTATAGTTATATCCTCAATACAAGTAAAATTGCAAATTGTATTAAATAACATGGGATTTGAAAATTATTATTTTTTCTTCACTTCCATTTACTTTATTTCATAGATCCTCCATTAAACATTGGATATCCTTCGTAAAGAACAACTCTACCAAGAGGCCTTCGTCCAACTGACATTTGTTGCCTAGCCTGTTCACGTGCATATGGTATTTCAACATAGCTTACATTCTGATATTTTTATTTAAATAATTAACAAACAATTTTCTATCAAATATCAACCCCACATGTCATCAATTTCCACATAAAATAACATGAAATCCACCTTGACAACTCTATCCTCATTATAGGCAAGATTGCAATTCTATTCAATAACACAGCTAATTGACATTCTTTTCTCGATACCATTCAACTAATATATCATGTTTTCATCACAAAAGAATTTTTAGGACAATCATATAGAAATGAAGCCATTTCTAACTCCGTACTAACTGCAAGTATTAAGCATTACTCCATGCACTTATTGCAAATGTTATTTATGCAACCAATATTGACAGCAATTATCCATATACGCAACATTTTTCTTTTCTTTTTCTTTTTGTATGTTTACTTTCATCCTAAACTTATTCATTCCATTAAACTTTGCAAATTATAATCAACCTACCTAAATGAACCAATCAACCCTATATGAATCCAATGTAGGTATGTATATGTTTCATATCGAGGTTGAGATATTTTACTTATTGCATTTCTCTAAATTTTACTTATAAATCATGAATGCCAATAACTAACCTACTTCATCGACACAGTACTATTAAAATAGCTAGGGAATATCACGAGGTTAGTCGATGTTAGCTATTAACTCTTCCTTCAACCTCAACTTGTCAATTTTGTGATGCTTATTATTTCAACATGAGACATTTGAAATGTGCTACTCAAGGGGACGAATTTTTCACCTACGTCCCTACCGCCACCCTGAACTTTTTGAATGGTTCATGATATTTTGGACAAAACATTCGATTTTATGATCACATATTTGTATTTACTTCAATGGGTGTTCACATTGATGACACTTTGTTGATTCAGAACCGTGGTATACATATACTTCGAGCACAAGTTCAATATAGCATCAGATTGGTAGTTTCTTACCCACTACCCATGAAAGGCAAAGATATTTGCAAACATATATATATATATATATATATATATATATGACACAGATCATGAAATGGAAAAACATCTTCATGAGAATCCAACATTGAGTATAGAAATCATTGCAACAATTTCTTCATTTTGAATTTTCATAATTCGTTTATCCACCAGCTACATCAATTGGCAACATTGGACAATGTACAAGATTGTTAACCAATTATCTGTGAACACCCTGCTGACCAACATCAATATTATCTTTCAACCACATCCCAAGTTGCTATTATAATAGCTGGAGGTGAAGAAAGTGGAGATTTGAATAATTGAGACATCATTATATAATTCCATTATGGACATCTCATGACCGTAAATGATACTGCTAGTTATTACAGCTCCTTGCAGTATCCCCTATTTTGCCATATGAAACTTATGGATAGGATGTCAACACATCATCAATAAATGGCAACAAAATCACATGTTGTGCCTTTTATGCATATAAAATACAGGTGCCATTCTGACATTACCATTCAGCCAAATTCTATTTACTATGTTGCATAATTTAAGCTTACTACATTTACATTTCTAGATGCGTACGAACAATCACTTCTTCTTAAGGGAGGCAAACTATTCCAATAACATTTAGTAGAAAATTATGTGAAGATTGAAACTCAAAGGCTTAGATGGTTGTGACAAAACCAACAAACAATTCGAGCCGAGTTTTATCAAGGATTGCATGATTCACTTGTTGCTAGAGAAATTAAAGCAGGTCTTTATATTTAACCAAATTGTTACCACCTCATACTTATGTATTTTAAATCTTCATTTAAAAAAAAATATTTTGTGTAGAAAATGTTGGATGAAAGATCGTTTTACCATCCTCTTTTTATGGAAGTCCATAAGGTATGTATCAAGATATCAAGATGCAATGGCATTAGTTCAAGAATATGGATGACCGTATTTGTTTATTACTGTTCGTGGCCCAAAATTCCACAACAATTATTTATAGGGCAAACCCCACAAGATTACCTAGATTTGCTTTCTTGCGCCTTTTGTTCACGATTTGAGCACTTCAAGAGGGATATTATTGAAAGACAAATCTTGGAAAAGGTAATTGGTTAGTTTTATGTTATAGAGTTCCAAAAACGCGGCCTTGCTCATGCTCACATGCTCATCTTTTTGCACTTCGAAGATAAACTATACTGTTGAAATCCCTAATAAAAGAGAAGAACCTCAACTATATGAATTTGTTCTTATACACATGATCCATGGACCATGTGGAGGATACAATACATCGACACCATGTATGAAATAGGGACATTGTAAGCATCTTCTCCCAAAACAATTTGCCAATACTACTTCTCAAGGGAATGACTCTTATCTAATCTATAGACGCATAAATACTGGTACTATCCTAATTCCCAACCGTCCTAATGTTGTTGTTGACAATAGTTGGGTCATTCCATACAACCTTTGGCTGCTTCTTAAGTATAATGTGGAGGTTTGTGCAAGTGTCAAGAGTATTAAATATTTATATAAGTACATCCACAAAGGACTATATAGATTTATTAGGTTGTAAATACATCTTCTTAACATGCATACGTATGTTTTTGAGAAGACGAATTGGTAACTTCTGTTTTAGCGAACAACCAATTCCCTCAAACAATGCTTATGGAATTCTTTCGCACAAATAGTGTGGACTTAGAAGCAAGAAGATACCTTTATAAAGAATTTCCACAATACTATAGACGAGTCAATTCAACATGGCAACATAGAAGGATAGAAAGAGAGTTAATGGGAAGAATTTATACTATTCCATTAACGGATTTAGAAAGGTTCCATTTACAGGTATTACTTAACCATGTCCATGGTTCTATATCATTTGACTCTCTATTGATGTATCATGGAGTCATGTATAATACCTTTCAAAATGTTGCACAGAGTTGGGGTCGGCTTGAGAATGATGACGACATGCATCAATGCTTACTTGAAGCACTATCTTTCTAGATGACTTGTGCACTAAAGAGGCTATTTCCAATCATTTTATTATATTGTCGACCAAATAATATAAGATCCTTATGGGATGAATTCCATGGAAGCATCATGCAGGATTATCCTTCATCTTCAACTAGCTCCAGTGTGGTTTTAATTGATAAGTTATTAAGAAACCTAAATATATTGCAAGAACAACATGGGAAGTCGTTGTTGGATTATGAGTTACCTAATTTGAGTGACCACTCGAAAGACTAAAATGATAGACCAAGGATTATTCAAGATGAGTTATCAATGCTTATTTCTAATGATGATATAAGTATATCCTCGAGATTGAATGCTAAACAAAGGTGCTTTTGATTCGGTGAAGTCCGTATTAGACTGATATGAACACGCAATATTTTTCATAGATGGTTCGAGGGGCGTTGGAAAATTTTTTCGTATCTTGCTATATGGCTTCTCTTCGAAGTACTGGCATATAGCTTTGGTTATAGTTACTTTTGGGATTGCAATGACTTTATTACCTGGAGGTAGAATAACATACTCACGTTTCAAGATTTCATTAGACCCAGATCCAAACTCTATTTGTTCGGTGAGTAAGAAATTTGAATTGGCTGATCTGCTAAGGCTTTCTAAAGCGATTTTATGGGATGAAACACCCATGGCTAACAGATATGCATTTGAAGCTCTTGATAGAATACTTCGAGATATTATAGGAATGGCTTACCATTTGGAGGAAAAGTCATCATATTAAGAGGAGATTTTAAATAAGTCCTTCAAGTTGTTTCTAAGGGAACAAAACATAAAAATGGTTAATGCATGCTTGAATAGGTTACCCCTTTGGAGAAGTGTTTGAATTCTACAATTAACTTGGAATATGAGATCTATCAATGATAAAGACTTTGTTGACTTTTTAAGAAGAATTGGGGATGGAGTATAGCATACGATAAATCAAGATTTCATATGTGTATCACCATCATTAACCATAACATGAGAAGGTGAGCACTTAATTGATAATGTAATAGATGCAACTTTCCTTAATCTTGCAAAATCTGCAGAACATGAAGATTATTTTGTTAGTCATGCAATTCTAACAACTACTAATGTGGAAGTTGAAAATTAAATGATATAATAATGGAGAATTTTCAGGTGAGACCCATGCGTACCACTCATTTGACGTAATTATAGATGAACTTGCACATTTGTATTAACAAGAATATTTAGACTTCATCTTGCTTGGTGGGATGCCTTCCGACATGTTATAACTTAAAAAAGGTGCACCTATCATGCTTCTATAGAACATAGACCCAAAGGTTGGCCTTTGTAATGGCACTAGGTTGATTTGTGTCGACTTCTTGAGACATCTCATCTATGCAGAGGTCTTGATCGGGCAATCTAAAGGATTAAGAGTTTTCATTCCAAGGATATCTTTGAAAACCTCCGATAACTTACGATTACCCTTTGAATTGACAAGGAAAAAATTTCTTGTGTGCTTGAGTTTTGCTTTGACAATCAATAAAACATGGGGTCAAACAATTCAGAGTGTTGAAGTTTTTCTTTCCGACCATGTATTCAGTCATGGACAGCTTTATATAGCTTTGTAACGAGGAGTGTTAATGTCTTCAATAAAGATCTTAGTTAGGAAGGGTAAAACTTTGAATCATGATGGCATATATACATACTCGAAATGTTGTTCGCAAATACGTGTTACTGTGACAAAGGTACAAAGACTTCATATTTTATACTTTTACGATTAATATATAATTTTTTTCCATTTTAAAATAGCTTTATACTATCTTAAATTGGCATAGTTACACTAACCTTTGTGACAACAGTTGATGAGGACATTAAATCGTTGTCAACTGAATTTAAAATGTGGCAACTCAGTCACTATCTAATATGAATGAATCTTATAATTCCAATAATTGTATTTGGTTTATATATCCAATTACAAAATTTACAAACACATTTACTATTTATCACGTATGTCTTTTATTTAGGATTCATACGATAATATGAGCCTTGCCGATGCTTGGTTATCCAATTTGGAGATTTTTAAAGTCCATCCACAACGACCACCCTTGACTATGATTATTTATTTTTTAAACTTCTTAGTAAACCTTATGTGTGAACATACCAACCAACATCAACTTTGTTGTTCTTGAACAATAGAGAAATTACCAAAGGTATTATAGCTTTGGCTAGGGATGTTCTATCAAGCTTGATATTAGGTCTTTCATTAAGACAATTGAGAAAGAGATACAAAATATTCGAATCAACAAATTGTTTATACTAAAATACAAAGATTTTAAACTAATTTAATGCTGTTGTTTTCCTAGAGCTTTATGCATTTCTTTCTTTTTTGTTGTAATGAACAAAAAACCAATCGACCAATAAATAGTCAAAATGAATATTATCAATAAGGGAAGTCTGCTCACCCCATTACATCTTCCAAGAGAAGGAAAGTCAAACATAACTGCAAAAAATGAAAACTATTATAGTAAGAAAATCATCTAAATTAAAATTTATTTTTCTCCTTCACTATTAATAGTTTAATTAACACCTTTGATCTTCTTGCTAAAGTAAAAAACTACATCTCCCACAACTTTCATCTTTTTAAGGTTTGTCGAATTGTTAACTCATCTTATTACGTATATTATCAGCCACTCTCAAATTGATTTTTCACTCTAGTATCTTTCTTTTAAGTTTTATAGACATAAAAATACCTCAAACAAATTGCTGTCTTATGAGCTTAACAATATAATTACTAGGTAATATAAGTCATCATAATCACCAACTTTTTAAAACACATTTACAATTTACTAACTTTTCCAATTTACCTTACATGCACACGTTGACATCCTCTATGAAACAAATCGTGGTTGATTAGTTTAGTCTCCGAGAAATGTTTTATCTTCATTTTCCTATTTAAAATTGTAAACATTCTTTATTTATCGGTTATATAATTTTTTTTTATCTTATATGTAACTTCCATATGTGGCATAATTAATTATGTGCAATTCAACCATGCAAGGATAATTGTTTTTTATTATCATATTTTTTTTTAATCTTTTTATATATTAAATTTCATTAAATCACTATCTTTAGGTTTTCTACACATAACGTGGGTGCATCGACTGCTAGTATTTATATATAAGCATGCACATAGATGATATTGTGCATCACATTACGAGTGTCAAAAGGGAAATGAAAATAATAAAAATAAACATTTGAATGAACATCACATTTAATGAAAAAGTAAGATAAATTATAAAAGAGAAAATTTGAAAAATCTCAAAACAATAAATAAAATGAAAAAAAAAGCAAACTAGCATACAACGATGACTGTTTGTTTCATCATCTTTTTATCATTTTAGTTTCATCTTTTTGTATTTTTCAAACAGACTATTTGTCAAAAAACAGATATCAATAAAAAATAGACATGTCTACTCATAAACCAATCAAACAGACCAGGTATTGAAATGAAACAGATATGATACAAATATCTATGAAAAACAAACTATTAAAACAAACCCATATATTGTAGTTTAAAACAAATAGATGTGCTAGCTTTTCCAACACTAAATTAGAGGTTAATCAAGCACCATATCTAGACAGGATCATTACAATAGAAACACATTAACTCACGGGTCCAATTTAGTACCTAAACTAATCTTTTGAGTTAGTGATAAGGTTCAAAAGACATAGAATGGAGATTGTCAAACTGATTTTTTGTGCTTTTAGCTTTATTTGGTTCTTTCGTATGCGAAAAGTAGAATTGAAAAATTACTTTAGGGCCTGTTTTAGGGTTTCTTTCACTTTAATAGGTCTTATGTGAATTAAAATAGATCACAAGGTTTTTTAATATTAAAGATGAATTGTTTATAAAATGATTGAGTTTATATACACAAAGCTTGTAGGCCCTTTTCAACTTACATTCAAAAAGCGATCAAGCAATATAAGTCCCTTTTGATGCAAGAAAAGAAGGGATGAGTATTGACCATTAGAGTTATAAGAGTGATTTAACAGTTGTTAGTTATGCTTGGTCTCAGCCATCTGTTTGAAAGCCATCTAAAGTCTAAGGGTAATATCTATAAACAAGAGGTCGTCTCCTCATTTAAGGCCGTTTTGCATATTGCTTAGATTGGAGGTAATACAAAAACTTTGCTAAGCTCACAAGAGATCAAAGTGCCTTTTCAACAAAGAATAGGTCAAGAATGATCAAGTCTATTTGATTTGATTTTCTATTACACCAACACAAATTAGAGATCAAATTTTTTTCTTTCTTCTCTCCCCTTATTTCAATGACATCCGTATACATATAATTATCCTAAGACTCCTTTTAGTTCGATTGACATGCTTGTTGCATGTGATTAACTAATTACAATAATACCACCATACGGATACATATTGGGCAATTTCTCCAGCATCATATTTTGAGTGATAAAAAACAAATAACACATGAAAAGAAGGAAAAAAAAATTAATGTTATGTCATAGATTAACTTCTTAAACTTACAAGGAAAATAAAATGTATTTAGAAATAAATTAATGGCCTAGTGATTAGAATAGGAATAAATTCTCATATTCAAATAATATGAGATTTTAATAAATTAATATCATTTTATGGAATGGATTAATAATAACTGTCAATAAATAACGCACACACTTAATACATGCATTAAATATATTAAACAAGCTAATATGCTAATATCTTATAATATGAATATCATTTTTTTTTCCTTTTAAAGGTTGTAATACTTAGTCATCATGTAAAAAAAGAAAAAGCAAACTCACCTATTCAGTATTCTTTGTTTAGATTTGGTATCTTTTATATTCAGTTCCTTTAACTTTAATATCATCTATATTATATAAAGAAACGAAGTTCAATTAATTTACTAGTAAAAAAATAAAATATTATTATGGTAATTGTGATTTTAACATTTTCTCTATCTTTATTTTTTTTTCAAAAGAGAATAAATCTTAATTCCTTAACCTCAAGCCCCACCCCTAAGCTTTCTTACCCTCTTTGTATTTTATTTTTTTCTTTATATATTATATATATATTTTAAATTTTATAACTCTATCTTTACCTTTAATAGCCCATCTACTCCCTTTTTTTCTCCTCATATTGTCAATGGACTTCATTGTATTGTATAGAATAAAAATGGGAATTAGATTGCGATTTAACAGAAATATAATAGAGTTGTCTAATATATTGTTAGTTGATGTGAAAATAAAGTAATTCATGCTATTCAATACTTAAAATAAATACAACTAAATATCATATAGTAACTTTGTATATAAAGATGATGGAATTAATAGGAGTTAGTACTTTTCCTAGACAAGGCCCTCTTCATTTGGAATTAATGAATCTTCATCATGTTTAGTATTGAATTCCAATTTAGTAGGAATTTAATAAATGTGTAATGATAAAAAAAAAAAACAATGTTTTAGTTTAAAAAAATCAAACAAGTAATTATTAGAGTAAAAATAAAATATTTATAATGTCCATTTCTTTATCATAGAGAAATGATGCTTATATATGTGATATTTTCAAAATAGATATTTTATGATAAAGATTGAAAATAAATAAGTGAATTGTTATTTCATTCGTGTGAGACATGAATTTACTATTCATTATTTTGTGGAATATCAATTTAATGTTCTCCTCAAGTAAATACCATGATAACAATATTTACATAAAATGATGAAGAAATAAATAGGCATTCTCCTTATGTGAATACTTTGGTAATGTTAATATTAGACAATGGCTTTATAAAAAAGAGGAATTGAGGCAAAGCAAACTCCGGATGGGCTTAATCAAGTAGAACCGAGTTGCATTCTTTAATGCTCCTATCGAAAACAATTCATTAGGGCCATATCAATACAATTGAATAAGCATAAGATATCTAACTATTTTGATTCTATCATAATAGATACAAGCTAAGTTAAAAGATATAAGTAAGTAAAATAGAAATATGAGCACGGTTGATGAGTCTCAGAGCGAGATGAATGCTATAATGAATAAAGGTTTAATAAGAATGTTATTTTGAGCATTTCTAGTAAATATTGTGTGGAAGTCAATGGGAAGAAGTAAAAATCAGCTGAAAAAAAATTTATATTTTCATCTGGATTGAAAGTAAAAAAATAGAAGAAATCGAGATGAAATGTTGGTATAAATAAATTAAATATTTAAATTTTTCAACTTAATCCTTATTTTTATGGGTAGTTTGTATCTCGACATTGTTTTCTCCTTTCCTCCCCTTTTCGCCCAAAATTGGACAGAAATAACTGTGCCCCACGTTTCAAAGAATCTATACTGCTTCTCTTCTTTTCCCTCTGATTTTAAGAATCCAAATGTCTGACTTCGTCCGTTTTCTGCCGATTTCAGTGTTACCAAACACACCGTAGACATTATTGCTGGTTACATCTTAAAGTGCAATGAACAGAATCTGTGGCCTCGAATTTCCAGAGTAGATTATGATCATTGCAATCTTGATGATAACATAATAAACCGATTTCAGCTAACGGCCCAGTAAAAAGTTTCCGATGACCATATAGGTAAGAACTTTTGATTATAGTCCACCCCTAAATCCTGCTCTCCCTATGTTTAAATCCTCGTCTCCATCCTGAAGAACCCAAATCCAACAACGCCATAAGATTCAAAGCTTCTCCTACTTTCATCCGGACAAAGATGCCTCTTAAGTGGTAAGTTCCTAATCCACACTCTCACTCAGTTTATTTCTCCAACATTGTTCTGTCCAATCTCATTCCCCACTTTCTCTCTCTTAGGGTTTTGCAGTGGCAGCCCAGTCCTGGAAACACAGTCAACAGTCAAATCCTAGCAGAAGTTTCTCAGTGCGTTGAGACCTTTAATGGGGTTAAAGATGGTAGATGGAAAGTCACTCTCACTTACTACAAACCCATTTTTCGAGGTCCATCCCGAAACCCTTATCATCGTTTCCCTTATGTAACTTTATCAGATTTTTATCAAGTTCTAAACTTTTTTGACTTCATTGCATGTGTTTGATTTAATACTTGGAAATTTTGCAACTTGGTATCTTGGCAATGCTCAGCTGTTGGTGAAACTGGAAGATTTGTGTTTCATATATCATAATTTGGTATGCTGAATAGGTCTTTAATGATGAAATGGGGTTGATGAATAGAGTTTAAATTGTTATTTTGAGATATTAGTTTATAAAGAGTAATTTTGTTGTTTGGATGATTCTTTAGATCCCGCAATCCCTTCTGACATACCGCGGGATTTTATCGGGATGTTGCTGCCGGAACAACCTAACAAGTATTACTTTACTCTTCGAAGCCATCGGACAGTTGTTGAAGCTGATTTGTCAATACAGAATATAATGGAGAAGTTGCAATCTTACAAGTCAAGGGTGGTTCTTAATTTTGAGGTTTGGTCCTTGTTATGTTATTCTGTAGCTTAACTATGAAAGAGAGACATTGTTTAATGTGACTGCATGATATTAACGCTTACATGACACCACTGTGGGGATAATTTTGTTTTGTGGTTTTCTTGCCCGGTGGTACTCATTTTGCTTCTGCCTTCTGTTCATTTATTACACAGGGGTTCCAGTATCAACTTGGCGACTTCCAGTTGAGAGTGGGGAAAGTTGTTCCTAGTCATTCGGAGAGTTTGAGAGGGATTGTCATGGAGGTATTGAAAAATTCCATGTATTACTCTTTGCATGCACATGCATGTTGTGAAGTTTGCCATCATCATATTGACCTAGCTTTTTGAGTACTTCGAGCAACTTCAAGTTTGAAATTGGTTTAGAAGTGAATATAGGGCTGAAAAATATCCTGAAGGTTTTAGTTGAATGCTTGGAGGAACATTGTTAATCCATGCTCAATGAAAGGCCCAAAAAAAAAAAAAAAAAAAAGAAAATCAATGCTTGATGATAATTTGACTTATGATCTTATTTGCTGTTAATTGAAACCACACCTCACTTCATTATACCCTGTAGATTCACAAGCTAAAGAGGAAATAATAAGTTGAAGTGATTAATTGCAAATTTGTTGGATTGATATTGGGAGGCAAGTCAACTTGATAGTATTAATGATCTAACGCAAGCAACATGGCTACTTATATTGTGGTATTAACTAGTACTATGGGTCTGTTTGGATGATTTGTTTTTCATTTGTATTTGTATCTGTATCTGTATCGAAACTATATGTGTAAATATATTCAACTTGCATTTATATTTTATTTATTTGATCTTTTAATGAAAACTGTCAACTTTTTTTTATCTATATCCATTTTTTGATATACAATTTGTTAGAAAAAAGTTTGAAAAAAGTGTCCGCATTTGTCAGAAAAAGTTGAACAAACAGACCCTATAATGGTTGGCTTCTTGTTATGTCGGTGATTCGTTGATTTGTTTAAATGTGCTGTTATCCAATTTTTATACGGGCAAATGTTTTTTCCCCCCCTAAAAAAGAAAAATGCTTCTTCTTCTTCTTCTTCTTTTTTTAAATTTTTTTATTTCATTATTGATAATCAAGTATTTTGGTTTCAAAATGCAGGCCTCTTAGGAACAATAAATAGGAATATTACCTTATGAATATATGGCGATATCATTTTCATGTGGTCTCAACTAGGAAGAATTTGAATATAGCAATTATATGAGTATATTCTTTTTATTATTTTTTTGGCTATCTTATAAGGGTGTGATAAAATTCTTTAATTGTGTGGTGTCAATTGCTAGAATATTTATTTCTATGAAGAAGTTTGAGATAGACGTTCCAATTATGCCTCTTGGATCATTGTGTAAAGCAAAATTTTGTAATGCATTTAAGCATCCCATTACTAAGTTAACTCGGGCTGATTCATCAGTTTTTTATGTCATTGAGGGCGAACAATTTCAAAATGTGCTTTCTATTCATTAGATATTTAAGATCGCTAAGATTTTGTGATTTGTTGCTGAACTTATTCTGATTCCAAGATCTGATGGTATATGAATATTGACTTGATCCAAGATCCTTTATTGAATTGCTCACTCAATTGAGTATTTTCAATATTATGAGGATTGCTAAGATTTTATGATCTGCTGCTGAACTTATTATGATTCCAAGATTTCACAGTATAACATATCAATTTGATCCAAGATCTCTTATTGAATTGCTTATTCAACGAGCATTCTCAATATTATGCCTTGAAGAGGACTTGAACCTCTAGGCTCTTTATTCGTTTACCATTTCACCATTAAGGCATCGTGAAAGTGAATTGTATGCCATATATATAAGATTTATCCTTCTTTGTCTAAGACAATACCTCCATTTAAATTTTCTTTTAGTCTTAAGAGGATGAGTGCATATGACTGCTCAACATCTTCAGTCTTAGTTGATTTATATTTATAGCTATTTGTTCATATGTTGGATTTATAGGTTTTAAATAATAGTTCTATCTTTCAGAGCAGATATATGGGAGCTTGCATATCTATAAAGATGATCCATAAGAGTTGCACAGCCCGAACAGCTGGGCCTTCTATTCTAGCTGAACACTGCTGAAGAGAGAACCTAGTACAGATATCATAATGCCTTCTATTGTATATTCATCAAATAGATTTATTTCAGTTTTCATTTTGGAAGTTAAATCAGGACTTCTCTTAATTATTTCCTTGGTAGAAGGTTGATTACAATCAATAGATAGCTTGATTAAATTTGGTGCTATCTGATATATATTTTTAATGTCCTCAAATTTTGTTGTATAATTTTCAATTTGAGTTTGAGGATTGATGAATTCTTCTTCAGTATGAATTTAGATTTATTCTCATTTAAACATATTAAATACTAAATCTTTGATACTGAGAAACATTAGACATGCTCAACAACTCCATTGTTTTTGCAGGTGGAATATCTTCCTATTTCTTCTTTGGAAAAGTCCCAGCAAATTATGGAAGAATTTGTTGATATATGGCAAGAAGCCTTGTCAAAAAAGTCATTACCAGGTCACTTTATCCATACAAAACCAAACTTTTCAGAGTTTGGTCTTTCAGACCATTATAGTTCACAACACACAGCTGTACAATATGCTACTGTTATGGCCCAAATGATTGCATCTTCACAAGCACTGCCTGCAGTGAGAAACTAGGATTGGTGGATCACTTCTATACGCCACTCCCATGTGGGTCTAGTGTATGCTCGCCAATTTATGCCTAGTGAATGATGCTTTCTTATATCAGTTTACTCTTGTTTAGAGGCAGCAACTTGTGCTTAGAGACTGCCTATGTAAGTGAATACTCACTTTTTTATTCATCACCAGTATCCATCCTTTTCAAAATTCAATTGGCAGTCATCTTACACACAAACCTTCTATTGCAGTTATGCATGAAAAAGGGTATACCAATGGAAAAAATGCGTGCTCTTGATAGCGAACCAGACATCATACAGCTGCCCTACTGACTAGGCTAATGGTCATGTTTTATAAATGAAGTTATTTGGAAAATCTTATTCTTGTGCAGGTTGAATTATACCGGTTTTGTAAAACCCCAGGATGTCTAAAATACAAATGGTATCGTGCCAGAAGTTTTATGAAATTAATCATGATTCCTTGAGTATAAAATAAATTATAAATCCACTTAGAATTAATGGTAGCTTTTGGTGGATCACTTAAGTGGTATATGTGGTAAACCCAACACGATTTTGTAAGTCTATAATAAATTAGAAATGATAATTAGATTTAATCATGACTTCCTAATAAAGGACCCCGTGAAGTACAAACAGAACAGGAACTTTACATATGCACAGCTGAAGCATTGCTCACTTTCAGTTGTATTACAACTTTTACAAATTTATTGGTCCAATTAACAGTTAGACTAGCTAATTTAATTTCAATATTGAAGAACTGAATTAAAGGTTCGATGATGATGAGCTGCTTTCTCACTGTTGGATTTTTGCACTAGATATAATATGACGCAGTTAAATTTCTGTTTATTTAGTCATGAGTTCAAACCATTTATTCTATCGTATAAGGACCCATTTATTACAGGATAATTGAAGGGAAAAAGGGACATGGGGATTAAATATTGCATAAAAATCCCATATTATGTAGGCACGCCTGCCTTAAAGTCGATGAAGTGTCAGTTGAGCTCCATGCTGGGGTTGAAGAGTCATAACAGTAAAAGGTGCATGGATATAGGAAGGTGAGAGCTCAAAGCAGAGATGCTGCAGAACCATAGCCACAGCTACTTTAGCTTCTAATGTAGCGAAATTTTGGCCAATGCAGGTCCTTGATCCCCAGCCAATGGGGAAGAATACTGGCTGATTGTTTGATGCTTTTAATATGCCTTGTGAAAATCTCTCTGGCTTGAATTCTTCTGCATCGTTGTCCCATAGCTCGGTATTGTGATTGATAAGTAGTATAGGCAGTTTAAGATCCACTCCGGCCGGCAGGCGGATATTACCTATCTTGGTTTCTTTGTTAGTGTATAGGTATAGAGCAATAACAGGAGGATATAGCCTTAATACTTCATATAAAATCAGTCACCTGCAACATAATCCAAAAGAATCGAAGTACTCACACACAGATAAGTGAAAATGCAATAGAATTTGCTTCTCCATGCCTATGTTTTTGCTATTTTTCTCTACTCCATATTTCACTACCACAGAAAAATTTGGGAGGGAGGAGTAACTCACAATTTTCAGCTGGCTTATGGCTTCAAAATTTGGAGTATTTTTTCCCACGCACTCGGAAAACTTTGTCTCTTGCCTTCTCCTGCCATTCAGAGTGCATTGCCAGGAGAATTATGGTCCATGTAAGCCAGCTTGAAGTAGTTTCTTGTCCAGCAGTGTAAAATTGTTTGCATTCCTCCAAAATTTCTTCAATGGTCAAGCCGACGTCTTCTGTGATACTTGCCTGTTCTGTTGTGCTGCTTTCATCAACTGACTTCAGAAGCATACCTAATAGATCATCAACATTTGATTGTCCAATTCTCCTCATATGTTGCTTCTTTTTGAGGAGACCTTGTAGGATTGTTGTGATCTCCCTGTCAAGTTCCATTCTTCTTTGTTGGGAAAAATCTGTGAGTGAAAAAGAACGCTTGTTAGTTGATGTCATGTGCATAGGGAATTCTGATGAAAGTAAATCTTTCGTTTTCTGGAAAAGTTTATCATTGAGTCTGTTAATATCAAATATACGACTGCCTAGGAAGATGAGAACCTGAAGCCAGGAATATATATGGTCTGCATTGCTTCAACAACCAGTTTGATTAATTCCCTTTGAAGTTCAAACACCTTCTTCCCTTCTTCATAGTTGCTTCCAAATGCTGCCCGAGAAATCGCATCAGCAGTAAGTTTCTGCATTTCTAGCCAAACATCTAGTTCACAATTTCCTTGAGCAATAGTTTTCTCCCAGCATTCTATCATGTCAATGCAACATTGGGAGAATTGTACTGCCATCCCCTGTGAAAAAGTTTCCAAGTCTTGCAGTTCAATATGAAGCGAAAAAGTCCCTGATCTTCATTAACAGAAAAAAGGGAATAAAGTTGGTGGAATTTATGGAAGGTGATAGAAGAATTACCCTCAGTTTCTCAAGGTGGAAGACCGGATTCAATAATCGTCTGCGTTTACCCCATTTTCCACCCTCTAGAGTGGTCAATCCCTTTGTCAAAATGAGAATAGGAGGGTTTAGAGGTGGCTTTTGAAAGTGACCCTGCTTGTTAGCCAAAACTTGTTTCATCAGCCCTGGATCTGCGATGATCAGCCTTGGTGTTTTCCCAAACCAGCAAACTGATACTTTCCCTGGTTAACATAGACAAACATACAGGCTCTTAAATCAATATGCATAAATTGTAAAAGCAACAAACTATAGGCATTCATATAAAAACTAGATATAACACACACACTTCAAACTTGAAAAACTTAATGCTTGCATGGTTGCACCCCCGCAAACATGTAGGTCTCATTGCTTTTGGATGGAAGAATGCCAATTAGCTGATGTGGACCTCTCCGTCCAGATTTTTGTAAAAGAAGCAGTATGGGATGAAAATCCAATCCATTTGATTAATGCAATTAGAAATAAATGAAGTATTTGGTGAAAAATGAAACTCAAAACCCAATTATTTTTCCGATATTAAACTAAGTAGACGAGTTAGCATTCTTTTCATTTAGCTATCAGGCAATGAAGCAAGAATAGCCGATCTATATTTTTATCAGAGATAAAAGTATTATGCTTTTAAAGTTTGAGATGTCTGTATAATATCTAATGTTTATAAGGATGTCTTTGTAATAGCTTTTGCTAGACCTACCATACTCCTGCATATTTTTGAGGGCAAATGGATCGACCCGCTGGACGATTTCATGGTTTGAGAGGATAGGTTTCGACCATGCTTTTGTTGCTTGCTTCAAAACTCTTTCAACTCTCCAAATAACAGCTTGTGGGACGTTCCTTTTATTCCTTGGTTCTTTATATAGCTCTCTAGTTTCTTAGGTTTCCACCAAATGGATTGAAATATTTTCACAGTATAGCTCAATAGCGGTGCAAATAAAACAAAGGATAAGCATACATGCAAGATGAAGCTATTCATTTGGTTTCTTCTATGATTGGGACCAAAATAAACCGGTTGTGTTGAAGAATTATAGTTCATTTGACTACTGCTTGTTTAATTTATAATGTTCCTTAAGGGAGTAGTGTTTTATTTAATAAATCTTTTTGTTTGACTTAGGCATTATTAAAAGCTCGATGAATGTTCTTGGGAAAGAAGAAAACCTAGTTCTGCAATTTGTTGACTTGATTGTTCTCCAAGGAAATGGGAGGAAAGTTTGGCATCATCCGATAAAATTAGGAGCTTTTCTGAAAGAAATACCAATACGTGGTTCTACAATATATATGAATATATACTATTTAATTATTAAAAGCAAACCGAAAATCTTTGTTTGCATTCCCAGAAAATTCTATGGCCCCGTGATTTTAATGGGAATATATCGATCATGCAGATTTGATGATGCGAGATATATCATCCCTAAAATAAGAAACATATAACAAACATGAATAAAGCTATAGATTGCTAAAACTGTTCTAATATATAGTGACATAAATACTTATTATTATTATTATTATTATTATATTATTATTATTGGGTTAGGCTTCACTTCTCATACTTGAAATATTAGAACTTGGGGTAACAAAAAAAAAAAATTCAAATATGTCATTAAATAAACCAGTTTTTTGACGAAAGTTCATAACTGATTGTACTAGCATCTAAGGTATGATAGATAAATAGATAATTAGATAAATACAGGATATATTAGTTACTAAAAGATAAAAACAACATTTAAGGTATGACTAGCAAGAAATGATCAAGGTAATATTATTTGGATATGCTCTTCGAAGGCATAGAAAACGTAATACAATTTTGTGTAGATATACCTTTTTAATTTTTGAATATCGAAAATAACTTTTAAACTTTGATATATTGATAAAGGGTTAGCGTTGCCACTGATACTTACATTTTAATAAAATATACAATAAAGTACTGAACTTTGAAATTAATTAATTTAATACTTAAAATTTTTTTTTGCATGTTAACAATACTTTTGTTATATTAGTCAAAAACACCACGACGAGTGATAGTGTTAGCTAATTTGATGGAGATAACATTGACGTGCATGAAAAATTTTTATGTACTAAATTGATCAATTTCAATTGTATATTTTGTTAAAATTTAAGCACCAACCTATTGATAGATAACCCCACAAATTTCGACTTCGGTGTAGCAATATCACATTGAACTTATCAAAATTAAAGTTTAATAAATATATCCACACTAAAATCAAAGTTTAAGGGAGTTATTTGTAATTTCAAAAAATATACAATTGAGACGTTGATTATCAAGAAAATATCATAACACTAGAAGTAATAATATTAAAGGAAGGGTTAGAAGTCATCTGGTAATTTTAAAAGATTTACCTAAGGTCATAAGTGGCAATTATTAGTTTTCATTCTTGTATTGTTTGTAGATGGAAAGGAAAGATGTTGGGAATTGAGAAAGTGTGTTGGAAGTAGTATAATTAGTTAATAAATGTTTTAGGATTAGATGAATGATATACGAGTGATGTAAATGAACTTCGATGTAGAACAATAGTGATAAAACTAAGTTGAATTAATAGAAGTGCATATGATATGGTAACATTTGAAATTTCAGGTCAATGTAAGGTTTGAACCTCTAGAATTTAAGGTTGAAACTATAAGTATAAGATTTTTAACCATCTAAATGTCGAACAAGGAATTGATTTGGAGAGTATATGCAAGAAAGGTTTTCAACAGGAAAGATGTTAAATAGAGGCAAAATTTATGATAGACATTGCCAATAAGTTTGACTAATATTTTTGAAGTATATCATGTAGATGTGGACGAAATGTACCAAATCTGCACACTAAAAGTGGGGGTTATGGAGACATCGACTGAATAGTATTATAATCGATAGATATAATCATTTGAGAAAGCAAGCAAAGGAGTTTTGGAAATAGGCAAATATGGTGTAAGAAATTAGTAATTGAGTAGAAAACAACTTAAATGTCGAGAAGTAGATGAAAGCATGGGTTATGGAGTTGGAAATAAGGATTTAAAAGAGTTACAATAATCCATGTAACTTTCGAGGATGAAAGTTCCTTTTAGGAGGGAAGAGACGTAATATAAAAATAAATACATTATAGCGAATGACAAAGTTGTCATATGTTGATAAATAAGAGGGTTTTATGGTCAACTTTAATATGAATAATAATGATAAAAAAAAAACCTTTTCCTGTCCCTCGCCTAAAACATATGTCTTTCTCTAAGCAGTTTCACAAATAGACAAACCTTAAAACCTCTTTAAAGTTTGTATCTTGCCTCAAGGAAAATCAAAGGTCAAATATCTAGGTAAGTACTTTTCAATCTTTTGGTGACCTAAAGAGTTGTCTTTTTCGCGTTTTCTTATTGGTATTAGAGGGATTCGGTCTTTGGAAGAGAATTAGGAAGCCCTAAGTTCCATCTTTGGTGATTTTGGTGTTTTTGCTATTAAAGGAGGAAGGAATGTCTTTTGTGTTTAGGTAATGATGTTTTGTGTTTATATATATGTTTTGGGAGTTTGGTCTGGGTTAAAAATTAAGAAAAAGGGGGTTTCTTTTTTTTTTTTTTTTGATGTTTTGTTATGTTTTGATCGAGTAGGAGTATAGACAGAGATTATGGCCATGATATAGGCCATGATCCCCTTGGTTGTGACGGATTTAGGTCGATGACGGCCGTGACATAGGCCGTGATGGTCGTCATCGCCCACATCACGGTCGCGACAAGGGCCATGATGGCTATCATGTACCCCATAACGTGTGTGACGAGGGCATGATGTTGAAATTATCCCTTCCCGAGCCTATCACGCCTTCTATCACAGGTATATCAAGGGTGTTTTTCCCTTCCAGAGGCTATCATGCTCCCTATCACGGGCATGATTGACAAGTGAATTGTGTGGCTTTCTTCTTTCCTCGTTTTTGACCTTTTTAAACACCTTATGTCTTAGTTTATCTTTTATTACTTTTAAATCTAAGTAAGAAGGTGTGCTTGAACCTAGGATAGTTGTAGTTGTTGTAGGTTTAGGAGTTTAGATGACCTTAGGTGTATATTTACCTTTTGAAATAAGTTTTGAGCGAGTTTTTACTTGCGTTCAGGTGTCTTTGGTGTAACTAAGTAACAGTTCCAGATGTTGTATTAGGTACGTCCTTACCTTGTTTGTTGTTTGTGAATGTAGGCTTAGAAACTATAAATGAACTTACTGATATCTAACTTTAAAATTGATTGTTGCTTGTGTTTGGCTAGGTCTAGTGGATCGAGAGAATCGATACTACTAGGATAGTATCCTGATGATCTGTGTGTAGTGTTGTCCTAAGTGAAGTTATGCACAAAGATAATTCCAGTAGTTTATGAGTTGTACAAGTACAGTACCCAGGATGTGTGGCGAGTACCCAACACTGGTATATTTATAAGTATCTATATATATATTTTCTTTTCATGGGGTCATGAGTTACTTCGGGTTCATAACTAGGTGCAAATTATTCTAAAATGTGTTAATTGCCTAGCTAATTAAAGATAATAATCTGTAGTTATTGCATATATTGTCATGTTGCATGTGAAATTGTATGCTGTTTGCTCATGTGCATGTGCTTATAGTTGGCATACTAGCTTCGTGCTCATTCTTTTTATTTTTCGGGATTAGATGAAGAATCTATAGTGTTCGATCTGTTAGGGTGTGATGTATACGTGGGCCATGAGGATGAGGGTAGTGGAGATGATTTTCGGGCTGACTTTTAGATGAACAGATGGAACTATGAAGTAGAAATTCGTACATTATGATTTAGTTGAAGTTACGAGACTTTTTATATAATGTTTTTAAGTTTGATTTTGAGTTGGTGCTTGGTTTATGCTGACAGAGTTGTTTGGAAGTTTTTATTAATAATATCAATGTTTTAGAAGTTCTCCTTTAATGTGAGACATTGGAGTATATTATGTTATAAATTATGGTTTAGTGGAATCTGAGCCTTGGTATGTCCATCTCTAGTGAGGACATGTGGTGGGTTGATAATACTTTCAATTGCCTTAAGCCTAGCAGCATCCGGTTCAGATCCTTATCCTTGAGGTATCGAGTTTGATTCTCTGCGTTAGCATTGTATTGGCCTTATGTGGTCGCGTTGTAATAACCTTTGTAGTCCATCGAAAAAAAAATATTTTATTGATAAAAAGTTTAATAGTATAGTTAGAAAAACAAATTTCTAAGAAAACTTAGAAAATAAAACCTAGTAGAGTGTATCTTAAATTCATGATGACATCTTTTTAATAATTAGTATTTCCTGTGTTACACTTAGTGATATTCTCCAAGCCCTTTTCATGTATTACAAATACATTTATAGAGATAGATTTTTTTTAAATTGAAAAAAATGAATTATCGCTTTTTTATAAACAATTAACCCACATTTAATTGGTTTTGATAAATGCATGATTTGTATTTCTTCAATAGTATTGATGATAGATAAGAAGCATATGGCAATTTCTTATTTATTCATAATATTATTAAATGATCTAAGTAAATAATATAAATAAAATTATTAAAAAAATACATAAGTAAGGGGGGGAAAAAACACACATAACAAATGGGGAAAACAATCAAACTGCATTGTGTTGGCTTTTTTCGACTACCCTAAGCTAAGGGGTGGTTAGCCTTGGAAATCATGCAAATCCTTATATTGATTTGAATGACTTTAGGAATTGGTGATATTAGAGCTTGATCCTCTTGTGTTTTTTAAGGAATGATTTAGAGGGTGGAGTTTATCTTAAAGCACCAATATGTGTTTCTAGAGATTGTATATGAGTAAGTTTGGTGGTTGGGTTTTGATGAAATAGTGAACTTGCTAATTGAGCAAGTTAAGTTGCATAAAAAGAAATAGCAAAATCCAACAAGAGAAAGGACGAAGCTAGTTCAATTCTCCCAATTTTAAATATATCTTTGTTGTCAAACCCCAAAACTATCCCAGATTTTTTTTTTAATGTTGTGTAAGATGAATTGTGAAGCTCTAAATTTTATGAAAAACTTTGGTGGTTAGTGCTTATTAAGTTAATGTTAAAATGGTGTCACTAAATGTAACTTGTCTTAATATTCATAAGGATTAAACATGCAATCAAATGCAAAAAGAAGAAACAAATTCAATTGGATAACTTAATTCAACCAACACACCATGAAGGGAGGTGTTAACTTAATTCATGGAGTAACAAAGTGATTTTTTGTCATTGTGTGATGGATTAAGAGTCCTCTTATCATGAGAATGTTGCAGTGCCATAAAGGAGCTTATTTATCTTGACTTTGATGTAGTATGCTGTTTGCTATTGTTTGGGCTTGGAAGTTGATTTATGATGAGCTTCAAGAGAACAAACAGGCTTGGCTCTTAATCTTTAAAATGTTGTGTGTTTAGAAATAGTTGTGGTGGAGTTTACATGGTAGGGAAGCATATGATTGGTACATTAAGGCATTGGCTGAACTTGACGTGTTAGGGCATGGCTTAGGTTTAAAGCATGAAAATCAGGATACTAGGATGTTGCCTGAACCAAATATACGAAGATTTGGCTAAGGTTTAGAGTATAATAGCGAAGTAGGTCATTGTTTAAGTTTAAAGTATGAAGATTATGGTGCCAAGGTATCACATGATACTAAGATGTTACATAGGCTTCGAAGCATGAAAGCTATAATGCTAAGGTGTTAATTAGGCTTAAAGTGCATATATTGTTATGCAAGTTACCTTTCTTGGGCTTGAACACAAAGATTAAGATGTTAGAGTGTTTGTTGAGTTGAGTAGTAAAAGCTAAGATACCGGGGTATTGTTTAAGTTGAAGGCATGGAACTAAGGATGCTAGAGTATTGCTCGGGCTTGAAGAATCTATGTGCTAGATTTTCTTGGTCTTATATGATTTGTGATGCTAAACTGGACTTCTATTCTTAAGAGATGTATATGCACTCTGAATGTGGATCAAAGGGGTATATCTATCTCTTGGATGCGCAATGAAAAGTTGCTCGGGTAATGGGACCTTTGGTCTCAATGTCATTGGTCTTAATCTAATAGGGGAGGCTCTTGGTTGAATACTGCTAAGGGAGTCTTGGCCTTTAAGGAATGACCAGAGCTAGGTTTCTTTGTATTAAAGATCATACAATACTAGATGAGCTCTTAGAAGAGTGCGTAAATGTGTAATCTTAAAAGAATCTATGATGCCAGTAGATACTCTGTCTTCAAAGAATATATAATAATGACTGAATGAATGATCTCAAAATGAATGCATGATGGTTTTCCTCTTACAAGAAAGGACAATGTGACTAAATATTAACCCACTTTTTGGAGGGTTAGTTATAAGTCATCTTTCACCTTTATTGATTCAACATATGTGCTACCATGATAGACATTGCATATTAGAATATTATTGCAAACGTTGCCCGATCATAAGCTTTTCAAGTTGTACCTTAATGTTGATAATTTACTTCGAATTCTTGTATTTTTAGTAGAATAGTTCACTATTATGTGATATTTGACAAAATCTGGAGTTGATGCGCTCCTTCTTAGTAACTTAATGCTCGAATTCTAACAATATTATGTCTTTATCTTGCGACTATTGATCAAGGATGTGTGCCCTTAGACATTGGTATGGGTCGGGTGGATCCAAACCGACATTGGTGGATCATGGCCGTGGCCTGGCTTGGCCGTAGAGTCATGACCTACCAGCCAACCCCTTGGCTCGGTGGGTCAAAACTGGTTCAAGGCCCCGACCTGTTGACCCGGTGGGTATAGCGAGTTAAAAATAAAAAAAATAAAAAAAATACAAACAAAAAAATAAGAAATAAATATTTAAACTCATTTTAATGCGAATAGATAGTATTTTTTATGAAATTATTTTTTTCCTTTATTTGTTAAATTATGCTTTTTTAGTCTAAGTGTATGTACTCTAGAATAATTTTCCTATTCAAGTGTGCTTTCTTTAATAAATATTGTTTGTTTTGCACAAGTTTGTAATTTAAAATTCTCTATATGTCTATTGTATAATGATCCAATTATGTGTTTTTCTTATCAATTTAATTACAAAGATTTACGAAACTATTTTTTTTTTAAATCATTCACGGGTCAAAGGGCCACGAACTGGTGTTGAATTGCTGGTTTGAACCGGCCCAACCCTTCTTATCCACGCGCTGGTTCAGGTTCAACCTTGACCTGAAACGTGGCCCGAAGATTTTAGATCGATTCAATTTGATGCTCACCTCTATGTGCACTCACCTTCTTAGGTAGGGGAAGCCGGCAACTTCCATCAATTTATTTATTTTCCTTTCATATTCTTAGACTTTTTATTACTTATCAGGGCATGGCGATAAAAAAAAAAAAAAAAAATTCCAGTGATTAAGTAAGACTTTTACTTTGGGATCTATATGAATATGGGCGGCTCACTGGTTTTGATCCACTTGTTAAAACTTCAAGCTCATGCTTGTGCATGTGGAGATATTTGTCGTGTAAGAATGAAGTGTTTGATCAAAGAAAACATTTAACATAGGCGAATGAAAATTTTGCTGTAGAAAATCCTTTTCGATTTCAAATACCTTCATCGTCATTCTTTTTATTGTCCCCCCTCTCTAGCAAACACGAATTTTCTCTTCATGATCATCCTTTAAGGTTGCAATGTCAACAACATATACAGCACCTATAATTTTCTGACAATCATGATTTAAATCAAAACATGGGAGTGTATATTTTGCATATTTACATATACTGGAATTGATTATGATCAAGCTAAATTGACCAAATTAAGCTTGTGGGAAAAGCTTAAATCTATATAAAATTTGTAGCAATGAATGACTAACCCTCTCTTTCACTAATTGACAAATTTAGATGGTTGTTCCATGTACGTTTCTTCACAAAAATCACCTTAAAAGAATATATGTTTGTATTTAACTGACGAAATTGTAGGTAGTGAAAGCGAAACCAAAAGAATTGTCTTTCTTCACAAAAATCACCTTAAAAGAATATATGTTTGTATTTAACTGACGAAATTGTAGGTAGTGAAAGCGAAACCAAAAGAATTGTCAAAGTTACCTTAGCTATCAGGGAGAATGTATGTTGGACACCAACACCATAGATTTGATAGATAGAAATGGGTCAATTGAGATCATTATTAGCATGTATCAATAGAAAAATATTTAATTAAAATTCAAATTTTTTTTTTAAACTTTATTAATATGTATCAATAAAAAAAATATTTTATTAAATCAAAAAATATACTTTTCTAAATATTATAATTCTTTTAAAATTTTAACATATTATAATGTAAAATAAACTTATTCCAAACATTACGTATCCTCATTTAGTCACAAGGCCGCCTTTAGTCAAGGATATCATTATGTAAAGATTTTTGTGAAGAAAACTCCACTGGTCAAGATGCATTGGAATCGGACACTCCAGAAGATTATAGACACTAAGGGATGGACCACACGTTGAAATGCAGTCATTTAGACTTCAAAAGTGTACAGAAATTTCTGTAACCGGAGCATCCAAGCTTCCACCCGCCAAACATCCAAAGCATGAAAAAGGTGAATCAAATATCCACAATAAGTAATGAATTTTCGAATGTCTGGTTTGATATTGGATCTTTCTGAAATGATCCTTAATGGTAGATGAAAAGCACTAGTGATGGGTCCCAAAAAGGGGCAAAAAAAGCTTGGATCCTTACCAGCTTAGTTTGATATAGGTTCGGTAAAAAATATATTAGTATTACTAGAAGGTACTAATGTTTGGGATTAATTTCATTTAAGGTATCAATATTTCATATGGTTTAATATAAGTATTAAAGTTTTGTAAAGTGAATCAAATGAGGTATCAATATTTATAAAATTTATTTAAGGTATTATCATTATGATTAATTTTCAATTAAGTTTCTAAAATTGTTATTAATGGTCAATCATTTTTTATTGACTTTGCAAAACATTATTATCTCTTTTTAACCGCTTGAAATGTTGATACTTTAAATGAACTTATTCTCGAATGTTAATTTTTTTTAAACTACTTGAAATGTTGATACTTTAAAAGAACTTATCATTAGATATTGATACTTTTCAAAAGTATAGAAGTATCTTATCTTATTCTAATAGTATTCTTTTAAAATATTCCTAAATCATTGGTGCTTTAATTAGACATAGGCACGGTTTGATTCCAAACCAGAACCGGATCGGTTGGACGATTCTAGAACCTACTAAGGAACCATCGGTTTTCTGATTCCTAGACACTTCTAGGCCTAAAACCAGATGGAACCAGCGGTTCCAACCGGTTCCATTAAAAAAAAAAGAAAAGAATTATGTAAAAAAATTTAAAGAATTATATTAAATATATAATTATTAATATTTACATCATTTCATATGAATAATAAAATTTATTACCTATTTACAATATTTAATGTTTTATTATCAATAATACAAATGAACATAACTTAAAATTATAAATAATATAGTTTATATAAATTTCTCCTAAAAGCAAAATTCATTCTTTAATAACGTGGAACTATTTTTTGTATACAATTTTATTGTTATTCTTTAGAGTATTTTGTGATCTCATATCTCCAATTATAATTGATATTAGTTTTGTTTATATAAAAATATGCATTTTAATTTTTTTTAGAAATTTTGGCTAAATAATTTAATATTTTTAGATCCAATAATTAATTATTTTAAGTTTTAAAATTTATTTTATTAAAATATAAAATTTATTTTTTTACTTAAGAAAAAAATGGCTTTGTGGTTCTAAAACCGGAACCGAAAATCGACAGTACCATGGAACCGGATCGGACCCGTGAGAGACGATTATGGTACCGATTCTTTATTTTCAAACTTGAAGCCGGTGGTTCCGGCTCCGATTCAATTTGATTCTAAAACCGTGACGATGTCTAGCTTTAATCTTTTGGAGCATGATCATTTTTTACCGCTTCTATGTAAGATCACGGAATTTGGTGCTTTCTTCCCCCAACACCCCCCCCCCCCCCCCGGGGCCGGTCATAAAAAAATTGAGCTTGAGATGCATAAACAATGCACTCGTATAAAATGCCCACATTTTGTTACTCTTGCCATTTATAGCTCATTTGCTAAAGAAAGAACATTCAAATTTCACCTGGAGGCTGGAACTAGTTATTTTGGAAATTTTGGTATGTGAGTTAAAATGGTATTGCATTAAAATTACCGCTTGAATTTATACGCGTTTTTAAATTTTATACCTAAAATTTAAATTTGATATTTATCATAACTAACTGATATTTTGCTTATCAAATTTTATCCCTGGAGTTTAAATCTATTGAATTATGTTTTATTGAACTCGTAAAATTTGTCACGTTTATTCGATGGTGCGGTAAATACTAATTGACTAAAGTGTACAAGTAGGAGGTGAAAATAGTAAATAAGACAAATAAAAGTTTGAGTAGATGTAAAATTTTGCAATTTTAAATTTCAAATGTGAAAAATATAAAGAAAAAACTAGATGTTGATTTTGACATCATCACTCAATTGAATACTTAATACCTATAAATAAGAATAGAAAATCAACAAAATTTATGGCCTTTTTGCCCTTTTTTTTTTTCCATTCAAATGATAGAAGATTGATGCAAGATACACACAAATTTGATTCTTATATACTATGTGTATATATATATGATGAGTAAATATCAATATTTTTTAATAAGTAATCATATTCATATATTATTTTTTTGCCGACATATTCATATATCATTGATGATAGACATCCTTCCAAGCCTGTTCGGATCTTCTAAATGGGGATCTGGAACCACCCCGCCTTCGTGGCAGGGTGAGTCAGATCCATGGACTTGCTAGCTTATGGATTGAGTCTTATAGGTTCAATCCTTATAAAAAAATATAAATTTTGTTGTAGGTCTGGTTTTTTTTTGAAGCTACAGACCCTTTAGACCAGCTGGTTTGATTAAGTTCTCGAGGTGGACCCGAATAGACCTATCATTCCAATGGGGTAGTTCAAGCAAGAACCTACCATGATTGGTTCTTCTCGGATCTCGGTTTAAATCCGATCCAAACAAATATTTAATTGATAATAATTATTCATTTTCATACGTTCAAATGTTATTGGTTAGCTATTGAATATTAAACATATATTGATCTTCAAACTTCTTGCATTATCCGGGGGGCGCCGTGGAAATTAACTTTGTAACTATTATGATGCACAAACAACCATGGCCCACGCATGAATCTTCAACCTATTACGATGATACATTTGGATGGTAAAACCTAAAAATATCATCATCTACGGTCAAACTAAAACTATATTACCTTGGCATATTGGTCACACGTGTCTATGTTAATGGAGCAAAGGACACAGAAAAGTTAGAAAAGTTTTCCTGGATTCTGTCTGTTCATAAAGGTTTTTCTATCAAACCCAATTTTTTCAAAATAATCTCACAGCTTTTCGGATCTTGAATTTCACACGATCTATTTTTGTTTTATTAATATTTAATATAATGCTCTGATTAAAACGATGTTTCTTATATCACTGAAAGGGGAGAAAATACATCCATTTTATACCCAGTACATCGGTTGAAAGAAAAGCAATCTACATGTTATATAAGTGTGTAAATTATAGGATAATTGTTTTAGAAAATACTCATTATTTTTTATTAATATGCATGTTAAAATTTATTTTATGCTTAAACACTACTGCATGATCACTTGGGTTGAATGACAAAATTATTCCCTTCTTGTTTCTCATGAAGTTATTATTATGGTGTTTAATTGTATTTTACACCGTGGATAACAATTATTCATAAATTGTATTATGTAAAATAACATACAGCAATTTATATCTCTATTCTATAAATTGTTATTTAATAATTTATTTTATCATATTTACTAGACTTATGTCTACAATACAATAAATGTTTACTTTTATAACAAGAGTATAATAGATCTTTTATTCTTATTCTAATATATTTTATTTATATCGACTAAATATTGTAGTAGTAATATAATAGCTATTATACTTTTATTATATTCCTATTGAATATCAATTTAATTCCTCTTTATTTCATAAGGAATTATACATTTCTATTAGTAATGAACAATTTTCTCAAAGGTTATATTTCCAAAAATGGAATAGTTATAACAGAAAGGTCGTATACCTGTTTTTGAAAGAAAGGAACATATTAAGTAGTATTATAACATATAATATAATATAGAGAATGTATATTTAGTCAAGACATATATTTATGATAGAAAGTCCGTAACATTCTGGTATCCGTCACATTAAATTTATCTTTAATAGAACCAACAAAAACATGCATCTTGATGTAGATATTTCGAAATTGAAGTATGCACTTTAAATGTTTGGAATTATTCGAATAAAATATATTATAGTGAATGAAACGTAGACCTACTCCGAGTTGAACCATTGGCAGACAACTAATTTCCTCTGTTCCCATGCTTGCCGACTCTGGGCCAGCACCAAGATTGATGGGAAAAACAACCTTTTTTTTTTTTTTTTTTTTTAATGATTTCCTGTAGATTATATATATATATATATATATATATATATTTGATTCGAAATAAAAAATGTTATGGATTTGAAGAAAGCAGTAAGATTTTCCAGAAAAAAAAATTTTTCTATGGTATTCTCATTAATGGATCTAGCTATCTTGTATCCTTATATAAGAACTATGGTAGTTAAGGATAGAAAGGGAAGGGATATATATATATATATAATATCTAAGACACCAAAAGAGAGTTATTTAAAAAATAGCAAATTTTATTAATTTTTATTTGCACTAGTCAATTAATTAGATACCATCATTAGATCAAGTCTGGCCTTAATAATCCTCTTATGGCCACATTTGTCCTACTTCTTTAAATATCTTCTTTTATTTGTTTTTTAATCATAAACACTGACATTGAATGTACAGATTTTTCTTTCCCCTTAGCGTTGCCGTAATACTTTTTTTCTCCATGGTGTGATGCCATTATTAATCTTATAATATTGTAGAGTCTGCGAATCATTTGTGGTTTACAATTTACTTTTATCTTCTTACAACGTCTTAATTTCGTGCCGGAATTAAAGAATAGAGCCAAGATATTTAATAGCATACATCCAGAAGGTTCAATAATTTCCTTCAAGAATAACAGAATTTATTCCTAGCAACTTTTAGAGCGTGACTAATATCGCAGTCCAAAGAAAAGCATTAGCGTAATGCACTACATGAATTAATTAATGATATATAGATATTAATAATTTTTTATATAGATAATTTTACAAAAATTATATATTATTCCCACCGCTTCTTTGTACTTATCCACCTCTCTCTTGGATACATAGATATCATGCTCATTAATTTTTTTTTTCCCGATCAAATAAGGTAACATAGATGGTTAGGGAGAGTGGCATCAATACCTATTCTCTCCTACTAAAAGCTTATCTTATATATAGAGGTGGTCTACTATACCGGGTCCATCAAATGTTCTCCTTTCGATAGAATGTTCCGACTCTTAAATGATTATGAAAATTGTAGAGGGATGGGTCCGTTTGTAGTAGTCACGTGAATGTAGTATACATCTAGTACCATACGTGGTTTAGGAGTGTAATCCCCAAAAATTTTCATGCTAGTATACAACAAGAAAATGTGAATTACATAGTGAACCTACGATCCAATAAAAACTCTAGAATGAATCTATGAGTAGTAGAGAACCTATTTATGGTTTAATAACTTGAATATAAATTTTTTTGGCCCTAATTGATATCAAAAACAAGATTCGTAACTTGAGCCAATAACTCGACATGAGAACAAAAACAGATCCATAACTTTAAATATGAACCTCAAATAAAAATTTTGGTTCCCACCATCAAGCTTATTAGGGAATCCTGCGTACATTAAGACTGAAACCCTAATTTAACCTATTGGGCTTAGAAAACTTTAATCCCGTAAGGTAAAACTCAAAAAAATGCTTAATCACGTAAACTTTAAACTCAAAATTTGAATTTATAGATAACCTAGAGATTTTGTAGAAGCTATAGGTAAAATTTTTAAGATAAAATCCCTACATAATTGATATATAAATACGTGTATAGCCTAATAAAATACTTGGAATTTAGATAAAATATAAGATAACTATAAACCTAATTAATCTAAGCTCATCACGGTGGGAAACTTCAGCTGGGACTTTGGCTGCTGCATTTGGAGAAGAAACATGCTAGTTGCCTTAAGAATTTGTATCCAATTGTCCTCAAAGTCAAATGAAAAAGACTTGTAAACTAATGGGAAACATCCAAATAAGCTAAAGCATTAAATGAATAAGATACTAATATAAGACAACATGCTAAACCAATGTGAATTTCTTCTCTAATTCCCATCGATGCAGCTGCTATAGAGGAGACAAACAACATACAAAATTGCAGTACACACACTTTACCGTACAAAGCTTAAGTAGAGTAGGAAAAACAAGCCCACAAAGGTTGAAAATTCGACCAAATAAGCTCCAATAAAAACTCCCTAAATAGACACATAGATAGTTGAATATTGACTCATGAAATCTGCAAATTTGGACATAAATACACCGACTTTGGAGCTCTAGAATTTCAGATGAAAACAGCTCCCTACAGCTACCATTTTTCACTACCAAACAACCCAACTCGCAGTTCATTACAACTCTTGTTTGGTATATATAAAATAGGTAGTAATTAGCTATCAAACAAGTTTATTTACTTCCCATCATTTTAATTAGAAAATCAGACCAAAAACTAAAATGAACAGCCCTCTTCTTCTCCAATAAAACACCACCATGACAGACCTCCAAGGAAAAACGAAAATGGAGCACAAAAGCCTTTGTTTTTGCTATATTAATCCATCATGTAAACTTCACTCCTCAACAACACAAAACACAACAAACAAACCATCTCCCTCTCCACAAATAACAGTAAGGAACAAAATAAAACAACCTCTGTTTCCTCTAAGCTCTACCGTGAATCATCAAAAAGACATAAAGGCTCTAGGAATCAACAACTAGAGGTAAGGATGGTGTTGGTTTAGCTAATTTATTTCTAAACTTACAACTACTCATTTTCCTACCTCCTAAATAGGGTTTGATTCACAAAAAAAGGAAGGTTTGTCCACACCATTTCCACTCCATCAAGGTGATCCTCATCCTATTTTAGAGCTTATATTTCAACTATGTAGAAACTATAAAATTCAATAGGTAGAATTACTTATATAGATCATATAATGTTCGGTTTATATGTATATGTAAATATAGCTAGTTGAGAAGTAGAGTTATGGTTGTGTTGATGATTCTTGGCTATTTAGGAATATGAAAACATCAACTTGAGAATTTAGGATAATGAGCTTTAAAATTTGATTCTTAAAAGAAAAGAATGAAACCATGTTTAAGCCAAAACAAACCTAACTTAAAAATTTGCCAAATGCATCTAAGACACAGTATTGAAGAAGAAACTTAATAAAAGAAAACTTAGAAAAATAACAAGATACTCAACATTACAGGTCTAATATGAACCAACTCTTTAAATTAAGAACAATTGAAAAAAAAATCATCCTTCCCTTCAGCATTGACCATGTAGGAGGAGGGGCAAAAAGAACAACACAATTCCCTTCTGTCAGCACAACCCTTGTAGCCCCTAGTGCTGCCTTTAAAACCCTCCATCTTCCTTTTTATTCGCCACGAAACCAAATTAAACTTTTGGAAATATATCCTCAATATCATGGTTTCATGTTTACGTTAAAATATATATTTATTTTATTAAAATCAACAAGATTTAATATACATATTTAACTCCTTGAGTCAACCAATATATTAGAAAAATAATTACAGAATATATACTAAAATGAAACCCTAAAATAATGAGAATTTCAAACTTATAAATACAGATAAGGTTGACAAACGAAGAAATAATAATGAAAAATCCACTATCAGTATAGACACTAATGGATGAAAGACTAAGAACAATGAAAATGCGCTAAATGGAAATATAAATATTAATTAAAATCAAGACAAGAAAAATAAAAATAAATATTAAATGATAAATATCATTATTAGAGGATCATCACCTTCAAGATCAATATAAAGGATAATATAAGACATCTTGTAAACTCTAGAAATTTTTCACATTAGTACACGACTCTAAAATAGAATGTATGAACTAGTTAGTAAACTTAGAATCTAATAAAAACCTAAGAATAAATCAATGACTTGAATTTGGCTAGATTAGGATCTAAAAGCCAAATAAAGAACTTATTTGATCCTAATTGATACCTAAAACGAGATTTCGTATCTTGAACTGATAATTTAAGATATGATTAAAGAAAACTCAAATTTTTAAAACCCTGAAACTTGTCTTACAAATAGATTAAATAGAAAAATATAAGTATAGAGATTAAATGACCACTATTGAACTTAACAATGATTTGAGATTAAAACAATGAGTAGTAATGAGTTTATACATGGATTTAAACCTTAAATTTAAGATTCCTAGATAGTATTAAACAATACTAATAAGATTTCATAGTAGATATAAAAAAACCAAAGATATATAGATAACTTAGCTTATATATCAAAAGCGATATCGAGTAGTTAACCAACTACGTTTATAGATAAGAAACGATAATCTAAAAATAAACCGTTAGGATTATAAATATGTAATAAAAACATAAAAAATTGTATAACTAAAGATCTAGACTTTTAAATAAATAATTGAATCACACCATTGTTCTAACTAGGGTTTTCTTAAGCTATTGGAGCCTAAAACAAAAATTGACCTAATAAGCTTAGAAAACCTTAATCGCGGGAGATAAAATTTTAAAAATAATAAATCATGTAAATTTAAAACTTAAATTTGTATTGTTTGATAATCTAAGATTTTGTAGAATTTAATAAAAATATTTTTGTACAAAAACTCTCAAATATTAACTATTTTGTACCTGTTTAACTTATTAAACTATCCTAAAACTAAGATAATTAACTAAATAAATATTATTATATATTATCTTCTCAAATTTTCGATGCAAATGGGAGAAATTGGGGTTGAGGATTCTCAAAAATATGCACAGCCGATTTCTTCATTCTTTTGTCTACAAAGTGATCAATTTTGTCAACAAAATCAACTTAAACACCAATCAAACTTTGCCAACTCATCTCCTCATTAATGACAGCAAAACAAATGGAGGAAACAGTAATCAAATGAGGAACAATCGGACCAAAAATCAGAAGGCAACGTCTTCTTCTTTCCTCTCTCTCTCTATATATATATATGTTAAGAGCTCTTGATGAACAAGTAAACAACCTCCACTTTCTCTCGAAATTTTCAGATCAAAACAACACCTAATCAGTAGCTAAAACAACCTAAAAATAGAAATCAAATCGCTCTAAACAGCCTAGTTCGAATCAAAGGAAAAAATAGGATGAAAAACGCTTGAATTGATCACGAGGTAAGTTGATGTAATTCGACTTGTTATTTGTTAAAAACAAGGATTGAAGCTAACTTCTGATGATCATAGGATCATTACCAACCTAAGAACAAGCTTCAAATTCCACCGAACAAGCTTAAGCAAGGTAAAATTCGAAAACCCTAGTTGTACCTTTTCTAGATTCGAAAATTTAAGATTACATACTTGTAGATGCATTAGGAGTTGATGTATGTATATATACATGCTATAGAAGCACTTAGGAATGGTTTGAGAATATTCATGATGTAGAAAATTGAAGAAATATGAACTATTTCATCGGAGAAGATGATGAACAGTACCAACACTGTCCATAAGCCGGCAGTGTAAATGTTGAACGCCGGCGGCTTACGAGGGTAGGCCGGCGGTGTAGAGACGGCTTACATTGGAACAGAAGCTACGTAAAACTTATTTTCACGTAACATGAACGACGTGGCTAATTAGGATTATACGCCGGCAGCGTATAGTCCGGTGTACGAAGGAAAGTTGATGGCTTACAAGCCAGCGCAAATGATATGAAATAAAATATAAAACATAAGAACACCGGCATCTCGGTTTCTATGCCGGCGGCGTAGGAGCCGGCGTACAAATCTGTTTTTTTATGTAAAATCTGTATTTCACGGACAAATATTTATATAATAATTATAATCATATTATATATTTATATATATGTTAATATAGAATTTACTAAGTAGAAAAATAAATACAATTATTTAGAAAAATAATATTTAATACTTGATAGCTTCTAAAACCCTATAATTCTAGGAAAATATTAAGTGTTAATAACAACTATAATTGTCAAATATTTATTTTATGTCGACAAAATAGGTAAGAATGGAAATTGAAATGAGCTAAATTTACGAATAATATGACTTCTAAAAATGACAAAATAATTATGTGAAACAGATTAGGAGAAACACGACAACACTAAGCAATAATAAACAATTATGATTTACTATAATGAGTCAGGTATAGAGTAACATAAAATTAGTATTAATAATTGTAAAAACTTAATAAATATCAATTTTTCAAATACCAGATATATGTATATAAATATCTAGTAAGACTAAGGCAAGCAACTTGAAAATAAAGATTAATTGATAATTGTTTTTATAAGACCCTTAAAGAACCAAAATAAGTAATAGAAACTGAGCCAAATATCAATTTAGGACACTAGACACATATAGGAGTTTAGTTATATAATCTGTATTATATTGATGAATATTTTATTCATCTCAATAGGTAACTTTGATACCATAGAGGATCTTCCAGTAGATTACTACGATTATGTCACCATGAGAAGGTGAGTAATTCAGTCATATTATATTTTTTTGTGCTTGTAATTAGCTGAAAATATAGTGCAAAGATAATAATAATATGAATATTTTGATGGAAATGTGTTGTGATCTGATTTTATGATTGCTAATCTATGATTACAAAAGTGATAGTACAATGATATGATGATATGAAGTAGTATGATGATGATTGTGTGTAATGTATGATTACCATGAAATTGAATAAGAACTATTGATTTATTGAAATAACTTGGTCATGCATTGTACTTACTGCATTCTTATACATACAAACGGGTGATAGCCTGTTACGTATTAATATTTCGGTTCTCTGTTAATACTTAGTTTTTCTAAAGTGTTAGTTCTTCCAAGGTTTTCTTTGTTCCATTGGTTCTACGGGAACTAAGTGGCAATAAAGAATGCCGCCTATAGTATCGCTTTGAAATGATTAATACTTAGGGAGTTTTTAAGGATGGATACAGGAAATGGTCAGTTAAAATTGTTATTAAATTTAAAGTGATAACCTCAAGATGAAAAATCGTTGATTTTCCTATAAACTTAGTCTCTCTTGGGCAAGTGGGTCATAAAGTAAACGTTCTTTAACCCTAAAAAGGGGGCGTAAATCTTTTTCCTGTTTATATTTTAGATCATCCAAGCTTGTATTTGAGCATATGTTTGAGTGATTGCATTACATACGATTTGTTAATAACTTGTTTGATGTGTAATATATCTGGTTATTCACTGAGCCGTGGTTTCGCTCATACTCCAATAGTCTTTTCAGGTTTACACTTCGACCCTGGTTAGTTACTTCCAGAAACATGGCTTTGGTAAGGGCTTAAAAGCTGGAAGCCTATGATTGTACTTGGGATTAATGGTTATTTTCCTAGAATGAATTAGCTAGTGTTATCTTATTAGTTATGTATGTAGAAAATTACAAAAACACTACATGGTTTGTAATAATCTGTGATACTTTATGATTAAGATAGCAGTTATTTACTAATTTATTTCTTACATTTATTTATCAGTTCTTATCAAAGTAACTAAAAGATCCTGTTATTTTGGGAAACATATCACTCTCCGAAGGTAATCTAGTGATAGTATTCAGGTGTGACTTGTTTACTTCTACTAGGGTACCCTCGGGGTGTGGTACATCTAGGTACTCATAGGAATTCAATTATCTAATTTTATGCCTCATTGATGAATAATTTTATTCATCTCAATAGGTGACTTTTGTAAACCCCTAATTTTTAGGGTAATTTCAAGCTTAAACTCTATGCCAGAAAGTCAATCGAAGACCCTAAGTCAACAAATCCCTAGGAAACCCTAGCAGTTTAGATCTGGCAACCTCGTATTCTTAAACCAAGAAGTCGAAATATGAGTGGAGAGTCTAGATTGGTTTGTAATAATATTATGATGCTTAAAAATATCAAATTAGTAAATTTTCGACCTATTTCGAACCCGATCAGATACAGACTTTGAAAAGCGTGTGCCGAGGCATGAGATACTAAAAATATGTTATTAGTACCGTTAGACTCATAATTTTATAAGATTTTCAAAAATATCAGTTATATAATTTTTCGGGTTATAAAAGTTACAATTATAGCATTTTTATCGTATTTTCATTACTACCAGTAATTTAATTGTCTAATCTACTTTTTGATTTCTAATCACACTATTCACAAGTACAATAACCCATACCTTATTCTTATATCCTTACAACCTATTCTTACAATATTACATCATTTTCCTTACATTTACATTTCCAATACATTTTATTACATAAATTACTTTTAAATTTAAATTTATTACGCAAAGCAAATATCAAACATCCCTCTCTCTCTTCCTTTATAAAACCGGCGTGCCTCTCTACCCAACACAACCCACCCACCCCCCACCCCCCCCCGCCCTATTTGTTTTATTTTTCTTTTTTTATTTTAATCACACAAACCTTAATCCTATTCTCTATATAAACTACTTTATGCCTTCACCATTTCATTTTTTTTCTTCATTTTCACTTTTGGAAAATTTTACAAAACTCTCTCTTTTCTCCCTCCCTTTGCCGTGACATCCTCTCCCCCATACACACACACACACACACACATATTTCTTCTTCATGTTTTCTTATTCCAAACCATTAATAGGCAATAGATCTATACTTTACCCAATTAAAAACATGTAATGGCAAGATCATACATGTGTGATTTCGCTCAAAATCCCCGTGAGCTTTATGCTAGAGATGTAAAGATACTTAAACATGAGATTCTTACCATTACAATGTTATAGATATTGTTATTTAAGTTGTTTTTCTATTATTTTGCTTTATTATTGTTTTATGTTGTTAATATTGATGTTTTGTGCATATATTCAGTATTTAACCTCATCTACATAATGATCATAGTGCATTTGCATTTATGACTTGCATAATAAACTAGATCTAGTTGTTTTGAGTACACAAATGCCTTAGCTTTTTGTTTTATGTACATAAAGGACTTACAGTAGCATGATAATAGTGGGAAAATGTTAGAAAGTCTAAGATCTATTTTAGTTTTCACAAAAATAATTTTTGGAAATTTGAATCTAAAAAGAACCCTATATAGAAAAGCTATTTTTCAACTTCAAAATGAGTATTTTACATTAAATATGAAGGGCTTAGGGAATAGGTAACATAAATGAATAATGAGTAAAGCCTAGATCTACTAAGAGATATTTTCAAAACAAGAAAAGTTTACAAAAGTTATGTTAGCATTATGTTTCAACTCCAACAACAAACTTAAAATTCGTAATAAGGAGAGCTTGATACGTGAACACCCATTTTTCAATCCCAAAACAGGATTTTTATTAAAGAAATGAAAACCTTAAGGGGTAGGTTTGATTATGAATTGATTTTAAAAAGATTAAATAAAATTTACACAAGAAACAATCTCAAACATAAATTTCCAAATTCGGATTTAAAAAGGACCTCTATTTAAACACCTATTCCAAATGCCAAAATGAGGATTTTAATGGAAAAATAGAAGTCCTAGGGAATACATGTAATAAATACCTAATTTTGACAATGATAAATGAAATTTATCAAAGTATAATCCTAAAACAAGGAAATGTTTCAAAGTATAGATTAAAAAAGGTTTCCATTCCTTAAAATTTTGGAAAATTCGTAACTAGGTAAACTTCCTATTTAAACATCTATTTTCCAACTCTAAAATGAAGAATTTTATTAAAATAATGAAGGCGATAGGCATATAGGTCATTAAGGTTGAGTTTTGATAAAAGCAAGTGTGATTTTGCAAGGAATAAAACTGGTTTCCTTAAGTCTAGTAATTTCAAAAGTTTTATGAAGCAAAAGTTTTCTAAAAGAATTCTTGATATCAAATATCATTGAGATATACATATAGATAGCTCATCTCATGACATTCATGATAATAACTTGTAGGTGATGCTTGTACATATAATGCACTTAGTAGAAACAAAGTTAGGAAAATAGTGTCTTACACATCTCATGGAGCATTGTCTAAGTACATGAAGAAATAGATTGACCAACACCCATTAATCATGCATGATATTGAGTCATTTATGTATATAAAAGAGTCTTTCAAGACATAATGATAGTTAAGCATCTATCAAAGCTTTGGAATGATGCTTGGATTGAAATTAGAAATTGATTTGTGGGTTGAGAATCTTGTATAGCATTCTGCACCTTACTGTTCATAGACTAAACAACTTTATTTGATGGAAATAACTTTAGAAATAGATAGCTCTCGTCGAATAGGTAGAAATCGGTATATAATATGAGAGTTTCTGAGTTAAAATGACCAAGTTATGGCCGTTTTACGTTGAAATATCCTTTTATGTGAACTTTGACGAACTTGCTAGAATAGAATTTATAAGTTCATTCAACTCCATAGAAATACTCATTGAAGTTATTTCTTTTGATCAGGAGACTTGGGAGACGGACTAGACCTTCCTGAGGACTATTACGGTTAAGTGGATTTTCGCACTATGGCAAAGTGAGTTCACCATCTTTAAATTACATCTCTTGATTGTGTTTGTAATAATAGTGGCATTAGAAATAGGACAAGATAAAAATTGAAATGTGCATGTGGATTCTGTTTGATTGAATTGATGATAAGAATATCGAAATGGGAATTATTATAAATATTTGTATGATTTAGTGTAGAATTGAAGTGTATGAAATATCTATGATCGCCTATAATTTGCTTAAATAATATGCTATGATCTTATAATTAAATTGACCATGCATACCATATATTGAGTCACATTACATTTGTTATTATACCTTTATGGAAGACGGCATAATAGCTAGGCAACGAGTGGGCCTGAAAACTTGAATGTTGGCATCAATGGCTTGAATTAAAATGGAAGTGGTATAGGTACTTGAATTAACTACATAAACAGTGAGTGGTTGGGCACCCGAATTAACCACTATATAAATGAGAAAAAATGAAATCTATGGTCGTATGGGCCTGAAACACCTAACCCCGAATGGAGGGCAAAAATCTATTCAACATAGGACTCCCGGAAAGTCTTATGTATTGTATGCCTATGTGCTTGTGCATTTCATATGATGGTTAATATAACTTGCTTGCCCAATTGTTTGATGAAGTATTTAATTTGGATGTAGAACTCACTAAGCTCGTAAGCTTACACCCCTATAGTTTCCTGTTGCAGTACAATTATTTATGGCTATCTCCGAGAGGCTACTTTTTGCAGGTATATTTTTTTGCTTTCCACAGGTATATCTTTTGGAATTTAAGGAGCTTTTTGAAAAAGTCGGGACCTAGATATTAGGCATAGACTTCTAGTTAAATCTCCTTAATCTTATTATATGTTATTGTAAGAGATTTTGTGGACCTAAGGACTCTTAATATTTTGACGAGGGTATGCCCCTGGGATCTTTGTAATAGATTAATCTGATTAAAACTGTTATGATTTATATTCTTATTGCTACGTATGCTTTTTTAAGCTATTTCGATTCAAAGTAAGGTCCCCTACATGGTTAACATAAGCCTTACACCCGGTGTCTAAACTCATGGGATGACTAAGGATGTCATACTTGAGTTTAAATATCGAATGTGGCAGATTGTCGTGTATAAGGTTCCCTTTGGGGCGTGACAACTTTAGTACTATTGAGGATTTCCTTGTTGATTACTACGATTGACAGTATAAACAGGTAAGTGACTCATACTTTTTACTGAGGTTGTAAGTGAGTCAAGATAGCTCGTGAATTACTCGAGTTTGACTCGGTAAAAGCTCGAATTTGACTCGCCTACAATTGAGTTGAACTTGAGTTCGAGCTACTCGAGTAGTTATCGAGTTCAAGTTTGAGTTTTAAAATATTTAGCTCGATGAGATCACAAGCTTAATTGAGTATTAAATCGAGTCGAGTTCGAGCTTAAAAATTAAAGCTCGATTGAGTTCAAGTTTTAAGTTTTTTATTCGAGTCGACTTCGAGCTGGTACTGTATTAACTTGATTCGACTTGTTTATAGCCCTACTTATTACATTGTTTATGCTTATAGCTCAACTGTATTTATAATAAAAAGATAATAACAGAATTGCTATATGGGTTTATGGGCATTGTATCCTGTATGAATTTATTGGTTTCTAAGCTACACTAATAACGGTGATAATAGAATTCCTTGGGAACTCATTGCTTGTATAGCATGATGATTGTTTGTACAATGATTGAACGCCATGAACTTAAATGAAAACTATTGGTGACATAAATGAAATGGATACACATTATATAATTTGCATATATTGCATTATAAAAGAGTGATAGAATATTACGTGTATTTTGGTTTTCCGATAATGCTTGGTTTTTTTAGTCAAAAGGCTATTAGTTCTATGCAAGATTATCTTTATTCTGTCGGTTCCATAGGAACTAACTGGTAAATGAAAGATGCCGCCTATAGTATCACTTTGAAAGGACTAACATTTAGTAGAGTTTCTAAGGCTTGGAAATAGGAAATGAGTGTTAAGACGTGTTTAATATAAAGAGTAATTAAAGTAAGGATTGTTGTTTTCCTGTATGCTTAGTCTCTCTTAGGTAGATGGGTCATAGACAAGGATTTCCTTCAACCTCGATTAAAGGCGTAAATCTCCATCCTATTTGGATTTTAGGTTATCCAAGCTTGTAATTATGCATATTTTATGGTTATTCACTGAGCTCATGGTTTATACTCACGCTCCTATAGTCCTTATAGGTTAATTCTTTGATCTTGGTTAGTAGCTTCTTGGAGTTTAGCCCTGGTAAGGTTTTGAAGCTGAAAGAATTTTGGATTAAAAGGGATAGTATTATCTAGTGTTATGTATCAGTTGATATATAAGCATCATTTTTGATATTTTGAGGACTTTACTTAAAGTTATGGTATGTAATATCTTATTATTTAGACAGTATTTAGAAAGTTCTATTTATGGTATTGTATTTTTATATGTATTCATCATTCTTATCACTGCAACCATTGAGATCTTGTTTTGTTAAATTATGTCATTTTCCAAGGTAATCAAATATTAACATGCATACATGATTCTTTCTGATGTTCCCTCAAAATTTTCTAAATATAAGTTTTAGACATCAGATAGTATCATAATATATATGTTACTACTAGGGTACCTTTGGGGTGTGACAAGAAGGAGTGAAGTGCAACAATACCTAAGGAATGACAAATAGTGAAAAAGGTGTTGGTCCCAAAAAGATAACCAAGAGGGGGGTGAATTGGTTATCAAAATTCTTTTTGGAATTTAAAACAAAAAAAATCACGCCTCTTGATTATATTATAAAATGGCTTTTGATCTTTCTTAAAAGATGAAATTAAAGAGTTAAAACTTTGAATCAACACAGCGGATCAAAACAAAATATCAAGCTCACGAAAAATTGATTTTGGGCTTAAATGTTTTCTTCTTGAAACCTTCTGAAGTATCCTCTGACTCAAGAACAATAACTATACTACTCTCTGCTTCACCTTCTGACTCAAGAACTCATGCAACAAACAAAATTTATATTGCACGAAAATAAAAAGAGTTAAGAAAGAGAGAAGTAAATCGAATTATAGAGGTTCCGCCTTGAGCGTCAATCCTCTCTTCCAGCTCCAAGCCAGGGTCACCGGTAATCCACACCGGTTTTGTTCCACTAATCCAATCAATGAAAATTGTTACAAGAAGTTCACAATTCACTCAGCTTGATTCTCCTAAACAATCAATCTACTGAGCCTACTTGTAACTCTTAAACACTCAAGTAATGAATTAATCAAAATCTTAGGAAAAATAATAAAGATCCTCAACAATATTGCAACGAAAAGATGAATAGTAACAAATACACAATTTCGCTCTTTTTGTTCTTTTTCTTTCTTGAGATGTTATTCTCTATATATCTTCTGTCTTGAAGCTCCTGGATTTTATTTGTTTCCTTCAACGGTTGAATTTGAATTTTCCAGATAAGCTTCAAATTCTGAAATTTCCAAAAAGACGATACGATAAGCTCTGTTCCTTGTTTTTCGTTTGACAAAGTCCCTTCAAGTTTATCTTCATGATCTTCTGATAAGCTTCCATAAGGTTGGGATAAATTCAAATCTCTATAATCTTGCATAAAATTCTCAAACTAAAAATGAATAATTTTTCCGTTGTTTACTGGTACTGTTCATGCTTCATCTTCTTCAGGCTGTTAGGTATCAGGTTCTTCAATCTGACCTTGGATAAATTCTATAATTTCTTGCACATGTCTTGTGATTCCTTTGTATCATATATACTTCCTTTTTCTTTTTACAAACAAAATAAATCAGAGTATGCGATTCTTAGATTTAGTAACTCTTGGATTTTCATAAAAATTAAATTTGCAAATTGAAAAACCCTTTGGATGATTATCCAACTTTTGTGGAACAGATTCAATATATTTCCCAAATATATCCAATCATTGGAGCTAGGTCTTCAATCAATTATTTTATATGTTTTTCTTTCATAGATAGATGAATGTATTCACCTTCTGCCATACCTTCTAATATACCTTCTGATATTCCTTCTACCTTCATATGTGAATTTGTATATGAAAAAGATTCCCTCTGCCGATCCTTCTGAGTATGTAATCATGAAATTCTAATCTTCTTGTTAATTTTTCTGATAAACACAACTTAAGATAATTGTTATTTCATTAATTTTTGTTATCATCAAAATCTATAATTGAGAAAAACCAACAAAAGGTAAGAGAAAGAGCAAACGGTCTCAGGGAGCTAAAACGCATTGGTGACGGATGAAGGAACTTATGGCATCAATCCCTCTATTATAAGGAGAGGTAGTATGTTCTTCGCTTTAAGCTTATCTTTATCTTTTGTGATAGTATTTGACAGCACGATGACGTTTCTTTCAATTTCTCAATCTACCAAATGAGAAGGAGTTTTAGGTATTTATAAAATTTGGCTCTTAATAACATTTATTAGATCGTATTGACCATCAACAGAAGAGATAAGTCCTCCTATTGATAGTTTTTTTCATGGGATCTTTGATCTATGAAAGGCCTTTTGAAGTGCATAAGTTCCTTGAATAAGCTGAGAGTGAATGGGTTGATCTAGTTCAATAATCTCAACTTCAAGCTTACCATGTTAAGTCTCCCTTAGTTATTCCAATTTCATGATCTTAACTCTTTGGGCCCCATCCATCTTATTGAATTTTGCTTATCCAGGATATTGGTGTTTGAGTGTAATATTAATTCATGTACACAAGTTTTGTCCAAAAAAATGACTTTTTTTCAATGAGAATGTGTTGATCCTGGTGATGTCATTATATCATTATTATTGGTTTTCTAAGTGGAATATGATGAATCCTGTAACGAAAAAGAAGGGGGAAAAAAAAAAGAAGAGAAGTGTTGACTTACAAATAAGAAAAAAACAATATTCACAACATCATTATATTTCATCATCCCAACAACTAAATTGTAATATAAGATACAAGAGAAAAGATCTTTTAGGGAACAAATTAAACAATTTAAAACTTGAATAGCATGTTGCCATGTTCCCTAGCATTAAATCACATCACTATATAACAAATTACTTTGTAAAGAGTATAAATGTTGCTGAACATTTTACACTAAGGGGCTAATGACGGTCGGAAAATATTGAGATAATTTCTTTGAGGTACCTAAACCTTTTCAATATAACATTTTTGTATATAAATACAATTTTGGCCCATAAAAATATATAAATTTTTTAAATTTTGTATCAACAATATTTTTGGCTAGAATTCGACAAAGTCCAGCGATATATTGACATGGCAGGAAACCTATATTAAAAAATTAATTCTTAATTTCCATATTAGCATATTTCACCACCCACCCCACCCCACCGCACCCCCCCTTCTCTCTCTCTCTTTTATGCATGAGTAGTGCCTATACTTTTGGATTTTGATAATTTCGTGTCAAATGTTTGATTTTGGACAAAAAAGTGCCCGCAATTTCAAAATCAAGGCATTTTAATGTTTCCGTACACTTAAAATTAGGCATTTTGAGCACTTGAAATACCTTGATTTTGAAAGTACATGTACTTTTTTTTTGCCTAAAATTAAATATTGGGCACAAAATTGCCGAATAATGATAGTACAGTTCGTGCCTTCATCCCAATAAAATTAAGACAAAAAACCCTCTCTCCTTACACTTTTCCCTTTGCTCTAACCATAACCTTGAAGTAGGGCCTCATTGAATTCCTCCATTGGCATATCCTTGTAACCCACATCATCACCAAAACTATCTAATTCCTCCCTTTAAAGAATGTCTCTTTAAACACTCTTCTTTATGATCAACCTCTATATCAACAACAAAATCTTTACTACCATTAGAATTTGGTTGTTTTTTAATTTGATTTCATCCTCTAAGGTTTTAGATTGGGGCTTGAATTGGAGGAGATTGATTGGTAAATTAGGTTGGATTGGTAGCTCCAGATCGTTCATCTTCTCAGAAGGACGCCATCGATTTTGGAGAGGAGTGACGGTTAGGGTTTTGGTGGAATCACTTAGGTTTTGTATGGGATCGAATTCAATAACGTAAATTAGGGTTTAAGATGATTGATATCATTCATCATCATTATCATTGTTGTCATTGATGCTGTTGTCTCCAGCGTTGAAGTTGAAGGCAGGTTTCTTAGTAGGTTTTAGGGGGCTTCTTTGTTGTTTTAAGTGAGAACTTTATTTATTTATTTTTTTTGGTCGTATAAGTGAGAACTTTATTGCATACTCTTCTTTGGGATTTTTTCATTTTGATTTTTTTTTGAAGAAGAGAATATGTTGACCAAGAAATCATTTTTTTAATAGAGATTCTTTGCCATGTCAGCATATCGCAAGAATTTTGGGTGGATTATGATCAAATGTATTATGAGTGTAATATTTAAAAAGTTGAAGTATTTTTATGGATCAAAATTTTTTTTAGGAATAATTCCATTATATTAAAAAGTTTAGGTACTGACAATGATACTTATCCTAATATATAATGTGTCCCTAACTTTTTACATAAAAACTTGGAGAGGTTATGATATATGAAGAGATATATATGTATGTATGTATATATAAGGCTAATTCCTTGATCAATTTAAAAGCTCATGAATCTCTTAGGGCCCACTTTGCCCAAAATTCCTGTCTAGTAAAATGTAATTATTGATAAGTAGTGATGATTAGAGAACATATTACTTTTAGGTCATATAAATTTCTATTACTAGGTACTAAGAACTTAGAGTAAGCTAACAATTATTTTTAATAATTTTGGTCAATAATATAATCTTTGATTAAATGGATAACTCATAGGCCTAATAAACTAGTTAATTGTAGGTTGTCTGGGTAGATCATTATAATAGTAATATATTTATAAGGACCAAGTATTAGCGACTAATTTATTTGAGGGTAGAGAAATATAGAAACCTATATTTCCTCTTAGAATAAAAGGTATGTATTAACTATTATTATTATCATCGTAAGAATGGTTATTAATTGTTATTACTAATTTGGTATGCCCTTTTCACTTTTAATCCTAAAATGGTCGTTATCAGATTCAAAAATTGCAGTCTTACCATTTTATAATTATTAATAATGTTATATTAAGTGTGCAAGTAATTGAAATTATGGGGATGATTATTAATTTTTTTATTCTTAAAAATAATTATCAATAATAATGTGATTGATAGTCAATTATATTAAAAGAAAAATGCAAAAATATCCTATAAACTTTAGGGATGGAGCGGATTGATCTCTTGAACTTAACAAGTGTAGTTATTGATTCTTATAACTATAAACAATTTGCAAATAAGGACATCCTTTCCCTTTTTTTATCATATCCCTGTTCAACCCCCATACAATTTTGTACATTTTATGTACAAAAGTACATCTAAAATAGTACAATTTTTATACTTTTTGGATAGAGAAAGCATCAAATATCCTTATTTGCAAATTGTTTATAGTTATGTGAGTCAAAAACAAACACTTTGTAAGTTTAAGGGGTCAATCGGTCCTACCCCTAAAGTTCAGGGGGTATTTTTGCATTTAACATTATATTAAATATCAGCTAATTTGTTATTCAATATCACACAATTGCAAAATAATAACAAATAATTTATAATAAATCTGTAACAATAATAATTAATGACTAATCATAATAATTATGTAGGTAATAATTATTAGTAATTATGGTTATTAACATTATAAGAAAAAAAATCATGAGATTAGGTCCATGTTAGGGATGAGTAAAAAAACCAAATGAACCGAACCAAATCAAAGTAGAAATATGTTTTTTAAGCAATTTGATTTGAAATATTCCTAATTCGAACCAATTCGTAGATTTATGGTTGATTTAGAATGGTAAACTAGATAAATCCGTAAAAGCGAATCAAACTGTTTTAGGAAAATATAATAATATTTTACTTATAAGTATCATTTTTTTATAATGATTGGTTAAATGTTATATATGTTCTTATAGTTTTATTATAATACTTATTGTTTTATGAACAATGTTTAATATTAACTTGTTTCTTTTTATAATTGTTTTTTAGGTTCATGATATATATTCTTTGACTGGTGACGTAATATATATTTTTTTAATAGTTTTAACTTTGTAGAGTATAGAATTTATTTATTTAGTTACAACCTTATTATTTAGTAATTATTCAATTTATTTTATCAATGGATCACTTTTATTCGTGAATGATTTTCATTGGAAGATGATTTTTTATTTTGGCCAAATTTGTTGTGTAGATAATTGACTCGATGTTTTTGTGAAAAATTATAGATTATGACTTGTTATGTATTAGTTAGTAAATATATATTTTATTGGTGGATAACTTATTGTGACTTAAGGATTTTATAAAAGATTATAGATTACGAGTATGATAGATTTATAAAATATTTTTTTTGTGATTTGTAATATAAAATTTATAAAGTAATTTAAATATTTAAATATCCACACAAATATAAAGAAATTAGAACAAGAAAAGTTTCAAATTAGAATTTTGATTTAATTGTTATAGATACCAAATCAAACCGTTATTTGAGAGTTTAAAATTTTTTTCATCCATATCAAACCGTTACTCATAAGGTAAGTAACAGTTTGATTCAGGATGAAACAAAACGAAACCAATCCATCCCTCCCCCAGTTCACGTATATGTTTTTGAGAATATATTTGAAATAAGAAAAAGGAAACTGATTGTGTGATTGAAGCTAGATGCTGCATTGATTTTGAGTGTTAATAACACATATACCATTTCATGCTTTTTTGTATGAACAATGTACGGAAATTATACGGGAGATGTGTACAAGGATATGAAAGAAAAAGGATGGGGTATTCTTATTTGTAAATTATTTATAGTTATATAGGTTAAATATTACTTTTTTTTAAGTTTAGAGAGTCAATTTGCTCCACTTTTAAAGTTTAGGGAGTATTTTTATGTTTTGTCCTTAATATAAGTGATTATCAATTACATTATTATTGATAATATTTAATCATAAATTCTTTTTAAAAATAATAAAAATATAATTAATAATCATGCTGCTTAAATTAAATTACTCCTACACTAAATATAATTTTATTAATACTTACAAAATGGTAAGATTGCAATTTTTGAATCTGATAAGGGCGTTTTGGGATTAAAAGGGCAAAGGGCATTCCAAATTAAAAAAGAATAATAATAATGGAGGAAAAGGGTACAGCTATTATTTACCCCAATCAAATAAGGCATCGGATGGTTCCAGATAATAGTATTCTGGTAGTTCTTTCCCATCCAGATTCAAGAGCTTACTTAATTTTATATAGCCTATAGGCATGGTCTGCTTGACTGTACTAGGTCAGTAAATAATTTTCCCTTGATAGGATGTCCTGAATAATGAGGAAACTTCTAAGAGAAGCGTGTGAGATTAAAGGTCCACCTTGTTGACTCTTTGTATCGCAAAATATCAGTGTTTGAAAATAGTGTCAATTATTGTAGCTTTATCCAAGAAGTAACTACTACTTATCGATATATATGTATTGATTTACAAATAAGGAAAAATATTATTTAACAGCATTGTTATTTTTATCATCAGGAAAACTAAATTGTCATGCAAATTTTTTTTTTATTTTGCTTGTAGTTTTTAGAGAAATTAATTATCCAAGTAATTTATATCAAATTAATTACGAAATTACTATATGGTTAAACATGCATTTTTGCTTGTATGTCTAAAATTTGATTTACAATATAACTATCCGAGATATTGCAAGTTATAAATGCGATTTAGTAATAGTATTTACTTTTTTCGAATTTGTAGGTCATAAATAAATGCAATTTCAACACTTTTTCTATCTTAAAATTGTGACTATATCCTTACTATTAATATATTATAAAATTTAGTGAAAATAACTCATAAATTTAGAATAAAAAAATTTCTACAATATGCACAATATTTAAAATTGACTTTTTTTTTTGGTATTTTCTTAAATTGACTCAATATATGTTAAAATATAAACAATATTAAAAAAATAAAAACATAAAAAGGATGATTAACTTTTGTATAAAAAATTTATATATTAACTCTAGAAAGATGGTTAAAAAAAATTACAAATTTTGTGCAAAATCTCAACCAACATTATTATGTACGAAATTCCAAAAAAAAAAAAAGAAAAAAATATTTCAACCAAGTAAATGACAATACATAAAAGAGAAAAAAAAAAAACAAAAACAAAAATCCCAATATAAAAACAACATATGCAGCATTACACACCAACAAATTCATGCATATGTTAAGCACAATAAATAAAACAACCGACATATAAAGCATTTTGCCAAAAAAAAAAAATTTATTGCAACAAAATTTTAATATATGCCTTCAATAATGTTTGATTCTGTCTTTAGTGCATGTTCCTCAAAGTAAGACACACATTTATTTAGCAAACTTGTAAAAAGAAAAAGGAAAAAAAACCATAAAAGAAACAAAAGAAAAAAAAAAATGGAGAGAAAACAGAAAAGAGACGTTCAGAATTGCCCAATAATGTGGGAAAAATAATAAAATGAATATATATTATATTTATATTTTTTTATTCACATGTCCTGTTGAGCTGCGATCTTGTTGGAAATTAAAAACTCGTTGCATAGCCTTGCTGCATAATCTCACATTTGTAGTGTCATTTAATTCTTAAAATTCTATAAATGAAATCAATTATTAAATATGATCGAACTGCAATGTCGTATATTAATGGTCGGCTAAATTTTTTTGGTAGATATAGACTTTTTTTTTAAATTTTTCTAACAAATTATTCATAAAAAAATATATACAGATAAAAAAATTTGGCAGTTCTTATAAAAATATTAAATAGATCAAATATAAATATAAATTAAACACATTTATATATATTATTTCGATATAGATATAAATATAGAAGGAGATAAACAGTAACTTTGATACGATGCAGGGAGTGAGAAGTAGAGTTCGAACCCACCGGAACCGGAACTGCCGGTTCACTATTCCACATTTCGTGGAACCGGAACCGGAATCGCCAAAGTCGGGAGGTTCATGGTTTCACGGAACTGCTGGTTTAGCGGTTCCAGTTCCACGTAAATCGTGAACCAATTTTTTTAAAATTAATCGAAAAAAAAACCTTAAAATCAACAAAAGCAATTACAACTTATTTATACAAAAAATAAACATTTAAAAATTTTTCAAATAAAATATAATAGTTAGCAAATAATAAACACAATTACGAAACACATAGTAGTTGATTAACGTACAGGCAAACGATGATGAGTAAATTTCATTGTGCCAGACATTACATATTACCTCCACAACAACAAAAACACATTAGCTACAACAACAACAAATAACTAACTAGAATTAACAACAAATAATAAACAATTTTTTTTTTAAATTTTTGGAAGAGCCAAGTCAGAACCACTGGCTCTAGGTCTGGAATAGCAGTTCCCGGCCCGGCATAACCGTCGATTCATTTTGGACAAACCTCTAGGACCTGTCGGTTCTGGTAGATCTTCGATGGTTCATAATCGTTCCCGACAGAACAGTTTCGAGTATGGAACAATCGAAAAAGGATCGGGACAGTTCATGGTTCAGAACCGCTCCGTGTCGATATCTAGTGAGAAGCAAATGGTTTAGTTGTCTATAGAAGTTTTCAAACTTGAACAGCAGTTGAGGCGGCTGCGAGCTTGAGTGAACAATCCAAACAAATCAATCTAAATCACGAGGGACACTAGCCAAAAACAATTTGACGAGCGACACGAGTGCTTTCACCGACAGATTCTACAACTTGGAAAATATGCATGTATGTAGCTCTTAATTGGACGATTTTTTATAGTACCGTTACTATACTGATGAATTTATTGAGCCATGTTTGGTTCACGGAATGAATTTGGGATGGAATAAAGCCGTCTTTATTATGCTAGACAAAATAATTTTTTTGTCTTCTATATGTAATGGTATAAAAATATCTTAGCTGATCATTAAATATAAAATTTCATAACAAAAGAACTAAACTAGCCTAATCGCTATTATCTCAATTCTAATCACTTCAATCTTAATACTAACTTGACCCACCATTATTATAACTTTTTGTTACTATTATTACAAAACTATCAATAAATCATCACAAATACAACAATTATAATATTTGTGCAAGACAATATAATAGTATAATTATCAAAATATAACTTCTTTTATTGTATTTATGTATACTAACTAATAGGCAATAATAGACAGTACAAGAACCCTACCCCTTCCATACATACTAATCATAATACAAGAGAATGTCTAGTTGTTTTTTATTTTATCCAATTCTTATAACCAAATGTTATCTATATTTAAAATCGTTGTGACTTGTACTACGAATTTAATAAGATGTCAAATGAAAAAATAAAAAAATCCACGGTTTTACATAATTGCTTTAGTAATATCAAAAAACTGATGGCCAAAAAAAAATTGAAAATAAAAAAGGATATTGAGTTTATCCAAGAAAGAATATGACATAATAATTGCAAACCTTATATGGAAAGACCCATTTAATAAAAAATTGATGCTAGCTGTTGAAATACCAAAATAATTCCAATGACAATCTTCTCTGGTCATCAACACCAGTTCCCATTGAGTGAGCTTTGAGAACATGGAACATTAATGGGTTTGCCTGCCAATATAACACCAATCATGTAGGACTCTTTTTTCTGATCTTGTACCTTATCACATGAATGGAAGGCTCTGTGAAGTGGTATGGATGGTCCTTTTTTCATGTTACAAAGATACTCCAGATCAAAGCCAACAACAATTAGAATTAATGAATGGGGCTACTAACTCACCTATAGACACCTAACCTTTATACCTAAAACCTCTACTTTAGATACATAGAAAAATACATTAATAATTTAAGAAACCCTCCCTTTTAAGATTTTTGTTTTCATTTTATTTATAAGATTTTCAAAAATAATATTTTTAATAATAGCTATTTTTATTTATGAATAGCTAGGTCTCCAATCGTTAAATGAATAGTAAATGACACAATGAATATCAAAGCTAAGCATCGATTTTTGGTTAAGAGATTTATGAAACTCGTTTGTCTTTCTTTCCAAAAAAACTTTATTTGAAAGCTCTTAGTTTAATTTCTTATCCTCAAAAGCCGAAATAAATATGATAATGACCCTCTATTCATTAAATGCAGCTATGTTTTTGATTTATCAATGATTTTGGATCTTTCTGCATTTTTTACTCACAGATTAGGAGACAAATTTGACAAAATGATATTGGAAAAGCGACGATTGATGTTTACCTTTCTTTGAGGGTTCCTTTAATCAAATTTCACATATTAGGCATATGAAATACACACATATATGTAGCACCACCCAACAGGAATCTTAATAATTCAAGAAGGTCAGCAAATGCTCTCAAGCTATGAGGTCCCCAGATGGTAAAGTTCACTCAACGTGTCTTTCTTTTCTTTTCTTTTCTTTTTTTTTTTCTTTTTACTACAACTATATCCTGAATTAATGGCAAGCTGGCTCCACATAATAATCTATGCTGATATCGATAAGCGGAGAAATAAATTCTTAGTTTCATTCAACTTCGAGAGTGAATAACACATATACTTGAAGTATTGTTTATGATTTTATGTAATTATACTTAAAATGAAAATGATTATGATTTAGTATAATTATATATATATATATTGTGTGTGTGTGTTTATTTGTTTTTACTCCAATCCTAACTTTGATTCTGTATTAGAGTTTCATAGGTAGAAAATAGATAGGTGCAATTAAAAATAATGGATAGTGATTCCTTTAGTCCTTAGAAAAAAAAGAAGAAGAAGCTTCAACTCCTTATTTGGATGCAATAGATATTGTGGAATTATTATTTCGCAAATCAAACAAAGTAATGGTTTTGCAAAGGGGAAATGCTAATTTTATCTCCACCCATGAAATTGACTAAGTACAGTGCTGAAGTTTTTCAAAAGAGAAATGAGTAATGATAATGAACTAAATAATGAGTAGACCAAAAGGAAGAAGCAATTATTCCCATCATGCCTCAAGATCGAGGATGCAACAATTTTACCCTTTATTTATATTGCTATATGACCATGCAAGGCTCAAAACCGCCTAAAATCTATAAAATTGATTTTAAATTAACGAACTCTTTGCTTAACATTCATCTTAAAAACGCCACCCGGGGTTGGGGGTAGGAATATAATCAACTAGATATATTTGTATAAATTATTTGTACCGCATCTATATTTGATCTGTATTTATGAGTAGAGATGAGCACCGGGTTGAACTAGCCCTGAACTGCCGGGCCACGGTTCAGGTCGAGGTTAAACTGGAATCGGTTATGGGCATGAAGGGCCGGGATGGTTCATGGCCCTTTTGACCCGTGAATGATTTTTTTTTAAATTTTGTAATTTTTTAATTAAATTGATAATAAAAACACATAATTAGATCATCATACAATATATATATAGAGAATTTTAAATTACAACTTATGCAAAACGAACAAAATTTATTAAAGAAAGCACACTTGAATAGAAAAGTTATTCTAGAGTGCACGCACTTAGGCTAAAAAAACATACTTGAAATGAAGGAAAAAAAAAAGATAATTTCATAATAAATACTATCTAGTCACATTAAAATAAGTTTAAATATTTATTTCTTATTTTTTTGCTTGTATTTTTCTATTTTTTTTATTTTGACTAGCCCTACTCTTCGAATTGAGGCCTTGAACCAGTTTTGACTTGTCGAGTAGGGCTATCTATTTTTTTTAATTTTTACATATCATTTTTTTCATTGGTATTTGTTTCTTAATAGACATTTATTTAAAAATGCAGGGGATGGGTGGTCTAGAATCTTCATATGGGAATATAATCAACTAGACATATTTGTATAAATAATCTATATTGTATTTATGTCTGATATGTATCTGTAACTTATCAGTATTATATTCGTATCATATTTATTTAGCTGTTTATGAGTAAAACTATTATTTTTTTTATTGATAGTTATTTCTTGATAAATATTTATTTTAAAATAATAAAAATATAATACCAAAATGATTATGATATCATGAAACAATCAAAAGCAATCAACTAAAGATCACATCCCAGATTGTCACAACAGATCATTGTTTGAAGCGAAACCCAAAAGGGTGAGTGACATAGCTAGTATAGAAACTATTGGTTGTAAACGAATAGAAATGCCATACCGTAGACAGCCTGATAAAATCGATGCAGCGCCTAATATCAAACGTACAATTAATTTCCTTTTTTCTTATTTCAAATATCTTCTTAAAAACATATACGTGAACTAGGGGTGACAAAAGGAAAAAAAAAAAAAGAATTAGAAGGATGCATGGATTGGTTTGGTTTTTTTTTCATCTTAGACTGTAAAATAACAATTTGGTTCGGATTAGAATTTTTTTAAATTATTAAATAATGGTTTGTTCGGATTGGATTATGAATTAAATTAAAATTCTAATTAGAAACTTTCTTTGTTCTTAATTTTTTACATTTGTGCATTTATTCAAATTATATTACAAATCACAACAAAATACTTTATAAATCCATCATACTTATAATCCATAATCTTCCATAAAATCATTAAGTCATAACTAGTTATCCACCAATGAAATACATTCACTAACTAATATATAACAAGTCATAATTTGTAATTTTTCACAAAAACATCAAGTTGGTTATCTACACAACAAATTTGGCCCACCAATAAAAGTCATCTACAAATAAAAATGATCCGTCGACAAAATAAAGCAAACAATTATTGCATTAAAGAGTTCTAACTAAATAAATAAATCACATACTCTATAAAGTTAAAACTATTAAAAAAATAATATTACATCACTAATGAAAGAATATATATCATAAACCTAAAAAAAATTATAAAAAGGAACAGGTTAATATTAATCAATATTTATAAAATAATAAATATAGTAATGAATCTATAAGAATTATATGATCTTTAATCAACCATCATAAAAAACTTATAGCTATGAGTAAAATATCATTATCTTTTTTTAGTTTCGTTTTATTTTATGGATTGGTTTGGTTTACCTTTCTGAATTAACCATAAATTTACGAAATAGTTTAGATTGGGAATTTTTCAATTTTTGCTTTGATTTGGTTTTGTTTATTTGGTTTTCTTGCCCACCCTTAACATGAACCCGATCTATGATTTTTTTTTTCTTTAGGGTAGCTTCGTAGGGTTAATGAATCATTTTAAAAGTGTAAATTAAACCCCTAAAGATCATCATTGAGAGAGTAGGTAAAGTTTTTTTTTTTTTTTAAATTGTGGATCCATCATACCTCTAGAGTTTGTTTTGGATAATGCAAGTCCATGTGATCCTTATCATTTGTTTTATGAAAGAAGATCTAGAGTTCATCGATCGTTTAGATTTCTAGAGAAGGTCTTTAGAGTATATTGTTTTGAAGTGTAGGTCTTTTTGTTGTTCCAAGTATCCAAGAAAAAAAAAATCCCTTAACACGCACATGCAACAATTAGTAGTAATAGCAGTTACCCTTAATTAGTTATTATTCAATAAGCCTATTACACATCCAACATAGCTTTCATTACTTGATTATGCCCCCGACTTGTCCAATCCACCTAGTGGTGTAAGAGGTTGAATAAAGTCGTGGGGCAGATCGACTTGGTGACTTTGGTTAGCCCTGTGTAACTCTGTTGAACAATTGACTTATGCTTGAGGCTAACCTTGTTGCATCTTGACTCATGTTTTCATTGTATATTTCCATGATTCTTTCCTTTAACCTAAATTTATCATAATTCTCCTTTTACTCTCAGATAATGTTCATTAGTTTTATTCTACCATATGATTACTTTTTAGAATTTCCAAAAATGCATTTTTGTCTCTTAATCATATAATAATTAATAATACAACGAGGTTCATATTTTTACTCTAATATTCATGGATCACCACTTTGATAAATTTCTTACCTTTGTGTTTTATTCTTTCAATTGTGATTTAATCGAAAGAGTTTAATTTTGTTATGCTTGAAACTGATTGTATTTACAGACTAATAATTTTCACTTTGAAACAATGGTGTAATACTTAACCGGTAAGCAAAATCACTAGGTGCAATGCAGTATTTTATGGAAAGTCCTGGTCGTGTCCATAGAGAGCTAATGGCTAATTACTAGAAATCAAATTTTACTCTAATCTAAATAATTGGAAGTTCAACTTTTTGATTAATCTATGATAATTTAACTAAAATTTACTACAGGTGATTGTGAAGAACCAAAACCATATGTTCTAGCAACAATAATGAGGGGTATAGGTTTAGGAGATGCAGATAATATATGAATATGTATTTATTCTCATTTGAAATGATTTATGCTTCAATTGATGATAAAATTGATTACTTGGGATTTAATCAAATTCACTAAGAATTGCTTATTCTCGGAGTGCAATTCTTTCATAGCATAAACTATCCTACCAAGGTAATTTATCTATGATTAATAGTTTAATAGCAATTTGCTCTTACCAAAATTACTATCCTAGTTATAATTACAAAATAAGCACCGCCAAGTGACCTAAATTTGCAATCCTAACCGCATAAAGATAAGTGAAATCTTAAGTTCTATCAGCTTGCATATCCCTAAGACAAGTCTCATTCAAAAACCTAAGTTTTACCTGTGTGGATTATTGAATCCCTCCCGGGTATCTCTAACCCTATCTATCTAATCTATGTTGATCAAGCACAAATTAAATAGATTACAAGTAGAAATAATTAAATCCCCAATTAATCAATTCCAATATCAATATAATTCATGTATCATTCCGTCAAATCCATCTACACATATTCATAAAAATCAATGAATAACAATATCTCAATATACAATCAAGCAATCAAATTCATAAACAGAGATTGAAAACACCTTAATGATAGTTTCATTTCATAATCTGGAATCTTCAAATCCATAATCCCATCAATATGGGCATTACTTGATTGTAGCTAAAACTTAATCGCCTAAGTTGCTAGAACATTAGGGTTTTAGTACCATAAAGGAAAAACTAACTCAAACAATTGCAAATCTCTCTTTTTCTTACTTTTCTAATCAATTTCGTAATGTATCTCTAACAAGAATACTTTTAATTTATAGACAAAACATTCAGACGTTTCAATCAAATTTTTGCAGTTACAAAACGTACATCGGCAGTTACAACTTCTACGCCGACGGCTTACAGGTGGTGTACTGCTTGTACACTGGCAGCTTGGGCTTCAGCATTAACAGTTTGTATTCTGTGGATGATGTATGCTACTTCAACACTGGTGACGTAAGATTTAAAAGGCCAGTGTACAAATGAAACTTCAAAGGCTGGCCATATTCAATACAAGGTCAGCTGTGCAAGTGACAACCCTAAAAAAATCAATCCTGTGGATGCTCTAAGCCGTCTCAATGCCGGCGGTGTTGATTCCCAGAAGGCAGGTGTACAAATGAAATTGCAGAAGCTAGCTTATATCCCTCTTTACACTAGCAGCTTTGATCCAGTGTTAAATTCTTGGCTTCTGATCTTCTTCATATGCCGCCTCAAGGCTGGCGGCATATAATATCAAATTTTTTGACCTTTGATTTCTTGATTCTATTCCTTGTCAAGGCTGGTAGAACACTGGCAGTGTAGAGGTAGTGTTGAAGCTTTAACATGCTGATCATCCTTTAAGCCGGCTATACACCGGCGGCATATGATCCAGATTAGCCGGCATATCCCCTGAGATTCTTCAATATCAACTCAAATTGCTTTGTAATGCTTTCCTTCGATAACTTTTGACCTGAAACATAAACCTAAACAATTTGAGTACCAATTGTGGAAAGTTTTATGAAATTTAACTCAAATTAATCATTAATTGCTTGTTAAGTTGTGTAAAATGTGATCTTATCAACTCCCCCACACTTGAACTTTTGCTTGTCCTCAAGCAAAACAATTAAGAACAATTTTTTTTTTTGAAATTTGTCATAGATAGTACAATTTTTCTGATTCAAGCATCAATTCTTTTTTTTCTCTTAACTTGCTTTTCTTGTACTTATTGCTCTAAGCCGCACTAATTTCTTACAATTAGAGTACTTTAATTAAAATTTTGAGGCTAATCCAAACAAAACAAGTTTTAATTCAGTCTTTAACAAAAGAACATTCAATTCAAAAGTAGATACATAATCCACCAATGAAAAATACTCATTTAGACTTTATTGGACTTTTAGTTTATATATATTCTTAACAATACAAAATGAAAGCATGTGGTATCCACTTTTTCCTTTGATTTTCTCCTTTGTTAATATAAGTCTCATTTCATTTGAATCTTTGCATTCATTTCTTTTCTTTTTCATACAAGCATTTATTTTCTTTTTGGGGGGTTTTAATCCTCCATCTTTTCCAAAGTTCATAAGTTGAACTTTTGTCTTTCCTCCCTTCTCGTTATAGTGAGTTCATTGAGTTGATACATCTCGGATTCATCACCCAAGTGATCAGGTTTCAAAATACCCCTAAGAACTCTTCCTCACTTTAACATTCAAGTTCAGATACTCATGACTTCATTTTTTTTTTTTTTTAGTCAGAGGAGTAGAGGCTATGCTTGTTTCTTTCTTTTTGAATGTAATAACAAATTTAAGACTTATTTTTATAAAGGATCACTACGTTAAAAAGTTTCATTTACCTCTTTCACTAAGTGTTATAAATTGTAAACACAACTTAAAGAATCTATATAAATTAAAATTTATTAGAAGTAAACCTATTTATTTTTCATAAAAGGACTCGACTGACTCTTAAATTTCCAATTCTAAGTTAAAAATAAAGTAAACTTATTCCTTAAGGATTTCAACTTAATTTCAACTAAGTAAATAATCACAATAGCAGGTGAGTAAAGTAATTACTTTGCAAGTTATTTTCATTGTTTCTTTGTTTTTTAGATGCTCAATGAATATTTTGAACTAGCTCCAAATTTTTGAAAAATTTTGGCAGAATTTCGCCATAAATTGTTGTAGAACTAAAAATTCAAGGTGGTTACTCAGATCAATCTTGCATAAATGTCATATATATATATATATATATATATCAACAATTCAACAGTTCAGACATCCAGACCAATTTCACAACTTCATTCATTCTCCCTACACTTCAATCAAATAGTGTCCACACTGTTTCTCAGCAAATTCAATTATATGATAGGAATACAAAGTGCAAGAAATTGGTACTTCCCTAACTTCATTTGTTTCAAATTTATCAAAATTTCATCGCAAGAGAGAGTTTTGCTTTGTTTGCTTTCCTGTAGTCACTTGTAATTCCTTTAGAGCAATCCAATTTGAACAAATCGTTCCTCATTCTCTTTTTGAAATTTGAATCTCCCCAATTAAAGCTCAATTGTATGATCTGTACACTAAACACTAAGTTAGTAAAAACAAAACAAAACAAAAAAAACTACTATTAAGTTAAACATGGGTTGCCTCCCAAGAAGCGCTTAGTTTAGAGTCGATTAGCCTGACTTTTCTTGTTTAACTCAGCTTGGATCTTGAAGATCCAAGTCTTTCTTGCTTGCCTCCACAAATTTCCTTTCCCAAAAGTGTTTCAGTTGATGACCATTGACTTGGAACAGCTCCTCTCCATCTTTCTTAATCTCGATCACCCCATAAGGAAAAACTTTTGTGATCTCAAATGGGCCCACTACCTAGACCTTAGCTTACTAGGAAAATGCCTTAATCGAGAGTTATAAAGTAAAACTTTTTGTCCTTGAAGTCTCGATATAAGATTTTCTTATCATGCCACTTCTTGGTTTTTTTCCTTGTAGATATGAGCATTCTCGAAAGCATCATCACGAAACTCATCCAACTCATTCAATTGGAGTAACCTATTGTTCCCAGTAGCTTGTCTATCAAAGCTTAAAAATTTTACAGCCTATAAGCTTTGTGTTCCAATTCCACAGGGAGATGACAAGCTTTTCCATACAACATGCGATATGGGGACATTCTAATAGAATTCTTGTAAGCAGTTTGGTAAACCCAAAGTGCATCATCAAGCTTTAGTGACCAATCCTTTCTTGATGAATTTACTGTTTTCTCAAAGATTCACTTAAGCACCCTATTAGATAGCTCCACTTGACCACTTGTTTGAGGATGGTAGGGTGTGGCGACCTTATGTCTCACTCCATACTTTGCAAGTAAACTGTCAAATTGTTTATGGCAAAAGTGAGTTCCTCCATCATTGATAATTGCTCATGGTGTCCCAAACCTAGTGAAAATAATTCTTTTTAAGAACTTAAGTACTCCTCGTGTATCATTAGTAGGTAAAGCAACAGCTTCGACCCACTTGGATACATAATCAACTGCAACAAGAATATACTTATTATTGAAGGATGATGGGAATGGTCCCATAAAGTCTATCCCCCAAACATAAAAAATTTCTATCACTAAGATCCCATGCTGTGGCATCTCATGCCGCTTGGAAATATTCCCTGATCTTTAGCATTGATCACAACTTTGCACATATGCTCTATAATCTTTGAACAAAGTGGGAGTAAAATCCGCATTAAAGTACTTTAGTAGCAGTTTGTTCAGTACCAAAATAACCACTAGATTCTCTATTACGGCAGTGGTAAAATATATCGACAATTTCAGATGCAGGTACACATCTCTTAATTACTTGGATTGCATAACTTTTGAAAAGAAATGGCTCATCCCAAAAATATTGTTTCACATATGACAAAAATTTTCTTTTCTAGTGATGAGAAATATTGTAAGGTAAAATTCCTACAACCAAGTAATTCACTATATCTGCATACCAAGGTCGATTTGTAATTGAAACTTTATAGAGATATTCATCAGGGAATGATTCATTAATAGGCAACTCATCTTTCTCATTTACAATCCTCGAAAGATGGTCAGCAACAACATTTTCCACTCCCTTCTTTTCTCTAATCTTAATATCAAATTCTTGTAAAAGCAATATCCACCTTATAAGCCTAGGCTTTGCATTTGATTTTGCTAATAAATACTTAAGTGCAGAATGGTGAGTATAGATAATTACCTTAGAACCGATGAGATATGATCTGAATTTATCACAGGCAAATACTATAGCTAGCAATTCTTTTTTTGTGGTAGCATAATTTCGTTGTGCTTCATTCATCATCTTATTAGCGTAGTAAATTACCTGAAAAACTCGGTTCCTTTTATGACCCAGTATTGCACCAATTGCCATATCACTTGCGTCGCACATCAGCTCAAAGGGTAACTCCCAATCTGGTGCTACAATAACTGGTGTAGTGGTCAATTTTTCCTTCAAATGCTCAAAAGCTTGCACATAATCATCATCAAAGGAAAAAGGAGTATCCTTCTTGAGTAGGGCACAAAGAGGTCGTGAAATCTTGGAAAAATCCTTGATAAATCTCTTGTAAAATCTGATGTCCAAGGAAACTTCGAATTCCTTTCACATTCACTGGTGGTGACAACTTGGAAATCACCTTGACTTTAGCTTTATCCACTTCTATTCACTTTCTTGAGATCTTATGGCCCAGCACAATTCCTTCTTTCGCCATAAAGTGACACTTTTCCCAATTCAAAACCAAGTGACTGTCTTTACATCTCTTGAGCACTGATGACAAATTCTCTAAACAGTTGTCAAATGAAGCTTCATATACAGAAAAATCATCCATGAAAACGTCAATGAATTTCTCAATCATATCTGAGAATAATGCCATCATACATCTTTGGAAAGTTGCTGATGCATTACATAAACCAAATGGCATGCGTCTAAATGCAACGTACCATATGACAGGTAAATGTAGTCTTCTCTTGGTCTTCTGGAGCTATTGGAATTTGATTATAGCCCGAATACCCATCCAAGAAACAGTAATAATCATGCCCAGCTAGCCTCTCCAGCATTTGGTCTATGAAGGGAAGAGAAAAATGATCTTTGCGGGTGGCGTTATTCAACTTGCGATAATCGATGCACACCTCCATCCAGTCACAGTCCGGGTTGGTATCAACTCATTCTTGTCATTATTCCCACTGTCATACCGCCCTTTTTAGGTATCACTTGAGTAGGACACACCCACTTACTATCAGAGATAGGATAAATAATTCCAGCATCAAGTAGCTTAAGTATCTCCTTCTTCACTACTTCTTTCAAGGTAGGATTAAGTCTTCTTTGTGGTTAAACTATAGGTTTGCATCCAGCTTCCATAAGGATCCGATGAGTGCATACAGATGGATGGATTCCATGAATATCTGCAATTGTCCACCCAATAGCTTCCTTATGTCTTCTAAGCACCTCAATTAACTTACTTTCGAGCTCTACGAAATGATAACCAGGAGTGTAGCATTATCACTTAAAAACACATACTTAAGGTGATTAGAAGCTGTTTCAACTCAAGTTGAGGCGGTTCTTGAATGGATGGAATCAATTTCTTTGAACTGGCCTCTAAAGGCTCAAATTGAGGTGGTCTTGTCCAAACTCCAGCAATTGAATCCACCAAGTGATTTTTGTACTCATCTTTATCAATGTTATCCCGATCATCCAGTATCAACAATTCATCTTCTCCAATATCAAGCTCATCATCACTCCATTCATGAAAACACATGCTTTGAATACCCATTCATCTCAGAATTATCCACACTAAATTCTTGAACCAGCTGGTCAATAGTATCAATATGGAAGCAAGTATCATTACCGGCTAAGTGTCTGAGAGATCGAAACACATTAAAAGTAACTTGCTCATCCATAGCTTGAAGTGTCAATTTTCCTCGTGCCACATCAATCAATGCTTGTCTAGTAGTGAGGAAAGGTCTTCCTAAGATCAATGGAATCTTTCGTTCTTCAGCCATATCAAGAACAATAAAATCAGCTGGAAAAAGAAACTTGTCCACCTTGACTAACACATCCTCCACTATCCCTCTTGGATGTTTAATGCTCCTGTTGGCTAGTTGTAAAGAAACTGTGGTCGATTTACATTTTCTAGCCCTAACTTCTTAAAAATTGATAAAGGCATAAGATTTATACTCGTACCAAGATCACAAAGTGCCTTGTCAAAATGTGATTCACCAATGATGTAAGGAATAGTGAAGCTGCCTGGATCTTTCAATTTTGGTGGTGACTTGTTATGAAGAATAACTGTACACTCGTGGGTTAGCATGACTGTCTCATGTTCAGCAAGGCATCTTTTCTTTGTGAGGATATCTTTCATGAAGTTTGCATAGGATGACATTGATTCGAGTGCATCCATGAATGGAATGTTGATGTGTAGTTTCTTATAAACTTCCAAAAACTTCTCAAACTGATGATCCAGTTGCTGCTAGTTCAACTTACCAGGAAAAGGAATAGGTGGATCGTAATACTTCACTTCTGGCTTCCGTCTCTCATCTTCTTGCACCTCTCTTTTCCGTTTATCATGGCTTGATGATGGTACATCTAACTTGATTTCAGGTGAATTTTCAGCCTTATCCTCATGCCTTCCATTGCCTTGGTCATCAATTGTTTTTCCCTTTTCCTTTGCTTTTTCTTGCATTTCTAAACTGCTTCCTGCACCACTTTTTGTGACTTCTTTTCCACTTTTAAGAGTGATTACTTTTACTCCTCTTTAGGATTCTTTTCAGTAGTACTTGGAAGAGTTCCTCGAAGACGGTGTCTTGATGTTTCAGACAATTGAGTTATTTGAGTTTGCAAATCTTGAATAATTGAATCTTTATTTGTTTGCTTTTTTAATATCTCCTGCGAAAGCTCAACTGTTTTACCCTTCTCTTTTTGTCGATTTTCTGTTGTTGATGCATAGGTGGTGGTGGCAATGCTCGAGGTGCATTCTGATTGCTCCATTGAAAATTTGGATGATCCTTCGATCCAGTATTATAAGTGTTGGAGTATGGATTGTAATTCCCAGCTTTTCTTTCATATTGATTCACATAATTTACTTGCTCATTACATGAATGTGAAGCATAGGAATCTTCCACAGGATACCCAAATAACTCATGTGAGTATCACCTTGAGAAATCATATTCATGTTGGGCTTAAAACTTGATCCTGCTCCTAATAGGTTGCATTTGTCTTATTTGATTAGTGAGTGAAGCCGCTTGTTGTTGAAGTTTAGAAACTGTTTCTGATTCATAAATGGCACCCACCGGTCTCGGCTTATTTTGCTCACTATGCCAGTAAAAAGTTGTTTTAGCCAACCCATTGATTAAATCGTAAGCCTTGGAGCACTTTTGTACATCAAGCTCCCACCTGCTGTTGCATCAATCATTGTCTTCAATTGATCTCCCAAAGCTGTGTAGAAAATTCTCATATGATAATGGAGAGATATTCCGTGGTGTGGGCAACGTTGAGGAGCTCTTTAAATCTTTCTCACACTTCATATAGGGCTTCGCCTTCATACTACCGAAAGGAAAAGATTTCGTTCCTTGCTTGGATCGTCTTGTGGGGAGGAAAGAATTGTTCTAGAAACTGTTGTGCCAATTGATCCCAATTTGTGAGAGAATGTGGAGGTAGAGAATTAAGCTAACTTCTTGCCTTATCCCTTAATGAAAAAGGGAACAATCTAAGGCGAATTGCGTCATTGGAAACCCTATTACTCTTTATTGAGAACAGATTTGCAGGAAATTTTTCAGATGATCATGTGGGTTGTCAAAATGTCCTCTACCAAAGTGATCTCTTTCACCATTTGTATCAGAGCTGGCTTTAATTCAAAGTTGTTTGCTTGAATAGTGGGCCAATCAATGGATGGCGCAACTCCATCAACTGTGGGCATAAAGTACTCCCACATTGGTCTATGGATCTCATTTCCTGATATTGGATGAGGAATGTTATTAATAGGAACAGGCAAATTTGGTTGCTCATCAGCTGGGTTCCTATTGCGTGCAATTCCAGGATCTTCATTCCCTCTCTCTTCAACCAGGGGAGGATTTTCTTGTGGGTTCTTTTCCATTGCTCTTATATTTTGTGCACGTCTTTCTCTCAATTGATGGTGGTAAGTCCGATCGATCTCAGGATCGAATTGCAAGTCTTGGTCTTGTTCACCTGAGATACAAGTAACAAACGGATCACGGTAAACTATTTTTGGGATTTTGATTATTTTTTTAATTTTCTAAATTTATGTGCTTAGTCTAAGGGCTTAATTACTATTCTAATATCAGTAAACGTGGCTCCCCGGCAACGGCGCCAATTTGAAATATTGTATTTATACACTAATAATTTTCACTTTGAAACAATGGTGTCATACTTAACTGGTTAGCAAAATCACCGGGTGCAATGTAGTATTTTATGGAAAGTCCAGGTCATGTCCACAGAGAGCTAACGGCTAATTACTAGAAATTGAATTTTACCCTAATCTAAATAATTGGAAGTTCAAATTTTTGATTAATTATGATAATTTAACTAAAATATACTATAGGTGATTGTCAAGAACCAAAACCATATGTTCTAGCAACAATAATGAGGGATATAGGTTTGGGAGATGCAGATAATATATGAATAATGTATTTATATTCTCATTTGAAATGATTTATGCTTCAAATTGATAAATAAAATTGATTACTTGGGATTTAATCAAATTCACTAAGAATTGCTCACCTCTCGGAGTTGCAATATCTTTCATAGCATAAACTATCCTACCAAAGTGATTTATCTATGATTAATAATTTAATAGCAATTTGCTCTCACCAAAATTACTATCCTAGTTATAATTACAAAATAAGCACCGCCAAGTGACCTAAATTTGCAATCCTTAACCGCATAAAGATCAGTGAAATCTTAAGTTCTATCACAGGCTTGTATATCCCATGACAAGTCTCATTCAAAAACCTAGGTTTTACCTGTGTGGATTATTGAATCCCTCCCGGATATCTCTAACCTATGTTGATCAAGCACAAATTAAATAGATTACAAGCAGAAATAATTAAATTCCCAATTAATCAATTCCAATATCAATATAATTCATGTATCATTCCATCAAATCCATCTACACGTATTCATAATAATCAATGAATAACAATATCTCAATATACAATCAAGCAATAAAGTTGATAAACAGAGATTGAAAATACCTTAATGATAGCTTCATTTCATAATCTGGAGTCTTCAAATCCATAATCCCATCAATATGGTCATTGCTTGATTGTAGCTAATCCTTAATCGCTTCTAAGTTACTAGAACATTAGGGTTTTAGTACCCTAAAGGAAAAACTAACTCAAACATTTGCAAATCTCTCTTTTTCTTACTTTTCTAATCAATTTTTGAATGTATCTCTAATAAGAAAACTTTTAATTTATAGACAAAACATTCAGACATTTCAATCAAATTTTTGCACTTACAAAACGTACACCGGCAGTTACAACTTCTACGCTGGTGGCTTACAGGCAGTGTACCGCTTGTACACTGGCAGCTTTGGCTTCAGCGTTAACAGTTTGTATTCTGTGGATGATGTATGCTGGTTCAACGCCGGTGGTGTAAGGTTTGAAATGCTAGCGTACAAATGAAAGTTCAAAGGCTGGCCAAATTCAATACAAGGCTGGCTGTGTAGGTGACAACCCTAAAAAAATAAATCTTGGATGCTCTAAGTTGTCTCAACGCCGGCGGCGTTGATTCCCAAAAAGCCGGCGTACAAATGAAATTGCAGAAGCTGGCTTATATCCTCCCTACACTGGCAGCTTTGATCCAGTGTTAAATTCTTGGCCTCTGATCTTCTTCATACGCCGCCTCAAGGCCGGTGGCATATAATATCAAATTTGCTAGCCTTTGATTTCTTGATTCTGTTCCTTGTCAAGGCTGGTAGAACGCCGGCAGTGTAGAGGTAGTGTTGAAGCTTTAATATGCTGATCATCCTCTAAGCCGGCTATACGCCGGCGGCGTATGATCCAGATTAGCCGGCGTATCCCCTGAGATTCTTCAATATCAACTCAAATTGCTTTGTAATGCTTTCCGTTGATAACTTTTGACCTGAAACATAAACCTAAACAATCCAATACCAATTGTGGAATTTTTATGAAATTCAACTCAAATTAATCTCTAATTGCTTGTTAAAGTTGTGTAAAATGTGATCTTATCAATGCTAATGAGGAATTTATTGAAAATAGTTACCTTGAAATAAGAAGGAAGGCACCATAGCTTCATAGCAATGCTCCCTATAAGATCATTGACTATAGTGTTACTCTTCAATTTCAATCAAACTTTTTAAGGGTCTCCTTAATTAATAGGTAATACATAAAATCATCTGGGTATCTTAAACTATTTCCATTAAATATATTATTCTTTCATTTGTTTATCTACTTAAATCTAGATTCGTTGTATTGAATGAAAAAAAAAACCAATGGTAATCGTCAATTTTTCAAATAAAAATGACCAAAATATAATAGATTGATAGAAAAGGGATGATAATCTACCTTAGCTAATAAATTACATGTAAGTTGTCTCAAGAAGACAAAGGGTCATAAAGGGAAAGGAAGAAGGCTATAGTTAATGGCATGGTGAGACTCGAATTTGTCTATTTTAGTTTCCTAAGAAAAGAATGAGGAAGGGTTTAACCTCTTTTTTAGAAGAAGAAAGCCTTCGGCAAAAGTCTATCTTGCTTTTACTTTTAGTTTTATTTTTACGGGCACTACATCCACCCTCCTTAACAAAAATTTTTCCTTGAAATTTAGTAAGAGTGGGGAATAACTTAGGTACTTGTTTTGCATTTCTTCCTTTAGTTCTCAAGTCATTCCTTTCTAAAATCATTATTCCACTAGACGTCCCCATATTTGTTTGTTTGTGTTAAGGTTTATTATTTTGTATAAATTCTTATTGGATACTCATTTGGTATTAAGTTCATTGGAATATTAGGTAACTCTTACTCAATCACTTTGATATGGATTTGGTATATACTTCCTTAGTATGAATACATGAAAAATATTAGGTATTCTTGCTAAGTTGGGACGTACGACCAATCTATATGATACCTTGTTTGATTCTTTCATAGATTTCAAATGGTCTTACATAGCATAGGTTGAGCCTACCCTTGATAATAAAATGTAGGATATTGAGAAAGATATGATTTTTCACTTAAAATCTAAAGGGTATCATTCTCTTATTAGCATGACTCTTTTGACGACTCGATAATGCTCATATTCTTTATCTAATTACCTAAACTATATTGGTTACCTTCTCCACCAATGCAAGACCCCAAATCTATTTTTCACAAACATCCAAATGCATCAAGCACTTGTATTTCCTTTCATATAAAGCTTCATAGGTTGCTATTTAGATGGTTGCCTAATAACTATTTTTGTAGGCAAATTCTACTAATGATAAATGGTCATCCCAATTCGCTTTAAAGTATACATACTTGTAACATGTTTTCTAAATTTTGCATTGACATTTTTTATTTTTTTAATTATAGGTGAAATGCAGTATTAGATTGTATTTTCTTTCCCCAAGATCTTATGCAAATGTTGCTAAAATCTTCCCACAAACTTTATATTCTTGTTAAAGGCAATTATATTTGAAGCTCTATGTAGTCTAGCTTTCTCACACATATATAGTTGTTTTAACTTTCAAGAGAGTATCCCATTTTTAAGGCTATGAAATAGGTGATTTGGTAAATTTGTTTATAATCATGTATATTGATTCATGCTTTGCCAATCTTCAAAAGCATCGTCTTGGAATCCATTGTGATGTACTCTCACTTTCATTAATACATGGGTAAAGACTATAATTTATTGGCATGTCTTTAGTACCTGATGATGTCAAGCCTTGGATGGTACCTTAGTTGTAACAACTCACTATGAATGTTTATTGTACCTACATAGACACCCACAAAGCATTGATCGAACAACGTACTAGATATTTAAAACATTTACATTGGTTGATTTTATGGTGTTTGAAGACTCGTTATACAAAACACTCTTAATCTAGCTTATGAAATCATACGTGGCAACAAAAGTCTAAGTACAACTATCAAAAAGTTTCATAAATAAAACATGACAAAAAAAGGCAATGGTTGCTTCTACTCTCCTTGCAAAATTCTCAGATCCTAGAGTGACTATGCTTACTAAAGTGGATTGTTTGGTCAGGCTACAAACCTACCTTAATATACCCGTAATGTGAATTACACTATAGGGGAATGAGTAAAAGTCATGGCTTAATTATATGCGAGTGCAATTTCCTCATTACTACTTAATAAATAAATACATGCAAGTTATCAAACATATGCTCTACATATACAACCCTATATAATGCAATCATTGCGTGTTGATTTTTGATAACTAGTGTAAAGTCTAGGATATAAACCTCCTTGACCTTACATTAAAGGACTCATGGTTCCGTCAATGCTTAGGTCGTCCAATGTCAATTTACTTATATTGTAAGCCGCATGGTACCTTAAATGTAACTCTTCCTCGGACAACTTCAATATTCTTAGATTTGATTGTTCAAATACTTCTTTTACTTCTTGTACATCTTAAAGGTATTCTAGAGGTAGAATAAGATACCTTAAATTTAATCTTGAGCTAAAATTTCTAAAGACTTATGACAAGACCCAAAATGATGATTCAAACATGGCTTTGTAGTTTGTGCTTCCCTTTATCATTTTTTGCTTGTTCACTTTAGCGTATGAAATAAGGGGAGAATTGAATTTTGATTCGACGTGAATGTAATAGGGTTGTAATGATTATTATATTGTTTACTTGGTATAAAAAATAAAAATAATAATTACTAGAGTAAAAGGTAAAAATATCTATTATGCCCCTTGTCTTTGTTACTGAGAGAGAATAATTGTATATGTGATATTTTCAAAATAATGGTATTTATGACATAGTTGGAAAACAAATCATTGAATGACAATTCATGAGTGTGAGAGATGAATTGTTACTCCTTATTTAACATAAGAGGAATTTATTATGAATTGTTATTCCCTTCAATTGAACATCGTAATAGTAGTTTTATGTAGAATGGAGAGGAAATGAATAACTATTCATATTAAGTGAATGGACAATTAATTTGTTCCACAAAGCTAGAAACCAAAATAGGTATAAGAGAATTTGAGTAGGGATTATTTATAATCATTGACTCAAAGTTCATTTCCTATTGTTCCATCATTGGATGGAGATGATAATAATCGATGCAATTATTGTGCAATGCGTGCCTGATTTTATTTTTAATCTGATAGCAATTAATAGGTTTAGGGGTGTTTAATCAATATATAATTCAATCTAAAAAAGTGTATGCAAAGAAATGAAATTTACAGACTAAAATACAGTCATGCAATTTAATCTCAAGTGCTAAATACAATGTTGGTTATTATTTCACTTCACCCATGTTAGTATTGACTTTAGGGGTTTTGAAAAAAGTGTTATCAACTGTTCTTTGAACGTACACCTTATTTGGTAAGGTGACTATTGTATAACTTTTAGTATCATTATTCAGAGTTTCTCATCGCTATCACTTTTTATTATACAATATGTAAGTTAGGGCATATTTCTTTGAATCTAATAGTTGTATTTTTTCAATGCTAATTTTTTTTCAAAGTTTGGTTTTTTAGTATATTCCATCACTTGAATTAGGTGGTAATTCCAATTTAGCTTAACTGAAAATATTTAATTTAATTTTTTATTTAGAAAACCAGAATTGAATTGGGATTCATTACATGTTGGCAAGAAATTTCCTAGTTAGATCGGATTGTCGATCTAAAATTGGATTGGTTGAGTACTAGCTAGACCATAATTGACTGGACCATGATATCGGTCAGTTGGCTAAGAGGGGTACTGGCCAGACAATAGGAAGATTGGTCAGGCCTTAATCTTCTTCTTTGCAAAAATTTTCTTCTGTACTTGGTTTTCTAAGCTGCGTTTGACATGTTCACTTTGTAAATTTCCAATAACCCAATAACAACACAAATCATGTTATCAATGGTAAATAAACAACAATATAACACTTTGTACATAGAAAGAGCATAAAAAATTAAAATTCCCACTCACTGTAGTCTCATATCTCCTTAATAAAAGTAATCTAATAGTAGGCTCGAGAAATAGAAGTTTCGTCTAAAACACATGAGAAAATATTCCTCTAAGCTTAAGGAATACAACTATTTAAGTTTAAACTAAAATCTTAAGTAAAAAATCTTAAGAACATATTAGTTTTTAGCTCCCATCTAGTTCTTCATTGTCCATGTTGGTATGAACTAGAAACTCTTGGAATTTTATCAAGCTTACTATTATTTTGTAGAACACAAAGCCATGATCTCAATGCAACTTGTGGTTTTGACAAAGGTTAGAGATCATGAGAGGTATGAATTTTAGAAAATGAAAAGGTTTATGGAGTTTGTTAATTAGGTATTTTTCATGCGGTGGTTTTCTAAGATTGGAAAAATGAATGGTCGGCGAAATGATAGATTAAATAAGTTTATGAGTAAATTCAATCCTTATGGGTGGTGAAAATAAATGGATAATTTCCATTTCTTGGGTTTGATTGGTATTTGAAGCGGTGACCTATTGCAATGACATGTCCCATAATATTTTTAGATGAAAATCTATGTTTTTGCTATGGTAATGGTCTTAAGCACCATCATATACTTGGAATTTCTAATTGAAGGATTTTAGTTTTGTCATCCTTGAGGGGTATTTTAAACATGACAGTTTGCCATACATAATATTGAAGCCTAGAATTGACTATCTTAGTTAAGCAAAGACTTCCATATTATGCACAAAGCATACTTCACAACAAAGGGAATACATTGGAGTGATACAATTTATGATGGTGACAATCAAATAGCAATATAAAAGAACTATATATCATTAAACTTAAATAAAGTAGATTATGTTTCTTAGGGGCATACCCCTATTAATGTCCTCAAATTAATAGTGTATTACATATCTAACATAAAGGGTTTCCAGGAGAAACTTTATCATATACTCTCCAATCTTTCATTAAAGCTCCAAAGTCTACTAGTGATTTTCTTGATATTTTGTCCATTGAGTAAAGCCACAAGTATTCATATTTAAAAAAAAAAAATCTATAAGGGTGTAAGTTTATAACATGCTTGTGAGATATTTCCCATCGTTCGCACTAACAACTATTAACAAACAAGCATCAAAATATATGTTATGCTCATGATACAACACATGAAACACACAAATATTTACAATCATATGGAAACCACACATATAATGGATTTATCCCTCCATGACAAGGGTTAGGGAATTCGAATTGAGGTTTTCCATATCCTCTATTGCTAGTCCTTGAGCACTCGCTCATAGTGGTCGGTCGGCTAGCGCGGTTCCTCCCTGAGGATGCAAAATTAAGAAAAAAAAGACAAACAAATTAAAAATTTTACAAAAGTCAAAATGAACTACGATGACCTATTTTCGGCTGGTGGATACGTAGGCACCTGCGAGGCAGTCACAATAATAAAAAAGTCTTAGGTAAATTTTCAACAAAAAAAATTGTAAATATATAAACCCCTTTTATAAAAAGACTAAAAAATTGGAAAATCCAAAAATAACTTCTTGTTGGCCCATTTGTTTAGAAGCCCATCTAAAACTTAGGTAACCGTTTAGGTTTTAAAACAACAGCCCTTGGATCCATCAATTTTTGGTTTTTCATGTGGACCAATGGCTAAACTGGAAACCAAACCACCCATTTGGTTTCTTGTTCTCTCTATTTTCGGCTTCAGCCAGTGGCGACTCCAATCAAATGATTTTTCAAAAATTGGGCTTTTTATGAAAACCCTACTGGTTTCTTGTCGAGTGTTTCGTGTCAAATAGACCAGGTTTGATATAGATCGGGACCTTTAGGAGAATATGAGCAAAACTTGGGCTGGATAGATTGGCAACTCACTAAGGACATTTATAAGTGGGTTCATCTAGGCTAAATGGGCTTAATAAATTTTGAAAATTTGGAAGCACGAGCCTTTGTACATATCTTTGTAAATATAGTTTTGTTTTGCAGGAGCTGGTATATAAGAAAATAAAAAGTAGCTGATAGATCTTGAGGTAAGTTATTTATTTTAAGATATTTTGTAATATATGTGTGTTGTGTATATATTTTTATGGTATATATATTGTGATATTTTTTCCTTAATTTATATAAAATTTTACCTCTACCAATGGTGATCAGGCTCCTCTAGCCCTGTTTCGATATAATTGATGATCTGTTTCTACTAAGGGCAATGAGATTATAGAACAGGATGGCCCTAGAACTTACCTTAATTTCTTGATTGTTTGTATATGTCTATAATATTTTTTCTTGTATGCTTGCATGTGTGTGTTGTTTTCATGTAATGAATAATTTACAAAAATAATAAAAATTGCTAGTATCAATATATTTAAGCTAATAAATAAATTACAATTTGTAAATAGTTTCAAATTTGTTAGTTTAGAAGGCAATAAAAAGAATAGGATTAGACAATTAACCTATGTTTGCTTAAGCATTTTTTTTTTTTTTGTAAATATTTCTCAATAAAGTCTGTAAATAAGCCTCTTAAGCCCATGGGGCTTGCATTAAGTTTGCAAATAAATCCCTCAAAATAAAAATTTATAAATCACATGATCAAATAATTTTTGTGTCTTACCAATAATTAAAAAAAAAAGAAGAAAAGAGCTTTACGAATAATAATAATTAGAAAAAATTAAGTTTAGTCCTTCTATAAATAGAATTCAGTACCCTTTTAGGATTTATACCCTTGTAAATATGTACCCATATAAAATTTTGGTAGAAATCATGACCTTTGTATATAAAACTTGTTTAGACAATCTAGTTAAAATCCATTATTCTGTATATGGAGTCTATAATTTTTTCTTTTATAGATAAATTCAATAAAATCAATTCATATGAAAAATAATCTTTAGAAAAAACTCCCTTGTTAAGTAGAGCTTGCCATAATTATAGAAAGTATCTGCTTTGTTAATAGAAATCGATAGAGTTTATCTGTTCATCAAATAGGAACCATTGAGAAATAGCAAATTTCAATAGTACCAGTTGTTATGGAGTCCAAACCTCCCTTGTAAATAGGATTTAATACCCCTTGTCAGTTGAAGTCTAACTTTAGGCGCTCACATTAATCATATCACCTTTTCAAAGTTTTTTTTAATTGAAAAAGAAAAATAAAAGGGTTTTTCAAGAGCAATTTTCACAACTCCCATCCTTTCGTAAATATTTTCTTTAAAAAATATGATTATCTTTTTGGGGCAATTTTCCAAAGAAAAGGAAAGAGAAATAAAAAATTTTTAGTAAAGATTGTTAGTAGGTGGGGATTTTCTAGACCTTATAATTACTTTAAGTGGAGGGACTTAATCCAATGCTCAATAGTCATTCACCTAGCTTGAGAGGGTGATTTAAACACTAAAGTTAGTAAAAGAAGCCTAATCTGCTCATTTAACTCGTACTCACCCACTCCTCCCACATAAAAAAAATGCTCGAAGTGAATGAGGGTCCAACCAAGCTCAGATCATTATGGTACCAAATCTATCTTAAAGGGATTTGTTGTATACGAGTTAGCCAAGGCTAGGGCAATTAAAGAAGGAACTCATTAATCAATTTGCCATAAATTGGGGCAAAGTTTTAAATAGAGGTATGTTTTTAGATGAAGGCAAGAATGACCCATTTAGAGGCATCTTGAATATTTGAATCTGCAAGCCAAAATAGGAGCAATTTCAGTCAAAAGACCAATGACTCTTAAGAGCTCTAAAATATCTCTACGCATGGAAAAGAATCTTTTAACTAAAACAGTTTATGATGAAAAGAGGCAAACCTAATTCTAAACACTTACCACACGAAGTTGAGTGATAATCAAGTGAGGAAATCGACTTATTCCTAAGTCTGCCTTGCATTTGATATATTAGTTAAAATGACGATAGGCATTCAATTCTTTTGTCTCAAACACTTTTATGCCTTGTCAACCCTTTTGACCCAATTAAGGAGAAACTTTTCAAATTAAACCCTATCAAGAACCACCCTACACTGGGGCAAAATGGAGGATAGGGTAATCAATCAAATTGGAGAAAAAGGATAAAATGGGTTGTATTTTCCTTAGTTGCACCAATTCATGGGTAATAACTATGATCTATATGTCATGTCTCCTTTTGAAGTAAAGAAGAGTCTTTTACCATACACATACTTGAACATGCCTGAACATTCTAGGCTTAAATTCATTTTGGGGCAAAATAAAGAAAATCAAAAGTGATTCTTTTCAAAAAAAGTTACCTAATAAAAAAAAAGAAAAAGAAAAGGGAAAAACAAAAATATATAGAAAAGGAAAAGAGAAAAACAAAAATATATAGAAAAAGAAAAGAGAAAAAAATTTAAAAAGGGAAAAAAAAAGAAAGGCTAGCTCATACACTTTCATAGCCCCATAGACAAAAAATTTGCAAGTCATATATGACCTCATAGGCTCATCAAAGCCTTTTACAAATTGCAAAATATTCTTCAAACTTTGGGCCTATCAAATTCATTGCCCATAATGCCAATGCTTTTTACACAAGGCTCAAAGTTTGAGAATTCAAAAGAACCACATACTCATACACATTCCTCTCAAACAAACTCTTATGATGAAAGGAACTGAATTTATCCTAAACAACATTCATCCATGAAACTAGGGGCAAATACAACTTAGTTCTTCCTAAAGGTTCTTGATTTGTAAACTTGGGACGATGATTGAATTGAATCCATTTCGAAATTTGACCTTCATTTAAGTATCCTTCATTGGTTAGACATTGACTAAAAGCCTACGTTTTAGTCCTAGAAAGACCTATTAGATTGACTTAGAATGTAGCACCTTCAAGTTGGACCATAATTTAGGGAATTGAAGTCCTGATTGAAAATAGAACACTCGAGAGTGTGATGAAGTCCTCTTAGATTGGACAATTTCATTAAAAGATCTTTCCATAAGAAAAAATTTAAGAGTCAAAAGAATGAGTTGTTAAATAGTTGATAATGCCACTAAGAATTTTGAAAGATAGAATGTACACATGAAGAAACATAGAAAGCTCAGTAAAGTCCAAGTGCCCCATTTTCAGCATGAAATGTGCCACTTGAATGCTATTTTGGAATGTGGAAGTCCCCCTACAATAAGCGATTGGTGATGTTTATAGTTTTCTACTCAGATGGTAAACCCAGTTCTATATTGATTTGAGATGAAAGGTTGGATAACTTAAGGAGATTCCAGAATCATTGACGAGCCATGGGAAAGATACACCCCTTTAGTGAGAAATTCTCTGAAAAGAAATTTTATGCCATTATCAGCCCCTGATGAAACCTAATTTTGAATTCATCATAACCAAATGATAATTAAACAATGAGGCAGGTCTTCTTTGTGATCAAAACTTTTAAAGGGTTAACGAAATCTCCTGCTTATTAGCAAAACAATCCTTCAAAAACATTAAGAACTTTCTAAATGTTCAAAGAGAATTTTCCAAAGAAAGACCCATATATATAATATAGTATTATAAAAAAGTAAAAATATTTTCCTAGCTTATATATATATATATATATATATCATCTTAGTTATTTTCTAAAAATACCAAAAAACAAATAAATGGGGTTTTCCAAAAAATTAGCATATTTTTAGGAATTAAAAAAAAAGATTTCTTTGGAAATTTCAAAAGAATCATAATAAAAAATTGATTAACCACTTAGACTAGGCGACCTTTCAAAATTAAAAAAAAGAAATAAATAAAAAATTTTACAAAAGTCAAAATGAACTAACAAGACTTGATTCCGGCTAGCGGATACGTAGGTACCTTCGGAGAGATCACAACAATAAAAAAGTTTTAGGTATTTTTTCAAAATAAAAAAATGAAAATATATAAACCTTTTTATAAAAAGACTAAAAAATTGGAAAATCCAAAATTAACCTCTTTTTGGCCCATTTGTTCAGAAGCCCATCTAAAGCTTACATAACCATTTATGTTTTAAAATAATAGGCTCTGGATCCATCAATTTCTGGTTTTTCACTTGGACCAGTGGTCGAACCGGAAACCAAACAACCAATTTGGTTTCTAGTTCACTTTTTTATTCGGCTTCAGCTAGTGGCGACTCCAATCAAATGATTATTCAAAAACAAGCTTTTTATGAAAACCCTACAGGTTCCTTATAAAGTGTTTTATGTCAAATGGGTTGGGTTTGATATGGATAAAGACGTTTAGGAGAATAAGAGCAAAATTTGGGCTCGACAACAATTCTCTTAACAAAGGAATAAAGTGTTGTGAAAAAATCCTATGAAGCACAAGTACTTATAAAGGAGCGGAGGATGACGTGAAGGCCCGAATCCCTCAAGATGTGTGGGCAAACCTCAAAGCTCTAACACCACGACCAACAATCATAGCCATCAAATCCAAGGATTAATTATTACTGAGGCCTTTCAAAACACAAAAGCTTATTGGGAAACCGCACGCTTTCAACTACAATGAAATGTCCGAAGCAAGAGACACAAGGAAAGTCCAATAGAAAGTTAAATTGTCCCCACCACAAAATACTTGTGACATGGGGGATGTAACCCAAACGAGAAACGTAGCTCACCCAAAAGGCTAACATTAACCTGGAGCCAATGACCTCATGGACCGTACACTTGTTCTCCTACAATGAGAGTGAGGGAAAAATATTGATAGTAAGATACAACCATTGATCCACTTGGTCTTTCTAGCCACAAAACCCCATAACATTGGTAAGCCTAGGAAGGGCCCACCACTCGTGAGGTCCTGACCTCTAAGAAGGTAATGAGACCCATAGCTCCACAAAGGAACATTGCAGAAGGCCTCCCCATGAACCTTTACCTTGGAAAGGCTGCTGAGCTGATAAGCTCAGCTAACCAACGAGCTTAGCCTCGCGGCCTCATGATCTTCAATCAACATAAGTGCTTCGGTCATAGCTCATGATTGGGGATACATGCCATATTGCACAAAGCCACGGCTCTCCAGTTTGAGTATCCTCGTCACCTCAGTATGACCCTAAACACTAGAAATATGCCCTTTGCCTTAAGGCAAAGAAGAAGGGCAATTTTCCACTCTATTACAGATGCATTACCCTTACCTATAGACTGACTTAAGCATCAAAGTGGCCATGTTGGGTAACCCCTCGGCGTTGGTTTGACCATTTCCTTCATGTTTGTTAGAGTCACTCTACCGACTAGATCAACTCGTGCAATAGAGTGAAATGATTTTTCTATAGAAAATAACATGCTAGGTCTTTACATGTCATTTTAATATTCTATTGATCTCCTAGTATTGAAGATGACTAAATTTGATGTGGTTCTTGAGATAACTAGCTCTTGAAATGCTACGTCACCATCAATTACTACAATTACATGGAACACTTTAATAATCTAAGAAAAAGCTCCTTTTGTTATAAGACAACGCTTCAGAGACAATTAGTTTGCTAACTCATAAGCTATAGGAAATATAATTGCAAGGTATGTTGGCTTCATTAATAATATGAATTAAGAGAAATGTAGACCTCAGAACATGTCTCTATATTATATTATTTTCAAGACATGCCTCTAGAAAGATTGCCAATGATGACCGAAATAGTGAAATAGAACCTTATATCAAAGTTGTGGTATTAACATTACGTGAAACTCTAAAATACCTGGGCAATTGGTACCAATAGATATAAGGAAGTTAAATGAAAAACTGTAAGAGTTGCTAGATAAGAGGTTTATCAAATCCAAGTTGAAGAAGGAAATATCGAAAGAGACCCATTACACAAGGTATTCTATGCACTTAGAGGCATCAAAATGTACACGGATCTTAATATGAAAAGAAAAATAGCTAAGTATATATCTAAATGGCTCAATTATGAGCATATCATCTATGAAACCCTATGATTTTACAACAACTAGCATATAAAGTTAGGTAATTAAAAGGTAGCTTGATACATAATCAAGCCTTAAATATTAACAAGCTTAATAATTTAACCCTAAAATTATAATAAAATTTAATGTATAATAAAATTGGAAACTGTAAACCCCTAAATTTTTTTGAACTCTTGATGAGAGTCCTCGAGCTAATATCAAAATCAGAACACTAAAACCGACCCAAGTTAAAACTTAACTATAGAAACACTAGACGGTATCAAATCAAGATTCAATAACCTTAGGATATCAAATGATTTGAAGCAAAGCCTAAAACCCTAAAGGTAAACATATCATTGTTAAAACGATTTCATATACTGCAACATAATCAATTCAGTTCAACCCTAAACCCTAGAAACCCTAGAATTGATCTGGACCAATCACAAAACCTGAAAACCTTAGACAATGTTAGATAAGTCGAATAACCTTGAGTATCTGATGAATAAATGGGAATAGAAAACCTTAAATACCAAACCCTCAGAAAGTAAGTGCCTTCGAAAATAGAACGAAAATTCGATAATCGTTTGACTCGAAGATCCGATGCTAAAAAATTCATCTATATGATCTCTAACACAAAAATTGAGACTATATATTTAAATAATATTTAATAATAAAATAATAAGAAATAATTTCTTGTAATATAGTGTTAATTTATCGAGTAAAAAATTTCATCAGTTAAAACCAAACAATTATCATACCTGATCGCAGCACGCAAATTAAGATAAAATCATCAAACAAGAATTAATAATAAAATAATATTAAATTACTTTTCTAATACCATATAATAATTTATTGTATAATAAAACGTCTGTTGAACTTAATTTTACGCATATCTTATTTTCTATTGGTATAATTTTGTCATTTCAATTACTATTCATTTATTATTTACTACCATTCATCACTATTCACCCATCTCTACTTTATATCACTATTTGTGTCTATTTTTACAACATAAATCATATAATTTTATTTTTTCATACTAATCACATGTAATATGCTTTTCATATAAATTCTTCTTTACTTTTCTATTCTCTCTCTCTCTCTTCTCCCCTTCCCTCTCCTCTTCTTGTCTCTTTCACTTCAATTTCTCTCTTTTCTCTTTTATAAATACCCCCTTAACTTTATACTTTTCATGCTTTACAAACTTAACAACTTCTACATTTTTTCATCACTTAAAATTCCCTTAAACTCCTCTCCACTTTTCCTTGCTTTCTTCCTCCTAAAACCGCCACTCTCCTTCCTATTCTCCTCTTGGTTATTCCTCTCAAACACACACATACATATTGATGTACTTTATGAAATTCCCTCAAAGTACGATGATGTTTCATGTAGAATAAGCCTGCTGATAATTGGTCTATTGTTAGTTTTGTGTGTTTATATTTTTATTGTTTAATTATAGCAATCTTTGAGGACTAGACTATTGCTGTGGAAAGTGGAGTGATGTGGCTATGGAATGGTCTTCTTTTGAGGAGATAGCCTATCTCATGGCCAAGAGGCTTTTATGGTGGATTGCAGTCAGTGGACTCGGCCGTGGACTTTTCAGCACGGAAGACGTATGAAGTAAGCTTTCTGATGCCCTTAAAGAGTTTGCTGGCACTACTGGTCGTTTCTTAGCTTATTGAAACTCTTTTGTTGTTTGTTTTCAAGCCTTGGTGATGACCATTGATGCCTTCAAAATGTTGAGGGAGAACCATGGGGTGGTACATTGTGTTTCCTTTTTCTTTTCTTTTTTCTTCTTTTTTTGGTCGAACTTTCTACTTTTGCCAGTTTAACATTGTTTCTCTTCCCACCATTTTTTTTATTAAGGTTCAAAGGAATTCGATGCATTAAAGGTGAGTTTGGAGAAGGAGCTTGCCGAGGTCAGGTAGAGCAAGATTAGATGCAAGAGCGAGCTGCTTACATTGATGGACGGGTATGAAAGGCTATGTAAGGAGACAAAAGACAAGGTCTTGCACGGTCAAGCTGATGTGCTCGAGGCTAGGAGAAGGCTATCTATTGCTAAGATGGCAGCCGTTGAATACGAGAATAAGTAGAGGGGTATAAGAGACAAGAAGGATAAATTGTCTCGTTACTTAAGCGATGTTGAGTGCGAAGCGGAAGCAAGAGATCAAACTTGCCACTTTAGAGATCGATAAGCTAAAGGAGAGTGTCCAATCATCTAACTTAGAACAGGAGAATTTGCAGGTAGGGTCATCTAAATTCTTTGGTGCATGATTAATCATCGTTACTCACATTTTGAATTCATTGTTTCCTTATTCTTGCTGTAAGCCGGTGTAAAGAACATAAAGTTTAGTTAGCTTATTCCTGAGGTGACCAAGAATCCAATTTTAAGGGAGCCCTTTAAGAACAAGAAGTGGAAGGGGTTCCAGTTGAAGCCTGTTCGTGATACTGTCAAGTCAATAAGGAATGAAGTGCTAGAGAGGTATTCGAACTTGGACCTGGGTTTTCTAGTTGCTCTTTTAGGGTAGCTCTAATAGAGGCTTTTAATGAGGAGGAGGATGATAGAGAGGATACCAAGCAAGGTGAAGTTGAAGCTAAGGTCGGTGCCATGGGTAGAGCAGACAAGATTGAGGTCACTACTGCTCCTTGGGGCCATCGGGTGCAGGGTTGCTCCTGTGGTCATGACTCGTGGATCTAACCAATAGATTTCGATGTCAGTGCTTTTCAATGTTGTGGTTGAACCCCAAGCCGAGAGTCATGTTGAGAGGTAGGTTGAGGCTGTTGTCGCAGCTCCTCAGCCCATGATGAGCGAGTAGATTTTTGATGAATGTGGGCTAACTAATTTCTTCTTCTCTCTCTTCTCTCTTCTTCTTCTTCTTCTTTTAAAGTTTATTTTATGTATCGATTTTCTGATGGCCCATCCTGTCTGTAATTTTTCCTTAAGAAAATATACTTTGCCTCATTAATATATGGATGCATTTCTTTAAGTTCTTACTATACTTGTTTCGCATGCTTGTAATTTCATTGTATCCGTGGTTGTTGTTTAGTGAGGTCAACCTTAGTTGGTTTCACTTTCCTTTAGTTTATTCTTTCCTTGCCCTGTTAGATCTATCATTTTAGCTTCTAGGTCAACAATAGGTCGTCGGTACAACTTTCCATAGTGGATGACATTGCTCTACAAGGGGGAGGGGGACGATTTGTGCCAGAAAACTTCCTTTTTCAATGTTGTAGATTCCCCAAGTGTGATTAGATGGATGGAGTGAGTTGAACTTAGGATTATCAAGATTTGTTAGCATCTAATATAGGTTTGGTAGGGTCCTTTGTGCCTATAAGTAGCGCTGGCAAGTAGACTGTTTCTTCACAAGCCCAGTTTACTTATATTACTTTGCTTCATAAATCTAAATTTCCCCCCTTCATCCTTTAGTTTCGAAGAATTTGATGAATCATGATCCTTCTTTTCATTAACCTCCTGTGGATTGAAAGGTCGAGCCCTTGGAGGTTGTAAGTTATACAGTGTTGTTGATGCTTTGTTGTCTCTATTTAAATGGGTTGGAAGCCTTTCGATCCCTATTTTTGTAGGTTTGTCACCAAGGATGTGTAGTGGGTTTGGCGTGTTTCTCGAGCTCCATTTCCCATGACTACTTCGGTTGCTTGATTTGAGGCCGTGTTTCTCTTCTGCAGGTCTTAGATCGAGGTTGCTAAAGTTTATTACTTGGTGAAAAGGCCATGGTGACCACAGTGGTGTGTTGCACATGACTAGGGACTTATCTTTGCTCAATAATTTAGGCCTCAGGGGTGCTCTTTGAGGTCGAGGTCAAGGTCGTCGTCGAGTGGCCTCGCGACTCTTTCTCTTGTTACCCTACTCCTTCCTTGTGGCCATTTTGATGGTTAGTGGAGGTCATCTGGGATGCAAGGGCATGTTCTCCTCTTTGAGCTCGGTCTCCTAATGGCTTATTGGATAGGCTCATTGGGGGGATTGGCTTCACTCCTGGTTCTTTTGGTCGTTTTGAGCTCTTATCCAACTGAGATTCATTGTCATTCTGAAGGTTAATGGACGACCTCAGGCCGATGATTTGGGAAGTGAAGTCGTGTTTAACCTAAATCCACATTTTTGAATTGCAGTCGGTTGGACATAGTAAAACTCCTTTAATTTGAGGTTCAAATCTTTACCAGAGTCTTCCAGCTTGAAGTTGTGTTCAGGCGGAAGGATTTTGTGTAGATTTCTATATCTATTTCTTCGTCGGAATGCCATAAAAACTACCATGTTCGAGATGCTAGTAAAAACTATTGTAATGATTTTCTTTAGGCTAATATATTTACTTGCAACTTATTCGTGACCTCAATTTCTTGTGTAGTTGTTTGTTTGTTTGTTTTTTTTTTTTTTTGTGACTCGGTCTAGGCATTTTGGGGAGAGTCGTCTTTGAGAGGCAGTAATTCGTTGTTATGTGGGGAGTTACCCTTAGGAGGGAGTTACTTGAGCTCTTAATGGGACTTACCCCTAAGAGGGAAATATCTAATCTCATGAGGAGGGTTGCCCTTAAGAGGGAGTTACGTGAGCTTTCAATGAGACTTGCCCTTAAGAGGGAGTTACCTGAGCTCACGAGAGGAGTTACCCTTGGGAAGGCGTTATCTGAGCTCTTTATGGGACTTACCCTCAAGAGGGGGTTACCCGAGCTCATGAGGGGAGTTATCCTTAAGAGGGAATTACTCGAACTCATGAGGAAAGTTATCTTTAAGAGGGAATTACTCTTAGGAGGAAGTTACTTGAGCTTACGAGTTACATGAGCTCACGAAAGGAGTTACCTGAGCTCTTGACGAGAGTTACTCTTAGGAAGAAGTTACCCGAGCTCTTGACGGGAGTTACCCTTATGAAGTAGTTACTTAAGCTCTTTTAGCATGAGAGGGCAGAGTTCTTTAAGCTCTTGAGGCCCTTGCTAAACATCTTTTGTTATTTTGTGGTCGAATACATGAGAGAAGACCATGGAGATACATTCTTAATTGTAGAATTCTAATTTCATTTATGATTGCTTTCTTCTCATGTTTACACTTTACACATAAGCAAGCAACGGGTATATAAAGAACTTTCTCAAATTGTTTGCATTCCAAGTTCTGGAAATGAGAATGCCATCTAGCATTTCAAGCTTGTATGCCCCATTTCCCAGAACCTACTTTACCCTAACGGGATCTTTCAAGTCCGGGGTAAGTTTTCCTCAAGCTTCTTATGACCCCACTGCCTTTAACTTTCTGTAAATGAGGTTACACGGGAGAAAGACCTTATGCTCGACTTTCTTGTCATAATAATGGGCTATCTTTTGTTGATAGGATGCAATCCATTTACTCATGGTGTCGAGCTTCTTCTATGCATCGAGTTCTGCTTAAAGGCTGACCTCGTTGATTAGTTCGTTATAGGATTGAGTTTAGATGTTTGTTACTTCAAGCTCCATAGGTAGAATAGCTTCGATCTCGTAGGCTAGACGAAAGGGGGTTTCATTTTTCAAGGTTTGTCTAGTGGTGTAGTATCCTCATAGGATGTAAGGTAGCTCATCAGCCTACTTGCTTCTTTGACGGTCTACCCTAGCCTTTAGACTTTGCATGATTATCTTGTTAATTACTTCGACCTAGCTGTTAGCTTTGGGGTGTGCCACTGAGGTGTAGTGAGGAATGATATGGTACTAGACGCAGAAATCTTTGATCCTCTTGGAACTGAATTGCCTCTCGTTGTCCATCACTATAGAGTGTAAGACTCTAAACTTGACTATGATTTTCATGTAGATGAAGTGTTGGATGTTCTTGTCTTTGACCTTTGCTACTTCCTCAGCTTCTATCCATTTTGTAAAATAATCATAGCCAAATGTTATGAACTTCCTTTGAACTGTGGAGGGAGGAAATGAACCTAAGATGTCTAATCCCTACATGGTGAATGGGTATAGGTAGGTGAGGCAGAATAGGTCAGCATTGAGGCATAATTGGTAGAGGCAATTTTTTGACAATGCTCACATCATTGGACGGACTCCTTTGCATTGGCTTTCATTGTTGGCAAAAAATACCCAACTTGCATGACATGAGTGTGCAACGATTGGGCTTTAACGTGGTTGCTGCATTCCCTAGCGTGGAAGTCTTTTAGGAAACGCTATCCTTCTTTTGGGCACAAACATTGGAGGAGGGGAAACATAAGCCTCTTTTGTATAGAACCCCATTGATCAAGGTATAATTGGCCAATCTATACATCAATTTTTTCGCTTCCGTTTTTTCCGAAGGTAGGGTGATGTCCTTGAGGTACCCCTCAATTGCCATCATCCAATTGGGGGGTGAAACTACTTGTCGTAGCTTTAGCACCTTAGGGGGCTTTGTAATTAAGGATTTCTCAGGTAGGAACTTAGTGGAGATTTTTTCTTCGATCTTTCCTAAGTCGAGAACCATCATGAAGGGGAGCTTGAAAAGCTTACTAGCTTCCGAATTATCGGCCTTGCGTATCTTAATGATATCCCAATAGGGTAGCTCTTTAGTGAGAGAACAAACTGCTTCTAAATATCAGACTATTTCTTCATTCTTTGTCTCATAGAGGCCTTTAACTTATTGTACTACGGGTTGGGAGTCTAACAAGATATTGAGATCCCTACTTTTCGCTCCAATACTGATAGCAAGCTTGAGTTCAACCAACAATGCCTCATATTTTACCACGTTGTTGCTCATAGGAAAACTAAATTTTAACGCATAATCAATTTTAACCCCATGGAGTCCTTCTAGGATTAGGTGCGACCCCTTCCCCCCAATGTGGAGGATTCATGTACATGGAGGTCCATGTAGGCTTTTGTTTGTCATTGGGCTTGGGTGTTCAGGTATATTCGCCCATAAAGTCTACCAAAACTTATGCTGTTATGGCATCCTGAGGTTAGTAATGTACTCCATAGGTGCTGAGTTGGATTGCATACTTCATCATTTTTTCCGAGATGTCTGGCTTTTGGAGGACTGTCCTTATTTGTACATCAGTGAGGACATCAACTGGATATGCCTGAAAATACAGACGTAGTCAGTATGCAGATATTACTACCGCCAAGGAAAACATTTCTAGTTTAGTATATCTTTGTTTTAGTCCTTGGAGGATGTGGCTGATGTAATATACCAGTAGTGCTGTTTTCCTTCCACCATGTTAACACAGATGAGAGAGTTCTATCGCTTATTGTGAGGTAAAGATATATGACCTTACCTTAGAGTGGGGTCATTAATAGTGGGGGCTTTGTAAGGAATTGCTTGAGCTCATGAAGGCCTATTGTGACTTTTATGTCCATTTGAACTGATTGAGTCTTTTTTAAGGATTTTGAAGAACTTTGATCATCTGTCGGCACTCCTAAGAAGGAATCAGCTTAGGTTCATTTTCCTATTAGCGAGTTGTTGCACTTGCTTCATCGATATAAGATCGCTTCGATCTTGTCGAGATTGGCTTAATCCCTCTTTGCGATACTACATAACCCAAGAATTTTCTTGATGATGTGCCAAATGAACTCTTTTATGGGTAGAGCTTTAAATTGTAGAAGCGAAGTCGATCAAAGGTTTCTTAGAGGTCATGTAAGTGAGCCTCTACTCTCTTACTTTTCATGATCATATCATCAACATAGACTTCCATGTTTCAACTTATCTGAGGTTCAAACACCTTGGTGACCAGCCTTTGGAAGGTGGAACTGGCATTCTTTAGTTCGAAAGACATCATTTTGTAGCAGTATGTGCTGAACAATGTGATGATAGAGGTGTGGATCTCGTCAGTTTCGTTCATCTTAATTCGGAGTAGTGGAAATCAATCTTTCGAGCATGCTTTGTTTAGATTTGTGTAATCGACGCATATCTGCCACTTCCCACTAGGTTTTTTGACTAAGTCCACATGGCTAACCAAATGGGGTATTTTTCTTCCCTGATGAATTCTACTGGAAGTAGTTTTTGAACCTCTTCTTCAATGGTGGCTTGTCTCTGTGACACAAAGTGTCCGATCTACTGGCAGACCGGTTTTTGGATGTTGTTGATGTTCAGTTGGTGTGTGATCACGCTAGGGCTTATGCTTGTCATGTTAGAGGGTGTTCATGCAAAGATATCTTTATTCGCCTACAAGAGCATGGTGAAGCTTTCCCTAATGCCAAGAGGAATCAATTTTCCCACCTTTGTGGTGTGCTCGAGGTTGTAATCTAATGCGACTTCTTCCGTAAGGTCTGTTGGCTCGCTTCTATACTTGGATCTGTCGTTTGGTTCTATATCTATAGTGCGGTTTCCCTTAAAGGTTTTGATGTACAACTATCAGGCTATTCTTGGTCTCCGCGACATATCCTTATCCTTGTTAAGGTTAGGAACTAAGCTTCAAGGTGGGTTTAGGAAATGATTATGCCAATGATTGGTTGCATGGCCCTACCTAATATGGCATTATAAGGGGACCAACGGTCCACCACAAGACAACCAATCTAGTACATGTCGCTGTATGATTCTTTGTTGAGCTCGAGGGGTAAGGTTATGATTCCATGAGGTTAGATAAGCTGGTTGTCAAAACCATATAGCTCGTGATCATAAGGCCTTAATTGAAGTTTCAGCTCGTGCTTCATCTGTTAGTATGCCTGATTGAAGAGAATGTTAGTGCTGCTTCCCATGTCGATCAACACCTTCTTGACTTTCCAGCCTGAAATGTGGGCAGAGATTACTAAGGCATCTTAGTGAGGGGTTTGGACCCCTTCATAATCTTTGTTTGTAAAGGAGATAGTGGTGTCAACCCCAATCCTTTTAGGTTTAAGGTTCATCACTTGTCGGGATAAGCTTGGGTTAGGTGGTAACCCTATTCTTGTTGAGGTCAGCAGTCCGCTTATGATAGTATTGATCTTGCCATGGAATTATTGGTGGGGTTGAGATTGATCCAAGCAATCACAGGTATTGGTAGCTCTCTCTGGTTCATTGGTCTTCCATTTTTGTGTGGATGGCTTTGGTATTAGGTCGTGATCAATATTGCTTGAGCCCATCATGTTGTATGATGTCCTCTATGGAGCTCTTAAGCTACCACCAATTCTTCATCTCATAGCTACAAGAGGCCCTAGTTCTTGATCTCGAGGAACACGTTGTGGATTTGGTAACTTTAAGGGCTTGAACTCATCGTACATCTGGAACAATTTCATTTATCATTATCTCTGTGACCTTAATGCGTATTAGCTTGGCTGAAGTTGTGATGGCCCTTTTGTCGACCTCTTTCTCAAGATGGATTGCTTTATGTCTGAGGAGTCTTAGTCATGGTTTCAGCTTCCCTCCTGGCGTTTTTGGTTGTCCTCTTAGCAGATATATTTCTATGCCTTTTTTCTTACTTGCTCAAGCGTGGTGAGTTGGCACTTTGGAATGAAGTCAAAGAATGAGCTGCTTGCAAGGACTCCATGTTTGATAGCCTCTAAGGCTACTCTTTGGTTAAGGTTTAGGGCCTCCAACCATGCTTATAGAACCTTGCCAGATAATTGCTTAAGGGCGCACCTCGCCTTTGCCGTACCGTATAAAGATACAAGACATTTTTCTTTGGCAGCTTATTGGCCATGGAGTGTGCTACAAAAGTTGCTAAGCAAGGCGAACGACCCTATGGTGTTTGACTCAAGCTTGTTAAACCACACCCGAGTTGCTCCTCGAAAGGTGGTAGGGAAGATTTTGCACCATATCACATTTGAGAAATCATTTATTAACATGGTGGATTGGAACTAGACGATGTGGTTCTTTGGATGAACCAACCCATCATAGGATTCTAGGGTGGGTAACTTAGCTTCGATTAGAAGCACTTTAGATTGGACATCGACCATAAATGGCGTATTGCCTAGGAGTTTTTTAGCGACGGGTTCATCACCAAAACCTTCTCTGATGGTAAAAAATCTTCTCATCATGTCTTTAATTTCTTGAGCGTGCGTTCCTTGTTGGAATTGAGCTGGGTGTCCTTGGCAGCCGGTGTGTACCTATTGTCTTTGTGAGCTTGGGTTAAGCTGGGACCTGTAACCCCTGCCTTAGCGTATGGCTCATCCTTCACCTGGTACTTCGAGGTAACCCAAGCTGAGTGTTGTGATGTCATGCGCCCTCGTGAGATGCGTTGATTAGCTCTCAATGGGCTCTTGCAGGCCCTTAGCCTTCGATAGTCACTTCAGTGCATGTTCAAACTATAAAACCACTCCCTGGCGGAGGAACTAGCCTGTAGTGATGTCATGGTATGCCGACGACCCCTTTCGACTAGTTCTTCTTTTGGCTTGGATGGTAATTATGTTGGGGAGGTGCCCCACCACATGCTGGAGGCATGTTCTTCCAAATGCAGGTCCTTTAGGCCCTCAATCTCCATGATCCTTGCTTGGAGGAGAGTGTTAGAACGCTCATTTTCTGTACTCTTGTGCATAAGTAGTCTGAATAGGTTTTCTAATTTTAGGATGCATTGTAGGTCTAAAGGGCCGTTGTTTGTAACTGCCAGTTGGTCGTTGCACGATGGTACAAGGGCCTCATGCCACCCACTGGAGTGGCTCCAAATTATGTGGGAGTAACATCGGTTTGATTCTTGCTTCATTGCGGCCTTAGCATTATATGGAAAGAATGTACTTTTGAAGTAGTGGTCTGTGGGTTTTAGAAGGGGTTTAGCAAAAAAACGACAGAAGAATAGGAGTGATCTTTTGGAAGGGTTTCATGCAAGGTTTTAGACAATAGTATTTTCCCGTAGAGGGCACCAAAATATTGCACAAGTTACAATTAGCTCTTTCAAACATAGAGAAAACGGCTAGAAGGGGTGCTGGGGGGTTGCCCTATGCAGCCTCTTTGATGCTTAAGTTAGTCCGTGGGTAAAGGTAATGCGTCTTGAATAAGTGGAAAATTTCCCTCCTTCTTTGCCTTAAGGAAATGGGATATTTATAGTGTTTAGGGTTATACGAGGATAGATTTTCTCCTGACAGCTGACTAGGTATTTGATGTGATGGGGATACCGAGTTGGAGAGTTGTGGCTTTGCGGAGTGTGGCTGAGCTGGCGATACGCCCCCCCCGCCGCCCCCTCCCCCCCCCCCCAAGTAGGTGTGATAGGAGTGCTTATATTGACTGGAGATCATGGTGTTGTGAGGCTAAGCTCGCTGGTTAGCTAATCTGATGAGCTAGGTAACTCTTCTGAGGTGATGGTTCATGGGAAGGCCTTGCGCGATGTTCCTTTATGGAGTCATGGATCTCATAACCTTCTTAGAGGTCGAGACCTCGTGGGTGGTGGACCCTTCCTGAGCCTACCGATGCTATAGGGTTTCGTGGCTTGGGAGACCAAGTGGATAGATGGTTGTATTTTATTATCAACATACTCCTTATGTACACAATTGTTTCACAAACGAATTACCAATTGTTTAGATGTGGCATACAAAGTAAGATTTCAAAATAAACCTTTACAACAATAATGGTATGCTCTCTGTGTTTGATTAGTGTGTTCCTTTAAAAATATAGGTTATGCTAATCAAGTTTTTGTTAATGGTTAATGAGGCGAAGTTGATGATGATTGGAAATGTCTTATACCATTTAAATGTTGGGTTTTCAAATTTTGGAGTTGGAATTTAACCTTTGCCATTTTGGAACCATTCTAAAACATATATCCTATAAAAGTTGTAAATTAAAAATTATTATTATTCTTTTTATAATTTTATAATATTCTTTGAAATGAACATGTAGTAAGTAATCATAATGTGAGGATCGAATTGTAAATTTGAAATGTTGAACTGATTAGAACTAAAATAAAATAAAAATTAATCACTGCCACGAGCCCTTTTTGACAAGCCTAGACTTCCCGATTTCTTGTTAATGGTATACTTCATATTTAAAGATATATTAAGTGAGAAAAGCTTCATTTTGGAGTAAAGCCTCATTGCATAGAGCGACCATGGTAAGTTGGATATTGTCAGAAAAATAAAGAAGGAGAGGAAGAAAAACTCATAGATCATAGGTTGTGATGTCGATGAGCCACTATCTTGTGAATTTCGGCATGATCGTGGTGCAATTGACAACATCTTTTACTTCCCATACAACCAGCTTCTAACACGTGTGTGTGTGTGTCCGTTTGTGGTCCTTTTACTAAACATACTTGAGCCCAAGTGAAGATTCTTTTCAATAAAAACGCAGTATCAAAACTATCCCGTATGAGATAGATTCTAAGGAAAAAGTGGAGGAATGAAACCTATCAAGCCATTTCCTCACTATTTAATGTATAGTTGTCAAAATCATTAGTCAAGTATATGATTCTACAAGTATATGATTTTATGTTTTTTTTTAAACTAAAATTGATGCAAAATTATTTAGATGCAGATTTTAGATAGAATTATAAATTTAAGTATACGATTTTACAAGTTTACCTATTAGTTTTGCATAATTTTATACGATTTTATCAATTCAATATATTTTAACGTATAGTAAAATAGTAATATTGGCAACCATGATTGGACTTGGATGAATAAAAAATTGAGACAACATAGTTTGATAAACCATTCATATGTATGGTGCTACTACTTACCGTAATTACAGTCAATAATTCATATCACAATTATTAGAAGAGGATGCAAATAAAGCTGATAAATTCCCAACACAGATTTTCTCTTTTAGCTATTTGTTGTTTGTTTATCTATAAATGCAATTCAACTTAAGTGGATAAATAGAATTGATTATAACTCGCAAGAGGTCTCAGAAGTAAGCTACAATGGAAAAAGATTAAAAAATCTTCATCTTCACACAGAATTGGAGAAAAATATTCGTCCTCGCTTACATAGGCACAGCTAGTCAATTTATTTTTATATATTTTTTATACATATGACAACTTGGCAAGGCCTCACTTACTGGAAAAAAGCCGTAACATTCAAAGGACAATAAGTCCAGCTCACAATATGGTTCCCACTCCAAAATCACTGTACACTAACGTATCATATGCGACATTATCTACACAAAAAAGAAATAATACAACACTAATGGAAATTATTTGAATATCCCAACCATTCATCGTCGTCTTCATTGTAATGGAATAATGGGGACAAAGGTTGTAGGTCCGATTTCAAATTGACTTGGTCAACACATTCTCCAAGTGTCCATCCTTCTTGTGACATTTCTCATAAAAGATTGCTGGCTGATGATGTGATGAATGAGACATGTCACTAGTACTGGTGGTAGTGTTGCTATGGCTGAACCCATGAATGTCCGATAATAAATCGTCCGAATTTAGAAGATCCGATAGGCACAACTCTCCAATGTTAAAATCCATAATAAAATCATCCGAATCCAAATTTTCTCCATTAGCCACTAGGGGAATTCCGTATGGCTGATACGCATAAGTATTAACTAAGAGATCGTTCTCATTATTCTCTCTTCTAGACCCTGTTACTAGTCCAGACTCGATTGATTGATGGGTGTTTTGGGCGCATGCTAAACTATTGCTGTCGTTGGTGGTGCACTTTGTTAGTGCCTTGGCCTTGAAGACTTCATTTTCCTTTATCTCTAATTGGGTTGATGATTGTGGGTTAGCATCAACTGATGTTTTAATCTCCGGATTTGTCGAATTCTTTTCGCTCGTTTGGCTAGAAATTTTCCTATGGGCTAGAGACTGTTTCTGGCAATTTTCCACCTTTTTACATAAATTGGTATTCCAATAGTTCTTTATTTCATTGTCTGTTCGCCCTGGAAGTCTTCCTGCTATAAGAGACCATCTGCCAAACAGTAAAAAGCATAATTTGATCAGTAAAGGTTTCTTGAGAATGTGTAGATTTATGAAACAATTATTATATATATACTTTCATTATATATAAATGGATTTGTTTTTGATAATAACGTCAGCCATCGGCCTAAGCTACCCTGAAACGAGAGCATGTTATAATAAAACAATTTTTTACAACATTATCTATTGCCATATATTAATTTTTTTAATTCAATTTATTTCGTTAAAAATCAGTGTTTACGAACCTTTCATTAATATTGGAAGAGAAAATACTTGAAGTGAAAATGAAAGTACAAATATATTTACCACTAAAATATTATATATTGAGAAGAATAATAATGTAAATTATTGTACCTGTTCCCCAAGAGCTTGTGAAGCCTAATAATGAGCTCTTCCTCATCAGGAGATATATTTCCTCTTTTGATATCTGGTCTAAGATAATTCAACCAACGAAGCCTACAACTCTTGCCACATCTTTTCAAACCTACATCAACAAAATAAATGGCTATCAAAACCCAGCTCCATAATACCAAAAACCCATAAAGAATATACAAATTTTCTAACGTGCAAAACACATGAATTAAATAATGTTATAAACCATTGTCCTGGTCCTCTCGTTGACGACACCCTATACCTGCTTTTTTGGGCAGATTTCGCCATCGGCCTTCCCCGTGAGCCTTAACGTAATCTCGGAGGATTTGGTCTTCTTGAGCAGTCCAAGCACCTCTATTATTCATGTCCTCCTTTGAGCAGCAAGGTCTTCTTCCCATTTGCAATTCTTTCTTCTCTCTATCTCTCTCTCTCTCTCTCCTCTCTCTCTCTCTCTCTCTCTCTCTGTGGGGGAGATGTTGTTGATTTCTAGGAGAGAGTGAACATATATGTCGCCTAAGAATGGGGGACGGCGATACTTATAGCTACAAAATTATTTTCGTCACAACGCTCTATAGCTGTATCTTTTTTAGTATTATTTTTGCTACATAAAATCTAAATTTGAACGGCCAATATGCAAATGTGAGATGGAACGGGGTCCCATATGAAATAACAACAAAATTTACAAAGCAAAATTATTTAAAAAAAAGAGGAAAATGCAAAAAAAAAAAAAAAAAAAAACTTTAGGGAGAGCGGATTGACCTATTGAACTTCAAAAGTATGGTTTTTGACCCCATGACCATAAATAATTTGTAAATAAGTTTATTTTGTATTGTTCGGTAAAAAAAGTACGTAAATTCACTGTTTAAATTGTACAAAATTTGTATAGGGAAATTGTATGGATTGTATGAACAAGGAAGGAATAGGACAAGATGAACTTATTTGTAAATTCTTTATAATTATGAGGGTAAAAAACCACACTTTCAAAGTCAGGAGTTAATCCGTGCCACTCCTAATATTTGGGAGTGTTTTTGCATTTAAAAAAAAAAACCAAAAGATGACTATTGAAACGTGACTTTAATTTGACAATACGACATACATATGAAAATAATACCTCCCCCACAGGTCGCTTTTAATTTGGTTTCATGCCACTAAACGGCCATTTATTTATGAATGTGATAGGCCGTGTATTTTTGTAATTGTCATAAAAAGTCGATGCAAAAATATCCATCCATTATCCTATTTCAATTGTGATATAGCTTTTTTTTTTTTTTCCCTAATAAAATTATTTGGAGACATAAGTCGTCCATTTATTATTTTACAATATAAAATCTATTTTAATTAGATTGCATGACATAATCTTAAAGATTAAAACATATTCTAGAATCAAAGTTATTAATACGATCGCTATCAATATATAATAAAAGCGAAAGTATATTGGAAAAAAAAAAATAAAGCTTGCATCAGATTATACATATATGTATAATAATCTTGATGGTTGGAAATATATAGCTTACAAACAAAGTGATGGATATTCCCCTAGCAATATATAATAAAAGTGAAAGTATAATAATAATAACTCTTATTGTCAATAAATACAATGAAAAAATATAAATGTATATATTCTAACACCATAACATATAGGGCAAATATTGAAGATATACTTGAATTTTGACAAAATATGTAATCAAATACTGAAATTTATAATAAATCAATTTAATACTTAAAATTTCATTTCATGTATGTTAATTAATATTAGAAAAGTAATATTGACATGCATGATAATTTCTTTTGGATACTTAATTGATTAATTTTAAAATTAAGATATTTGGTTATATATTTTATAGAAATTTAGATTCTATTTGCTAACAGTAACTCATATAATATGCAAAATGCGTGTGTGTATATATATATATAATATATATATGCGTGGGTAAGTGTTTCACGTGATAAAATGCCAACCCTAATTCCATTGATGGGTAAATGTCCTCTACTAGATATTGGTGTGGTCCCTTCACGTGACGGAGCAGGGCCATGCATTATTATTATTATAAATAATAATATTATCATATAAATAGATACACCAGATAATTTCATGATTACTTAATGTCGAAAAAACAGTAAAATATAGAGATGGTCCTTTTTGGTCATTTTACATCACCTGTTGTCGTCCTAATTATTACTCTCGTCCATCCCCAAGCTAACTTTCTTGTACGGTCTTGAAAGTTAGTTGGAGTCAACGCAGCCGCCACCCTCCCCCCTTTGTTATATCATACCCAGAAAAGTTTTCATACATACACTGATACTGATACACACAAATATATGTATGTATAGTGGTCGTTTTTGGTGCTTTATTATTATTATTATTATTATTATATTATGCTCCACGTTAAGAGAATATGGTTTTACAAGCATGATAAACAAATATTTATTGGCATCATGATATAGTATAAAATATTAATATTTTGCAAAGGAGTCATGATCGTAACTATTTTTTTAAGTACGCTGTAAAGGATTGCATTTCTTATTTATTAGAGATGTCACGTTTTTAAAAGGATATATACCAGAGTTATCATTACTCTTCACAAAAGTCATTTTAATTTATTATAAATGAAAAGACCATTCATATATTTTCTTCAGCTTTTCTTTTTCATATGTCATTCTTGAGTAATATTTTTTGGGGAAAAAAATTGTGTGAGAGATGTTCCATAAAATAATCATTGTTGTTGTTTTTTCGCTCGTGTGTGATTGCATATTTTGTTAGTGTGATTAATTATGTTAGCATGTCAAGTGGTGCTCTTAAACTTGTTTAATTTCCACCGTAAATCTATAAGAATTCTGTGAATGAATATCAATTTATTTCAAAAGTCAGAACATTAATCATTGTTGTTATAGAGCACGTTTACTTATATTTTCTCCAGTGGGAAAACTTTGTTTTTAAAATTTTTGTACTTCCATGATATTAAAACATGATAAATGAATCTGGCCAAAGAAACAAAAAAATAAATAAATTAAATAATAAAAAACATGATAAACGAAAGAGTTGGCTAATAATTATGGCTAATGGACCGAAGGGAAAGGAGTAACAATATTTTGTAAAGATACTGGATGTTGTCGTTGATAGGCGGCATTTTGAATGAAACGCACACAGCGCAAAAACAAAATAAATAAAATAAAATAAAAATAAAAATCTGAAATGTTAATATGTTCAAAGGAAATTCATACAATCAGAACAAAGGAATTAATAACACCCAATAAATTAACTGTAATGCCCATTCCACGATATACAACCGAAGCAAACCATGTTGTCCACACAGCCAAACATATTTTACCTAAATTCCCCAAAAATACCATTTCAGCAATCTTTTAGTAAGCATGTATAGATGAATAATGTATGAAACCCTACTCCTATTCTATCTTATCCTATATAGGTCCTATGTGACAAATAAGAGGGGTAGGGTGAATTGTTTGCAATTAAAATTTTTGCTTAAGTGATGATTCAATTTTAATTAACGTGCTCAATATCACACATTGAATCGAATGCTAATTAGAAACAGATTCAGATACAAATACAGAAATTATTGACTGGTATTTAGATAGATTAAAATAGGTGATTCTAAGAAGATAGAGTGGTTAGATTTAGAGATAGATTATAGAAATAGGAAATTAATTAGACATCAAGATTACATACATCGTTGCTACTTTCAAAATTACAGACATCAAATCCACGAGACAATGAACAACTAAACACGCTTACAGATTTACTGATAAGTTTAGGAATAGCCTCGAAGAAAGAAATATTAGTATACATAGGCAAGTAAGACCCATAATAGAGCAAACAAGGAAAACAAATATAGAATTACAACAAACTTTAGATAATATCAAATACATAATTACACCTTTAGAAAGAAAATTTCAAGAACAAAAAGAGTTACAGGACCTATTTAAAGAAAAAGAAGAAAGGAACAAAAAAAAATAGGAAGAAATTTTACAAAAATTGGAAAGAATTAGGTATTTAGTAGAATGAAAATAAATGGCTTCACATCCTAGATATACTGATGCTTTAAGAGTTTTATCTGTGTTCCAAGAATATACTGCAAGTTTTTCCAACTACAAACCACCTACAGAGTCAGATAAAGTTTTAGTTTGACAAAATAATACAATAATAACCTTGATAATAGGAGTAGAGGACAGTATAACAAGCATGGTTAAGATAATAAAAGACTGGAATAAACATATAATAGAAAAAATAAAAAGAATAGAAACAAAATAAATACTACTGAAGTACATTTACATGATAGCATAAAATTAGAAGAAAAATTTACAACACTAGAAAAAGGAGTCAAAGAAGACATAAGACAGTTAAGAGAATTATAGAAGGATAAAACCATAGATAAAGAACTACATAGAAAGGAACTAGAAGAAATATTTACAGGAATAAAAAACATAAAATTACAAGATAAAAAACCTGAATTTGGTTGTGTAGAGGAAAAAGATATTTGGTAAAGCATTTATAGAAAAGATGTCTAAAGCGTTACAATATTCAAAAAAGATCAGGGAAGAATTACAAAAGAGAAAGTAGGATTAGATAAAGGAATAATAGGATTACTATCTAGAAAAAACGAAAATAATACTGTTTTACATCAAATAGAGGAAGTAATAGATATTGATAAAGATTTAGATCTCTATAATACAAAAAGCTTAAAATTACTAGAACCTAGGATTTTGTATAAAACAGGAAAATTAAGTTTTGGAAATGTAGGATTATTTAAAACTTATAGGGGACAAATAGTATTAGTTACAAAAGGACCCATTAGAATCAAACTTTTTAGTGATGAAGGATTGCAATCGTTAAAAAGAGAACAAAAGTCTTCTACATTTAGGAATAATAATATTAGGAATAAAATGATTACTTAGAAAAGAAGTAGCTAAAGTATTAGTAGTTCTGATAGATAACTCATGGCAGAATAATTTTAAAAAGGCAACTATAGGACTAACTGAGGTAGATATGAATGCAAATAAATGAATCTTTTACTGTGCACTAAACTACATGATACGAATAAATAATGTAAAAAATTTAGAAATAGGATTAGCTAGTAAAGGATTTGAAGATCATGTAGGATAAAACTTACTTTTAAACATAGGATTCATAGGAAAAATTACTGAAGGAAGTACAACTGGATACAAGCTTAAATAGATGAGACAATACAATAAATAGCTAGTTCTAGAATAAAATTCATAAAACCAACTCCAATTAGCACCAGATTTAGAAGGAACTGAATGGAATTTATCAAAAAATGCTTGAAGACAAAGAAAAAACAACAAGAGTCCTAGAAGAAAGTTTGACTTATAGGAATCTTGATGGAAGTTACAATATTAGGTTTTTAGATTATAAGATAGAAACTTAGAAGAAACAGAAACAATTACTAAGGAAGAAGAAATAGAAGAGAAAATGTTAGAGCAAGTAGATCTAGACCTAGGTATTGAGGAATTACAAAGAATCCTTAGAGAGGAAGATTTTTAATAAAAGATTGGGAAAGTGAGAATGAAGCCATAGAACATTTGAGAGAAGAAACCTTTTTAGGAGTTAATGAAAAATATTACTTTTTAGAATACAGACCAGATAAGTTAGGAAATGTTTATGTCAAAGAAAAAATGCTTACTCATCCTGATAATCTACATTTAATATATAAATTCAACATTACAAAATTAGAAAACTTAGAGAATTTTAAAATAGAACAAGATAGGATAATTAAGATCCTTGTAGAAAAAGGAGTATTAAGTATAGAAAAAAGAGAAGAAAGAATTACTACGAGTCACAAATCCAAATACAAATACTGAATTACAAATAGATTTACCACTAAATCCAAATATGGAATTACAAACAGATCTACCACCTTTAGATTCTCAAGAACCACAAACCATAGAAGAAATTATAGAAGAAATAAAGGAGTTTGAAAAGAGTGGAAGATTACAACAAATTACAAATCTAATGGAGACTTCGCCTTCACCATCTGCACCTCCTTTAATAATAACTCCATCATCACCTAGGCTACATAAAGGACAAATTTTTACACAGAGGCATGATAATGTAATAGGACAACTTCCAAGACAACCATACTTAAATTACAGAGAGCCTGGCACAAAAAGAACACCATTAGGAAGAAGATTACCATTAGAAATACAACCGGAAGACTTGATAGACCATGGTAGGATACTAAATATACCTGCACATGACATATAGAGATGGCCATAGATTATTGGATATTGGGGACAGTTAGTTATTAGAGAATGGGAAACTAGTAATATACTAAGAGAAGCTATTGCGATGTACAACTACTTGAAAAAATTCTTAGGAGAAAGCACAAGAGCAATGTGGAAAGAATATAAAAGGAGATGGTTGCAAGATTTTGCTGCTGACATAGAATTAGGAGCTAATCCCTATAATTTTACTAATAAGGTAACTCATTTACTATTATCCACCCAACCAAATATAGATCACACCTAAAAAGAGACCAAATGGATGCAATGAGATTCTTAGAACAATTACAGATTATAAATTAGAAGTACATAAAACCATACTTGAATGATGTCTTTTATTACTGTAATATAGCAGGATGTTATTATAAACCAACAGTTACTGATAAAGTACTTTTAAAATTACCAGGACCATTAAGATAAGAGATATACAAAAATTTTAAAGAAAAAATAGAACCAATGTTGGTTAATACTCCAATATTAAACAATTAGGAAGTAGAATCCAGTATATAATTAGGTTTTTGGTAGAAAGATGTATAAATATACAAATTACAAGACAACTTAAAGGTGAAAACAGTTACTGTGATAGATTTACACACCATAGGTTTATGGGTGAAGAGGAGAGAGGCAAAGAATAAGAAGAAATAATAGATATAAAGGAAAAGAAGTAGCAAACAGAATTATAGACCTAGGAAGAGATACTATAAGAGACAAAGTGATGCTAGAGTTCCATTTTTGGATAGGGATAAACATGACAGAAAATACAATAAAAGGAGGGTAGACTTGTTTCGCATGTGGAGAAAAAGGACAGGTCTAAAGATTGCTCTAAAAGACATAATTTACATGATAAAAGAGCCATGCTTGTAAATTACTTAGAAGAAGCTTACTAGCAATAGCTGACTAGATGAGCGAAATAGAGACTATATATAATGTAATAACTGTAGAAAAAAATGTGTTGGAAGAAAATATCAATAGAATTAATAGTGATGAAGAAGAAATACCTTTTGTTACAGAATTACTAGACAAAGAGAACCTTAGATACAGAAATTCAAAAGAAATTCTGGATATTATAAATGAATTAGATGTATTAAATCTTACAGATAATGAAGATATAGGAGGATATGTGAAAGTACAGATAGGTTGTGAACATAATTGGATATATGAATCAGGATTAGATGATTATCCATGTAAATACTGTTTTAGATATCCCCATAATACAGTTAGATTTAGATGCATAAATTGTCAGATAGAAAGTTGTAAAAATTATCTAGTTACAACAGATGGAATAGAAATTCAGTAAAACAATAATACTTAGGATAGAAGTAAGGGTAGACAGGCTAGAAGAATTACAAAAAGAATAAAAAAATAAAAACAAATTATTACAGGAAGATAAAATTTTTCTAGAACAAAACAAAATGGTTAAGATTTACATAAACAGAGAAATAGATAAAAAACTAGGATTACAAATTATAAATATAAGGATAAAAGTAATATTTATAGTAGGAACTGAAGTTTTAGAAACAGAAGCACTCATAGATACATGATGCACAAATAACATAATAGACAAGAAAATAATACCAAAAGAATGGATTACAGAAATACCAAGAAAACATTGTGTTAAAGCTGAACAAATGGATGGAAAGCTTTTTGAATATTGGGAAATACTTACTGATCATTTAATAGAATTACAAATTTAAGAGTTCTAGAACCGATGTAAGAGATATGACTTTAAAAAGACATGTATGTATTCTAGGATTACAGTTCATTGTAAATGACAGATTAGGAATGATAATTACAAAAAGGGAAGTTACTTTTCTAACATGAGAAACATCGAGACTTATAGATAATTGTAAATGCGACAAAATAGGAAATTGTAAAGTAAAAAGGACAAAAACAAAAAATAAAAAGGAAGAAGGAAACTCAAAAGAGAAAATAGATGGGGTATTATTTACAGAATTTTTAGAAAATTACGATGATTTAGAAATAGGAACAAAATGTATAAATTATAACTTTATTTACAGCTTAATAGAAACACAAAAACAGAAATAGATACAATCCTAAGTAAATTAGAAAAGGAAGAAACAATTGGTAATAACCCAACAAAATTATGCAATAAAAATAAAATTGAATGTGAATTAAAAATAATAAATCTAGATATAGAAATAAAGACTAAATAGATAGTTTTTAATAACATAGATAGAGAAGAATTCAAGATACATATTGATGAGTTACTAAAAATAGGAGTTATAAGAAAGTCAGAGAGTTCACATAAAAGCCCAGCTTTCATAGTTAAAAAATATAGTGAAATAGTTAGAGGAAAAAAATAAAATGGTAATAGATTACAGAAAATTAAATAACAATACAGAAACTAACGGATACAATATGCGAGATAAAACACACTTACTTAATAGAATACAAGATTGTAATATTTTTAGTAAATTGGATTGTAAATTAGGATTTTGGTAAGTCAGAATGGAAAGAAATTCCATACCCTGGATAGCTTTTACTTGTCCCTTGGAACATTTTGAATGGCTGGTTATGCCTTTTGGATTAAAAAACGGACCAGCAATTTTTCAAAGAAAAATGGAATCAATTTTTGATAGATATTCCTTTGTCTATATATATATATATATATATAATACATGATATTTTAGTTTTTTCAAGAAATGAAAAAGAACACACTTCTCATTTAATTCAAGTACTTACAGAATTCCAAAATAATGGAATAATTATTAGTCAGAAGAAAATACAACTCTACAAGAAAAATATAGAATTTTTAGGAGCAGAAATGAGAAATGAAAGATAAGGTTACAACAACACATAGCTAAAAAGGTTTTGGAATTTACAGAAATAAATGACAAAAAGAAGTTTCAACAGTTTTTAGGACTCGTAAACTATGTTAGACCTTTTATAAAAAATTTAGGGAAACAAACTAAATTACTTTATAAAAAGACACATACTTTTGCAAAATTAGATAAAACATAATTACAATTAGTGGAAAAGATAAAATTAGTAGCTAAAGAATTACTAAAATTAAGATTACTCTTAGATATAGATTTTTTAATTATCAAAACAGATGGTTGTGAAAATGAATAGGGAGCAGTATTGATCAGAAAACCCCATAAGTATTCTTTGAAAAAAAAAAGAAGAAATTTGTAGGTACAATAGTGGTAAATTTAAAGAAAAAAAAGGCTAAAATATAGTATAGATATGGAATTAATTGCGGTAATCTATGGATTGAACTCTTTTAGGTTATTTTTGTTAAATAAAAAAAGAAATACTAGTTAGAATAGATTGCGAGCCTATTGTCAAGTTTTATAAAAAGAAAAATGAAAAGAGTATATCACAAAAAAGATGGGTTAAATTTACAGATTTACTGATAAATAGAGGATATAATGTTCGTTTTGAACATATAAAAGGAAACGATAATGATTTGCCTGACCTCTTGAGTGGGTACATCAACAATGGATAATAGGTACAGAACTCTTAAAGACTTACAAAAACAAAAAGAGTTACAGACATCTCAATCTTATCAATTTTTATCCCAAACTAACCAATTTTCATCAGAAAACCTTTCTTTCCCATACATACCACCTTTTCCTACTATGTTTACACCCTTTCAAAAGAAAATAAGACCCAATGGAAATGAGTTAATAAAAAATTATTTCCCTCCAATTGGGAAAATGATGTTCGGATACATTAAATTACTAATTCTAGACCGAAATCCAGAAAACACACAAGCTTTTAGACACCCAAAATGAATGAAATAAGTATTACAGTTGAATAGAAAACACTAATAGATTTTGTTTGAGGATTGCAAACCTTGGACAAAAACAAGGTAAGAGTGTGTTTGGCCTTACTAAATTACATGGAGAATACAAATACTGGATTACATATTGGATTACATATAACAAAAAAAAAAATATTATTGTTATGTTGTTATAAAAGGATTCAATCTTGGAATTTACAAAAACTGAATCTATGCAAAAGCTTAAGTAGAAAATTATATTGGAACAGTTTGGCAAGGATGTTTTTCTTTACAACAAGCAATAGAATTACTTGAAACCAAACTCAGACATAGTGATTTTGGAGTTGAACCCTGTTTAGCTTCATAATTCAAAACAACAAGAAATACTGAATTATTGAAAGTCAAAAATGCAAAAATTGAAAAATGGCTGACTTACAGACAACTTCATCCCAGATACTGTTTACAATATAGTTTAGATAAAGAAGAGACTAGTGAAAAAACAAAGGGTTACATTTTCTTTAATAGGATGAATTTTGTTGAAAAATTACCTAAAAGAACTAAGACAGTTGTTACTTCATATGCTTGTAAAAGTTTATGGAAGCCCTTTTTAATATTTCAAAAATATGCAAAGGACAATGCAAAAGATGATTATAGATTTGCATGTGACTATTATTACAACAATAAAGGAGAAGTTGATTACAATATTTTCAAAATGAATATTTGTCTTGATACATTCGAGCCTCTTTACATATAAAGACATGGATTTAATGAATAAACTCTCCTAGACTATGGATTACTAGAACTTGTTTATGGACAACCTGAGAAATTTTTGGACTCTAAATTTGGAACATCAATAAAAGAGGTTGTATGTACAATAAAAGGAGAGATGGACAGTTGTGGAAACAAACAAGACCTTAAAAATAAGGATGAACATCAAAAGCAGTCCACCAGAATGGTCGACTTTTGATATAAGGCCTGCTAGCCATAACATAATAATTGATGGTGTATATGAACTTGCTTATCCTACTCAAGAAATAAAGACAAGTGAAAAACCAATAAAATTACAGATAGAAAACTGGATAGCTCATGCAATTGCCTACGCAAACATACCACCACCCAAAGAAAATTACTTGATTTACCAATCACAGGTTTACAACATCTTTCCTTGACACAATATGATAATATGGAGAAATGTAGATATCAAATACTCCATAAAGGTTGAAGCTTATGAAGGAGACGCCTCAATCATAGAAGAGACAAACCGATATGGAAAATCAAAAGACCAGAGTGAATGACAAGATAGAGACTGACAGACAAGACCTGCAAGAACAATTAAAGAATAGTTCATAAACAATTGTAAATAATTAATTTCCTTTTTTTTTCCTTTCTTACATTTTTTGTATCCCCTTTTTACCCTCAGAATAGGAGATAAACTGAAAAAACTAAAACAGGGAAATGCCCTTTCCCTCTATTCTTCTATAAATAGGCCCAGGCTCATTCTTAAAAGACAAACGAAAAACACAAGAAAAAGGACATAGAACACACACACACACACACACACTCAGAAATCTAGCATAGGATTACTCCCAGAGTTACTTCTCTTGTATATCTCCCTCTTTGCGAAATAATACAGCTCGAATTTTTTTTTTTTGTAAAACTCTACCTTACTCTATTCTTACATTACTTTAATCTGTTCTTACATTAAGTTTCTGCTTTAATCCGTTTACATTTGGTTGCTTTCTTTTCCTTTTTAATTTAAGCACCTTTCAAGACAAGCGAAAGAGAAAAGTGTAATGTTCGTCTGCATGTATTACTTTATTCAGCTCTTTCCTCTGCTCCACTCCTTCCCCTCGATCCTTTAAGTGGTATCAGAGCCAAGCTAGAATTTTGTTACAAGACCTACAGTACCTAGTTGTTATTATGTCCATTTTGTGTTGTGAATAAGCTTTGTTAGGACATCGTTGTGACTTGATGGTTGATGGTTATCTAAGCATTAGTTTAAGCTTAGATTAACAAGAAACTGGTATTAACCGGTAACAAAACCAAGGTAGGAAGAAGGAGATAAATAGTACAAATAGTAGTACAAGTAAGAAAAGCAAATAGCAACATACACCGAGTACCAAGTAGCACTTTACACCATAAGAAAAACACTCCTTCAAATAACACAATCCCTCCCTCAAAGTGAACAATTAATGAACAGGAATAAGCTAACAATTCTAGGAATAATTTGCCTTTACTAAATTACATAACAATCGAGAGATCCTTAATTAGTTCTTTAATTAATTATAAGAGTACAACCAATACTTATATTACAACATTTACTGGACATAAAAATAGGCTAAGTCAACATAGAGCCTTACTTATTAATAGCATAAGTAGTAATTCAAAAGATATAATGTAATAGCCATGAATTTCCAATATCATGTTATATATGTGTGTTAATAGTTTTGCATATTAGAATAAATAAATAACAAGTGTGGCATATAGATTAAGTAGCATAACTTAATGCTTGTGTTTTAGGAGTGTAAAATATATGTGTTTGCATTAGTATAATAAGTGCTTAACATTAATATATAGGTACATATGTTTTTGTGTTATTAAGAATTATGTTTAGTTAATGTGGTTGAATCAATGATGAAGTGAGTCAAATTTAATTTAATGCATGTTGCATGTATGTGTGAGTGTGATGGTAGATTTTTGAACAAAAAAATAAGCCTAAAGCCTTGTTTCAATTCAAACCAATGAAGCCCACATAAAGCCCAAATTAAGCCCAATCAAAAGCCTTTTAATGTGCTATCTTTAAAGTCAAAGAATAGATAAGATTGAGCTAAAAATCTTGCAATTTTCGTCCAAAATCAGCCCTTCTTCAAGACAACCCTCTAACATAATCAAACTCAACATTTTTCTCTTCCAAAGCCACTCCAACATCAGGGCCAAGTCCCCCATCTAAATTCCTACAAGTTTAACCATTAAGAGCTCATACTAACGCCTTCTAACCAAGCTTAAATTCTTGGGGTAAGTGCATGTTATATTTAGTGTAAGTTTGTTAACTTAGAGATTATGTCAAATATAAATATTGTGTTGTTATGAGCTTTAATAGTTTACAATTGTTGAGAAATCTTTGGGATGCCATATGAAGTTGTAATATGTGTATGTTAAGTAGTTGAAGTGTGTTGATGAAAATGAAGTGGAATATGAATAGTGTAGTAAGGGTTAGTGAAGTTGGGTATGTGTTGAATGTTGTATTGAATGAAGAGTGGAATTGGAAGTGATATTTATGTTGTTGATGAGTTGGAAGTGAATGGATAATTTTAAGTTCATACACCAAGTAGTAAGAAGCTTATTATGTGTTTTGAAGAGAGTATGAATGTGTAAAAGTTGATATATTGTGTAAATGAATAATGGAAATGTATGTTTGCTGTCAAAAAGATTTTCTAGATCAGCACTACATTGTACACCGGCGTGCACGAGCTTGTGCTGATCAAAATAAGCTATCGGGTCACATTTTTAACCTCTACCCCATCTTGTACACGGGCGTGTAGGTGGTTGTGTAGGTCATAAAACCTTGAAAAATTGCTCTGAGGTCACTTTTTAGTGCCTTACACGACCCTGAGCACGGTGGTGTACTAGGTAGTGTACTTTCCCCTGTTTTGTTGTCCTTTAGTAAATTGTCCATAACTTTTTCATCCGACCTTCAATTGAGATGATTCAAGTTGCATCAAACCTAAAAAGAGATCTATAACTTTCATATATTGAGTTTTTACAAATTCGAAAAGTATTGATGCTTAAATTTTAGTTCTTTCCTGCTGTTGTGTTTTTCAAATAAGGTTAAAATCTTATGGTTTCTTGTTAAATGTGTGTTTGCATATGAAATGGATCTTTTTGGACTAAAATGAGATCGATTAATGATATTGAGGTGTAATGATGATTGAGTGACATAATTAAGTATGATTTAATTATATTTGCAGATTTAACAAATAATTGAATATTCCATGAATGTTAAGATAAATCTAATTATATTGTATATATGGATGGAAGTTAAAAATGATGATTTTGTGAGTTTATGTAATCTTGATAAATGTATATATTATATGTTATGACTTTGTATAAGTTATACTTGAAGACTTAAGTATTAAGTTTAAGATTTGATATGCTTATCTTCTGAAGGATTCTCGAGGTTCCGTTTAGATTTCCTACATAAGGTACGCAGTAACGTATTTGTTCTTTCCTTAGGATAGGCATATATTTAACCAACTCTAATATAGAAAAACTTAAACTTTGTTTGAGTTGGATGTCCCTTACGCTGTTTTAATCTGCATTTGGCCTAGTATGGCAGATCGATATCCGGCTCGGGGAGCAGCACCTTGCTCAGATTGGGAGCATGGTAGTTTAGGTGCTTAGGCCACCCTTGTCTTTTGATAAGACTTTCCTAAGTTGTACAGTGGGTAATTGATGGGGAAGATGGTATCGGCATAACATTTGCTTAAGCTTAGAATGAAATAATATGATCTAATTCAAATGTTTATGGGAACAATTGGACTAGGTGATGTTATGGACTAAGATAAGTGACGTTGTGTAACAGCTGTTAACCTTAGATGAGGTTATTTCCTTTTTTATGGATATATCATCTAGGAGATATAAGTATTCGAGCTGCATATATCAACTCCTTGAGCATTGTGATCAGTACCCAGGACCCCCAGATATCCTTGTTGTTCGGAGTTAGAATACTCCAGCGATGTTTGATTAATTAAAAATTATCTAATAACCAAATGATTGTCACATTGCATTATAGTTTAAGATCGTGTGTGTCATTACATTTGTTTTTGTTATTTGTGTACTGGGCCTCTAGCTCATATAATCCTTTTTAGGTGTGGATAACGAATTCTATACAAGCAAGGGATATAGATCAGATTTTGAGAAGTTCTTAGATGATTGGGAGGAGTAGAGATGACCTTGACTTTGATGGAATCCTTATATAATAGAATAGCTATATGTACATATATGTTTTGAAAACCTATGTATTAGTTAATAGGATTTTTGTTGTCTTTTGATATGTTTTGTAAATGGCTTGTTTACTAGCCTTGTTTGTGATACGTGTGTGGTGTGTGTGTGTTGTGGTGTGTGTGTGTGTGGTGTGTACATATATAGTTGTATATATTTGGATCTTTTATTAAGTAATGAAGTTAAAGGTTGTATTTTATGGAATGTTAAATGTATTATTAGTAATAAAGTTTGTTCCTATAGGACATTTAAGGTAATAACTATCCAAACTAATCCCGGATTACAATCTTACATATAATACCACGGATTATATGTGGTTGGGGACTGGATTTACCTGTTTTAAATATAGAGGTAAGTTCGGAGCCTTACACATAACTACAAAATTAAGATTAGACAATACCTTAGGAGTAAACATAAGAGCAAGATACAGGGAATTGGAAAACAAAACCTTGGAAAATTTAGTAAATAAAAGCATAGAATTAAAAAATAGATTAAGTGACAAAATACAAAATCTAGAAGTATTAAAAGATAATATAGAAGACTTAGTTACTGCAAACCAAATAAGAAGAAGATGATAAAAGGTGGAAAGAGTAATTAATGTTATAGGTGAACTACTAAAAGAATTAATAGTAGTAGCTCATGTTAAAGAAAGTACACAAGAGTTAAAAGATCAAATAACCCATCATTTAGAAGGAATAGAAGATTAGATAAGACAAGAAGGACCAGAAAATATAGGTATAGTATACTTTATTTGTAGAGATAAACTTTATGGATTAATCTTGATAAGCTTACAGTTTTACTTAAGGACTTTACAATTAAGAACACTAGGAAATCTAGGTCATACATTAGAAACAATCAAAAGAGTCTAGCCGTAAGAAGAAATTTCAGACTTACAAGTAGAAGAATTAATTAACTTTTTAAAAGAAGAATGGTTAGACGGTCAAAGAAATAATTAAAAAAGTTTACAAGTCTTCTATAAGTTGTTTTTGTTTTATAAGAAAAGAAAAAATAGAAACAGATTCAGATACAAATGCATTACTAACATGAAATTAAAGTGCGTAAAGTAAATGAGGCCAAAGATTTATAGAGGTTTCTCCTTAAGAGTCAGCCCTCTTTTCTAGCTCCATTATTGGGAATCCGGTTGTTCACATTGATTGTTTCACTAATCCGACAATTCAAATGAGAGATTAGAAACACCAATACTATCTTGCTCCCTTTCATAAGTTTCACACCTAAGGTAATCACAAAACTATAAGATACTAAGTGTAATCCTCTCATAATTACTAAATCTAACTCTCAAATAGAGTAAGGATAGTTTTAAAAGAGATACAATGGGTTCTCAAAAGTTTAAGCATAATGGGAAATAAAATGTATATGAAAATAGTAAGTGCAACAACTTCTTATGAAGGTTCTGGTTGATGAAAGTATGAGATCTTCAATTTTGAAATTTGGCTTCCTTTTATATTCTTTAGGGATATAACGACTCCCTTGAGTAAATTTCTCCCATGTAACAGCTTTTATCAGTTGAAGTATATTTGAAACTTCAAATCTTGAAAGTATTCTCCTAAAATTTTAGTTGTAGTTATCTTGAAGATTTTAAATTTTGTCCTCATTTGTGACAATATCTTTCGCTACCTTTAACTTCTATTATTATTATTATTATTATTATTATTATTATTATGTCTTTCAAAGGAAATAAGCTTGAAACCATATTGTTGATAGTGGAATATGGCCATCAATCCACTCGGTCCTTTGAGCTTTAAGGCCCAAGAATACTAACAAACCCAAAAAGAGTCTACAATGAAGGGGTAGGACGAGTTAAGACCCCATTAAGGGAAATGGCATGAGATCTCCTCAGGAACCTTTATCTCGGAAAGTGTTAACCGAGCTTATCCTCAGCTACCAGGTGAGCTCAACTCCACAACCTCATGATCTCTAAGCTAAGCAAATATTTCAATCATACCCTATCATCAGGAGGGGACATAATCAGCCCAACCACGCCTCGAAAAGTCCCAACTCCTCAACTTGGGTATTCCCATAAGCTTGAGTTCTAGGTCGGTAGCCAGGAAGAAATACTATAGATACCCCTTTTACCTTTGTGAAGAGGGAGAGGAGAGAAAGTTTTCTTATCTTATCACAGACATGCTATTCTTACCCGTGGATTGACTTAAGCATTGGAGTAGTCACACCAAGCAACCCTCGATGCCCCTCTAATAGCTTTTTTATGTTTTTAGGAGCCATCTCTACCATTGAAAATTAGCTCGTGCAACACATAGCACCATTTGTGGGAAAATTTTGTGAGACCCATCCATCTTTCCTATCGCTTTCTCTACTAAAACCCTTCTAAAACCCATAAACCATCGCTGCAAAAGTACATTTTCTCACATAATGACAAGTCCACAATAGAGAAATAATCAAACTGATCTTGCTCTTACGACCACCCCAGTAGGTGACGACAAAGCTCCCAAGCCATCGTGCGCTGACCAAAATGTGGTCATGGACGATGGCCCTTTGGACCTAGGATGCATCATGGATTTAGAAAACTCGTGTACACAACTTGTGCACAAGAATATGGAAAATGAGTGCTTCAACACCCTCCTCCACTCTAGAATCATGGAGTTGGAGGGCTTGATTTGCATTTGGAAAAAGGTGCCTCCAATGTAAGGTGAAATGCCTCCTTAACCTCATTACCATTAAAACTTAAAGAGGAAGTAGTTGAAAGGGACCATAGTGTACCATGACATTGCCACCGGGTAATGCCTCCACTAGGAGCAGTCCTACAGTTAGAGACCATACCCAAATGAATATCAAAGATGTAATGCTCTTAAAAGCTTGCTGAGAGCTACTCAAAGCATCTCATGAGGATGGATAACATCTCGACGCTTAGCTCAAGTTACCTCGAGATACCAAATAGAGGATGAGCATCGTATGAAAGAAGGGGTTATGGGTCCTAGCTCAACTCGAGTTTGTGAGGACAATGTGCCCACCCTCGTTGCCAAGGACACCAACTTGGTTCAAATAAGAAACGTGCACTTGAAGAAATTAATGACATGTTGAAAAGGCTGTCGATCATTAGAGAAGACTTTAGGGATGAACCTGCTGCAAAAACACTCCCAGGCAAGAGATGTTCTATGGCCAAGGTTCAATCCAAGGTACTTTTGATCGGAACTCAGCTACCTACCCTAAAATCCTACGATGGGACAACTGATCTGGAGGGCCATATCACCTAGTTCTAGTTTACCATGGCGATACATAATTTCTTATATGCAATATGGTGCAAGACTTTTCCCACCACTTTTCGAAGGGTAGCCCGAGTATGGTTCAACAAACTTGAGCCTAACACGATAGGTTCTTTGCCCAATTGAGCGAGCTTTTCGTGGAATACTTCATGGCAAGAAAACTACCGGGGGAAAATGCCTCGTACCTTTACACAGTATGAACTTCAACCAAGGAGTAGCTTTAGAGACTATCAAATAAGGGGTCCTCGTAGTTAACCCATTCTTCGATTCCATTTCGAAATGCCAGCTTACTATGCCTAAATAAATGAGAAAAAAGGTGCAAAAATATATTCACCAGAAGGACACCAAAAATGCTAGAAGGAAAGTTAAAGCCAAGATGGAGCCCTTCAAACTGAAAGTAATCTACATAGAGAAAAAGGACAATAGAAAGACCGTTGCAACTTCAACTAAGTTGATGCACATCATAGTCGCAGAGATAATGATAAACGGAAACTCTTCCTGATGTATGATGAGTTCACAACTTTAAAACTACTAGTGCATGATGTGTTCCTCAAGATAAGGAACCAGGGCCTCCTACTCGCACCACCTCTAATGAGGCCCATCTTGAGAAGAAAAGATTCAAATTAATATTGCGAGCAGCATCACAACCACAAGCATGATACAAAGAATTGTTGACAGCTAAAAAGCGTCATAGAGAGCGCCATATGGTGTGGTTGGCTTAAGCAGTACATTAACCACGACCTCAAACCTGAGCCGCCCATGCAGAAACATAGGATTGGTGAACAAGAGAAAGACATTAACACTTGAGTCGCTCTAATCGACCCCAACTCCACCAATAATGCCATGGTGAAATCAATACCATCATAAGCAAACCCCTAACCTTAACGAGAGTAGAGCTACAACCTAGCTCAGGCTCACTTGAAAAGTGATGAACCTAGAACCCAAAGGACTAAGGTTGACATTGCCTTCTCTTTTTCAACGAAGATTATGAAGGGGGCCAAACCCTTACCAAGACGCCCTAGTGATCTTTACTTACATTTTGGGTTGGAAAGTCAAAGGAGTATTGATCGATACAGGAAACAGCGCTGACATCCTCTTCAATTAGTGTATGAGCAAATGAAATATGAGCTCAAAACAAAGTTAAGGCCTTATAATCATGAGCCATATGGTTTTGATAATCGGCCTGCTTAATCGTGAGGGATCATCACTCTACCCCTCGAGCTCAATGAAGAATCATGTAACGCCATGCACCAGATAGATTTCCTTGGTTAATACTGGTCCCCCTACAATGCCATATTAGGAAGGGCTATGCAGTTGATATTTGGCATGATCGTTTCCTAACTCCACCACAAAGTGGGGTTGTGAAAAAAAAAAAAAAAACTAACCAAACCATGAGCCGAACTGAAATTTTGGTTCTTTTTTAAAATGTTTGGTTCGGTTCAGGACCTTGAACGAACTATTTTATATATTTAAAAAATTAAATATATTATTTTTACTCTTTATTGTTTCATTAAAAAAATTAATTGTTTTTAAATTTTTTGACTTAGATATGAGAATAAAAATAGATTTGTCATATTATGCTTTAATTATTATGTTGTCTAAAATAAAATAGATTTTAGATTTTATCCTCTAGTGTTATAACTATTGAATATTTTTTTCTTTGTCTCACTAATTGATCTATTTATATTATTTAGTTACTTATTGATTTTTGTAATTGATAATATGTTAGTTATAAGTATACAACGAATTAAATTTTGTGTCTTATTGGGATAAAGTCTCGTATACCATTATAGCTCAAGATAATTGAGAAAAATGATTCTAGTCACAATTATAATTTTATAATGGATGAAATCATTTCCTTCCTACAGTTTTATACATTTATTTGGTAAATGATTAATTTCAAATATGTTGTTTATTTCTACACTAGTGATAGAAAATATGTAATGAAGTTTTTCAATAAAATATATTTTTTATTTTATGAATAAAAACGTTCAAATCGCAAATTGAATCGTATCAAACCATTTTTTTTTGCTCAAAAAAAGTACGAACTAAACCATATGGTTAGGTTCAAATTAAAAGAAAAATCGAATCATAAAATATGGTGAATTCGGTTTGAGGAGCAAACTGAAGCGAACCAGTACCATACACACCCTACTGCAAAGTGAAGTTCCCAACCCTAACTTGAGTAGGGGTATGTTGAGGAGATCATGATCAATCTCGACAATTGTACATTATAGCCCTAAAGGGAGACCATGTGTGCACTATAGAAACCGAACCGAAAGACAAATGAGAGCTACGAGGTGAACCCATTGAGCTCACCAAAGAGGTCGCCTAGGACGATAACCCGAAGCACACCACAATAGTGGGGAAATCTATTCCTCCCGATATAAGGGAGAATTTGATCGCGTTCTTGTGAGCGAATAAAGATGTCTTTGCATGGTTACGCTCTAGCATGATAGGCATAAGCTCGAGTGTGATCACAATCAACTGAACATCAACAACACCCTAAAGCTAGTTTGCTAGAAAATAAGACACCTTGCCCCCTAGAGACAAGCCGCCATTAAAGAAGTAGTTTAGAAACTACAGTGAGTAAGATTCAGCAAAACAGGAAAATATCCAACTTGCTAGCCAACGTAGTCTTGGTCAAGAAACCTAATGGGAAAATGGCATATGTGTGTGATTACACCAACCTGAACAAAGCATGCCCAAAGGACTGTTTCCCCCTACCTTGAATGGACCAACTAATTAATAATACATCAGGTCATGAGCTATGAGTTTCATAGATGCTTTCTTAAGTCATAACCAAATCAAAATGAAAGAACCTGATGAGGTCTATACCTTCTTTGTCATGACCTTTGGCACGTATTGCTACAAAATGATGTTGAACGGACTAAAAAATGCTGGCACCACCTTTTAATGGTTGTTACCAAGGTGCTCAAACCTCAAATGGGTAGAAACATGGAAGTTTATGTTGATGACATGATAGCGAAAAGTAAACAAGTAGAGTGTCACTTGCACAACCTCTAAGAGACCTTTAATTGACTTTGCTTCTACAATTTAAATCTCAATCCATAGAAAAGCACATTTGGCACCTCGTTAGTAAAATTCTTAGGTTACATGGTGTCCTGAAGAGGGATAGAAGCCAATCTTGAAAAGATCAAAGTAATCTTAACAATGATGACACCTACATAGATCAATAAGTGCAATAACTTACCGGTAGAATAACCGTGTTAAGTATATTCCCTTTTAGGAGCGATGACAGGTGCTTGGAATTTTTTAAAATCCTCAAAATACTCAACCAGTTTGAGTAGATGCAAAAGTCACAATACGTCTTTAACAAGCTCAAAAAATTCCTAATAGAACCACCATTGTTAACAACCCCACTCTAAGGCGAGGTCTTGTACCTTTACCTCGTAGTGAGTGATCGAGCTCTTTCATTTGTGTTAACATGAGCTGAAGGGAAATAACACCAACCAATATATTACATCAACTATATCCTTCAAGGGTCATAACAAAGATATATAAAATTGTAAAACTTTATCCTAGAGGTTGTAATATTAGCACGTCACTACGTCCATATTTTCAGGCACATGAGGTCATCGTCCTCATCGATGTACTAATAAGGGTAATCCTCTAAGCTAGATGTCTTAGGAAGAATGATGAAATATACTATCAATCTTAGTGCCTATAAGGTACAATACTAACCTCGTGATGCCATAAAGGTATAAGTTTAAGCAGATTTCGTAGCTGAATATATCGGGACAGCCAAGCCTGATGATGAACAATAGAATGCCTAGATACTCCATGTAGATGGATTGTCTACGTAAGGGGGAGCGGAGTTGACCTAGTCCTAAGTAGACCCCATGGAGTAAAAAATCAACTACATTTTGAAATTTAGTTTTCCTGCAAGCACAATGAAGTAGAACATGAGGCCCCATTAGGTGGAATTAAACTTGCTATGTCTGTTGGAGCAGAAAAAGGGTACCCCAAGGATCTTTTGACTCTCAGCTTATGGTAAAACAAGTCAAAGGTATGTACAAGGCAAAGAACAAAGAAATGGTTGAATACTTAGAAGTGGTCCATCCCTTACCAAAGAATTACCCTCTTATGATATCATTAAGATACCTAGAGCGACAATTCAGAAGTCGATAGGCTCTCCAAACTCGTCTCCATGATAGTTCCTGGCCTAGGAAAGGTTAAGGAAAAAATCTTCACCGTGCTCTTTCTTCTTAAAAAATCCACCACCACTACATGGGTTCACGAGGTGCTAGACCTCCAATAGTAACTCTACTACCAGTTAAATGACACTTATAGAGGAATTTCTCAGAGATGGTACCCTACCCTCAAATTGATTGGAAGCGAAAAAGACACCATGATCAACAGGGTTTTGTATAAGAGGCTTTCAACTTCCTCCCTCCTTCTTGCGCTAGAAAAAGGAAACGGATTCTATAAGATCTCTACTGTAAACCCCCTAATTTTTGCATAACCTAATTTTGATAATTGGTAATAATAGGATATAAAGTCTTGAAGAAGCTTTGAGAAAAGTCGCAAAAATCACTCCTGATTTTTTGTAATTTAAGAATAATAAAAATATAAGTAATTTAATCCTAGTTTAAGAAATCATAATCGTTATCAATAAAATTTCCCCTAAATTTTTTGCGATCAATAAATAATGATAAATCAAAGAATTAATGAAGTAATTATTAAGACTCTAGCAAATTTAAAAGAATTATCTATCAATTTCAAAATAATTAGAAAAATAATAAATATACCCCAAAAATTTTAAATAAGAATAGCGTAATAAATCACTAAGCGAAACCTTAACTTCAACAAATAAATATAAATATATCTCTAAATTTATCAAGCACATAGAATTACATAACGTCTAAACAAGTAAATTTCCAAAATAATCATAAATAATTATTTTATAGATTTATAATTAAAAACGATTATAATCCCTTAAAGAAGCTAATAACACTACCTTTTTTAGTAAGTAAAACCCTTGAAGTCACTAATTTATTACATGAGAAAATATCCAAAATATAAAACAAGTAATTATAAATAGAAAAGCTCTAAAATCAATACTCATAAAATATTCTACATTACTAAATTAATCATTTGGTTATATTGGACACATAATAAATAATAAGCATATGATAAACTATTATTACTATTTATAATAGTAGTGTTAATAATATCAAAAGTAAGTTGTAACTAACAATATATGTATTGTAGTAAAAATAAACAAAATTATTTTATTATATGATAAATAATAACACCTTACTCGATCCACATATTAAGACAATTCTAACAAGTTAACAATATTAAGATCATTATTATTATATTACTAATATTACATCAATCATAATAACTTACTTACATGTAACGAAGATATATGATTTATAAATAAACCATATCATAAGTGAAATATTGCAATAAATGCTAATGTGGTTTAACAATTATGGTAACAATATACATGTAATCATCATATCAATATACTCTATAAAATATCAAGACCCTAGGGGTAATTACCTAGGAGAGCTTACAATTGTTGGTGCAAACTACATATATGGTAAATCATTTGATACGTTGAATACTATATCAGATAATTATAATAGAAAACAAGTAAACAAATGAAATCAAGAAGTATAATAATATGATATTAATTAAATAATGTAGACCAAGATCATATCAAAGAATTAATTACAATTTTAATAAAATAAATAAAACATATTGTGAACTTGATAATTTGCATTAGAACCAAAATCCTAAAACGTATCAGATCAGACCAAAAGCTCAAAAACCCTAGATCGAATCAAATAAATCTTATAACCCTAAAATACCATATAAATTAAATTAAATTTGGATTCCCAAATTTCAAAACCCTACAAACCATAAATGGGATCAGATGAAAATTCAATAACCATAAGTTATCAGATGAATTAAATGAAGCCTGGACCCCTAAAAGACAAAATGATCTAAAAGCTTAATTAATCCAAAAACCCTACAATAAACATTTCATCCATTTGATCTCTAATAGACAAATTGAGAAAATACATCCAAATAACATATATTAATAAGATAATAAAAAATAATTTTCTATAATTGAAAACTCCCAAAATTTTACGGTAATCATATAAGCAAAACCTTAGACTCAAAAAGGGAACTAGAACCCTAAAGTCAAACAGAGTCAATCGTAAACATTAGAAAATTCAGACTAAACGGGACAGCTTCTAAAATCATAAAATACTATAGTAAATATAAAAAATATCATGAACTTAAATTATGAACCAAATATATTACAAGTCTTAAAATGATTAGATTTGACAAAACTTCGATCATTTCAAGTCTTTACAAGATTAGTTTCTATATCTGATCACGAACACGTAAATCAAGATAATATAATTTAGTTCATATTTAGTAATAAAATAATGCAAATTTATTTTCTATAATATGGTATCTAAATTTCTAAATCTAATTTCGTCAATAAAACAGTTTTTGCACCCAATCGTTAATATGCAAATCGAGATAACAAAACTAGATAACAATTAATGATAAAATAATACCAATTCACCTTTAAAAATTGTTTAATAATTTATCGTTTCATAAAAATATCAAATACAATTTTTACTGCTCATAAAAAGTTGATTATAGCTATTATACATGTATTTTGTATCTACCGATAATTAATTTGTCACTTTATTTTACTTTTTTACTATTTATTATTATCTATCTATCTCTATTTTTTCTTACACTTTTGTTATAACTCTTATACCATCCATAACTTTTCTTACACACATCTAATTTACTTTATTTTTACACATAACTTCTTCTTTACTTTTGCTTTCTTCTCTCTCTCTCTCTCTAATTCCCCTCTCTTGATTCACGTACAGCATCGCCACAAATATATTTCATTTATTTCATACTTTAATCCCCTCCAATTTCCTTCTATAAATATCACTTTGTCCTTCATTTTTCTTCACACTTTTCATTACACATAATAAAACTCTACCAAAATCATTTTTCAACTTTTCTCTCTAAATTTCTCTTTCTAGTTTCTTTTCTTCTTCCACATATACACAATTTTCTATCTTTAGATAAAATACTAAAGCCTTCCTTAGATTTATATCAACATAACATGAAAAATATGTATATTGTCATTTCCATAGGAGATCCTAATGAGCATATGCTAGGAAATGGAAATGTTAAAAATAACATATTGTTCATGTCATGTTCCATCTCATGTTCATGTTTATGTTCATATGTTGTTCTTGATGCTAACTTAACCTTTTATATGCTACTATGTGTAAGTAGTAGATATCTATTTTAGAGCCTAATGCTCACTAATATAACTTTTATTTAATGTTTTATTTCATGCTTTCATTATCTATTTCTTGCTAATTAAAAAGACTAGTCATTTCTAATCTTAGACTTGTCTTCACCAAGTCAAAACATTTGATAGGACTTGTCCATAAGCTAAGTCCTGGAGAACCTTGACATAAATCTAAGACTTCCATATTTTTGTTATTATTTTCTTGCTTTTCTTTATGGGACTTATCCATTTTTAAGTCCCGAGAAGACTTGAATAAAATTTAAGACTTCCACAATTTTCTTTTGTTTTTTTTTTATAAGCTTTTCTTATTATTATTTTTTTACTTTTATGGAACTTGTCTATTTCTAAGTTCTAGGAAGTCTTGATAACAAGCTAAGACTTCCATTTTTTCTTTCTTATATATATGCTCCTTTGATTTTCTGTTCTTTTATATCCTACATGAGTTTAATTTTGATCTCATAACATAACTATAAAGTTCATATTCACGTATGATTATACGATGATGTTGTTGTTTTAGTAAAAATTTCAAGTAATTATTTGAGTTATTTTCTTTCACATAAAAATTTGACTAAATTCTCAAGAAATGATTTTCAACACCTAGGAGAAATTTTCATTAAAACTTAAGATAATGATTCAACGACATTCTTTTCAAGATATTAAAATAAATTTATCAAAAAACTTTTAATGTTGATAATTCTTTGTTATGCAAATTTTCTTAAAAACTTATTTATATGGCTTATGCCCAATACCTTAACAAATACTAAGAACAAAACAATTTTTTCCAAATCAACTCATTAGTTAAAAACTCACTTAGAAAAATAAAAAAGGGTAAATAACTTAAGGAATTAAGTTTTTAAGAAATAAATTCATTTTCATGAAGTTAAGAAAGTATGAAAGTGATAGTTATAATAATTAGATGCACACTTGTAACAAACTAAAAAACATAAGTTTTCTTCCAACAACTCAAAAAGGAGATTTTTGTGACTTTCACTTTTAAACTTTTCAAGTAAATTGTTTTATGGAAAATCATTATAGGATAACATCACTAGAATCATGCACATAATATGGGATTATATTAATACTAAATGATTTTAAGCTATATAACTATTTTGGCATTTGCTATAGAATATTTAGATGGTGTAAAACTTAGAAAAATTTCATTTTAAAGGATGGAACTTTTCAGGTCAAATATGTATTAACCCATTTCAGAACCTGTAAGCCCCTAAAAATTTTGTGATCTGTTTAAGCCTAAAACCTAATTAGAAAGTCAACTGGAATCTTAAAGTTAACAAAACCCTAGTCTTTTACAGCCATTCAAGTTCGGTTTTCCATATAAGCAACCCTAGGAAAGTTAGTAAGCGTATAGTATGTAGAATAATTCGTAATAACTTGAGAAAGTTTAAAAATATTAGATTAGTGAACCGCGATTCATTTTGAGCACAACCGGACACAGTTCTCGAAAAGCATGTCCCGGAGCTCGGATTAGTAAAAATATTCTGAATATATCGTTACACTCGTAAAAATATAAGATTTTCAAAAATATCAATTTCATAATTTTTCGGTAACTAAAAATATCAGATATCACAATTATACGCGTATTTTCATACTACCGGTACTTAAATTATCATGTCTACTTTACATTATACTATTTTCTACTATTCTACACTATTCATCTATCTCTACTTTTTCTTACAACCTACTCTTACATCCCATACATTTATTTCTTATAAATTTTTATTTCCAATATAACTTCACATCTTTCATATCTTACTTTTCATAAACAAAAATAAAAACTAAATAAATTTCACTCCCTCACACACACATAAGTAGCCCCGGCCCCCTCTTCATTTTCCTCTAATTTGTTTTATTTTCATTTATTTAATTAACACAATTAACCTCCTACATTTTCCTATAAATACCCCATCTTCCTTCTACTTCTTTCACACCTTTCATACACAAAGTTACTCTCTAAAATTCTCTACAATAATTCTCTCCCAAAGCTCTCTCAAGTTTAGTTCTCTTAGGTAAAAATTCTTCAAGTCTTCTTTATGTTCATTTACTTAGTACGAGCTTAGTGTGTGTTTTCTAAACCATGAAGGTTAAAGAAAGCAACAATAGGTTTATACTTTATTTTTGTTCATGATCTAATCTCCTTATGTTGCTTCTATATATATGTTACTAAATATATCTATGTAGTTATATATATATATATATATATCTTTTAGAGCATATAAGCTCATTTGTTTTGCAATTTATTTACTTTCCTTGCAATTTATTTATTTTTATGTTATCTTTCAGACTAGTCTTTCTAATCTTAAACTTGTCCTCATCAAGTTAAAACATTTTCTTTTTTTTATGGAACTAGTCTATTCTTAGTCCTGAGATACTTTGATAAAGCTAAGGTTCCAATACTTGATTTATTTCTTTACTAGCTTATTCTTTTAAGTTATTATGTTTCTTTATGTTTTCATAACTCTATGATTCATATTCATGCATGAACATAATGATTATTGTCTCAACAAAAATAAATGAGGAAAGGTCTTCTTAAATAAAGATTCTTTTCTAGAAATAAAGGTAGAAAGTAATTTTTTCTAAAACTAGACAGTCATCTTAACAAACTTAAAGGAGTTCATAGGAATTTTATAAACATGATGACATAGAAGGGGCTTTTTGGAGTAAACAAAAGTTTTACTAAAACTTCACTTTTCATCAAGTACAAAAAATTCCTTTTATAAAAATAAAATAATTTTAAGAAATAAGAAAATTATTTCTGCGAAGATATAATTGTTAGTATTAGAAACAAAGGAAATAAAATCATTCTTTGAAAATTTAGAGGAAAAGGAATTTTCTTATGACTTGAAATATTCTCTAACAAAAAGAATTTTCGAAAGTTCCACTTTCCTTTAGAAGACTTTACTTTTACAAAATTCATGGGTTGAGACAACTTCATTAAACTTCATACATTTGACATGAGTCAATAAATATATGTATATGCATTTCAAAGGTTTTACAAACTATTATAATATCTATCTCTTAAAAATGAGTTTTTGTTAAAGAAGGAATTCAAGTTTGTGAAAATTCGTGGTGAATCTGGCCACCACTTTTTTGGAACCCAAATGACTTAGTTTGATGAAAATAGTTTTAGAAATAGATAGATCTTTTCGAATAGGTAGAAAATGGTATATAATATGCGAAATTCCGAGTTAAAATGAGCAAGTTATGGCCATTTTAAATTGGAATTTCCTCCAATCCGATTTTTTCGCGATTTTAAGATAGAATTGGAGATTTCAAGAGTAGAAATTCTATGAAAAACTCATTATGGGTATTTCATCTTGTTTAGGTGAAGAAGGAACCGAGATCGCTTTCCCAGAAGACTACTTCGATTAGAGAGCTACTGACATGGAGTGAGTTAATCCTTTACTAAGTTACATTTCCTTGTTTGTGCTTATAGGTAGTAGCAGTAGAAAATAAGGAAAAGATAAAATTATTGTGTGATTTGAATTTATGATTGATTGAATCTAACTTAAGAATATTGAAAAGGGGAAATTGATAATTAAATTATGATTCTTGCATTGATATGATGAATATTGTTTTTTATCGCTTACAACTTGAACTCAATATTATCTGGTTAAACTTATACTGAAAATAATTTATGCATATCATATTTATGAGTCACATATGTTTCACTACTATTCTTCGTGTGGGGAAACGAGGAAGTAGTAGTGGTGGCTAGTAGGAGCAGGAAAGTCTACATGAGCCAGTAGGAGCCAGAAAGTCTACAGGGCAAGCAGGAGCCGGTAAATTTGCATGTATTGATGGTCATATGGGCCTGTAACCTCCCAATCCCCAACATGGAGGGCGTAAAATCAATGCTACACATGATTTCCAGTTAATCTTATGTATTTTGTTTGCTCATGTGTTTGGTGCATTTTCATATGATTGTTTAAATACTTGTTTGATTTATGGAAATGTCTTGTAGATGGGAATTATCTCACTAAGCTAGATTTGCTTATACCCCTATAGCTTTTTGTTACAATATGATTATCTTTGGTTGGCACCGAGGAGCCCCGTATGCTAGGTATGAGCCAAAGCTACTAGGAGTTTTTGGGAGAAGTTATATGTATTTAGTTTTGAACATAGACTTCTAAGAAAACCTCTATAGTAGGCTTATGTTAAAGTTATGTTTACTTTGTTAATGGACCATTTTTAAGACGGGGGAATGCCCCTAAGATGATGTAAGAGTTTATTATTTAAATGAAGATTTCATGTTTATTTATATAAGTTCTTGCTTGCTTTTATTATCTACTTAAATGTAATACCCCTGTGAGTCTCCTACTATCTTGAAAGCATGCCTTGCATATGATATCGAAGCTCTTGCATGACTAAGATTTTCATTCATTAGCTTTAATATTATATGCGGCGGACTGCCACGTTTATGGTATTTTCCGGGGCGTGACAAAACCCAAATGGCTTTAAATATTAAAAATAAATTTTGAAATGAATAGATCTTTTGAGTAGGTAGAAAACAACTACTAATATACGAAATTACGAGTTAAGACGAGCGACTTATGGCCGTGTTAAATTAGAATTTCGCAACTGGAAAATGACATGCATTTAGTTGGTAGAATTGGAATTTTAAGTAGAATCTCTATGAAATACTCATTATGGATATTTTTTTTTGTCTAGATGACGAGAAATTTGAGACCCCTTTTCTCGGGACAACTTCGACTAAAGGATTGCACTAAGGATCAGTGAGTTTTCCATTGCGTTTTATGTATCCATACATGTGCTTATAAAGTAAGGCACTAGATTCTAAAAAAAAATAAAATTAGTATGAACGGGATATCATGGGATTTATGTATGTGATTTGTTATGTGTGATCAATGAACTTTAAGCATATCGAAACTCAATTTGTTGAATAAAGTGAATTGTTTCCCTGTTATAATGACTTGTGTGTGGATATTGGTTGATCATCTTAATTGAAATTAATTGCTGATTGGGAACCTCTTATAACAATCGATCATGCATAACTTTTAGAGAATCACATTCTTATTTTGCTACTACTCCTTTGCGAAGGACCAAAAAGATAAGATGCTAGCTAAATCTTGAGGGACTAGGATGTTCGAGGAATATAGCTTCATGGCGTAGCCAAGCCAGATCGATTTGCTATGGGTAAGGAAACTGAGGACTAATGGTACAGTTGATTGGAACCCCAAGACGCATGCACAAATTTCAAGAAGGTCATTGGACCCATTCAAATCATTCCCTAACTCTTGAATGAAGGGCGTAAATCCATTCTACACATGTGTCTGGATAATCATATGTATTTGTTTGATCATATGGATGTTGCATCTCATTTGCTTGCTAATGAATTGCTTGATTGTTTTCTTATGGGTACGTTTGAGTAAGAAATTATCTCAATAAGCTAGTTGTACTTGCCCCTTAATAGTTTGTTTTTGTAAGAAATTCATAAAGCCGGGATTGGAATAGGAAATGAGCATAGAGCATATCAAAGATCAAGTCAACGATTAGAATGTGGATAGATTAAACTTAGTTGAGAGAAAGGACTTAAAACTTAATTTATTTTGTTTGGTATTTTCTTTAATTGTAGATGATAATAACCTAAGTTGCTTTATCCTGTTTTATTTTTATAGGGTATTGATTCTTTGCGATCCTTATGATTGTGGAAATAACAGTATCCTAAACTATTTTTCTAAATATCTATATATGTATAACATATTGAGAGAATAAATAATTAGAGTCTTGCAATCTCTAACTTGCAAGGCGGTCTTTATGTTATGGGTACACAAGTGAATAACAACTTTAGAGTAAACCTATTAGGCCCTATTTAGGATCATGACATCCATGCCGGGGAATGCAGCAACCAAGTCAGAGCTTAATCACTACACATTTGAGTTGTGCGAGCTGGCTACTTCTGGCCAACAATGAAGGTTAATGGCAAAAAGTTCGTACGATGATATGAATGTTGCCAAAAGATTGCCCCCATTGACCATGCCTTAAGTGCAAACCTATTTTACCTCACCAGCTCGTAGCCATTCGCCATGTGGGGATTAGATATACTAACCCATTTCCTCTTTCCATAGATCAAAGAAAGTTTATAATAGTTGGATGTGATAATTCAAAAAATGGGTAGAAACCAAGGCGATAGCAAAAGTTACAGACAAAAACATCCAACACTTTATCTATGCAAACATCATAGTCGAGTTCAAGGTACCACACTCCAAAATATGGTTGTAAACAAGTCGATACAAATCATGCTGGAACTCAACTTGAAAAAAAGCTTGAAACTCGAAGCTTGAACTTAACTTTATTAATACTCGATAAGCTTGAACTTGACTCGATTAAGCTTGATTACTCTTTTAAATATTGATCTAACTATAAAGCATATTTAATGCAATAAGCTTGAACTCGACCTACATTGATTTAATAGTCATTTAAGCTTGATTAAGCTTGTGAGTTCACTAAGACAAATACTTTAAAGCTCAAACTTGAGCTCAATAACTACGAGTAGCTCGACTTGAGCTCGACTCAATTGTAAGTGAGTCAAATTCGAGCTTTTGCCGAGTCAAACTTAAGTAGATTGCAAGCTGTTTTGACTCACTTACAGCCCCACTCCATAGTAATGGACAACGGAAGACAATTCAGTACCAAGAGAATTAAAGGCTTTTGCACCGAATACCACATCACTGCACACTACACCTTGGTCACATATCCTCGAGCTAATGGCTAGGTCGAAGCAATCAATAAAACCATCATGTAGAGCTTAAAGGCCAAGGTAGATTGTTAGAGTAGCAAATGGGCAGATTAACTGCCAAGTATCTTATAGGGATACCGCACACCCGATGAACCCTAACTGACGAAACCCCCTTTCGTCTAGCCTTCGGATAAATTGTCCTTCCTATAGAGCTTAAACTGTCGAACATCCTAACCTAATTCTGTGATGAATTAATCATCAAAGTTATCTACATAGAGCTTGATGCCATTGAAGAAACTTGAGACATAGTGAGCAAGAGGGTTGTTGCCTACCAATAGAGGGCAGACCGATACTACGACAAGAAAGTTAACACATAAAGTCTTTCTCCTGGGGGACCTCGTTTGTAGAAAATTGGAAGCAATGGGGTCATAAAAAGCTTGATGAAAACTCGCTCCAAACTGGAAAGATCTATTAGGGTGAAGGAAGTTCTGAGAAATGGAGCGTATAAGCTTGAAATGCTAGATGGCAAGCTCATTCCAAAAACTTGGAATGTAAACAACTTGAGGAAATTCTATGAATAGCTAAATCTTACTTATGTGTAAAGCATGGATATAAGCAGAAAAAATCACAAATGAAATGAAGATTCTATTTAAAAATACATCTCCAAGATCTTTCCCTTGTGCATGCAATAACAAAAGAACAAACTTAGCAATGGCCTTCGGAGTTTAAAGAACTCTGCCCTTTCGTGATAAATGAGCTCATGTAATTCCCTCATAAGGGTAATTCCCCTCATAAGCTTAGGTAACTTCCTCTTAAGGTTAACTCCCCTCGTAAGCTTGGGTAACTCCCTATGAGTTTGGGTAACTCCTTGTGTGAACTCAGATAACTCCCCTTGAAGGGCTCAGATCACTACAGAAAAAAAAAAAAAAAAAATCATCATCAACAACATAAGAGATTGAGGTCATAAAAAAAATAATAATATTGCTTGTACTGGCGATATGAAAGCAAGTCTCAAACGAACTATAAACAAATTCATTGATTTGAAGAAGGTCATTATAATAGTTTTTACTGCATTTTGGCGAGAGTAGTTTTGACTGGCATTCTGGCCAAAGAATACAAAGTAAAACTTTCACAAGTACAAGCTAGTTTAGACTGAATACAACTTCAAGCTAGAGAACTGTAGAAAGCATTTGAACCTCAAATTAGAGGATTTCTCCCATACCTAGCTCACCACAACTCAAAAATGTGGGCTCGGGCATACAACCTCACCTTCTTGACCCCCTAAAATGCAAGCCTGAGTTCGTCCATCAACCTTCAAGAATGATAATCAATTCAGCTAAATGAGAACTCAGCATGCCTAAGAAGAGGAGGGCAAATTCGATCTTCACAATGAGCCAACACACAATAAGCCATCAGGGGACTAGGCTCAAAGCGGAAATCATATCCCCACATCCCCAGTGACCTCTACTCGCCATGAAAATGGCCAAAAGAAAAGAGCTGGGCGGTAGGATAAAGAGTCGGATGACCTCAACAAAGACATCATCCTTAAGTAGCACCCTGAAGGCTTAGATTGTTAATGGAGGATAAGCCTTTACTCACGTGAAACACACCACCGTTGTCACCATGACCTCTCCACCAAGTAATAGATCTTTGCGACTTCTATTTGGAAACTGCCTAAGAAAAGCATAGCCTCAGATAGAACAACCGTGACAGAAGTGGAAATGAGCCTCGAGCAACATGCCCAACCCATTACACGACCTCAGTGATGGACCATGTAAACAGAGATCATAAGCATCAACGACACCACACGACTTGCTATCTCCAAGGGCTTGACCTCTCAACCTAAAGGAGGTTAACAGAAAGAAGATCCATGGTTTGTTCAACTCCTGGAACTAAAGGGAAAAAGAGAAACCTTAGATTTATGAAGTAAAATAAGAGGAGTAAATTTGGTTCATGGAGAAATAGTTTACCTTCTAACACTATTTATAGGTAGGGAAAGAATGCACTAAACTGACATTTAATGCAGCTAAATCTTAAGGATCTCGAGTACAATTCACCTAAGCTGTTTGATTAGGCCTGGGGAATTAGCGAACCTTAAAAAGGAAAGTTTCCTTGCATGCATAACCTTGTCCGTAGAATAATGTCAACTTCTACCAATACTTATACCGTTAACCTACTGTCGATCTAAGAGCAAGAAGATAAATATAACATAGTCAAAAGATAAAGCGAGACCAATAACAATGAAGGTCAGCTGAACCCCTAACTAAAGATGTGATAAAACTATAAATACAAAAGTTGAGTATACATAGAGGAAAGAAGAATCCATTTATATATAAACCAAGGGAAGTACCACTTAAGGGAAAAATTATAATCACGAAAGGTCATTAATAGGCTAAAAAAGAAAGCAAGCTGATAACTGAGCCAAAAAAATAAAAAGAACAATAAGTGGGACTAAAATTAGCTAGCTTCACAATCACAAAAAATCTCCTTACTCGTCACTAGCTAAGGATCCATCGCGATAACTTCGACCTGCCTCCTGACTTGACCCTCAGCTTGAGGTTTGACTACGATTGCATCATTCGTAGCTGCCAACTCCGGATCTATCGGTTAGATCCTTAGTTTACAACCATAGAAACAACTTCACCTTGTTTGGCTTTCTAGGCCTCAACGATGGTAGCGACCTTAACTTAGCCTACCTCAACAACACTAATATTCCCTTCCTCATCCTCCTCGTCTTTAGAAGCTTCTATGGGAACCTCACCTAAATGCACAACCATAAAACTAAGTCCAAGTCCGGATACCTTTGCAGTAGCTCTTTCCTTATTAGCTTGGTTGTATCGGAAACAAGCTTGACCTGGACCTCCTTCCATTGCTCACTTTTGAAGAGCTCATTTAAGACTGCTTCTTGGTCGCCTTTGGGATGAGCTAACCATTCTCTAAATCCTTCATGCGGGCCTCAACAATCAATAGGGAAACAATGAAGACAAAGCTTAAACAAAAAATCGGTCGCATAACAATGAATTCAAATGACACTCCTTCAAGCTCTCTTGGTCCAAATTGGATGACTAAAGGCTATCGCTTAGCTTGTTAATCTTCGAAGCAGCAGCTTGAGCTCTCGTCTCTGCTTTGCATACCCTAACTAAGCATCACTGAGTTGTAACAAGGCATCTCGCTCTTACCTCATGCTGTTCCACTTATCATCATACTTAGTGGTTCCGGTTGCAGTGCACAACAATCGTTTTTTTGCTTCAACCACACCAGCCTGGCATCGCAAGACTTTATCCTCCATCCTGCTGTTACCTTTTGTTCTCATCTATTAAAGCTAGTAGCTCGCTCTTACACCTCATCTTACTCTACCTGACCTTGGTTAGCTCCTTCTCGTGGCTTACCTTTAGTGCTTAGAGCTCCTTAGGACCCTAAACTAAAGGAACTAAGCTCAAGTGATAACAACAAGAAATTAGACAAAAGAACGAATATACCATACCACTTCGTGGTTTCCCCTCAACATCCTAAAAGCTTCGACAATTGTCACCAAAGCCTGAAAACAAACAATAAGAAGATCATATTATGGATGATCCAGAATCGAACTGGTGTTGGGTGCCTTCCTTAGCCTGAATGATCCATAATCTTTTCTTCTAATGTCAACTATTGAAGCTTGTGAGCTCGCTAAAGAGCTTAAACAAGCTCTTAGGTCACCTTGCAAGGTACCACTAACCTTTGTTGGACCCCTTAAAGCAATGATATCTTTGGAATGGAATAGGAGTGGGCCTCACGCTAGGGCTAAGACACAAGGTTTTGAAGGCTACCCACAGTTACTAGAAGTAATTGTGCAGGAGAAAGCCATTGGTAGCTGAAAACTCCCTCTAGAACTAAGAGAATGACATCGGCATACTAAAGCTGAAAGCTTTATCATATAGGGCAAAAGCCTACCCGCCCTTCTAGCTAGCAGACCTAGTCTGAGGAAGAACATAGGATAGCGTGCCAATCTCCAGGACAACCCTGCATCACATTCCCTCAATACTCATTGAGCTCTACCTTTGTGAGTATCCTACGAACTCCATGGGGACCATCGTCGATGACTACCTTATGATGTAGAGGCACCATAGAACTTTTCCCTTCATCATAATCTGTGTATTTATCTAAGGGAATCCGACATGTTGTCTCAGCTAATTAAACGTACCGACCCACGTAAGAACCGACACCCATTAAGCTCTCCCTATCACTTTAGAACTTATGATATTTGGTTCTACATTTTTATAATCAGAACACTTTAAATCGAAAGGATAATATTGTTTGTTGCATGCCCAAATAAGACATGCAAACCTTATTCCTATGAAGTTGCACTAGAATATACTCAAGAGGGAGGAACGGAGGGAGGAACGGAGGGATGAATGGAAGAGGGGGGAGTGGGTTTGGTGAGAAAGGATGAATTAAGTATATCGACTTGATTTACCAATTTCATGACATTTAATGCAAATGAAAATTTGAACATTAATAGCAATAATAATGACAATAATAAAATGCTGAAATTAAAAGAGATAGAGTTAAAGAAGTTTGCGTTTAGATGTAATGTAGAGTCTGGATAGCTCCCAACTCTCCTTAGATTCAACTTGCCTTAAATCGAGTAGTTCACATCACTTTTTTAATCACACAATGTTTGCTCACTTGGAATTACACACAAGCTTCACAAGACACTACAAATACACTCACTAGAGTAATATTCTTTTACATATTGCAAATCAAAGCTCACAATAGTACTACTCAATTTTCTCTCTTAAGAAATTGAAAATTTAAGAGTAAAAACAAGAAATTTGATTTACAAGATTACATGAGTGTTAAATAGCAATAAGTAGGCTCAATTAACTTTCCTTAACCTCCTTAAGTATTCTATTTTTATATAACTTAATTATTTTTCCCATTGGTTATCTTACCACGAAATTTAACCAAGCATTAAATGCTCTAACAGCTAGTTTCCTGGAATTAGTGTCAAGATGCCTTCACTTAGCTCTAAATGCTACCTAAAGATCTTGGTGTCTACACTTGATAAACTTGAGCATCCAACAATACCTAAAAAAGAAAATTGATCAAAGGGAAGGTGTTTGGACTTTATCCCCTAGCGTTCAAATGCCACCCAATTTTCCCTATGATTAAAAGGCTTTGATCTATTGCAAATTAGCCTGGCATCTGGATGCTATATGGAAAAAAAACATCACTTGGCTAGTACCAAGATGCTAAGCTCTATTTCAAGGCTAATGTGTAAATGCTAGATGCATTTACAACACAATCTTTTTAGTTTCAACAAGCTTTAATTAATCTATCTCAAGAGATTAATAAAAGTTTTGTTCTCACTAGAAAACGACTTGAACTTATGTGATTCACATTTAACACTTTCAATTTCCTCATGTTCATATTGTAATTAGCTTAATAAAAAGAAAAAAAAAAAAAAGCTTTGTAAATGGGGTGAGCATAAAGCTTAGCAAATCATTTATGAGTAAGCTGTAACGTTTCCTAAATGATCTCATTCATCCAACACAAGCTAGTTTTATTCGTAGACGTTGTGCTAATGACAACATCTTCTTATTGCAAGAATCAATGAGATCTTTTAATGCCAAATAAGGCAAAAAGGGATGGATGCTGTGAAAATTGGACCTTGAAAAAGCATATGATTGGATTGAACGAGACTTCATAATCAATACTTTATCTTTATCAATCCTTCGATTTCCATAATAGTGGGTGGAGCTTATACGCTTGTACCTTTTGTCTACTCAATTTGTAATACAAATTAATGGATACCCTACTAACTTTTTCTATCCATCTTAAGGTCTCCATTAAGGAGATCCTTTATCCCTATATTTATTCATTTTGAGCATCTAAATGATGATTTGGTGGATAACTACTCTTACTGCACATGGCTTATGGAAACTAATCTAGGTTAAGGACACTAGCTTTGAGATCTTGCATCTCTTGTTGTTGGATGACATACATCTATTAGGGGAGGCTCTAATTGAAAATACAACTGTCATGCAGTAGTTTATGGTTGATTTTGGTGGTTTCTTGTATATAAAGTAAATATTGACATATCTTGAATAATATTTTCAAAGAATATTACACAACAAAGTAAAAGGGAAATTTGTGAATTTACTAAGTTTTGAGAAAGTACCCATCTTGGTAAGTATGTTAGTATTCTGATCACGAATGAAGGAATTGTAATAGCATAGGGGGTAGGCATATTCGCATTAGATTAGTTGTTGAAGGTTGCTTGAGCTTTTACTTGTGGGGAGTGTCTCTATCAATAGGATTCCTAAGAGGGGTAGATAAAATTAATAGAAGTTTCTTTTAGGGTTTCAATAAAGGTAGGAAACAATTCCATAACACAAAATGGAGCCAAGTTACCTTGCCAGAGAATATAGCAGGAGTAGGAATTTGGGATCTCAAATGGAGAAATAAAACTTGCTTATCAAGATTGGTTTGTAAACAACATACTAAAAAAAATATTATGGACGATGTTGGTAAATTCTAATTGCAAGAAGCATTCTTCTTGCCTTAGAGCTGCAGTCCTTAATATCCCATCACAAACCATGAGACATGCTCTTGGAATGGAATCTTGGACGCAATCATAAAATATCACTAGGCCACGAAATGGGAAAAACACATACTTCTAAATGTCCAATTGGTACCTCGAAGGACTTATTCAAGGATGGCTATATGGTCGACTTCATGACATTGCCCATTGGATTACCCTTAATGATGCCTGGACAAATGTTAATGAATGGCGAGAAGATATCATAGGATACTTCCTTGACAAGCATATTAAAAGTATTATTAGATTGGTCTTTCTTCTCCCTAATGACCCGAATGATGATGTCATTACTAGAGACATGGAATAAGTGGTCAATTTTCTGCTAAATCGCCCTATGAAATCTTTTGTCTAACAAATAGCTCCTCCAAGGGAAGCCACGTAACTTTAATTGGATCTGGCATCTTTCGTGTCACCCTAAAATTCAGTTCTTTATATGGTATTACATACGAGACACTCTACTATCAAAGGATGCACTGGGGTTTGTAACTTTGGGAAAAAAAGCAAAGAAGAAGGAAGTAGAAGACTCTATGTATGAAGTACAAGTGATGGGAACTGTTATGTCTGAAGAAAATGTGTTGGTAAATAACAAATTGAATGAGCTTAGGTTGGAGAAAGAATCAGATGATCCAGTTGTTTTTAATAAGGATCGTGGGCTAAGAATTATGATAGTTACGGCCCTTCAACATAATATTACATATTACACATTAATTTCACTAAATATAGCTATGCTGATATATTATTGTAACCAACTGATGAGTTGGCAGATTTTAGCACATGTTTTCGTATCTTAGGGATCAAATTAGTTACATTCATTTTCCTCATTTATTACACAATATATACACCAACAGTGTAATACGAAAAAAATAGAAAAAATCAAATACAATATCATTGCTCCATTTTTGCTTGCATTCGAGTAGGAATTAGTGCTGTATTTGGCAATTCGAAGCTGTATTCGTTTGAATTAATTTCATAAGTGTGTTGAATTACGTTTTCGCATAGCAATTGGTATTAGAGAAAAATGCCAATGGAGACTCGTGAGTTTAAGACGATGGAGGAAGCATTGCGAGGTGTTGTGAAGGAATAAGTAGAAAAACAGGAGAAGATCCTCAAGTAGCAGTCCGATAACCAGGACAACTGGGTCAATTTATTCTCAGAAAATCTGTAGAGACAACAATCAATGATTGAGAAACAGAATCAAACCATTGAAGCACTTACAAAGCAACTTCTGGGTAAGGCTGCAGTAGTCAAGCAGATGCACCCAAAGGCTACAGCAAGTGACAAAATGAATCTAACCACATTGGATTCCGAAAGTACCATCAACAGCAACATGAATTCTTATCAGGTACCTACTAGAAACACTAAAATAGAATTTCCTGTATTTAATGGAGAAGGGTTTAGGAGTTGGGTCTCCAGAGCAGAGCAATTTTTTTCTTAGATGAAACTCATGAAAGTCTCAAGGTAAAAATTGTAGCAATGCATCTAAATGACAAACCATTTGAATGGTATAGTGCATTTGCTAAGGCCAGAGGTGATATGAATCCTCTAACCTGGGAAGAACTTACAAAATTTGAATGGTAGATTTAATGAGAAAGGGTTTGAAGATCCTATGTCTAAGTTGAAGGAGTTAAAACAAGTTGGATTATTACAGGAATATGATGATAAGTTCTTGCATTTGTCAACTCAAGCTCAATTACTCGAGTCATACTTAGTTAGCTGTTATCTCAATGGCTTGAAAGCAGAAATACAGTATCCAATTTGAATGTTCCAACCAAAAACACTAACCCAAGTTTACACTCTTGCGAAGCTAGAAGAAGCCACCCTCTTATCATCCAACCATAATTTAAAACATACAAGAATATCAGCACCATCAATCATTCCAAATACACTCCAGCTTATTACCCAAACCTCAACACCCCACATACCACTCATGTTAAGCCAAACACAACCCAACACCCAAACACTGCACACCCAAACACAAACCGTAGCACAAATTTTCCAAGGAACCGAGCCACTAGACGTTTGACTCCTGAAGAACTTGAGGAAAAATGACGTAAGAAGCAATGTTTCTGGTGCGATGAACCATTTGGACCTGGACACCGTTGTGAGAGCAAGAGGTTGAATTTATTGGTGGTGGATTCTGATCAGATAGGTGAATCAGAGGTGGTAAATGAAGTATCAGTGGATGAATTAGAAGCAGAGCTTTCTCAATTGAGACTATGTGCTGTTGATGGTGATGTGGGGCCAAATGAACATAGTATGCATGTTCGAGGGAAATTCAAGAACAGACTCTTGAATATTCTGATTTTTACAGGTAGTTCATCTAATTTCATAGACGAATGCTTTGCTGTTGGATTAAACTGTACATTGTCAACTTTGGAACCAATTGTAGCGATCCTTGCCGATAGAAGTAAGATTTTTAGTACCAGTGCTGTCAAGAAGTTTAGTTGGGTAATGAAGGGAGTGGAGTTTGAATCTGATTTCTACACTTTAACATTACAATCATGTGATGTAATCTTGGGCATGCCATGGTTGACAAGGTTGGGAACTATGTGTTGAAATTTCAAGTAGCACCGGATGGAGTTTATATGGCGTGGTGCTCCTTGTGTCTTGAGGGAGAAAAAGAAACTGTCTATAATATCTCAGAACAGGAGTTAACTCAGATTTTGAGTAGCACTACTGGAAATGTTGAAATGCATTGTTGGGTAGTTAAAGAAGAAGACCCTGGTTTGTCTCGTTCACCTGAGACATTGTGCCCACAGATACTGGATCTTTTAGAGGAATTCCATGACCTGTTTGATGAGCCACATGGATTACCACCTAATCGAGACTGTAGTCATAAGATTCATTTACAGGATGGTGCTAGGCCAGTCAACTTAAGCCCTTATAGATATTCGGCCTTGCAAAAATTTGTTTTAGAGGAAATGGTTAGAGAAATGTTGTTGAGTGGAATTATAAGGCCAAGCCATAGTCCATTTGCATCTTCAATTGTATTAGTAAAGAAAAAAGATAATACTTGGAGAATGTGCGTGGATTATAGGGATCTTAACAAGAAAACGATAAAGGATCATTTTCCCATCCCTATTATTGATGATTTGTTTGATGAGCTTAATGGTGTAACATATTTCAGCAAATTAGACCTTCGATCAGGGTATCACCAGGTCTTAATGCACCCCAAAGATGTGTACAAGACACCCTTCCGCACTCATGAAGGCCATTATGAGTTTTTAGTTATGCCTTTTGGCTTGACTAATGCACCCTGTACATTCTAAGGACTCATGAATACGGTGTTCAGACCTTACTTGAGACGATTTGTCTTGGTATTTTTTGATGATATCCTAATGTATGGCACTAACATTACACTGCATATCCAACATTTGAAGGAAGTTTTCTAAGTCTTGAGGTGAGAATGTTTAATTTTTAAACGTTCAAAATGCGAATTTAGTGTCCAGCAAATTGACTACCTAGGATATATCATATCTAAGGATGGTGTCACTAAAGATCCTAAGAAGGTGGAGGCGGTGGCGCAATGGCCTGTTCCAAAAAAACTAAGGCAGTTGAGAGGATTCCTTAGGTTAACGGGCTATTACAGGAGGTTCATCTAAGGATTTGGGTTAATTGCTCGGCCTCTGGCTCAGTTGCTTAAAAAAGACCAGTTTAGGTGGAGTTTGGAGGCACAGTCAACCTTTGATCAGCTCAAGAATGCCCTCAATAATTCTCCTGTTCTTAGTTTACCTAATTACATTAAGGTATTTGTGATAGAGATTGATGCAAGTGGTGATAGCATTAGGGCGGTACTAATGCAAGACAAACACCCTATTGCATTCATGAGCAAGTCCCTAGCACCTAAGCACTGTGGCTTATCGGTATATGAGTGAGAATTAATGGCATTAGTACATGCTATTGACAAGTGGAGGCATTATCTTTTGGGCTAACACTTTATAATCAAAACTGATCACTAAAGCCTCTAGTACTTGCTTGAGCAACGCTTGGTAACAACTAGCCAACAAAAGTGGTTAACCAAGCTATTGGGGCTTGACTATGAAATTGAGTATAAATCTGGTCAATCTAACATTGCTGCTGACTCTTTGTCTCGCAAGGATCCTGTTGCTCTAAATCAATTAACAGTATAAGCTTTTGCACCTGATCTATTGACTGAAATCAAAGCCAGTGTGGAAGTGGATGCTGACTATAAGACGACAATACAACACTTGAAAGATGGGCAGAATGTGGGATACTACTCTTATGAAGGCAACATCCTAAGGCACAAGGGCAAAGTAGTGGTTGGTTCTTCTTCTACACTTAGACACAAGCTTATATAACTTTACCATGGGGGTCCTTTGGGAGGGCATTCAGGTGCTAATGCAACATACAAGAGGGTATCTACTGTATTTTACTGGCCTAAATTGGAGAGACAAGTGCAGCAGTTTGTGAAGGAATGTGATACTTGTCAACACTACAAGTATGAAAATGTGGCTACTCTAAGACTTTTGAGTCCTTTACGGATCCCTAATGAGCGTTGGCAAGAGCTAAGTATGGACTTTATTGAAGAGTTGCCTAAGTCCAATGGGAAAGAAGTGATTCTGGTAATAGTGGATAGGTTGAGCAAGTATAGCCATTTTATTGCTCTTGCTCATCCCTACATAATAGCTACTATGGCACAAGTTTTTCTAGATAGCATCTATAAACTATACGGTACACCAGAATCCATTACTTCGGATAAGGATCCAATCTTTATCAGTGTTTTTTGGAAGGAATTCTTCAAATTACAGTGTGTGGAATTAAACATTTCCACGGCTTACCATCCGCAAACGTATGGTCAAACTGAAGTGGTTAACAAGTGTCTTGAAACCTATCTGAGGTGTGTTACTGGAGAAAATCCTAAAAGATGGGCTCAATTTTTTTCTCTGGCTGAATGGTGGTATAACACCAATTTCCATACCAGCTCTAAACTAACACCATTCAAAGCACTATATGGTTATTCCCCTCCTTTGCATCTGCCCTATATACTAGGTGATTCTCGAGTTGAGGCTGTTGATCGACTCCTTACTAATGGGGAAGACTAGATGAAGCTATTAAAATTCCATCTTAGAAGGGCTCAACAGCGAATGAAATAAAACGAGGATAGGAGTCGAATTGACAGAGAGTTTAAGGTCGGGGATATGGTACTACTTAAGCTCTAACCCTACAGGCAAGGATCTCCTAAGGCCACCAGACATACCAAGCTAGCAGTGAAGTACTATGGACCCTATAAGGTACTAGAGCAAATTGGTTCAGTGGCTTACCGATTAGGGTTACCTCCCAAGGCTGAAATCCACCCAACATTTCACGTCTCCCAACTCAAGAAATATCATGGTCCCCGATCTAACATATCAGCTGAAGTTCCTGCAATAGAACACGAAGACAAATTAGAACCAAGTGCGATACTGGAAAGGAAGATGATTAAACGCGAGAACAAGGCTGAAACAATGGTTCTTATCTTATGGAGAGGCAAGGATGTCGGTGAAGCTACTTAGGAGTTCTACCATGACTTGGTGCTGAGATTTCCAAACCATCCCTTATGGTCAAGGGATTCAGATGGGGAGGGGAATGCACTAGGGTTTGTAACCTTGGGACAAAAAGTAACGAAGAAGGAAGTAGAAGACTCTTTGTATGAAGTACAAGTGATGGGAACCGTTATGTCTGAAGAAAATGTGTTGGTAAATAACAAATTGAATGAACTTGGGCTGGAGAAAGGATGAGATGATCAAGTTGTTTTTAATAAGGACCGTGGGCTAAGAATAATGATAATTACGGCCCATCAAAGTAATATTACATATTACACATTAATTTTACTAAATACAGTTATGCTGATATATTATTGTAACCAACTGATGAGTTAGCAGATTTAAGCACATGTTTTCGTATCTTAGGGAGCAAATTAGTTACATTCATTTTCCTCATGTATTACACAATATATACACCATCAGTGTAATACGAAAAAAATAGTAAAAATCAAATACAATATCATTTCTCCATTTCTGCTTACATTCGAGCAGGAATTAGTGTTGTATTCGGCAATTCGAAGCTGTATTTGTCTGAATTAATTTTGTGTGTGTGTTGAATTACGTTTCTGTATAGCAAAGGATCACTTAAGCAAGTGAGGTTTAGCATTAGACAAGAAATGTGGGCTCTATAGAATCAATGATGAAACAACAACACATCTTTTCATGGATTGCCACTAAACTAAGGCATTATGGAGATAAATTGCAAGAAACAATCCTTTAATTTCTCCTTTAAACCATTATTTTTGTGATAAGATTAAATAGAACACACGTTTGTCATCAAAATGGAAACATGCATCAATGTGCTTGTGGTAATGTTATTTCTTATTCCTTTTATGGAATATTAAAAAGGAATGAAATATATTCTATTTAATGATGTGCCACCTTATTTACAATGGCTTTTCGAGGCAAAGGCTGTAGGATTTGAGTTTTGGGCTAATCGTCGTTCTCTATAGATGACTCAAATCTAACATTGTTTAAATGTTACACCAATTAATCAAGAATTTGATGTGCAAATTTATAGTGATGGTACATTTAAAGATTCCTCCACCTTTGCAGGTTGTGCTAGCCATTCCATAAATAGCAATAGAAAGTGCTTGGGAGGCTTTCTATAAAAACATTTTTGTTCAATACCTTATGCAACTAGCACCTAAATTAAAACTAACTAACTACATCATTTATAATGACTCACAAGAGGCTATTAACTGGAAAAAAAAAAAGCCTAGCAAGCGATTATTTGTCACACAAACATAATCATACATATGTCAAACCATATGCGCTTTAAGCAAAATAAAAAAAAAATATTATATATATATATATGTATTATAAATGCTTTTTACTTCTATATTTTGAGTGCTTTCGTATAATATGCTACATTGAGTTAACCCAAGATGGATAGGCCATCCCCATTATCAGGTCCTTGACAATCTTCAAATGTTAATGTCCTCATTTTCTTGAGACCATTTGTATGCATTAACAGGGGATAATTAAACTTTTTGTGAACATGTAACACTTTCCCCTTATCATGTTACTTTTCTTTATCTTTTCTTTTTGTAAAATTTATTGTATGTGGTCTCATAATTAATATAAATTGATACTAAAAAACTCTTTTCAACCTTAGGAATGGTGGAGAAAAGATAGTTCCTTGAGGAAGATAATTTTTTAGAATGCTAACGTGATACACCGACACACAATGGCTATAAAGAAATAGGGTCCTTAGCATTAGGAATGACATAATAAGCCTTGTTTATAGAAAAGTTCCTAGGCGAAAGTGAAGCTCTTGATTGACTAAGTATTAGGTCAAGGGTTTTATGTAATTGGAAGTCTTATGCACTATCTACGTATCTTAAACTAACTCCAACATAACTTATGGGAAATTTTCACATAATAAAATATAGAAATTTCAAAAATTTAAATACTTATTTGAAAATTTTGGTTTTTTTTATTAGTTTTTTTAATAACAAAAAAAAATGAAAATAAAAGTATAACCCTAATTCTTTAGCTTTCCACATTAAATCTTTTTCTTTTTTTATCAAAGTTTATAAGGCCTCGAAATGGAGCAAACCGTAAAACCCAATATAACATCTTGAAGTAAACCAATGAAAAAATATGAATGAATGTTTCAAAAACTATAACCTTACAAGATCAGGGAAAGTCTGAATCTCTACCAAACCCTAAGAAGAGGAAACTACTTAAACTTCTAGTGAATAAAGTAAATTCCTGAAAGATAGAAAAACAAATGTACTAGCTCTACGAATTTCATGCTTTTTATCTTTCGTATTGAATCCATCAATCTAAAGTTTGATGATGAACCTGTCATATAATGATTTGGGATGGAAGAGCCCCCTTTTCCCTGATCCCAACCACAATTATATATGATATGCGTAGTGAGACCGTCCCTCACGTTCGTAAAATCATCGATTAACTAGTGATGTTCTCTAAAGTCTAAGCGACAGAATGTAAATTCACAACAAGATTTGATTTGAAGTTCTATCTCATATGAATACTGAGAAATAATTGTATAAACAATTTTATATTATTATCATATAAATTATATTCGATGTATCTGTAACAATTCGAAATTTTGTCTACCGAAATATTATATATTTTGCCGAAATGCAACATAGTTTTATCCTTAGCGCTAGTTGCTTCTCAAAAGTTATCCATCCTGAGAGTACTTTTTACTGATCACGCTTAATTTTAGAGTTTTGATTAACTCTAAGCCATTACACTTAAACGTGATGAATGCTATTCATAAGATTTTAAAGCAATAAAAACAGATGTTGAGCTACGGATTACACATGTTGATTGATCCACTGTACTTAACTCCGTAGCTACTCTAGGTTATTTTGAAAAAGTTGTTGTAGGCTTTCCAATAAAAAAAAAAGGAAAAAGGAGAAAAAAATCAAAATTTAAAATGGTAGATAATCATGATAAATCATGTTTATTTTTAAGAAAAGTCAATGTGTCATTAAAAGTTTTCTCAAATGTTCCATACAGCCCAAGCACTTTCTTTCACATCCCCAACACCTCATAAGATGGAAAGATAGATAATCCAATTGTTTAAACCAACTAATGATATTATCAAAGAAACAGATACTAAACAGTCGCGAGCATCAAGCGCATAATCAACAAATTAAAAAGGCATATATCTGATAATGATTCCCTTACTCTAGTCATCTTATTAGGATAGGTCTAGAAATTTTGGTATGAAAGAACTCTCTATTAAGACATTATATATAAATTGAACCTTCTATCAGTGTAGTGTATCATGGTCTACATATAGTTCGGTCATTCTTAAAATGAACATTTCGTAGGAATCATTTAAGTTCCTCTATAGGGTTTTAATGTCCTGGGATTGTTTTTTAGTGTCGTTTTGGTATTGTTTTCAAATCAAATAGATTTTAAACCAATACAGATATGATACCAATAAAAATCAATAATTTTACTCATAAACTAAACAAATTAAACTAATACTAGTACTGAATCGATAGCAAACCGATATTGATCCAATATAAATAAAAATCTGACAATGGACACCACTACATTACCTACATTACCTATATGATCTTCTAAGGAAAATAATTCACTTACTTAAATTTAGACTAAAAAAAGTAACAAAACCTATTAAACTTTACCAAATTCTCCAATACATTCTCAGCTAGGTACCTTAGGTTTTATATGGGGATAACTTTACCAAATTTTCTAACCTCTTGGATTGTCTTATTTTTATTTATATTTTATTTATATATAATCTGTATTTGTATTTTATTTATTTAAAATATTTATAAGTAAAAATATCTATCATTATATGTATTTATTTTTTTAATAAATAATTATTTAAAAACTATCAAAATAAAATACTAAACTGATTAGAAAAAGATGAATCTAGTAGATAGGTTCCTTAGGTATTAGCAAATTAAATTAATGTTATTGCGGTCATGTGCATAAAAAAAGGCCAGGAGAACTTGGTTCGATGACTTTAAGGTGCTGAATAGGTTTAGGAGTCGGTTTTCAATATCTTATCAGCAATATATATATTAATGTGGGACCAGTTTGTTAGCTTCATTAACATACCAGGAAAATAAATTTCCATCGGGAGGAAAAAAAATACAAAAGGAAAAAGTTGCTTCTCCACCAACGTTTCAAACTCGAAAAATCTTCATACTTGCTGAGGTATGGTTTTCTCTGCCAATTCGTGTAGTGACGATATACTTCTAAGCCCCGACGGCTTTCGGAGAGAAATTTTAATTAAAATCTTTTATTTAAATTATAAAATTGATGCAAGATAATGAAAGATTAAATTTAATTGATATCAACTGTGAATAACATAAAATAAAATAAAATAAAAGTCTACGTCAGAAAATTATTCACCCTCTCTTATAAATAAAATCCAAACCAATCTAATCAAATACTAAAACAATATAAAAGATAATAATTGATAAATCATAACTAGTCTAAATAATATAAATTAAAACAGAAATCTACGTAAGAAAATAGTCTTTCCCCCTTTTTTTTTCCCTCTTGATCTCAAATTATCATTCAAACCTACATTTTTTGGTGAGAATCAAAACAAGCTCTCTTCATATCTTTTATATTTAAATGTTACAACCACTTACTTTTTAAGATGAAACATGCTAATTAGCAATCCATTATCAAGTTGACCAAGCCTACCCTCAACACCACCACATCTAATTTCCCATTAACACGAATCCGATAGGACGGAGATGGTTTTTTTTTTTTTTTTTAATAAAAAGTGTCTGATTTTCTCAATATGGACATGAATGGTGGACAAAAATTTGCAATTCTAGTTTCATTACCAAAAAAAAAAAAAAAATTGATATTTAGAAATAAAAATTTTACAATAGAAAATTAGCTTATAACTCTACGAATAAACCAACAATAATGATTTTTTAGCTAGAAATTTACGTTTATTGTTATCTCCAAAACTTAGTTTCCTGTAGTATTTTGTGTAACACGTTCGTTTGAAGCATGATTGTTGTTTATAAGTGTGCACTCGATGTGAAAAAAAAAAAGGAGAAATGTCCAAATAATCATTCATGCGACACCGCACCCCCATTTCATGTGATCGTCCTTTATATGCTGATGATAGTGGGAATCATCATGTGACGTTGTCACCTCATATCGCACGGTTTTTTTGGACATTAATATCGTATCCATCGCAATGTTGTTTGCTCGTATAGCATTTGGATCCACACACGAGTCTGAAACTAAAGTTTCCAGTCAATCATATATTGGCAAAAATCGTAGCAAAATGAAGAAGCTTTAGCAATACTTTTGGCAATGGCCAAGTTATATAGGGTAATGTATTATTAGTTTAATCGACACACGTTTCATGCGTATTTCTTTTATTTTAATTTGAATTTAAGAGCTTAGGGGTATCCAAATTACAATATATATGTGACTGGGGAATATTAGTATCAATATCCTGCACACAATGAGATGGTCCTGTGTACAATGCCAAGGCCGAATGACACTCTATGCGAGTAAAAACTGACATTGGATACGTGGATTTTTTGGCAAAATGATATGCTCGTGTATCATGTGTGAAATCTGATTAAAAGTACTGGATCAAAGTAAATAAGAACTAGAATGTTGGAGCATGAACCAAGAGTTAAGATCAAATGTGAGCCATATGATATACTAGACAGGAGTTGGTGGCACATCAAGAAATGTCACTTAAGAGATGTGAGAGGACTGAATAAGTAAATAGGTTTTTCAAGTGTGTTCGTATAATAAAATATGGAATCCAACGTTTTTAGTATTCTTTGTTCATTCTTGCTTAATCAGTTGTTCTTTTATTTTATTTTTAGTGTTTTTAGGAAAGTATCAAGGTTGGTTATTAAGTTTACGAAGCTCTAAATTATTTAAATGAGGAGGACGTTTTATTTACACATTTTGGAGCTCTATCTCAATCATCATGTCTTTGGAGATTGATAGACTAGCGAGCCATTAATGTCATATGCTCAACTACTTTTGACATGCAATGCATAAACAAATGAAATTCTCTTAATTTTTATATAACTTTCGGGAGCTTTTAGGTCTATTTGGATGATCTATTTTTTTTTATCTAATATCTGAATCCATATATGTATTGAAACGATATCTATATCTGAATCTGTATATCGGCACGGGACGGTTCTGAACCTCGAACAGCCCCAAATAGTCCCCGACGGTTTCGGTGGGTCCTAGCTGTTCCTTTATCACGAACCGATGGTTCTATCGGGTCGGGATCCGTTATTCCAGACCGAGAACCGGCAGTTCCAACCCGACTCAAACATTGGGGGGGGAGGGGGGGTGTTGCCTGTCTGCACGCAAATGCTATTATTAAAAAAAAAACCAAAATTTCAAGATTCTGTAAGCAACCTTGAATTTGCAATGAGGAAGGGGGCCCTGCACCATGCAAGAAATGATGGGAAAAAAAAAAGGAAAACAATAAAACCATCAAAAAAATAATGTTATACAATCCTACCGTTTTGTGTCAGCAAATTTTATGTTTGTACATTGTGGTTGGGGTGCCTGCATGTATAGGGAAATGGGAAATTGGGGGGTTGAAAAATCATGAACGGCTAAGGAATGTCTGTGCACTATTTTGCAAATTGGAAAAGTAATTGAATCGAACAACTTCATTGCACTGTTTTTGCAAATTGTTGGACTGTAAGGAATTAGACAACTTGTTTTGTGATTTTTTACACACGTAACGAGCTCTATAAATATACGAGTTTGTTTAAAAAAACTATCAAACTTTCAAAAGCTTGTAACCACCTTCACAGATTGAGTTTTACTGAAATATCAACCATTCCAGTGTTTGAAAAATATTAGACATTCATGTGTTTGATATTGCTTGTTATTTTGTAAACTATCTTGTACGAGAGGGTTACCCAGTAACACTTATTTATCATGTTTGATCTTAAATTTTTAATTCTTCTAATACCACCCCTCACATTAGTACCTACTCGTTGTTGAAAAAATCAATGGGTTCCTTTCTCTTTGGTGGTTCATAAAAAAAATCTGCAAAGAAAGACAAATTAAAAGCGAAGCTACACGAGTGCCAATAAGAGCCTACTATCAATATAGACGATGATGGTGACTACTATGACTTTAATGAGCCTCGGATGTCCGACTTTGATTTCACACCTGACCAATTCCCTCCGGTTTCACCAAGTTTTGAGACAGTCAATCCGGTTTACTATCAACAAGGGGATGATGATAATGACTCCCAAGATCCAGAAATGGACAACTACCACAACATGAAGCCGATGATTATGACGGTTTGGGTGAAGAAATATACCCCTCCATCAAGGCAAACCCATCCACAAAGCCACCTCGACCATATAAGTCTAATATGTTCATTAAACATTTTAGGAAAGTTGAAGGGTCAGATGGGAAGACTATGACACATTGCAATTATTGCAATGCAAACAATGCCTTTTCCAAGAGAGATGGATATGGTAGGCTTTCCAAACATCTCAAGTTGAAGCATCCTAGTGAGTATAATTTGGATCCATCACAACAGCAAATATCATGATTGGGTTCCAAGAAAGAAGCAAGGCTGTGGCATTTCAATGAAAAATAGTATCATGATGCTATGGTGCAAATGATAAGCGGGTTACATTTGGGTTTTAATTCAAGAGAAAATACAAATCTTGTCTATTGCCACCAAGAAACTCTATAGCCACAAGCACCTAAATGGAGTACTACGATAATGAAACGACATTATCTAAAAATGTACCGCAATGGTAAGGGACAACTCCAAGCAATTTTTGCTGATCTCGATATATGTGTATCCATCTATTCCGACTTTGGAATGATAGATGGGGTGAAAGTTCGTATATGGGGATTACATCTCATTGGATTGATAGACATTAGGTAATGCAGAAGAGATTGATTGCATTACAAAAAATGGATGGATCTCATACAGCACAAAACATATATGTGACAATATGAACAATTCTTGATGAATATGATTTGACAAAAAAAAAAATTTAGTAAGATTCGACAATGCTGCAGCAAGTATTCTGACGTTGAGTCGTTATGCCAACCAACGCTTGGGGGAACCTTTTTTTCACATAAGGTGTGCATGTCACATCTTAAATTTATGTGTGAAGGATGGAATGGATTCTTTAAAAACCCATACATCTCCCATAAAATTTGTGGTTGACTATATTACCAACCATCCATCTATTAATAGAGAATGGTGGAAATGATGTGGTGTGCATAGCCAAAAGCTGAGAAAATTCAAAAAGGATGTGCAACACCGATGGAATTCAACGTACAAGCTTCTAGCTAGCATGGTACCATATAAGGAATTGCTATGTAGCTTCGCCATTGCACATGTACTAAAACATACCATTGCATCCTAATGAATGGAAATCTATAGCAACTTGTTGCAGTTGTTGAAGGTTTTTTATGATTGCATAAATGTTTTCTCCCGTGTGTACAATCCCAGTGTTCATCTTTTTGCTGGAGGCCTGCAACATCATTGGGACATTCTAACAAGTAAGATCTAATCCAATTTTGCAAATGTGTGTTAACGATATGACTCGCATGTGGTTGAAGTATTATAGGAAAATTCCTATGATATACAATGTGGCATGGTTGTTGGACCCACGCAACAAAGTTAAGGGACTTCACGAAGTTCTGGATTACTATTACGAACATGTGGATAAGTTGTCAAACACTCAAGACATTTATGCAATTTCTGCTAATAATGTCGTGAAAGAGACTAGTAACGTGTTGTTGAACTCATATTCTCAATTTAGTAGCACATATGGTGAACAAATACCCACCAATCCAGCAATCCCAAGTAATCCCCCCATATTAACCACCATGGAGAAGCCCGGAGTGGTGTTCCAGTATCGACGGTTCAAAAAGCACCGTGGCATAGGCGGTAGTGGATCAGACTCAGAGATTGACAAGTATTTGAACACGACATTCGAGTTTGATAACATGGTGGATGCATACAACTTTGACATCCTAGACTGGTGGAAACGTCACCAGGAGACGTTTTCAATACTATCTCAAATCGTTAGACAAGTATTGGCTGCACCTGCTTCAACTGTGGCAGTTGAGCAAGCATTCAGCATTTCTGGGCGGCAGCTAGATGAGCATAGGTCCCGGTATGGTCCCGCGATGGTTGAGGCACTAGTTTGCAATCATGATTGGACTCGTGCAAAACGACGGCAACAAGACTTGAAGGACTACTCAAGTGAGGAAGATGAGTATTTCAGTAACTTCAACTCATATGCGGGAAGTACAGCTGCGACTTCTCTGGGAACTAGTCCAAGCTAATGAGCATTGAGTTTACATTTAATCGATTGATATTATTTTACCATGGGTGTTGGTATTGTAGTTAGGGTCAATGAACTGTGTGATTCTAATTAGTTATTTGTTGTTGTAGTAGTTAGTGTGTTCATGTTGTTGTTAAGGTAATATGTAATGTCTGGCGCAATGAAATTTACTCGTCATCGTTTGCCTGTATGTTAATTAACTACTATGCGTTTCGTAATTGTGTTTATTATTTGCTAACCATTATATTTTATTTGAAAAAATTTTAAATGTTTATTTTGGGTATAAATAAGTTGTAATTGCTTTTGTTGATTTTAGGGTTTTTTTTATTTTTCGATTAATTAAAAAAAAATTGGTTCATGGTTCACGTGGAACCGGAACCTTCAGAACCAGCAATTTCGTAGAACCGTGAACCGCCCTGGCTCTGGCAGTTTCAGTTCTGGTTCCACAAAATGTGGAACAGTGAACTGACGGTTCCGGTTAAGGTCCAGAACCGACCCGACCCGTGCCGACCTCTAATTGCAGTGATTGAGCTCTTGGCTCAATTTAATGCCATAGGAGGCTGGTCTTTTAGGTTGGTAACGGGATTTAGAAGATTGAGTCCAATAAGAGATATCATAGAAATTTTTTTATTTGATAGGCTTGGAGTAAGGATCGCTGAACTAATTTATTCCGCTCTAGGTCTTATTCGATTTTTTCGTACAGGAAAAGTAGACTTCAAAATATCCTTTTGGGTTAATTTAGGCTTCGTTTGACTTAAATAAGACTTATATAAAATAAAATAAGCTTATTTCTATTTTATATTAAAGATGAGCTATTTTAATAGGAAAATGAGCTTACTTTATATTATAAAAGCCCTCATTCTATTCCAGACCTATATCCACAGCTCATGTCTATATATATAAAAAGAAAGGATGGATTTTAGCCGTTAGATCCATGAAAGAGATCTAACGGTGACAAGCAATGTTTTATCTCCACCATCCATCCAGAAGTCATCCAATGATGACTATCAGCATCCAACATCTATAAATAAGAGGCTTCACTTTTTATTAGGGAGCATATTCTACATATTGCTAAGAATGATAGTAACACGAAAACTCTATTGAAATATCTCAAAAAAAAAAAAATCAAAGAACTACTTTACGAAGAATAAGTCAATAATGATAAAATCTATTTGATTCGATATTTTCTCACTCTCGCGCATTAGAGAAACCGAATTTATTTATTCCTTCACCCACACTTCTTTTTATAACATCTTATATATGTTCTTAATTTATGACTTCTCTCAGATTGATCGATATACTTATTATACGTGATTGGTTAACTACAGCACCGCACCATCCACACATATATGTCGACTATCGTATTCGATTACTTCTTCCTGTAGGACCATATTTGCCTAACCATCTTGACTTTTATTTTAAAAAAGACAATTATTTAACAATGGGACACTGTTCCGTGTAGATATTGTTCTCCGTTGTCAGACGTGAATCAGGGAAAAGAATTAGAAAAAGTTAAAACCATAATGAGTCCATTTCTTTTGCTTTTCCTGTAAGTAGATAATGCTCCCTAATATTTACAATAATAATAATGATGTTAATGCTGTGTCCCCTCAAGTTAAAGTAAAATATGGATATACTAAAGAGATTTTTTCTTTTTGGGAACCGTACATAAAATTATCTTATATACATATATATTATACTTTCAAAGATAGATCTTGTTAAATTTAATAAATTAGAAATCTTATGAATCATTTTAAATTTGGTGCATGTCATAGTCAAGAGTGGTTTCCATGAAGTTGATATGCAAGTAGTAGTAGTGGCATTGTCTTTTATCAAAAGAGAAAGATAAAGCTACTATTGAGACTTGATGGATTTTTCGAAAAGGACTCAATAATGATGACCTTATTGAAACCCATATAAAATGTTCATCCATGCGCATATTATATTACCATATTATATATATCTTTATAAATTATTAACTTATAGTCTTTGATTACCTAAGACTATTATATCATCATGTCATGTCGTTAACGTTATTGTTCGATTTCAAATTTGGGGTTACTTTGATTGATTTGATGTAAATATTTTAAAAGACAAAAGAAAGAAACGAAATCTTAAATGTCTAATTTGATGCGGAATCTAAACCCTATATTAATCTCAATTCCAGTTCTGGTACCATCGTATCATGATGAAAGACAAAATATAATAATTAATGTATTTTGTTTTACTTGGTTTAATAATAATAATAATAATAAAATAATAAAGATGATTAATATTATCCCATATTTTACTTACAATATAAGTATTATTACTGTGTGGATATTTTCCCACCGGACAAAAAAAAAAAAAAAGAAAAATTTACTAGTGTTTTTCATATCACATAGCGTATATTATTTGACCATTCTCTTCTCGATAAATTATATCAAGTTTTTAATTCAATTTCCCAATCACTTTAAATTAATATGTTTTACTATGATTATATCCGCACAATTGAGTTAATAAAAATGCATCGAACCTGCTCATATTGCGGCTCTCTTTTCATAAAGCAGAAAAGAATGATTATATATGAATCAAGGATAAAAGTAAGAAATTATCTTAATCATAGTTAAAAGCCGCGATCAAATAAATGACAAAAAATATATTTCAATTTTTAAAAAAAAAAAAATCTAGCCACTAATAAATCCTCACTTAATTATCTTTTAAAGGTTTAATACCAACTTTAAAGTTTAAACTAATACCAAGGTACAAAATTATAAGCCTCAGGATGAAGTTATGATCCTAAAAACACAAAAAGCAAAGTCAGCAAACGATGAAAGTACAAAGTTTGGCTAACCGTGTTTTATGGTTACCATTCACATAACATAAATTGCCATCACACTGTCACTTTGATCGATGACCATCCTAGCTCAAAAACTTCGACCATGAATTTGATAGGTTAAAGTATAAGTTAAACAATCAAATTGACCCAGATATGCCAACTTCTAATTTATGATTAGGTTTAACAAATGCCCTTAGACCATATTAAATATTAGCCTTACTCACAAAGTCAAGTTGCTTATATTGTAGACACCATTTTTAAATTATTGTAGGAATCATAGAGGACTTAAAAGAAAGGCATGAAAATTTATGTATTTATTTTAAATAAAACATTAAATCCAATATTTTCCCATAATAATGAGAGTACTTGATGATGGTCACATATGGTAAACTAGTGAGAAATGCTTCAGTAGGTAATATACGTGATGAATGTGTAATCTCTACTAAAATGATTGAAAATCATGCATAATTAATATGCTTTAGCTTGGTGATGTGTTAAAATGAGTAAAATTGCATATTTGAACATCTTTATGTTGAATTATGTGCAAATGTTCAATGAATGCATATTTTTGCATCTATTTCGCAGAACAAATTGAAAAGGATCAAAATAGACTTTAACTGACTTGTTTTGATTCAACATGTCCTTCTTGCATTAAACTCATGTTTGATACTCATTGAATAAAAAAAATGAATATTTAAGTGTATTTTGAAATTTGCCTAATATTAGTTTGCTTGAATCTTGTGAACTAGATGCGGTATTACATGCCAAATCTTAAAGATCTAAAAACTCTTTAAGAGCAATTAAAATTATTGATATTTGGTACAGTAGACTGCCATGATTATTGAGTGAAACTAACAAGTCCAAGCTGTTCAAGGTGATAAAACTTGAGTAACTTCTTGTTAGGGAGAGGGAAAAGCCTTCAATGAGGAGAAATTCTTCAAATGGGCTAATGAAGAGATACACAAATGGGCTTGATACCATCTATAACTAAAAACCTTAAGGTATTAGGTTAATGGATCTTCCCTCTTATAAACTCTTCACACAAATCCCATATTTCCTATGTAACATTTTCCCAGCCTCACGCTTACAACATAACAAATCTCCCTCTCAAGTAACTCTCCACAATGGGTTAGGTCATACTTCCTCTCAACAAGAGCTTATCAAATTAACTCCACTAAACCCGCTTTGTGAGTGGTTCGCTCCCCACTTACTTACCATATATGGGTTTCACAAATGAGACACACCACAAAACTCTTCTTTCCACATGGGGGGCCAACCATGGGAGATTCCCAACCGAACCATCGGCTCTGATACTAATTGTTAGGGAGAGGGAGAAGCCTTCAATGTGGAGAAATTCTTCAAATTGGCTTATGAAGGAATACACAAATGGGCTTGACACCATCTATAACCCAAAACCTTAAGATATTAGGTTAATGGGTCTTCCCTCTTATAAACTCTTCACATAAGTCTCATATTTCTCATGTTGGGTTTTAATGTGCGTTTATTCTTGATCGAGTTTAATAAATTAATAACCTATAATCTTTTTCCTATAATATGGTCAATGCTAGGTAAGTGCACCTATCAATTGTAGTATAGAAATGGATTACACAGTTATATTCCTCGGGATCATCAACAAGTAATATTACTCACTCTCTTAATTATTATCTAGCAAATTGAATTGAATTAGGATTTTAAATTAAATAACTAAATAATTCTCAATTAAAGCTATGTTATAACATGAATTAACAAATAAAGTTTAACTCAACAATTAACAATTCATACTCGCTTCACCAATTAGTTAACATTACTACAATTTCATTAGTTGTTGAGTCATTCCTAACTGCAAGATTTCAATTATTAGTTTAATATCTCCCTCGAGTCTATTGAACCCTGATTCTAGTAGTATCCATTGAATCTCTTCCTAGTTAATAGCTGACTAAAATTGCATAAAAACATGATCCCTAGATAATTATCCAATTACATGTAGAAGATTACACAACCCTATCTTTGGGCATCATGGGCAAACTTTCTCTATAGCTTAAATCTATTCTACGAGTAGATTTCTCAATCACATCCTGTGAAAATCTGATCTAATCCTAAGTTGTGCACTACCTAGAATTAGAATATATTAATACACTATAAAGATTAGAAAATCCTACAACATTAGGCATTCGGTTCATTGGAATACATTCTAACATATGGCTACACCAGCCCTAACAATTACTGACACATAATGTAGGCAAAACAATAGATATTGGAAAAAGTAAGAAGAAAGAACAAGAAAACAACCCCTAATGATTGAAAAACACTTTAAGGTCTTGTATAATACACTTCTTCCACGAGTAAAGTGACAATAGGTAATATGGTTACACAGATGGTTATAAGAGAAAAAATAAGTGAATGGTGGGTGATAATGGTGAATGATCTATTATAGTGCTTGCTTCTTTTTTTTTTTTTTTTTTTTTTTTTTTTTTGCAATAGTTGGGATGACTATATATAACTTTTCTCCATTCAATACATCTAATGAGTGAAGATATGCATCAGTTGGACTTCATTCCTCTTCAAAAAGGTGCATAAATTCCGAAATGGTGCGAAAATGAGTGACTTGTAACTGTCATAACGATCGTTATTCGGGCCATTATCTTCACTGGATTGATTAGTCGAGGATGATCATGGCCCTTATCTTCTCGGATAATAATCTCCACATGTAATTACGGTCGAAATACAAGGATGATCAAGTGCTACAATTTGGTGCCCTGTCCGTCACGGGCGTTATCTCAATTGTGATCTCCTCTATGGCTCCATTCGATCCTTCAACACCGGCCATAACCAACTTCCCAAAGTTCGTCCAAAAGAGACAACGTCCACAGTCATGTCCATAATGTTGATCGTGATCTTCTCTACTAATTATTGCTTCTCATCTTTTCTCTTATACTGGCTGTAGTCACTTATAAATATCCTTCCCAAGAAGGTCTCCATCTAGGCTTGGCCAAAATCTCCATGTCTTCTTCATTTCCCTATTTCTCGGCCGTTACAAGCTTCCTGGATAAGTTAGAGGATATCACAGTGTGATCATAGCCGTGATAATGTCTTTTTGACTTGTTTAACTTCGATTATTGTTGATTTTGATCCAATAGTTGATGTTTGCCTATTTATACCTGAAATGAATATATTTACTATTTAAGTACCAATTATCTTTAAGTTAAACAAGAACTAGAGTATAAATGATCATAAATTCACCTAAATGAGTATAGTAATTTTCCCCTATCAGATTTTCCTAGCCTCATACTTGCATCATAACACTTTCGAGAATTTTTTAGGTTAAAAACAACTCTTTTTATTGAATAGAACAGGACTAAGTGGAACTGATATGCCGAATCAAGCAGCTGTTGCAAGGTGTGCCGACCTTACCTACTATTTAATGAATGGTCCAAGCCGCTGCTATGTTTTTTAATATAAATTATAGTAGAAACTAAGCTCAAATGGTGTCAAGTAACATGCACACATCTACACCAAATGCTTTAGCATGCCCTCAAGAAAATCCAAGTGCCCACACAAAGCTCTCAAAAATAGAGCAAGACACACTGAATAGCCCTAGTAACTCAATTGATAGAGTAGGCAATGACTTATTTCTCAAACGGCAAGTCAATTTAAATGAACATGCTTCCACTGTCAACTTGATCTGCAAGTCCAAGCACCCAACAATTGTTGACTTGATTCAAATGACAACCGAGCAGCTGTAGCAAAAGTTTGAGCATCGCAAATGTAGCAGATTAATCGCACCAGATATGTAGCGTAGTTTATGGATAATACTTCGAGTCTCCATGACAGCAGCACTTGAATATGCTTGGGAATGTGATGCAGTGAAGCAAAAGAGAGATAAATATCATGATCTATTGATTTTGCAAATACGCGAAAGCGATCTTCTACATGTTTGTTGATTTTGAGAATATCCAGATAAGTAGGCATCAAAATTCGTAAACTCCATAAGAGCGCGAATTTTGGAAAAAAGGATAAACATTGCAATCTGTTGATTATTGTACGAATACCAAAAAGCAATCTTCCATTAATTTGTTGATTCTATAGAATACCAGGAAAGATAGGAGAGACTAATTTTGTTCCATAACAAATCTTAGTCTCAACATTTATTTATAGGATTGAAATGGAGTCTAATTAAATGATTTGATATACAAAGAATAACATTAATCCTATTAAAAAAGATTATACTCTTATTAAATTAATATTAATCCTCTTAAAAAAGATACCGCTACTATTAAAGTAACAATAATTCTATTCAATGTAGAAAAAAAACTGCAATCTTCCTAAAATAGTAATATTTTCTTCTTGTGTTTACACTCCATTATGCGCCCTACATCACTTTCTCCATATTGGAAAAAATTCGCCCTCAAATTTTTATCGTTGGCTTGCCTTTGTGGGGTGATGATATCCCAAGACGAACGTTGACTCTGATACCAGCTGACGTAGCAAAGCAAAAGAGAGATCAATATCACGATCCATTGATTCTACGAACACTTGGAAAGCAATCTTCTACATGTGTGTTGATTCTGATAATATTTGGACAAATAAGCATCAAAATTCGTGAACTCCATAAGTGTGAAGTTTGGAAAAAAGGATAAACATTACAATTTGTTTATTTTTGTACGAATACCAAAAGCAATCTTTCATAAATCTATTGATTACATAGAATACTAGGAAAAATAGGAGAGACAAACACTAATTTTATTCTATAACAAATCTTTATCTCAACATTTTCAAGTATAGTCTATTTATATAATTGAAATGGAATCTAATTAAATAACTTGATATAAATAGAGCCACATTAATTCTATTAAAAAAGATTATGCTCTTATTAAACTAATATTAATCCTATTAAAAAGATATAACTGCTATTAAAGTAACATTAATTCTATTAATGTAGAAAAAGAAATTACAATCTTTCTAAAATAATATTATTTTCTTCTTATGCTTACACTCTGTTATGCCTCTAGCATTAGAACGACCCTACAATAGCACCATGCTACTGTTGTTAATCGAAACAAGCAGCTTTCAGAATTGCAATCACTAAGCATAAAGAATTTAACACGGAGTTGTAGTAATGAGTGCCCATTTCATGCCAAACTGAACCAAATAGAATAAGGAGTGCACACCGAGCAGCGTTGGAGTTGAGCACATTGAGCTTTTGTTCTGAGCTACTTAGACCAACCAAACATATGCCGATCTACTTCAACTAAGTCTGAGCTTTTTCTAAGCATATTTAAGCTGCTAAGTGCAATTAATGTATCAAGCAATTCCAAGCAGCTAGCACAGACAAGACCAGTAATAGCCTGGGCTTTAGCGTTGACCCAAGCTAAGTCATGACCACCCTAATTTAATGGAGACCGAGTAGCAGCAGATCCAACTTGTCCTCGGTGGTTTCCAGCACCAAGCAGATATGGTTGAGTTGTAGCTTGTTTTAGCAAAACTAATTTCTAGAATTGAAGTTGTAGCGGAACGAGTTTCCTCGTTCCACAACCAAGCACTGCATGATAAAATAACGATAGCGCTCAAATCTATCACACCGAGCTACTATTGTGGACAGAAGCATGCAAAAATCACCAATTGGAGTCCGCTATGAATTTCATAATCTGAGCTGATTTGAATTGGTTGATCATGCAAGTATCTTCAATTGGTCCATGCTGACTTGATCTATCAACACACCAAGTGATGTGATGAAGTTCGAAGTTTGAACAACGACTTGTATAGGAGCACGCACCACCAAATACTAAAGTAGTCACTTTTGCTTAGGAATTTCCAATGCATAGTGCCGAAAACCGAAGCAGAGGTCCATATTGAATAGAATACACAGTACTGAACACTCCTTCCTTATGCTGATCAAGCTCCACATTAATCACCCAAATTCATACAACCCGAGTTAAGTAAATAATGTAAAATTTTTTAAAAGGTTCTAAGAAAAATCACAAGAATCACTCTTGATTTTTTGCTATATAAAAATATTAAAATACTAACAGTTTAATTATCGTTTAAATTTTGAATTGTTATAAACAAAATTTCAAGATAAATTTTTTCCATAATTTCTTGACAATACAAATGAACGAAAATGAGACTCTAATTAAATATTGGTATTAATAAAAGTTAGAAAATATAACATTCTTGATAATTAAAGAAATATTAATGAATAATTAATTAATTATAAAGGAATGATACTAAACCTAAATAACTCAATTCTTAAGATGCTTTATAAAAATAAAAATGACAGGGAATATCATATCTACGTAATAAAAGAACAAAATGATGTAATCATGTAATCATATAAAACATGTAATAAACAAAACCTGAAACATGAAATGATTTTAAAATAATACTAAGTTTTGATATGTTCTACAATAACAAAAGCAATGAGAAATATAAAATAAATGTGATAAAAGAACAAAACAATATAACCATAATAATTGCAATAGATAAACTTAATAAATATCCATGTTTGACAATTGAATCAAAATTCTTTAGAAATGAAAGGTAATAGCAAAATTTGAATTAGAATTTAATTTAGGAATTGAACTTAGATAGCTTAATTAAGTCAAGTAAAGTAAATTATAAGATAAAATTTGATAGAGTGACATAATTGAATTAATAAATAGATTAATAAATTGAGATTTTAAACGTTCCGTTCTTTAACGTATTTTTTTAACAACCTTTTTCAACAAACCAAATTTTATTATCTTTTGTAATTTTCAAACTAAACTCATTTTCTTTCAAATTCGAATCTCCAAACCTTTGAAAATTCAATTTAAATGTTTAGTAAATTTGTAAACCTCAAGTTTTAATTTATTTCATGAATTGAATTACTTAATTCTTTGCAAATCAATTTGAGCCCATTTCTTTTTAATCCATAAATGACCAAAATATCTTAAGTTCAATTACTTAAATTTATAAATATTAATAAATTTTATTTCTTTAGTCCCCATAAATTCTGAGTTTATCTATTTGCTTAAAAATATCAATTTTTAAGTCCAAACTTGAATTAAATATCAATTTCACATGAATTAAACTCCTAAACGAGATTTCTAAACTAGGTTACTAATTTCTATTATATAGATTTCTAAATTTATTTCAAATTATTTTCGCTGTTTAGAATATTGATCTAAAAGGTTTAAGCCCTAATCACTTACTAATAAATATCTTTAATCCTTATCTTTTAAATACCTTTTTCCTTTTTTACTTTTAGGCTGCCACATTTTCTTCCTTTTCTCTTCTTTACCTTCCGTCTTTTGATTCTACATTCTTCTCTACTTTTTCTCTTCATTTTTTTTTTCTTTTCTCTCAAATTAACTCCAAAATCTCAAGTTCAAGAAGATTAAAAATGAAATTGAAGATAAGAAAGTGGATAAAAGATGTAGATCATGCTTGAAGTAACTCAATAACTAAGAAAAAGTAGCAGTAGTAAACATCAAGTTAGTTAAGTCTACCAAACAAGTAATTTTAGTTGTTTTTCTTGTTTTGATTGTTAATATTGTGTGTGCATGATAGGTTAATGTTAGATATAAGTAAAGTTGGTGATAAAATTTTGTAAACAAGGGAGATAAGAGCGTAAAAGCTAAAACTCAGGTATATGATTATGCATGAATAGACTAGATGATTACTAAGATGAATTGATGAAATATAATGGAATAATATGTATATAAGTGCTATAAACTATGGGTATAAGTACGTATAATGTTATTATGATGTTTTGTTTGAAGTTGAATGTATTTAAATTGCTAAAATTAGGGTAAAAAGACAAGGGAAAAACATAACTTGATCCCCCTATGCATTACGGGAGAGATACGACCCGTTATCAAAGCAAAAAATACAATAAAGTATGATTACAAACATGATAAGAACCGTGATCTCCTCTAATCAAAATATGAAGGATTATCATGGGAAAAATGTGGCTCGTAATCTATATCACAGCCGTGATTAAGGGCGTGATCCTTGATCAGAGGCGTGACAAGGCTAGTGATCTAAATCATGACTCCCATCATGGGTGTGATTTGATTCCATGAATTGTTCAGAGAAAAAAAAAAAGAAGAAGAATGAAAGAAAGAAAGAAAGAGAAAGATAAAATGAGATAGGTAAATAATGAATAATAGATATGATAGGTTAGTATGTGTATAATTAAGAACGGATTAAGTTAAGGTAAGTCAGAATGTGATTGAAACCTTAGAGTGAATTAATCGGTTTAGTAGTTAAATAGATTTAGCATGAGAATAAATTAAAGAGAGTAAATTTAATAGTTATAGGTAACTTGAATTGAATGATCAATTACACAATAAACTCCTAGATATAAATTTTACTTATTTAATAAATATAAATCAAATTCGACTTAATAAACTTAGTGAACTAAAATGAATTAGATCAGTTAAGGTCTTATAGGCAAATGAATATGACTTAGTAATTAGATTTAATGATTACAATTTAACTAAGTTCAGTTGTGATTATACTAAATATAACTTGAAAAATGATAGACTTAATCCTTAATTAGATTTAATATGGATGATAATTATAAAAGGAATTTAGTTAATAAACTTTAAGTTCAACTTGATTTAACGAACTTTAAGAAGTTAAAATGAATTAGATTGACTAAATTTGTTCATTGTGGTTAAGTTGAGTCGATATAGGCTTGATAACTTATAAATGAACTGGATGTAATTATAGTATTTTAGATTCTAAATAATTAAGGGAGTATGCAATTTCAAATTTTGTTTACTAAGATAAATGAATATTTTCATAAAGTTTAATGAATTATTTAAAACTTAAAAGTGAATAATAAATGATAATGTTTTTATAGTAAATGATTTATAAATAAAAAAAATAATAATTTGACAGACAATAAAGAACAGTACATATCTTGGTGGGGCGATTCTCGCAGCTGGGGGGTTCGTACTTGGTTTCTGATCAAATAAGCTTTTAGTATAAGTCTATATTTCAATCAAGTGTAGAATAATGAACTAAAAATGGATTTAAATACTAAAATTTGATAGAATATATACTAAGAAAAGTAATGAGTGTTTATTATTTCTTTTTCATAAGAGGAATGGAATAATCTATGGAATTTCTCAAAAGGATTTCTACGACTTGGCTAAGATGCTAGGTGGGTAATATTGACCTTGTCACCTTGTTTGTGGTTGTAATATAGTTGCACCTATATTATGATAAACATAATTGAATATGTGTGAGGATTGAGTATTCGTATGCTATTTGGTGACTGTATTGTTTGATAAATCATTGAAATTAAAGTAATCATACATATTGCTTGTAATAATTAAGTTGCTTTTGTTGATAAGTGTTTGTTAATTGATGTGCTCACTAAGTAATATGGTATAAATTTTAATTGAGCCTTAAGTAATATAGAGATGTATTACATGACAGTATAACTTGCATTAGTATTTATGAAGTATGCACGTCACATATTAGCTCCTCGACCCTAGGGTAATGCTTGGAAAGTCTAGTGAATCTAGTAAGATTACTCCTGAGCATGTCAGCCCTATAGAAACTAAGTAGATATCGAAGAATGTTGCCTAATGAGAGTTGAATAGAGATGGCTACTACTTAGTGGAGTTTCTAAGGTTGTAAGGTAAAGTTGAGATTATGTTAATAATATGTGTGTGTGTGTGTGTGTGTGTGTAACAAATGAGTTTAAAATGAAATCCTCCTTCCTTAGTTCTTTTTAAGGTGAAGTTGAGGTTATGTTACACACTACACACACACACACACAAAAAACAAATGAGTTTAAGAAGAAATCATCTTTCCTTAGTTCTCAATCTCTCCTGAGTGTCATACTAGTGCTAGTCCTTCAACCCCCAAAAGAGAATGTAAATCTCCATTGGTTTACATTCCGATTATCCAAATAATGCATATTATATGATTGAGTATAGCATTCATATGTTTATTAATAATACTTGTTTGATATTTGTTGATGTCTGATCTGGTCTTATTCATTAAGCTTTAGATTAGCTTACACTCCTATAATTTTTATGTAGGAATAATTCATATAGGGAATGGGCCAAGAATATGTAAAAAGATCTCCTTCAATGAAGTTTTTGAAGAAGAGAAGAAAAACTTAGATTGTAAATCTTATGCATAGCGTATAGGTTTGAGATTTTGTAATTGTGAAGATAAACTTAGAATACGAATTAGATTAATTGTGTAATAATTGGAAGATTTGCGTTGTATTGGTTTTCTATCCTATCTTATTATTTGGTGGGTATACCGATTCTTTGTAGTTCTTATGAATGGTGGGAAATCATATTTCCTTAGTTATTAATATGTAGTTATACAATTAAAACTTTTATAGTAAATATCAAATAAAGTTTTGCAATCTCTGACTTGCAAAATAGTTCTAATATTGCGAGTGCACAAGTGATATGATAATTTCAAGTTTATCCTCCTGGGCCCCCCCTTTAAGGTCATGACAATTTGTTGACTAGATTCAACATTAAGTTGCTATTTATAGAAGAGTGTCAAGCATGAGACAACTATAAGTATTAAGCAACATGTGGCAAGTTGCTGCTAATAATTGAGTTGCAACTTAACTTGTTCGAGCTTTTAAACAGTCAAGCTAGGCTACTGTAGTGCCACATCGAGCTTTGAAAGTTGACTTACCATAAGACTAACTCTATCAACATTTTGTTTTATGTTCTTTCTTTCTCTTATTATCTTTTTGCTTGTGAATATTCATAAGACGCCTTTTATTTTTGTACTTTTGTTGTTTTTAGCGATCCACTCCATAAAATAAACCCTCTCTTACAATCACTTACCTCTCGTACCTTTTATATCACAAGCCACCTAATTCCACCAACCTCTATATCACCATACTTCTATGTACCAACCCACCATTCATAGAACCTATCTATATATATATATATATAATATATAGTACATCTATTCATTAACGGACCACCTCAACTCCATTTTCTTTTTCCTTTTTCACCTTCCGTCTCACTTCATTCATTCACTCATATACTATCCACCTCTATTCTACCTCATCTATGGTACTATTCATTACCGATCTTTATTATGGAGTTGGTCCCAAAATTAATGAGAAGACATTCTGCAATTTTTAGATGAACTCTCTCATTTATCTTTTGTAATGAATTGTCATCAATTTTTTTTCCTTTTAATGAAAGTATCTTTTTGAGTATGAGCTAAATTGTTTAGTGGGATTGTGCACTGAGTTTATGGATTTCCTAAATAGTTGATTAGTTTTTATAATGGGTTTTGTTGACTTGAAATTTTGCTTATTTCTATCGCAATGTTCATAAGATAAAAATTTGACTATCAATTTCTTCTAAATCAGAGTTCAAGATACTCGAGAGGAATTTGAGAACTTTATTAATATAGAAAATATGATTTTGAAATCGACACAGACACACTATTTTGGGTCAAATTGTAGAACTCACACTCTTAATGTAATTGAAAATGTGGTTAGGACACGAATGTGTGCTTAAATTACAAATCTAATTAGAATAACATGGCTTATGAGCTAAGTGTGTTATTTACCTATTGATCATTAATGGATTACTTGAGAAGTCTATCCATGTTATGATTAGAATTTTGTAACTTGAGAGGGAAGTAAGTTCTTGTTAGTTTAATCAAAATCCAAATGAACAAACCCTATTATAACTATAATACAATGAATGAGAATCCAATATAACCCATGTCATGATCCCACATTTGTGTATTGAAGGAATTTTTAGTCGTAATTTTAGTGATAATTTAGTGATATTTCTATTAGTGATAATCTAGTAGTAGTTTAATCAGTTTAGACATCTGAATATCCCATATCAATTCACCTAGCTTAGAGTAGGATTGCTAGAATCTAGTAATTGGTCACAAGCTCCTTATGGATTTGACCTGGTTTTTACCAGTTTTATTACTGCATACGCACCCTTTCCATGATTATATCATAAAAAATTAGCACATGCATGCATGGTGATCTCACACTTGAGGGCTTAATTATACTAACTTTTCTTCTTCATTCATACTATTTGACATCATAACTTCAATTATAAAATCAACTCTATTCTCAGTCGTAGAGTTGTTAATAATAATAGTCTAACAAGCTTAGACCGTATTTTTGGATAATAAATCTGAAAATATGGTATATTGAATAGATTTCTAGTTTCAATTGACTAGAATGCGTTTCAATTTTTACAAAGGAAATGCATTCAGTAAATGCGTTCAAGTTTTTTTTTTTTTTAAGTTCGGATACATTCACTAAATGTTCCCGAGTTCCTTTTTATTTTTTTGAATCCTAAACTAGTTCTAATATATCACCAAACTTCTTGCAGTAGAATAATAACTAGTAGAGTATCCAAGATCGTGTCATTACTTGTCTTCCATGCATCACCCACATTATTATTATTATTATCATTATTATTCATCATCTCAAAACCAAAGGCAAATCGAAGTGACTGAGCCATTTCCCACTGATTACTACTCTCATTACGTGAATTCTTCATCTCATGACAATTTCCTACATTGTTCTCTTTAATCCTGATCTGAAAGTTGTTATTATTGTTATTATTATTGACCAAGTAGTTGTAACAACAGCCATTGATTGTCTGCTACTGCTACTGTTGTGATGATCCACCAAAATCTGCCGTCTCTGACGATGGCATGATTAGAAGCAAGGAAGACATGTCAACAATATTAGAGTACTTATAATTGATATTTTGTCCTCCTCTTGGTGGTTGTTCCAAGGTGGTTGTGGCAGTTAAAGAGCATAGGCTAATGGCTGGGGACGGGGAGGTTTTCATTGATGTAGAGTGAATATGCTCGAACTTAAAGGAAAAAAAAAAAAGGCAAAAATCACCACAGGTGCATTTGCTGAATGCACTTGAAATTAAAGGAAAAGAAAAATATAAACGAATTTGAACAAATTCACTTAATGCACCTCTAGTCAAGTAAAACTGGAATTTATAATCCGTATATCATATTTATGGATTTATTATCCAAAAATATGATATTTCCATACAAATCTCAAACTAGCTTATTCGTAAAAATAATTAAGGTTGTTTTCTTAAGAATAAACAATTTGGATCGTCATTAGCAATACATATGATTCTATTTTTAGTATTCAATGACAAGATATTAATCACAAGGGATATTATCACAAATGGACTTGAATTTTGGTAAAATAAGTAATTAAGTACCTAAATTTTGAAGATGATCAATTTAGTATCTAAACATTAAAATCGATCAATTTGGTACTTGAAAAACTTTAAAATTGATTAATTTAGTATTTGAAAGAACTTAATGGAGGTACTATTAATGTATAAAAAAAGTTTTTTTAGATATTAAATTTATCAATTTCAAAGTTTAGGTATCTAATTATAGATTTTATCAAAGTTCAAATACCGCTTGTGACAATAACCTTATTCAAAATGTAGCGTAACGTGTGGAATTAATGGATTGCTATCAAATGGTCTTTTTCTATTAGAAAAAAATTTTGTTGTCTCGGTTATTGTGTCTCAACTTTGTCCCAAATAATAATAATGCAATACGTGTACATGGAATGTTAATAATTATTTGTTTTATTTTTGGAATATTTTTATTTTTTAAATTTAGTTAATACATGTCAAGTTTTTATTCACCAAGATAGAGTGGAGATCGCATTTCTGGAACAATAAATATTTATCCATTTCTTGTAGATGACTTTTCCCTACCCACGATTAATTTAAAAATTAAATATTGCAAACGGCCGGGGTCGTCGTCATTTTCCACTCATTTGTCATAAGTAAGAATACCACTTTGAATAAGAGACAACTAAAATAATTAAGTAATCATAAAACGAAGGTACAAGCGAATCTATCTGGAAACGAAAGGTATATATAACATGCTATAGACATGAAACAAAAGATTTTTTTTTTTTTTTTTTTTTGTGAATTCATTTATTCAATAAAGGAAACACTTGTCAAGTAACACAACTTCCAGTACAGGCACACTACTACACAAACCATTACGTCAAAAATAGAAAACCCTCTGGACAAAAAGTCATTTAATCACTCCCGTACGTGCATCTCTATACCTTCCAGTAGATGATAAATCTACTCAGAGCAGGCTGACGAGGTTGCTCAAAGACGCGGTCATCTTCCACCATATTCCTTGCGGTAGCAGCCATAGCATCTGCTACTTTATCCATTTCCAGCTTCCATCATTCTCAGTTCTCTCATTTACAAGAAACTACCCAGAGATGGTGTGATTCTTGAATTACGAGATAGACTTAGGCAAATCAGACTCAGTTTCAGATAGAAAGATTGGGCCAAACCCCTGAAAAATAATATCAGAGATAGCAAGACCAATTCGATCCTATTCATCCCATTAGTGTTAGTCATGACTTATGGCGATCCCAAGGGGAATTTAGCATATCTCACACAAATTACTAGTGCTAGAATATATATCGTTAGACTATAACGGATGTTGGCTGTGTTCAATATTATATCTCTTGTCACCTTTCATGGCCGGACGCATCTACTGTCGAATCTCAACCTATAGGTTATTTATTTATTTTTTCAACTTAAGTGAAACGACACAGAAGCTATATTATTTGTTCTCTAAGTGGTGCAAATTGCAACAATATTATTGCATAATCACTTGTCACTCAACAAACCCCTCACCAAAATCATTGGAAAATTTTATGATTTGTAATATTTTTTTAGGGTTGTTGGTTATTTACTAGCTTAAATTCATAATTAATCATGATGGTATCATTTATATATTTAATATATATTACTTGCTATTTTTGTTTTAATGATCAGATGATTGGTTGGATGATTCCTTGACTTTAGTTTAAATATCCCAAAAATTTCTTACAAAAAAAATTAATAAAGATAATAGTATCAATAGGCAATAACAATTATATTGGAAAAAATATAATAAAAATAATCAATAGCAATAATAATAGTATTCAATAAATATAATAGGAAAATTTTAAGAATAAACAAAGCAACATAAAAATTAGGAATATAATATTTATGAGAGCAAGTAATTTAAAAAAGGAAATATTAACAAATATGTATCATATGTCATAAAACAAGTCAAGAGGGGTAAAAAAGAACTTTAGATAATAACTTATTTAATCAGTACAAGCCATGAGGGCATGTGAGTAAATTATATCTCAAACATATAATTTATACGTTTAAGGTACATTACCATCATTAGGGGTGGGCAAAAAAACCGACCGAACCAAACTAATCCGTAACCGAACCAATCCAAACCGAAAATATGGTTTTTTTCGTGGTTTGGTTTGAAATTTTTCAAATCCGAACCAATCCGTAAATTTATGGTTTGGTTTGGAAGGTAAATCAAACCAATCCGTAAATTTATGGTTTGATTTGGAAGGTAAACCAAACCAAACCGTTTTAGAAAAATATAATAATATTTTGCTATATGTTTATATGATTTCATTTGATATTTATTATTTGATGAATATTAATTAAAATCAACTTGTCCTTTTTTAAATTTTTTTAAGCTCATGATATATAATTTTTTATTGATGATGAACTATTGTTTTTTTTAATAGCTTTTAACTTTGTAAAGTATGAAATTTATTTATTCATTTATAAGCGTTCATTATGTATGAATTGTTTAATATATTTTATCAACTGGTTATTTTATTCATTGATGAATTTTGTTGATATGTGATTTTTTTTATTTTAGCTAAATTATTGGTAGATAATTGACAATGATGGTTATATTAAAAATCATAAATTATGACTTATTATGTATTGATTAGTGAATGTACTTTATTGGTGGATAATTGATTTTATAGGGAACTATAGATTAAAAGTATGATGAATTTATAAAGTATTTGTTATGATTTATAATATCAACTTTGTGAAATGATATAAATATTTAAGAATCTACACAAATGTAAAAAAAACTAGAACAAGAAAAAAAATTTGTTAGAATTTTGATTTAAACCATAATTCAAACCGAACCAAACCGTTATTTAATGATTTAAACAATTTACAATCTGAACCAAACCCTTACTTAATGGTTTGGTTTGGAATGGAAAAAAAAAAAAAACCAAATCGTAAATTATGGTTTGGTTTGGTTTCAGGAAAAACCGAACCAAACCAATTCGTGCCTACCCCTATCCTTCATATAAAAGTCATAGTTTCCTCTTTCCTCTATTCCTCATTCTTAAACTTCTTCAACAAGTTATACTCTTAAAAACTCTCTCTTTAAATTCTATTAGAAGAAAAATGAACAAAAACTCTCTCTCTTAGGATTTAGAGATCTACATGAGAGAAATTAAGAGAAAAAGTTAAGAATGATTTCTTGGTTTCCCTTAATCCTTTAATGACAATACTAATATGAAATTTATCATAGGATAAAAAAAAATCAAGAAGAAAGATGATGTGTGCTTAAGAAGCTTCCTCAATAACCAATCCTTTAATTAGCGGTGGTGGTGGTGGTAGTACTAGTTTAAATGTGTTTTTATTCTTCATAGATAAGTAATCTAACTTATAATATTGTATTCATGTGTGTTATGTTACTATGATTAATGATTGAATAATGAAATCATTGATTTTTATATTAGATTTATAGATTTAGTAATAGACAATAATTAATGTTAGTTTATAATTATGTTTGTGTGTTGGGAATTAGGAAAAATTAATGCAATTGATGATTTCTTGATCAATAACTCGTGTTTTTATGTTGTAAAGTTTAGATATAAGGAATTACTATGAGGAACAACATTAAATAAACATGTTTAGGATGATTTAGGAATGGATGATGAATAGTATTAGTTTATGTTTATGAATGAATGCTAGAATTTAGGAAAGACTTGTATAATTGATAATTTCTTGATCATCAATTCATAATTTCATTTGTAAAATATAAACTAGAGATGATATTACATGAAGTTGATTCTAATTAAATAAATATGGAATAATTGTAAATACTATGTTTTCATATTAAAATATGAATTAAGATGAATAATTGATTATTTTGATTTTATGAATGTATTTGATAAAATAGATATAAATACTCACTTATGAGTTAATAATAATCTATTAGGAAGCTAGTTTAGGTTCTTGAGAGTAAAGTTGATGCATTGATGATAGGGATGGATTAATTATATAATAAGTGAGTTATTTTATTATTTGGTAAAAGTTATTTGATTAGTATAAGAAATATCACTTCAAGAAATTAATTATTATAGATAAGATTAGATGGGTAAGATAAATAGCAAATGAACTTTATTATGTATATAGAATGTTTTAAAACTAAAAGGTCTTTAGAACTTGATTTATGAATAATATTAGAAAAGATGATACGTATAAGTGACTTGAGACTTTAGTAATAAATAATCTAATATGAGTAAATGATTGTATTGGAAACTTTAAAACTTATTTGAAGAAATTTTTTTATAAAGATTCTTATCGTTTGGATTTCTTATCATTGCGTTGTGTTCGAATTTCCTACTTATGTATAGGGACGTAGTGACTCGGAGTGTTGCCTGTTAGGATTGACATCCTAAAACAAATTCATATTTAAAGATGGCTTAAATAATGATTGCTTGAGTGTGCTTGTGTCCTTTTTTGAGAACCAATCTATGGATGGATAACCTTGCATGACAGTGCCAGCACGATGGTTAGGTGTTTAGGTCACCATGGGTGGTTTAGTAGGTGGCTCATAGGGCGAAGGTAACGGGATAATGTTTATTCATATTGGACAAAAGTTGTAATAAGTGGTTTAATAAATGGGCTCTCTTATTCTTCTTATTCTCAATGGACTGATATGGATAAAGATGATTAATAACTGTAATCCCTATATGATGTTACTTATTCGATATAAAGCTAGGAGATATAGGTATTCGGGTTGTCTATATCAATCTCCTAAGTAATTGCTGCTACTCGAAACCCTTAGGTTCTCCATCGTGTTGCTGAAGTGTGAGTGCTCCACTGTTGTTTTGCTATACCTTAATTAAAGATCTAAATGGTTGGTTATTGCATTGCATTAGAATAAGTGCATGTGATCATATCATGTGTACTTTTGTTGCTGTTGTACTGAGTTTCAGATCATTTCCTTTTTTTTTAGGTGATGATGATGATATTGATACGGTTGCCTTAATTACTTGGGTTATGGATTGAACTTGGTGAACGATTGGACAAGCTGGACACTAGATGCGTAGGATATTGTTTTATTATTAATAAGAGAGTTTAATATTTGTGTTGTGAGATTTCTGATGTATTATTGAGCAATTATTTATTGTTGTTTATGAAACTTAAATAAAGATTTCTTAATTTAAAATTGATTATAAACTCATCTAATTAAAAAAAGCCTTTGCATATAGTGCTTAAGTGTTATATGTAGCGAAATTATTGACACTCTAGACCTTAATTGGGACGTGAGATTAGTTGATGAGACTGTAGAAGTTTTATGAAAATAAAATGATTTGGTAATTTCTCGTCAATGTTAAAACCGCAGTCCATTGTTCTATCATATCTCATGTACAAGTAAATTAAAGCTTGATATGTAGGTCTTTTAATTTATATTTACCACTAATGGGAACTTCATTCTCTGCGCTGTTCATCAAATTTTTCCCCCATTATGGGCTCTGAATATCGTCATCGGAGTCCACCGCAAAATTTCTTCTCATCCTCAATATTTTGTTTGTGTTTTATTTATTTATTTATTATATACATTTTTTTGGGAGATAAAAGTCCTCGGCCATACTAGCAATAAAGATATAACCTAAATGTTATTTTATTAATTTATTTTTTCACTAGTACATATTACAATGTTGAGGAAAAGAGAAAACTGAACCCGATCCATCATGTATTAAGACCCGTTTCCAATCTAAATATTATTTCAAATGAGTAATTGATTGTCTTCAGAAATGTAGCCGGTTTGTGAATAAAATATCAAATGACCTCCAAATTGTATAAAAACTTGATCTCCAAGATTCATAATTGTACCAATTCAAAAACAATCTAACTATCCGTCAGCTAATGTGCCATATTCAAACCCATTTGTCTTTACCTGGGAAAATTTGATTGGTAACAATGAACAAAATTCAGTCTGATTAAATTTATACATTGCTTTGTTTCTTAATCACTTGCGCTCATAATAGGCAATTTGTGGTTTATTTTGGTTCAATCTGCTATTCAAACTAAATTGTAAAATGTCTGACTAAAGTTCGTGATCATTTTAGTTTAATATAAGTATTTGGTTTGTTTTTTATTCACTATTGGATGCTCCGGTCCTAATGACTAATTCTTTCTTTGTTTTGGTTCAATTCAAAATTAATGTTTAATATATACTGTAAATTATTGTTTGATTCGATCCGACTCCATTGGATTCCATTTTATGAGCAGAATAATGTAATACAGCTTGTAAATGGTGAATTGTACTTAAAACCTAATGAAGAAAACAAAAGCAAAATTTCAATTTATTTGGTGCAACACAACTTGGATCCTCCCCAAGAAGACCAATCTTATAAAGATAAAGAATACTTTGGTATTCAATTATAAATTTATTGAATACCTCATTATCAAGTTGCATAAGCAGTGCAATAGGCTCCTAACATCAAGTTGCTCATCTGATTATCAATTTCAAAAAATTTTTAACCACCAACAGTGCCACTCATGAATCTACAGATGAATTTTTTTATTAATTATCATAACAATTCAAATTATGCATCATCATAACAATTCAAGCTAATTATAGACTCATTAATTTTAGCTGGTCTAACCATGTCAACTCCTTAATCACCTGATTTTGTGGCTTGGGTAAGAATCGACGATAGATACGGTTCCATCGATGATTCCACACCAAAAATACAAAATATAAATGAATATAAGGAAAGAAAAAAACAATAAAAGAAATTAGAAGAAAAAATAATTGCAAATATAAAATAAATATATAAATTATTTTTATGTGACTAGTAAAAATTTATTTCCAATTTACGACATTTAATGTGTTGCTATGTAGTTGAAATTACGTTTTGTTGGGTTATATATACTTTTAACTAAAGTGAATTCTTCTTTCTTGTTTTTGTGTTTGATGGGGACCTTTTCTATCTTGAATATTTTATAGTCTCATGTTTCTAACGTTACAATTAAAAGTGGAAGTAATTGTGTATAAATAAATACAAAGTCAAAATTTTATTCTAAATAACGAGCTAAAAAAAATTATTGCTAGGCTCAATTTTATTTTATGTTAAAAGTTTATTTTTCATTAGTATATTTAAGTTATGCATAACTATTTATTTACTTTTTTTTTTAAATATCACGGTTCATGGTTCCTAAGGAACTAGAATTGACTTGTGAAAATCGTTGGTTTACAAGAATCATGAAACGAACAAGACTCAATGGGTCAAGTTTTGGTTCTATCCATTTTGGCATCAGGAACCATCAATTTGGGTCTAGTTCTAGACCTCAATCGAACTGTGCCAGCCTCTAATTGAAATAACTAAAAAATTATTAAAAATATAAATAAGGGTAGTACAGTAATTGTATCAATAAAGAAACGGCATTTTGTCTAACCACTAAATACATTAAAAGCGTACATTGAATAATCAACATAATCTTAAGGTAATCGCTTTTTTCTTCTTATTCACCATATGTACAGAATAATCACCCTCATTCTCTCAATGCTTCTCTATCATTTTCGAATAATCTCTATGAAACACTAAGGAAAGTAACAATTTCTTTATGAATTTTTATAGTTTCCAACAAAGCAAGCGAAAGGGATGATAAAGCTCTAGGTTCATCGATGTTGATAACTAGGTTTTACCAAGGAAATGACAAACTCGAGGGAGATTTCTCGAGAAATTCTGGAACAAGAAGGTTGAAAGATTATAGTAGAAGAATAGTGAAGAACTTCAAGAAAACAACATGATTTCTATCTTTTGTGTGTGCTAATTCTGTAAAAACATGTGTTTGATGGTGTACTTGTGGTAGGGAATATTGAATAAGAATTGGAAAGATTTTAAAAAAGCTTTCGGTTGGATTTATGACAAGTTTTATGAACAAGAGGAGTTTTTGTGAAAAAATGAATTTTGGAAGTGCTCAACCCATGCATGAGCCTGTGCATTAGGTCATATACTTCTCTATGGCTAAAATATGATCAGAACCTAGAAGTGCATAAGCCATGCACAAGCTCGCACATCAAGTCACGTATCTCTTTATATCTTCAAAGAATAAGAACTCTAGAAGTGCACGACCTATGCATGAACCCATGCATTGAGTTGTGTACCTCTTTGTGACTTAAAATTTTGTGTTTGAAAGTGTACAAGCTCATGCATGGCTCATGTAGTGCTCGTGCACTTTTTGATCTATTTATTTCGCTTAAGTGATACACAACACCATACATGCTCGTGCACGTTATAACATCTTATAAAACACCTTTTTCTTGTATAAAAACAATTGAAAGAAATTTTTAATTCCTTCCTTTTGAATTATAGTTTATCTTAAGATCTTGAAACCTAGATGAGAGTAGGGTAAGGGTAAGGTTTATAAGAATGTAAATATGAGTAGAGTTGGATTTATAAAAGCTTTTGAGTAAGTTAATTGTGTGTAATTTAGGTAGTGGATTCTAATATACTAAACAAAATGAATTTCAAGGTATGTGTATTACTCTTTTTGATGGTTGTGCTTGTTAGGGTGGTTTAATAAATTGACTAGTGGAATAGTTGGTTATCGAATTGTGATGCATGTGCTTCACTGTGGTTAGTAGACTAAGAGTACTGGTGATATCAATGTGGCACCCAGATGATTCTTGTGCAATGATGTTCCTATGCAGAGTCATACTTGGAAATTATTATGGATAGATTTAAGTTTGGACTCATAGATATTAGGGAGTACTAAACATTGTGTATGTAATCTATACATATATATATATGAAGTATGTAGTTAGGATATTCATTTGTCTTTGTATTATTTGATGGACATAAAAATAAAGATAATGATCGATTGTTTGCTACATTAAACATATGTCTACATGTGACTGATTTCTTGCTTACTCATGCACTTGTTCTTATAGTAGTATCATACTAGGTCTGACCCACTCTTTTTCTCCTTTCCAGGTTCAGGTAGCACTCCTATCATGTTCGACTGCTCTAGAAATGATGTGGTTATGGATTATGGGGATGATGCTAGTGATAACATCATCCATCCAATGAATAGCTTAATCACATATCCTTAGAGATTAGATTCCTTATTGTGCATTTATTTATGGACTATGTAACTGTCCATCTTATACTTTAGGTTGCCAGTTTAAGGTATAGACCCAACTACCCTATGTGTTTATGGCTTGAAGAAGGATGGATGGACTCTTTGTGAGCCATCAGTTAGTTTATTTATGGTGATACATATGGATATTTAGTTTGATGGTTTGTGAATATATTTGTGACCTAGTTTTGTTAAAGTTATCCAATTATATATGTGTATGAATTGGAGTTAAGAATGACATTTATTGTGGTTCATAGTGAGCCTTACACTTTGTTTGGCATGATGGAATGAATTAAGAAGAAAAGATTGTGGAAGGAAAGAAGATGGAGGGAAGGAACTATTAGAGATTTTAAATCCTTTTATGTGTTTAGATAATGAAGAGGAGAAAAATGGATGGAATCTTAATTATTATAAAACTCAAAATACAATAAATGGTAAATTACTTTTATATCCCTAAAAGATAATTAGTAATTTAAAAAAGAAAGGTACATGAGTAATTTTTTAAAATAATTCCACTTTCCTCTCAATTTTCTCCATTTTGGAGCGGACAAAAAAGTGGTAGAAGGGGAGGAAAATGGATGCAATCTTAATTATTATAAAACTCAAATACGATAAATGGTAAATTACTTATATATCCCTAAAAGATAATTGGTAATTTAAAAGAGAAGGGTACATGAGTAATTTTTTAAAAAAAAATTGCGCTTTCCCTCTCAATTCTCTCCATTTTGGAGTGGACAAAAAAATGGTGGAACCCAAGAAAAATATTACATCCATTTTCCTTCCCCTTATTTTTCCCTCTTAAAACAAATAACGGGTTGGAATTCAATCCGATCTCGTTTTCTTCCATCCTTAATCAGTTTCTCCTAATTCCCCTATACCAAACATAGTGTTAGTGTGTCTACATTAAATGAGACACATGACAAGTTATAAATGACCTAAGTTTAGGGCATCACAACAATCATTTCAAATTATCATATTGCATCCTTATTTGAGATGTGCAAAATTGTATATTTACAACATTTTCTCCAACCTATGTTGGCATATCTGAGCAGAAGCATTTGCTATTAAACTACTATAACATATGTGATAAATTATCATCATCATCATCATCATCATCATCATTATCATCATCGTCATCAATCTAATTATGATTGGTTTATGTATGTAAATGTGCATTATTTATGAAATGAATAAATTATACTAGAAAATATCAACATTTGATGATTAATTTATTTAAAGTATTAATGTTTCAATTTGTTAAAAAGATGAATCAACATTTTACAAAATAAATCAAATAAAATATCTATTGAGAAAATTTTTAAAAATAATAAAAATATTCAAATTTAGATAACTTAATTGAACTTTACGAAATATTGGTACTTTATTTTACTTACTTTTTGAAATGTTGATTCATTTTTTTAACCATCCGAAATATTGATATCTCAAATAAACTTACTTCAAATGGTATTATAATTTACCCTTCATGAAAATATGCATATATTATACTAATTAGATTATATCAACAGAATACTCAATAAACGTTTAGTAGGTAATAAGATTAGATTACATGAATAGCTATTGCAATTATTTTCAATAATTGTTTAATTAAAAAGGAATTAAAAATTGTGTCATTGTACTATGGTCTTATTTTTAAATAAAACACATAAATAGGTTTAACATATACATTATTATTAAAATATCTAAAACATAGTTTGAACAGTTGTATGATTCTTTAAGACAAGCTAATATAGATTTATTAGTTATTAAACAATATATCTATGTGAAATACCCCAAACCCCCACGTCGTTAAATTAGAGATGATTCAAGTGAATAACATAATAGATAGTTAATTATGGTATCAAATTTGAGCTTAGTTAGAAGTTTATTTTAGATGGTTAAATAGTTTAGGTAAAATAAACAAGGAATTATGTTTAGACAATTTAACATAAATTATCTTAGTAAATAGATGTAAATTGAAATTGAGATTTGAAATGTTTTGTAAACTCCTAAACCCTTTATATTTTAGTTAACTTTCACCTCCTTAAATCTTCATAATTTTTTAAATTAATTGTTTGTTTAAAAATATCAGTTTTAAACTCAAACCAGAATTAAATGTCAGATTTTTATAAACTAAACTTTCAAATTGCGTTTTTATATCAAGTCATAAATTTCTAATATGTATGTTCACAGATTATTTTCTAACTAATTACAAATTTTAAAATAAATGTTAGAAAGTTAAAACTTAATATCTTTATTCTAAAATATCTTAATTTTACTTTTTCCCTTCCCTTTTTTTATAAAGCCACCTGCCCTTTCCTCTTTGCTTCGTTTTCTTTCTTCTTCGTTCCTCTTCTTTCTATGTTTCTCCCTTTTCTTCTTCTATTTTTCTTTCTTTTTCTCAACACCCAAACCTAAATCTCAATTCCAACAAGATCATAGGATAAATCAAAGTTGGAAAACAAGATAGAAGATGAAAAACATGCATGAAGGAGCACAAAAATTAAGGAAAAGAGTAGAAGCAAAGATCATGTTAATCAAGCTCATCAACATTTAAGTTTGTTTTATTTTCTTGTTTTGCTTAGGGTTTGTGTATATAAATGTTGTATTAAGACTAGATATATGTATAACTTTTGATAATATTGTGTAAGTTAAGTGTTTCATTAAATAAAATGAAGGAGTATGATGTAGATATATATATATAGATATATATATAAGTTTCTATAAGATAAGATTACAGATGTTTATGCTAATAACAAGTTGTTGTTGATGTATGTTGAAATCAAGTGGTTGGAATTAGTGTAAATAAAGACAAAGGAAAAACGTAATAAGCTCCCCTTATTCATCGAAATCATATCATGGCTGGTGATAGGGGCGGAAAATAAAAATCAAGGGTCATCACGAGCGTGACAAGGACCGTGATCTCCTCTAATCAAAAGATGAAACATGATAACGGGTGTATTTTGCAAGTAATGAACATCACAGCCTAGATCACAACCGTTATGAAGGGTATGATTCCTTTGATAAGAATTTTCAAAGAAAACAATCTAGATCACGGTTGTAACAAGGGGCGTTATCTCCTTGTTACAGGCGTGACAAGGCCCGTATTGGTGATCACTGCCTCCATCACAAGCATAATGAGGCAGGTGAAGACAATCACGGCTCCCATCACGGGTGTGATCTATCCCCTGGTGCATTTCAAATATAAAAATAAAATAGAATGAAGTAGAAGAATAATAGTTTATATATTATATTAGTTAAATGATATAATTAAACATGAGTTTAGTGAATTTATAGATTTAATAAATAATTAGATTAAATGTGGAAGTTAGATACAAAATGAACTTAGTTAATAAACTTAAGTTCAATCTTACTTAATAAGTTATATTGAGTTAAAATGAATTAGATTGATTAATTTTAATCAACTTGTCTTAGTAATTGAATTAAATGATTAACTCTAATCAATATGGCTAAGCTAAGATAATATAAGCTTAATCAATTATGATTGGCATAGATCAAAATGATAGGTTAAGTCTTAAACAATAAGGAGTACGTAATTTCTAAAATATGTTAGACCAAGACTTTATTTAATAAAAGAAATAATTTGACATACAATAGAGAACTGTCTGTATCTTGGTGAGGCGGTCTTCACAACCATGGCAGGATTGCTATTAAAATGTCTGATCAAATTGAAACATAAAAATGAATGTTTAATATGAAAGTTGATGTAAGTTAATAAATAATTAAGTTGCTTATATAGTTTAATTTCTTAAATAGATATTTGCTTATGAACCTACCCTCTAGTCTATCACTTGATTCTTTTGGATTGTGGACATCATTTAAAGGTACATAGTAACTTGCGTGTTGTATGCTAGGATAGGCATCCTAAATGAATTAAAAACTTAAACCTAGCTTAATAAACGAGTATTATTTGTGCATGTGCCATTGAATCCGGTCTAAAGAGCGACAACCTTATCCTAAGGAGACATAATAGTTTAGGTGCTTAAGTCATCCCTATCATGATGCAATGACTTTCATAAGTGGCTTGGTGGGTAGCTGATGGGGCAAATGGTATGAACATAACATTTACTTAAGCTTAGAGTGAAGTAACATGATTTAGTCCACGTTTATGAGTATGGTTGAACTAGATGATGTTATGGATTGAGGTTAAGTTAAGATGAGTAACGACTGAGATTAACTAGATGAGGCTATTTTCTTGTAATGTTATGTAGAAAATATAAGTATTCGAGTTGCCTATATCTACCCCTTAAGTAATTGCTGTTACTTAGGACCCCCAGATTCCTAAGATTATTTCGAAGTATGAGTGCTTTAGTGTTGATTTGCTTATTTAAATTAAAGATAATAACATGTTGTTGTTGCATTGTATTTAACTTAAGCTCATGTATTACTCCATATATGCTTGTGTTACTGTGTATTGGGTTTTGGCTCATTATTGTTGTTGTTGGCTTTTTCTAGGTATCATAGCAATGATGATGATTTGATATCGATGATGATGAGGGTGTTACTGTTGATGATGTTGATGTGGATGATGGTATGTTGTCTCGGATATGAGCAATCCTGGAGATATGAGAGAAGGAATGAAGTGAGATAGGACTCATGGATTAGTTGTGTATATTTTTATTTTGTTTTGCATATTAAGTTGGATTTATCTTTTGAAATTATATTTTCTCTAAAGGGTCTTATGGAGCCCATATGTTTGTAATAACCTTTTAAAGTTTTTCTTTTGAGAATAGTGATCTATTTATTTGAATAGAAGCTAGAAATGTTTTTCTTAAGCTTCTTTTCCCATCACAAATCCAATTGTCTTCATAATGTAATTAAACGGTTTCAATATTTAAAACTAGCTAGTAATGTTCAACATAAACAAAAAATTTTTGAAAGAAAGCTTGAGCGTGTAATACATGAAGTATTATACATAATGATAATTGCCTTAATTAAATTTCAGACGTTACATTATATATAGGTGGCAGATAAATATTAATAAAATTTTGATGTATGGCAGTGTTTGTAAATAATAGTTTCTTTCTTCTTCTTTTTTATATAAAAACACTCAATACCATTGTCATGTGTCCTTATAAGATATGAGAGTAAAGTTAACTTAAAATATCCATTGGTCTATCCTCTTTCCATCACCAATAATAATTATAAATTTTTATATTATGTTTCAGTTATGCTTTTATAGCCATCTTATTGTGTGGTATAATTATGCAACATGAGGTTTGGATATTAAATTAATGGTAAAGATCGCATTTATTATTGGAATACCTTGTAACACCATTATGAGGTAATCTTTATTATTTTTATAATCTAAATCATTCATAATATATGATAGTATTTTAAGATATAAATTTAATAAAAATTAAGAGAAGATAAATACATTAAACATCTATTCTCTCTAAAATAAACCAGTCCAAAGGATGTAGATGCTGAAATTTGAACAAATGGAGTCGATTAACCTTCTTATTTTCAAGTGGATCGCTATAATTTTGTGATTCTAAAACTACATGATTGAACTATGGTAATTTCTTTAAAAAAAAAAAACCTTTTTTTTAATTGTATTTGCATGATAACCTTTGCCTTAATTGCCATAGATATTATGATATCCCACAAGTATAAGGTAGTGAAACTCTAATGATCAAAGCGCCTTTTGGTGTGATAGTATGGGTTCATCGGAACTCTAAAATTAAGCATGCTTGGTAGGGAGCACTCCTAGGATTGGTAACTTTTTGGGAAGCAGCTGACAGTAAGGGTAAAACCTTGCGGTAGTTTGTCAAAGTACACAATACCTTATTGGGCAGAGTTTCGGGTTGTCACATGTGATATCAAAGTAGTTCATTAACTAGAAGTTAGAGAGTTAAGTGTTGTACAAGGCAAAATGAGTTAAAGTGGGGGCACCTCTTGAGATTTTAATATGGATTGTGCAGCATTTTGTCAAAGATGACAACACCTCTGTGGGTAGAGCACTAGGCCATTACAGATGGTATCAAATTAGTTCATTAGCCAAAAGTGAGGGGGTTATGCTATAGAGGGGTAAAATGCCTCGGTATAGAAGCACCTATTGAACTGGTATGAAGCACCTATAGTATCCTCCTTATTTAGTACGATTCTAGACCTATGTAACAAAACTAACGATGATGCCGATTCTATAGGTGAAGGAGAATGTGATATCCTTTAAATATAAGATAGCAGAATTCTAATTATTAAGGCACTTTTGGTGTAATGGTTTAAAGTTTATTAAGAGTCTAAATTTAAGCGCATTTGGTGAAAAACATTTCTAGGATGGATAAGCTCTTAGAAAGTAGCAGACACTAAAGATAAAACCATATGGCACTTTGTCAAAAAGGAAAAATAATTATGACTCTCGTGATTATAGAATAATATAGCAACGAAGATATATACTTGACTAAATATTTTAATCAAATCTAGGAGCATCATTAATTTAACCACATCTACGCTACTTGTTTTTCTGTTTATCAAAGAGGAAAAATTAAATATCTACAAGGTTTGATTGTGGAAGGCCTGTCATATTCTAAAAATTAAATGTATGCTAGGTTAGGCAAGAATTTGATGCAAATTATCTAGACATTATATAAAGCCTAGCCTAGGGTTCATAATCCGACAGATGCGTAGATCAATGAGGCCTTCGTAAACGTGCTTGATGCCAATAATAAATTGTCGGCAGTAGAACATCTATATCTATGAATCCTCGTAAATAAGGTCATCGCTTCAATAGATTGGATGTCTGGTCTATTCTTTGATAAAGCTTATTGGTTTTATTTGAGGGTGAATTGGACCACAAAAAAGACGACAATTTTTAGTTTTATCCACAATTGCATTATTGTGCCCATGAAATAATTAGCATATCATGCAAGTGGTTATAACAAAATCCAACATGTGGACTGGACTTCAAACTATGAGACGTTTACATTATACAAATACATCTTTTTTTAATTTGCACTGTTAAGGTTGAATCGGATATAAATAGGGAAAAAAAAAACATCAAGAAAAAATTCTCTCAATAGGGTTTCAAGTGTATAAAATATGAGTTGTGATTGGAAAAGATAAGCCTAATGGCCTATTTATATTATTACATGAGAAATTCTAAAAGACAAAATCCTAAAAAGACAAATAGTAAATGCAATAATAAATACAAATAAATCGCATAACAGAAGTTGATTGGGCAGTTTTAAAACTCGAAAGATGAAACCGTCAAAATTGTAGGCCAGTAGCCTATATTGAAAGCTAGTGGTGTACGACTTTTAGGCCAGCGGCTTAGAGCAATCAAGGCCGACGGTATACTATGCATTGGGTTGGCTTTGAGATTGCATCTTGCTTCATTCTCTCTTACCTAAGAAGAACTTGACTTCAAGTGCTCTTCTAGATATAGGGTTCTTCAACCTCGGGATAATGAAGTTACACTTGAAATCATAGGTATCCTCTAAGATCAAATATGAACCTACAAAATTGAATCTTGATATCTAACAAGAAACTTTCTTACTCTAACATAGCAAGTTGAGAACCATCCTCTTTGTTGAGAAAAAACTGACACTGCCAACTTTCCTTGATGTTAGCGATAAAGGTACAGCACATGAACTCATACTTTCTGTAACAAATCCCTTTTGCGACAACCCCTATACTTTCTCCTACAAAACTTCAGTCTCATTGTGATTCATCTTGTAGTGTGGTAAGTTGGGTAAATCAATCTAATGTTGGATGTTTCTCATAAGTGGTAATCCGTCTGGTAAGTCTTTAGGCAACACATCCTTGAGCTCCTTCATTACCTCCTTATCAACTGTCAGCACTTGTTTTATAACTTTAATATCACATTCTTTATCCATAGCTATAGAAACTCCCCTTTTCTCATTCTTATCCACAATGGCATGTTCTTGACTAACCTTAGAAGTTTCCTATTATTTTGCTAATTTTTCAATTACATCAACTACCTCATTCAAACCATTCTTTTGTGCCATCATCATAAATTTGGGGGTATATTCATGTATCAATTTCTCCTTTTTTTTTTTTTTTTTTTTTACAATGGCATGTTTTGGACTAAACATGATTTCCTCATAATCAAGAGGAAGAAATTCATCCTCCAATAATAGCTTCATCCTAAACCATGTTCCAACAGGTGTTTTTCCTTCATGACTTAATGCTTTCTGCAATCTCTCTCACCATTTAGATGCATAGCCCTTTAATCTATAAGCTACCAATTTTACCCTTTTCTCTTTAGGAATTTCTATATTTTCAAAGATTTGGCCAATTTTAGCAATCCAATCAACAAAATCTTTAATCCCTAATTCTCGTCTAAAATGTGGAATATTTACCTCTAGCTTGAAATCATTACGTCCATATTCATTCCTATCTTCATAAGATTCATCAAAATTATGACCTCTACCTTGATATTGACATCTAACACTTCCATATGCCTTACCTTTTCTAGATTTGCCACCAATACCTCATCATTATGGCTTCTCTTCCTCCATCAATTCATCCTCCTCCTTGGAATCATATTCATAACCATGTAACCTATGATTCGCAGCAACAGGTCTGACAACAGGATTGCCACGAGCATACTCTACCCTTGGTCGTTTCTCATAACCGATCCTGTTCTTGTTGGCATCTGATCGCTCAATCAGGTCATCAAAGCATTATTCAATACGCTAGAATCTCTTATCCCTGCTATCCAACATCGCCCTTAGAACCTTTGTTTCAGTTCATAGGACTCCTGCATCCTGACCACCTTCAAGAATGTGATAGCCATCAATACTGTCTTTGGTTACCATCTTCGCAAGAACTCACCTTGCTCTGATACCAATCTGATGTCGCGTGAAAGCGTGAGACAAAAACATATACAAATGATTGCAAACAAGTAATCTCTAAGAGAAAGTTCTCTCAATAGGGTTTCAAGTATACAAAATATGAGTTGTGATTACCATAGACAAGCGTAATGGCCTATTTATATTATTACATAAGGAATTTGAAAAGATAAAATCCTAAAAAGGCAAATAATAAATACAAATAAATCGTGTAACATAAGTTGACTGGTAATAAAAGCTGGCAACCTATAATTAATGTTGACAGTTTTAAAACTCAAAAGATGAAACCATCATAAATGTAGGTCGGCTTCAAGGCCAGTGGCCTATATTCAAAGCCAGTAGTGTAAGACTTCTAAGCTGGCATCATAAACCAATCAAGGTCGGTAGTATACTATGCATTAGATCAGCTTTGAGATTGCATCTTGCATCAGATACTCATAAGATATCCTTACAAGTACTCACAAACATATATATATTTCCTTAAAGAGGTATTTAATTCTTTTCCTAATTAAAAAGGTATGTTAGCCTATCATATTTTCCTATTATGTAATGCCATTACCTGTGTTTATTTCTTCAATGTGGTAGGGAATTGCATCCTGCCACAATCACAAGTTGGATTGCCATGTAAAGCTTTTAATTCATCTCAACAATACTTTTTCAGTTTATTGTAATAAATTCTAACTTGTTGATTCCTTGATCTCAAGTTACTCATTTCATATTGAAATTGAAAGATCGAAGAGTGGACCATTGTTTTGTCCATGCCAATCTGATCATTCACATCTTTTGATAACTCTTGAGCTGGGGAAGATACAACAAATTTTGAGAGAAATCACTCAATATCAAATTCAGTATCCAACATTTGAATCTTAACCACACTTAATCCATCTAATTAGAGACCTATTGATTTCTAGAAAGGAATATTAATCCTTAACTTTTGGAGGAATCCTTTATCAATAGTTATGAATAACTAGTAACCTTTTTTTTTTCCTTGGAAAATTGCAAAAACATGTTATGTGTTAGAAAAAAATTGAATGATTACCGACCCTTTAAATAAAAATTTTATAAATACTAATTACATAAATTAATCACTAAAATATCGATGCAAAATCGCACCTTCAATTCGTGTTTCACGAATTTATACATGAATCATATCTTGTAGATGCAATTCACATACAAATATAAATAGTCTGTTAAAGATACAATTTATGTACAAAATATGTTAATCACCTTTTACATATGCGATTCATCTTTAAAAAAAGTGAAATGCCATTTAAAGATGCAATTCAGTACTGTATGACTTTTGGCTGAATTGCATCTTCAAAGGGCGATTGTTTTGTAAATTTATAAAAGTTTGTTATATATGCGATTTTGCATTAGTATTTATGTAATTATCTTTTTGTAATTTCTTTCTATGAAGTTAGTAGGCACGTATTCCATCATTTCCAAACAAGTAATTTGATTTTTGGTTTTTAACAAATATATGACCTGTATTTTGACATTTTAGTAAACAAGTGACTTGAGTTTTTTTTTTTTTTAATAAATACATGATATATGTTTTGTAGTTATGTAAAAAAGTTACCTGAGTTTTATTTTTTAATAAATACATCACCTCTATTTTTTCACTTTATATTAATAATATAAAAGAGATATGAAAAAAATACAGATAATATATTTGTCAAAAAATCAAAACTTAGGTCACTTATTGCAAAAGAACAAAATACAAATCCTGTATTTATCAAAAAAAAAAAAACTTAGGCTTAATTGTTATTAATCAAAACTCAAATAATTATTTGTAAAAGTAATGAAACACATGTCATATTTTTGTACTTAACCTACCTTTTCTTTTCAATCTTTTTTATCTTGGTTCCATAGGAACAAGTTAGAAAGATTGAGAAATTAAACCATCTGTTTGATTTGTTCTCAATAGCCATGAGATGATCTTCTTAAAGTGGATTTTATGATGTTTTCAAAACTGAACAATCTCTAAACCCTAGTTTTAATTTCTACCTAATCTCATACAAATTGAACAACTCCAGCTCAAGAAACCAATTTGATTAAACACAATGTTACCAATCACCATGCTAGATTTATCTTAATCCAAAATTTACAATGTATCTTGATTCATTTGGTGACTTTGAACCGCACGACTTTGACCATTCAAACCCAAAACCCTAGATATATATATTGATTTAATTCACAACTTTAAGATATTTATGAAATATTCCTACAAATACTTGCAAATATATATATATAATCCTAAAAAGCTATTTAGTTTTCTTTTTCTTCTTCTTTTTTTTTTTTTTTTTTTGCCCTAATTGAAAAGTCTTTAGTTACCTTATCACATATTGCTATTGTGTATTGCTATCTGTGCTTTTTTTTTTTTTCAATGCTATGGAGAAATGCTTCAAAAGCATGTAAGGTACATTCAAGCAAAAGATAATAATCTTAAGGTCCTACAGCTTATAAGTAGAGAGATGGAATGGAACTTAAACTTAATAAGCAAACAACTTCAAGAGGATCGAGGAAGAGAAACCTGAGCATAAACTCAAATACACTTACCGCTAAAAACCAAAAAGGATAGAATAATATTGGCCCTCTGCTTGCAAAGGGAAATGCTCCCTAGGCTTGGCGTGCAATTTTTAAAAGAGTTAAAAAGTATTAGGATGGTTGTTTGGCCCAGTAATATAATTGGCTTTAAAAACAACGACCATTTTATTTTTCTGGAGAGTACTAAATAAAAAAAAAAAAAATCATTCGTACTAATATACCTATTGTGTTCAGATGAGCAATGATAAATAATAAATATCAATATAATTGTACTCAACCTTATTTTATGCAAATTAATCCCAATCCATGAACAAGAGAAATGTCTCAAAGAGATTTTCAATATAATAAATGATATACATATTCTTTTTTTTTTCTTTTTGGAACTAATGATATACCTAAGAGGAATGTTTATATTAGGAAATCCTACTATAAAAGAATTAAGAAAAAATTGAAACTAATATAACCCTACTAATTAAATAATATGATAAAATGAAATCTTAAATATTACAAAATCGAACGTTTGATTTAGCTATGGAAGGACCCGTATCAAACATGTCTGTTTACTTGTTGTCTACGGTGATATGCTCATAATCTAGCAGTTGACCATCCGATTTTAGTAGTTGACTTCCATATCATTATTCGATTAATATTATATGAGACGGATGACTATCATATGAAAAGGTGCAAAATAAAGCAAACTGAAAAATGGGGCTCTTCCGGCTTTAATTGTACCTCGATTAAAAAAAAAAAAAAAAACAAAGTTTCATGGACTCCATTTGTTATATGGAAAGAACACAACATGGTCAATGCTTGAGTCATTTACTTTTAACATTTTTTTTTTATTCAAATATTCCTCCTATGGAAAAAGATTAGACAAAATATATTGGTCACGTATATACACATGGAAGTTTATATGTAAATTCTTTAATGAAAAAGGAAATTGTATAATACTTATCAAATTGATTTTAGGCTACAGATGTAAGAATTGAATGGATTGGCTATGTGCATGTTGCGTAAATTTCACGGCACATAAAGCCTTGCAATGCGGGATATTGAAAGAAATGTAAGGGATGAATTAAAAGAATAGTGGAATAAAAAAGAGGGATGGATAATCTCAAGTGTCTCAAATGTATTTGTAATAATAAGTGGAAGGGTTATTAAACATCAAATCTTATTGATTGTGATATTCTTAAATATGTATAAGTGTTTCATTTTCTGAGATTCACATCCAACAGCATGATCCTATTAGATTTATGAATCATTTAAATAAAGAGGAATAAAAGTATTTATTGAGCCTGACTATTAAAATCATCCATCAAATCATTTTGACAATCCACGATTAAGGTGAACCCCTTTAATGTATGAGTCATATTAAGAATGTTGAAATTATATAGGACGAATCCAGGTAACCTAATCCAATTACACTATGTCAAATCTTGTTTGCTCATCTTACATACGGACTTGACTCTTTGTACCTTATCACCTAGACCGCAAAGTTAAATCCAAATATTTAATATAGCAACATGGTCCATATTGGAATTGATATACCCTAAATCTTCACTTAAGTTCGAAGTTGAGTTTAGATAGATTAAATAAATGAAGCAAAATCATAGGATGTAATTAGATAAGTTGACATAATTAAATTAGTAATAGATTAAGTTGAAATTTGAGACTTCAAATATTCTTTCAATTTCGAATTCCTAAACCCCTAAATCTTAGTCTAAATTCCAATCCTTTAATCCCTATAAAATTTGAGTTTGTTTGCTTACCTCAAAATATCAATTATTGAACCTAAGGTCAAGTTAAATATCAATTTGATATAAATCAAACTCCTAAACTAAATCATTGTTATAAGTTATTCATTTCTAACCTATAGACTCTCAAATTATTTCCTAAACAATTTCAAAACTCAAAGTATTGATTTGAAAGGTTTAAACTTAATACTCTTCCCCTAAAATATCTTTAATCCTAATGTTTTTTCTTTCCTTTTTCCTTTTCCCCTGCCTTCCTTTTTCATTCCTTTTCATTTCTTTCCTTCTCTTTCTTCCTTCTTCTCTTTTCTCTTCTTTCTCTCAAAATCTTTTTCAAATGTCAATTTCAAAAAAGATAAAGCAAAAATCAAGGTTAGAAAAGAAAATATGAAGCGAAAATCATGCTAGAAATAGCTTCAACATCTAAAAAGTGGTAGTACAAAAGAAGCTCAACTAGTTAGGATTGGCCAAACATGTAAGTTATGTTATTTTCTTGCTTTAATGGTTGTTTATGCATGAAGTTGATGAATTGATGCTAGTTATAAGTAGGAACTAAGATAAAACTTGTAAGCATAAGATATATAAACTTATAGGTTAAAAGCTAAGTGAGATCATGCATGTTAGAATTAGGATTAAAACGATCAATGGAGTAAAAATAATATGCAGATGTTGTAAATCGTGTTTGTGACTTGTATATTGATTTTAAGATGTTAAATGTTGAAAAATGATATTAAACAAGTAGTTGAAGTGAGTTAAAATACATATGCTCTATTTTCAAGTAAGAACATGAGGAGAAACACGGGGAATGTATTAATCATGCTTCTTTATTTTTATTCATCAAAGAAGAAATACGGCTGAAACATATCCACCATATCCAACCATGCTTCTTTCTATTTCTTTTTACAACCACATTCCCATAAGGGCACGACTAGAACATAACAAGCCCTATCCTATTGTGTTTTTTTTTTCCCTGTTTACTGTGTGTTTATTATATCAAGAGAAACACAGCTAGAACACACTTATAGGTATCTTGCCATGTTTCTCTCTAATCTTCAAGCGTATGGTATTTTAAACGAACACGAAGGGAACATGGCTTAGCATATTGTTCGCGTTTCTTCATATGTATGTACAGGGGATGGAACATTGCCATGTATCGGACCCATTCTTCATAAAAATCTAAACAAAATAAAATAAAAAAGAAATGAAAAAGATAAATGATGGTTAATATTTTATATTAGTTAAGTGATATAATTGAGAATGGGTTTTGAGAATTAATGAGTTTAAACAACAAGTTCGATTTAATATATTTAAGCCTAAAATGAATCTTAAGTATACAATGAACTTAATTAATAAATCTAGATTTAACTTGATTAAATAGACTTTAATGAACTAAAATGAATTAGATTGATCAAACTTAATTGACTTCACATAATAATTGAATTAAATGAGTAATTTTAATCAATTTGACTAAGTTAAGTTAAAATAGATTTAGAGATAATATAATTGTAATAAGATAGGATAGACTATGATTAATAAAGAATATGATGTATTATAATAAATGATTATAAACAAAAGAAAATAAATAATTTGACAGACAACAGAAAACTATCTATATCTTGGTGGGATGATCTTCGTAGCCATGGTCGAATTCCTATTTTTATGTTTGATCAAATGAAAACTTAAAATAAGTGTTTAACATAAGTTTGATGTAAAAGAGTAAATAATTGTATTGTTTATATAATTTAATCTTTTGAACAGATGTTTGAATCTAGCTTCTACTTCTTCTAAACTATATTATGATCTCTATTTGGTTTTGATAAGGTACATAGTAACTTATGTGTCGTATGCTAGGATAGGCATCTTAAATGAATTAAAATTTAAACTTGGCTTAATAAATAATTGTTGCTTGTGCTTGTGTCGTTGAATCCGATCCGAGAAGCGACAACCTTATCCGAAGCCAGGTACGATTGTTAGGCACTTAGGCTACCCCTGTATCAACCCCCTAAGCAGCTGTTGTTACTTAGACCCTCAGATTGTAAAAAATTGTAATCGGAATGCGAGTACTCCAATGTTGTTTTCTTTTCAAGGATTGTTAAAGATAATAATTTGTTGTTTATGACATTGCATTAGATTAAGCGTATATGCAATTCTGTGTGTGCTTGTGTTACTATGTACTAGGCTTCAGCTCATTATTGTTTTATATCTAAGTGTTGATGATGACTGATGATGATGATGAGGTGAATGATAGTCGTGTTCATGTTGATGTTTTGTTTGGGTTTATGGGACAACTCTAAAGGATTCATTGAAGAGTGGAACAAGTTAGGATCTCGACATTCTATTTTGTTTTCATTTTGTTTAAGACTGGATTTATCTTTTAAGGTCTGTATGTCGTTTAAGGGCTTAGTTGAGAAGCCTACGTTTTGCAATAAGCTCTTTAAAGCTTTGTTTACCATCATGAAATGTATATGAGTTACCTGAAGGTATGGTTTTGTTTTTGAAAGCTGATCTATTAATGTGAGTAGAAAATAAAATGTTTTTAAAAGTTTTATTTTAATGTTATGGATCCAGTTATTTTCAAAATTTAATCATAAAACTTTAGAAATTAAAATCAACTAGCAAATGTTTAAGATAAATAATCCTTTAGGGAAGCTTGAGCATGCAATACTTAAGATATTATACGTGGTTGAGGATTCGACATGTTTGAAATTTTTTATATAAGACATACCGGGTCCTCACAGGAATAAAGAGAAATCATCCTTGGACATTGCAGAGTGGCCTCTATAGTTTTGAAAATGTCACAAATTCAAATAAAATGGTCAAAAGATGAATCATTCAAATGGAAAATTAGTTAAAGGGTGGAGAATCGAAAGAAAAAGGGTCAAGTACCGCTCAAAGTGAAGATCATAACCAGGCCTTGAATTGTGTTAAATCATCCCGAAAAATTAAAAATAAAAAAAAATTTTCGTATTTAAGAAAAATAAAATCATCTTACTCGATGCCTTGTTAGTACTTTTCATACCCTTAAAAAGAAAAGAAGTTATAGTTATTAAACTATTATCAATTAAAACGATTCATGGAATTTGATACTACAAAGTACAAATAAGGTTTTGCTGCTTGAATAATTTGGTGATTTTAGTCATAAGACTTCCTCCCGCTGTTACTTCATAATTAAAGAAGACGCACAAGTCATAGCCGCGAAATAGGGATTCTATAGAGAGAAGGTATAGTATGTTTTTTATCCATATTTGAATTTATATCTCATATATATCTTATTCATATCTAATCTATAAAATAAGTTTATAAGTAAAAATGTTTAATTTTCATATCATATCTATTTTTTACTAACAGTCTAATTGAAATAGATATAGAACATATGTCAAATCGATATCAAACCAATAAACCAAACACACACAAAAGAACCATGTGAAAACCCATTGAATTAGAGGGTATCTATGTAAAGGGCTGGTTCTCTTTTACCTCTTTCTCCCGATTCTAAGAGTGGATTCTTATTATGGCCGTTAAAATGAGGAATCTTCAATCCTATAAGTAAAATGGTTCAGTCAATCATTTTAGTTTTAAAATAAATATAATAATTAATATATTAAGTTTTGATAATACGATTACAATTATAAATAAATCTGAGCCATTAAATAATCGATCGAATTGATCCCGTTCAAAAAGGAACGAAACCATATAATTTTCCTTCAACTTTTAAAATTTTTTTTTTAATAAAATCCTAAAAGATTACATTTTTTAATTTACATTTGCCTTTTTTATAATTTATTAAATTGTGGGTATTAAATATAACAAAATGGAAATTTACTGTTTAATTTCAGGCTTGTATCAAGAAAATGTACATAGTACCTAGAAGGATAATTTTGTGAAATAAATTATAAAGAGATTACTACTCATTAAATGCACCAAAATGAGGTTCAAGTCACTTAAACTTAATTGATAAATAAATATTAAGAAACCCTTATTCAGAAACCTCAGAAGTAAAGTGGGACTGTGTTATGGCAGAGAGTTTTCAGAATATTAACGTGGTACTAACGACCCCAGGTAAGGTTGTTAGGATTAAAAACGCTTTAAGGTGAATAAAATAGAATAATAAAAAGGGGGTCACTCAAAATTGTTGTGAAGTAATATAGGAAAACACAGTTTATTTAGTTAAACAAGGTAGTTTGGCCCAAAAAAAATTAGTTAAACAAGGTAGGTCTTGGCGTCTTGCCCAAAGGAATATACAGGTTGATCGGTCCGAGGAGCTGAGGACGAAGTTATTCATAGAATAAATACAGCCCATTGTTCAAGGGACCATGAAACCAGCCCTTATGGGCCAATATCGGTTAAATGCTAATCCAATCAACCACTAATGCAATATGATGCCTCCTATCTTGTTCTTTGTGAATTTGTGCCTAGCTGGCCTGCTTTTCTTTTCTACTTTGTCTAAATAATAAGCAACTCCCATTTTCTTTTTTTTTAATGTTGTATTTGATTTACTAAAATAAAGCTGTGATTATACTTTTACTATCATACAATGCATATTTTCTTTTGTTTGGTCTGCAAAAAAAGTGTGTATATATATATGAATTTTTATTTTAAAAATACCACGAATTATAGAACAAAATAATAATAGAGTAATTACTCTTCTTTTCTTGTCTAATTCTATTCTAATGGATCAAACGTACGTAAAGATAATTAAAAAAAAAAAGAAGTAAAAGGTGAAGGATGGTCACATATATTATAACATTTTTTTGATTATATATTTATTGGTTTAAACGTAATAAGATTTTTATAAATTATTTTGAAAACTTATTTTCATATATAAGTAATTAAAATAGTAATAAAATTAATTGTTAATAAATATAAAATTCTATAATGCATAATTTTTATAGGGATAATGCCACAATTGGTACCTTAACTTTGACGAAATGTGCAATTAGCTACCTAAACTTTTAATTTGATCAATTTGGTACCTGAACTTTGAAATTGATTAATTTGATGCCTAAAAAACTTTGAATTGATCAATTTAGTACCTCAAAAAGTTAACGAAGGTGCCATTAGTATACAAAAAAGTTCTTTCAGGTACCAAATTGATTCAATTTCAAAATTCAAATACTAAATTGATCAAATTAAAAGTTCAGATAACTAATTTCACATTTTTTTTAAAGTTCAGGTACCACTTGTGACATTAGCCATTTTTTTTACCTGATTAGCATAAATGGGTTAATGGGCTAAATTGATATATTATTTTGCCCATTGAACCCAAAAATGTACAAGTAGATTAAATGAGTTAGGTTAGTGTGCTAACACATTTAGGCCTAGGGTCTAAAGTAAGCTGGATTAGAACCAATAAATTCTAGCTCATTCAACCGGAGGAGCAAAGCAGGTCAGATGCCGTCTGCATCGCTCTAGTGTTGAGTACAAACAACTCTCTTAAATCTTCTTTAAAAAACAAATAAGTGTTTGTTATAGTGCTTGTCAATAATATACATATAATAAGTAAATCTTTCTAAACATTCAATCGTAAAGTTCCCAACTGGTATTAAGCTGATATTTACGATCACAATCTTACAAATCACTTCATTTCTTCCAAAAAAATCTATTACGAATCACTCTTCCATTGCTTAGTTTTCACAATCTTATTCCTATTAAATGTGTAGCAGCATCCTATTGCATTACTCGATAACTTCACCAATTCCTTCACTCCCCACTTTTCAATAAACAAATCGGTCCATTCTTCTCACTCTCCCAGAAAAAGTTGCAATTTTGGAAGCCTCGCAGAGGTTGCACCTTGCTCAAGCCCCGTCGGACCATCTATGCCAGTCGGGTCACCGTAGTCAAGTCAACTTCTTATTTAAATAATTATTAACAGGTAAACTGATAACTAATAAGTGAATAACAAACCTTTTATATCCAATTTTTTCCCAATTTCTTAAGCACTAGCTTATTATTCACACCTTATCCTTGTAAACAAGCATCACTTTTTTTATATGGTTTTTGTGAACCTTATAATTTATCATTTACCTTTCACTTATATTTGAGGTGCGTTTCAACTATTAAAAAATTAGGAAAAATACAAAAAAAGCTAGCATTTGTGCAATTTTCACAAAAGAAGGTTTAGATTTTTCGACCACACAATTAAAGGTAGGTATATGTGCAATTTTTGCCCCAAAAAAAAAAAGAAAGAAAGAAAGAAAGTAATGTCCACCACATATTCATATGCAACTATTTGTGAATAACTCTTATTTTAGGATACATTTTAGGTTTACCTTATGTCATACTTGAATGTGAGAATAGATTGAAAAAAAAAATCACAATTCCTATTTTATTCTCATTTTTATGTTTGGATATGATTTAAAAAACAAACATTTCAGTTTTAAAACAAGATGTCATTCCATGTTTATGGTGGAATGGTTATTTTATTCCGACTTATTGATATTTAATTACATAAATAATCCGACTCTTACTCTATCAATATAGATTAAATAAAACCTGTTTATGACGATCTACCCCGGGGGGGGGGGACCAAACGAGCATAGAACACAAACTCTACCACATTGCGTAAAAGTAGTGCGGTGAGAATATTTATGTCTGATGGCAAATCATAATAAAACACTCCAGCTTAGCATATATTACATTCTTTGCGATGTTATTGCATGAAGTTGAAACCTACCATTTTAAAATTAACTTATTATTTTAAATTTAATCTATTACTTAGTGTGCAAGATTCAACGATAAATTTTGTAACTTTTACATAAGTTGCCAGCACACTTCTTAATCGAATAATTTTCCCATTCTTTGGCTTTTATTTTCAGAGAAAGACATCATTTGGTATTTATACTTTGATATAAATAATTAAATATTTAAATTTTTTAAAAATTTAATTTCATATCTAATTAAACTTTTCATACTTTTAATTACTATCCACTCAATCATTGTCTGACATATGTCAACTATTTTAAAAAATAATAAAAGAGTGAGATAGTCAAATGGAGTACGAAAAGTGTAATTAGGCATAAAACTGAGCTCTTCAAAGTTCAGGTACTTGAAAGGAACACAAAAATTTTAATTATGCATGAAATTGAACTTTTTAAAAGTTTATGTATCTATAATTGTTCACTTCGTGAAAATTAAAATACCAAAGAAGGCCTTTTTTCATAATTTTATGATTTTCAAATAAATTGTCTATTTAACAGTCTTCAGAACATTGATAAAATTGTAATTTATGCCCAAAGGATTTATAGCTAGTCGTATTATGGAAACTACACTTCTGGCTTTTTTGGTTCGTCGTTTTAATATCATTTTGGTATTATTTTGGTGTCAAATAGATACTGAACTAATACTGAATCGATACTAATAAAAAACTAATAATTTTATTTATAAACTGACTAAACTGAACTAATAATAAACCAATACCGATACCGAACCGATACCAAACTAATACTGATAAAAAAAGCCAATCCAAATATTATAAGGAATTAGTGGCCACATTATTTTCGAACCGCTTCGGTGTTTTTACTGCCAAGCTGGATGAATTATTCACATATGATCCAAATCGAGTTTGATATAAATATATGACAATTTCACGTAAGAGACTACATCATATATATGTACAACAATATACATTAAGGTACATGCGTGCTATGTATAAACATCCCCAAGATCTCGTCTAAACCGGACTTTGCCCCGACCCGGTCAAGCAGGTGCTGGGTTTGAGGGCAGACTCGCTCGAGAAGGAGCCAGTCCAAGGACCGTTGAGGGTCTTCGGGTCCATATATAAGATATATATATAATTATTATATAAAATAAAAATTGGAAATGTAAATAAAATAAAATGTAATAAAAATTAAAAAAACATAAATGATATTTAATTTTTAAACTATTTTTCATGTAAATAGAAATTAGTTATTAGCTATTTAATGTGTTATTATAACAACATAAGAAATAAATTCAATAAACAAACATGTTTGATTATTTTATATAGAGTCCCACTGAGTGAACAATATCATTTCTAAATAGAACTTCTTTACTTACAGTATTACTTTGGTCCCACATTACCAATGATCCAACTCAAATAGAGTGTGCATGTGTATAAATAAACACATATCCTTAATAATTTTAAGTGAAAATAGGTTAAAAACTATAATATTCTTAGACCCAATTTATTTAAAAATAGTTTTAAATTTTATTGCACATTATCTTTTTATAAAAATAAAAGGGAGAATTTTTAAGGTAGACTCGAATCAGACTTACTCCGAACCCAAGTAGGTCCATGAGACAAGACCATGCTGCCTACCCTTGGATGGGGCGGTTCTAGGTCTTAAAAGAACGAGCTAGGATCCAACAAGCCCATGATGGGTCCTTGTGAAGATGTCTAAATATATATATTATTATGTTATATGTATAATTTTTATGTTTTCTATAATATATCTAAATGTAATATTTATAATAAATATTTGTTATATAAGTTTTATATAAAACATTTAAACATGTATAATGCATCAAATTTGCATGTATAACAAGACAAATTAACACACATTTCCACAAATTGAGGGATATTTTTGTTAAATATCACTATGTGCACATTTCACTCATTTCGAATATAATACAATTAAAATAATAATTGAATGGAATTAATGATTTTGTTTACGTTTTTAAATGCTAGAATGGATTGATTATTTCGATCTTAATTTCACTTTATTTTATTCCAATCTATTTTTGCTCATTTATACGTATCAACCATGCACATTGCCAATAAGTTAAACAAGTAGGTCATGCCGATGGCGAAATATAGGTTGATCGGTCCAATGAGTTGCTCAATACAGCCCATTGTTCAAAAGATCATGAAACCAGTTCCTGACAAATATCGGTTAAATGCTGATTAATTTGATCAGATATTGCAATATATGCTGCGGCCTACCTTGTCCTTTGAGAATTTATATAGATAACGGTGACGTTACCATCCAGAGAAGCAAACAAACCATTTGATTGCTTGCATTAAAGGCGTCATAATAAATTGTGTCAAGCTGGCGCTGCTTTTCTTTTGGTGTTGGTATTCCTAGCAAGCTGCTCCAATTTCTTCACCTTTTCCATGAGAGCACCCCCATCTCAGGACCCCGGGGTCCTTGACACGGGAGTTTATATGAAGGATTCTACTTGTTTAGGTTTTACGATATTAATGTTTTATACGCTTAAAAAAGGGATAATCATTGATTATCAAAATAAGATATCAATATTTTAGAATGTTGAAAAGGATCAATTTTTAGAATAAGTGATAAATAAATAGAAAAAAAAATCTCTTATTTGCACAGTCTTATATAAATTTGATCCTTGTTTCATTTAAATTTTTTTTTTTTTTGGCACCGTTTTGTTTAAGGTTGGTCCCTTTTTTTGAATGTTAGTACCCTATTTGAATTTAACCTGAAAAATTGAGTACTTTCAGTATAATTTTTCCTAACTTAGAAAGTTTGACATACTATGAATCAATATATAATATTTATAGCGTTTTTTTGTATTAAAAAATTTTAAATGTGCCATTATGTACGCCCAATTACTATAACTAGACAAATTACCATTATAGTATGATAGTTTCAATAATTATTCTAAAAAATTTTTTATTCCCACGGTATTATGTTTTCTTAATGAATGAACAGGTTATAGTAGATTTTTGTGTAGATAGGACCTATATAGACATATAGGGCTTGTTTGAGAAATTATTGAGTTTAAGCACAACATTTTATCAAGTGTAAACTATAGGCTTACACTTAAGCTTGACTTATTTAAATAAGCAAGTTTTATTTGATGCTCTAGCTCATCTCATTTACAAATTGTGCTGGAGGTGTCATAAACTCAAGTAGCTTATAAATAACTTAATTTTTGTGTTAAATTTAAAAAAGATAAATATACAATTTGAACGTGTATATATATATATATATATAAAATAGATGAATTGACAATGAATTAAATTTAAGTTATATATATTACATATAACATATAATATATAATAGTGTTGTTGAGCACAAACAAAAGTTTGAATTTGGTTGGATAAATGAAAATTGAGCTTGACTCATTTATTGATAAATGGCTAGTCCTCCTTTTAAATAAGAACGGTTAGATCAATTATTTATTATAAGGATTAAATGATTGACAACATAAATAATCGATACATTAATTAATATATTCATTATAACAGTTAGATAATTAATTAGAAGATAGCATTGATGAAATCGTAGAAGTTTCAATAAGATTTGTCACAAGATAAGAGGTTATATTATCTTAAAATGCCAGTGTAGTGCTCGACCATCCCCACATTATCATTTACTTGTATTCTCGATGGCGAATCAACCATATCTTGGTAATTTTACAGTTTTTCATATATTTAGAAAGTTCAATTCTTTCAACTGGTTTCAGCCTACCATGACTTTATTAGGAGGGTAACATCAGCTTCTGACCGGTTTACTCACAGGAGACTAGACCAATTTTTTAAGTAAATCCAATCTTCAATCAAACTATCTTGTTAAAATCACTTAAAATATTATTTGCTCAAGTTGAACACTTGACCCTCAACACTCAAACTATGACATTTTCATATGCCATTCTTTTGGATGACCCACCTATGAAACTTAGCCGTAAAACTGACCATATAGCTTGGAGGATGCTTTCTCATTTCGATGAACTTTGTAATATCATCGTTTTTGTGACGGTTGGTCACGATTCAAAGATGACAATGAAGAAATATGTGCCCGGCCGCGACAAATATATTTCACTTGTTAGGATTTATTTAATGAATTATTATTATTATTATTGCCACTGCTGCTGCTTAGGTCGGAGGAAACTGAATCCTGTTCAATATGGTAGGAAACTAATATTCATATTACTGACCTATAACAGTTTTGGGAATAAATTTATATTTTAAATTTAGTGTGTTATGTATATATCACCAGATCTTGACGTCTATATGCGGCGAGCACCCGTAAATCCACTCGTTTTGCCACGTAAAGGTTGAATTCCTGAAGCTTTTTATGAGTGTGCTTAATGGAATAAATCCATTGGATAATTTTCCTCAAACTGGACAATGTGGAATTGAGTCGAGGGCTGCTGGCTCAAAACGACGAGGAGGTGGCTTCTTGTTGGTTTGAGATGGTTTCTTCTGTCCTGGTCAACCGTAGTTGGGACAGAAGCTACTCCTTGAACTTTATCGGGGAAGACAACTGCTTCTTCACTATGTGCAATGCCATCTCCTTGATCTTTTTCAAAATCGTCCTCTTGTTTCTGTTTATTATCACGAGTATTGCAACATTTGTCATCGTTATTAGGGTTGGCCGACTCTTTCTCTCGGTGGATGTCGATAGGGTTGGATTTGTCATGATTATTAGATTAGCTGCTTGCTTGTTATCAGTGTCATTAGGGATGGCTTCTTACCACCACTCAGTATCAGTGGAGGTTGTCGGCTGTTGTTGATGATCATTAGTTTCAACAGGGACGGAAGCTGCTTCGAATCTGATTATCACTGTTGTTGGTACGGAGGGCTTCTTGTTGTTTGGTATCAATGGGGTTAATTTCTTCATTGTCTTTATTAGTATCATCTCTAAGGATGGATGCTTGCTCGCCACTACTTGTATCAATATGAAGAGCTCCTTCCTTGTTGATTGCATCAGCTAGAAATGCTTTCTGTTTGTTGTCATCATCGATAAGATGGTGGGTAGCTTCATCATCATCAATTGTGTTGGTCAGGATGGCTTCTTGTCCGTCATTGCTGTTGATAAGGTTGGGTTCTTTGTGCTCTTGGTGGGGGATGTAATGTGTTGTTTTTTTTTTTTTTTTTTTTTCTGGCTAGTGAGAGAGAGAGATTGATTTATGGTTATTTGAGGAAATCGTGATGTGTGCATAGAATGTATATTTATGAATAAATAATTTTTAAGGGTATATCCCTTGTGTCGTGTTTGGCTGTTTGCTATATGAGAGCGATTTAAAATAAATCTTGCACAACAGAATTAAGAAAGGAATCACATTTCTTTTTATGTGCTTGATAATAGTCAAACCAACAATGCGGTTGAAGCATTATAATTGACTTGAGCATCTATGGAATATAGTGTCCAACATCAAAGATGTCGATATAATGAATATATATTTTTAAATACATTCAATATTGATAAATATATTTAATATATTAATACACATACATCATACGTATTACATCAAACATATAAATATAACATAATATATGCTACATTTATAATCTAAGTATTAACATATGATATGAAGATACGTTATGCACGATGTACGTAGTTTATTATTTTAACTATACTGCATATATGCTAATTACTGTATAAGAAAAGTATATGTATGCGCTATATTTATATAAGTGTGTATATATATGTATAGAGGTAATCCATGTCCTATGATATATAAATACTACATGCGGTATAAAGACACGTATGTTATATCTATATTGTCTAATGTACCACAAAAATATATAAGATATTATAATTATTGTATATTTTACTACTAGAAATCTAGCCTATATAAACAGAAATTTTGAGACAGCAATTTTTTTACTCTAAAAATATGAATTAGTGATAGATTTGCAATAGGTTTATGATGATGAAAATTATAACAAATTTACAATTAATATATGTTTTATATATTATTTATAATACATTTAATAAATAATTTTATAGTTTTTTAAATTTTATAGAATATCTTATATGTAATTACATATTATATAAAAGGTATAATAAAAAAAACTACTTACAAATATAAAATATTTCAATAATATAGCTTATAAAATAAAAATTAGTCACTTAAGTTAGTGAACTTTAATACTTTATGGACAACAAGTCCGGATTTTAGACCCGTTGGGTTGGATCACAACTCAACCCGGCCCATAGAATGTCTCCCTATTAGCGAACTTTATGGACAACAGACACCCTTATTGTTTCTGAAAAAAAATTAAGAACTTTATACATTAACAGTATAAATATTCCATTTTTTCAAATATTCCTACTTTACAGCCGTCATATATCCAAAAGAATAATGCAACATTTTAACTATAAACAAGCAGCAATTAACCCGTAGTCTAACGAATCTTTTTATACCGTGCACTAAATTGAAATCATTGAACCCTCCCTACTTTTCAAATTTTGGGCATCAAAACTGAACTCTTTAAAAGTTATTCTGAAAATTGAAAACCTATGGGCCCAGGCTTGGTCAATTGATGAATCTAGACATCGTCACATTTTTGGAACTATTAGTTTCGGCTCTTAAAATTGTGGAATCGGAACCGAAACCAAACCGTCTTTTATGGTTTCGGTCTGGTTCATTGGAAGTTGGTTCCTGGTTTCGGTTTTAAAACTGTGGAACCGTCTTTCTAAAAAAAATAAAATAAAATAAAATATTTGTTTTAATAAAATAAATTTTAAAGTCAAAATAATTATTGGATCTAAATATATTAATTTATTTAACCAAAATTTTTTAAATTTATTTAGAATGTACATTTATATGTATACAAACACATTCAATATCATAATATCATTATAGTTAGTATTATGATATTGTAAAATACTCTAGAAGATAAAAAGAAAATTACAATTCAAAAAATAGCCTCACATTATTAAGAAAATGAATTTTCTTTTAGGAGAAGTTTATTTAAATTAATTATAGATAATTTTAAGCTATATTTGTTTTTATTGTTAACAATAACATATTAAATATTGTGAATACTATTTATATGAAATAATTTAAATATAAATAATTATATATTTAATATTATTTTTTATTTTTTTCAATGGAACAGCCGGTTCCACCGATTTAGGCCAAAGAACCACTTAAGAACCGTGAAACCTGCGGTTCTATAGCGGTTCTGGAATCGGCTAATTGGTGGCGGTTCCAATTCTGAAACCATCAGTGACAATTCCGGTTCAGTTTTCGATTCAAAACCAAACTATGCCTATGTTAGGTGAATCTACCAAACCTTAAAAACAAGGAATTGCATAGGTAGATAGGTGGTAAATTATTTCTAAACTATTCAACTTTAATACAATATTTGAATTTGATTTGAGAACTACCATGTTAAGTTTAAATCTTATAAAATTTAGTTTTGTTAACCCATAAATCTATGGAATTCGAATAAATTATAAATATTAATTAAGCTTAAACTAGGTTTGAATATTAACATTATCATAATTTTTTTTTTTTTTGATAAATTGAGATCAAACAGAGATAATACAGTTGAGTTGAAATTCAAAATATTAAGATTGATTAGACACAAATGGACTTTGATAGTGAACACAACAGCATAATGTACATCAATGTACATGTATGATTAACTTGGTTGTGTCAAGTAACTTGGGCGGCCCAATAATTTTGCAATTTAGTGCAAATCTAGAAGTTTAGTATGATTTAATCATAACTAGTTCTTATCTATAGATAAATATATGTCTACATTGGTAGTCGCTTTCGAAATATTAATTCCCATAAGTTGTGATGTCATGATCAGCCTGTCTTCTATGTCCACAAGAAATTCTTACCTCAATATATATGTCTAGTCAAATTATCCCAATCAATTGTCTGAGTACTAATAATAGCCATGCCTTTAAATATCAATTTTGTCCATACATTAGTGATTAGCCGGCTCCACACAGTTAAGAAACCGTGCAACACATTAAGAGGTTAGATGTTTGTCACTGGTGGCTGAATGAGATGTAATAAAGATGAAATTATGAAGATGGCTTTTGTGCCGGGACGACATGCAGGGACTACAGGGATTCAACAGCCTTTTTATTCACGCCTTGTAATAACAAGTTTCAATTATTGTCACTCCTTTATGGGGGTATATTAGTGTATTTCTATTAGGATAAATTATACTAAAAGCTACCAATATTTAGAAATAAATTTATTTAGCATTTGATTATAAGGACTTAACTAAATAAAGAGAACTGGATGGTCTAATATAAAAAATATTGAACAAAATAATTTTTTATACAATATTTGATATACAATGGAATTAGATAGAAATAAATAAATACTTATTAAGAAATTTTATTTTTATCTAGTTTCGATATTTTTGTACCACCAAGTATAAAGGATAAGAATTTTACATGTTATCCAATGTCATGAAAAAAGTTTTATTTCAGTCTCAAATACATATTTCAAACCAAACATGTTACAATAACCTTTATCTAATCCAATACTGTGAAAAATACGCAACCAATTGCTATCTTAAGATAAAAATGTTTTGAATAATTAAAAAGAAAAAGTCAACGTTTCACTCGAATCCAACTTTTTCATATATTTTTTATAATTTTCTTCTGTTATTTTAGGGTTTGTTTGGATTAGCTTTTTTCCGGCAGATACAAACACTTTTTCAAATTTTTTGCTAACAAATTATTTATCAAGAAATAAATATAGATAAAAAAAAAGTTGACAGTTCTAATCAAAAGATCAAATAGAACAAAAATAGATAAAATTTAGATGTAAATCGGATATATTTACACATATCATTTTAAAAAAGATACAGATACAGATGAAATACAAACAATCCAAACAAACCCTTAAACCGTTTGTTATAAATTACCTTGTTCAACTAAGTTTACAAAGAAATTGGTGAACCTTTTTAACAATAAGTGGCTACAATTTTTATTGTGTGTTCTTATCATCTTATTTGGAAATACGTGATCTTTTTATCTTTTATGTCCAAGATTTTATACACGAACCATTTTAAAGTAAGTCTAACATTTGGTGAGCTATCTTACCGAGTGAATTGCTAACAGAAAAAAAAAAATGCATGTAAATTTAATACAACTAAAACAAAAACATTATCGTATGTTAGTTCAATTATTTCATCTCATATTAGGAGGAAGCAGCATAGATAATCTCATTGGCATGGTGGTGTCATAATCAATGCCAATGCCTATATCAATACTAGAATTAACACCAATATTAAAATCAAGATCTATCTTATCTTGATTTTTTCGCCATAGAATTAACCTCACTTTTTAAGGTCCTAGAAATGGGAACAGTTTCTTAAACTTTTTAAGGTCCTTTACCAAGGTCTCCAAAAAATAAGGTTTTTCACGTCTTATATGTATATTCTTTTTTTCTTTTACTTTGTCAATTAAATCATGTAAAAGTATATATACATGATCCACAAAACTTTAAAAAAAAAATGTGAATAATCTAGCATAAAAAACCTTATGCATAAAGTGGTGATGAAATTCTTTAAAAGAAAAATTATCCCTTAAGATGCTAATGTGACACTTGAGGAACCTCATAGAGATCTCATGAGATGTGAAGGCTCCTATTGGTCCAAAATTTTAGAATATTAGGTTAAGCTTACGAATGGTACTTAAACATTGAAATTGATTAATTTAGTACTTGAATTTTGAAATTAAATAATTTAGTATCTAAAAGATCTTTTTATACACGTGAATAATACTTTCATAAGTACTAAATTAATCAATTTTAAAATTTTTCAGATACTATATTAATCAATTTCAAAGTTCAGACATTTAATTGCATATTTTGTCAAAGTTCAAGTACCATTTATGACATCATCCCTAAGAGTATTTATCTTGTAAGGTAGGGGTGAGTTGTGCACATATATATTTATATATAGAAAGAGAGAGAGACTTAGAAAGCTTCCTTTTTAATTAACATTAATCAAATTTGGCTAAAGAAGGTAAAGGATGTAGTCATTATCATTGTGCAAACTCTAATAACCAAACAAGAATTAGAGTTCATACTAGTCTAAGACTCTTCAACTTGTTTGTGCAATACATGATTTATGGAAGAATAGATATAATTGAAAGTTTAACCAATATAATGATTTTTGCATTTTTAAAAGTGTGCTTAATTTAACTTTAAAATGCAATGAAAATAACCAATTGGAAATTTCAAAAATTAGAAAATGGGTTAATGTCACAAATGGTACTTGAACTTTAGTAAAATATGTAATTAAATACATGAATTTTGAAATTGATCAATTTAGCACTTGAAAAGAACTTTTTATCTATACCAATAGTATCTTTGTCAAGTTCTTTCAGATACTAAATTGATCAAATTTAAAGTTCTTTAGGTATTAAATTGATCAATTTCAAAATTCAGGTAATAAAATGATTAATTTTAAAGTTCAATTACCTAATTGCATATTTTATCAAAATTAAAATACTATTCATGACGTTAACCCTTAGAAAATTAGGAGCTAGAGCACATGAAATAAAGTAGTTAAGTTTGATTGAAAAGATTATTCTACTACTTAAAACTTTTGGAATAAAGAATGTAAAAATTAAGAGAAGGAGAGAGGGAAAAGGAGGATGATAGTGAAACTTCAATGGATAGTAGAGTGGCTGCCTAGTCCCCACTCAAAATTTTGATGTTTCACAAACTTTTGTTCATGATGTGTATTTCTTTCTTTTGATTGTCAAGTTTTAACCACTTTTTCTTGATAAAAATTGCTATAACAATGTGTTGAAGAATAATGTAAGCTAATGAGAGTTTCATAAGAATTATTCATAAAATGTTCCATTTGTTTCATATACATAAATGACTTTACATATAGATCAAAGGAAGTGAAAATTTTTCCAAAAAGATTCATTAACTCGCTATATGATTCACAATCTAAAGATTCTATATATATACCAACTTTAGTCTTATGATGTGGCACCATAGTCAATTGAAGCTAAGAAAAAGTACACTAATGGCTACCACAAGGACTTGGTTTGATGAAGTCAAACTTCATTCAACTAAAGTTATCTAAAATTTTTATGAGGAAGAAAATTATAGTTTACCAACAATATTCTCAATTATACAAAGTCTCTTTGTTGAGAATCAACAAAAAGGCCAAGAAAACCCAACAACTCGAGAACCTAAATCAAATTATATGTGAATTGCATAAGTGCGTGCGTGAATATGGTTTATGGTGATTGTAAACTTTGCTAGTTAAGATAATAAAAATTACATCGAAGGGATTAACATTTAGAGATAAGTTCAAATAAGAAATTAACATTTTAAATGATTGAAAAAAGGAATCAAGAATGTACAAAGAGGAGCAAATAAATGTTATTATTATGCCATTGCAAAATTTACTGATGTGACACATTTCAGTGAAGTAAAGTTAGCATCTATTTATAATATTAAAATAAATCCCCCTTTTTAATCGCTTAAAATGTTGATCCCCCTATTTGCACCCATCCTTTTTTCTTTAATCATTCAAAATATTAATATTCTATTTCTTCTAAATGTTGATGTTTCTAATATAATTAACATATATAGATACTAATCTTGCTAAGTCGTGAATGCAAGGTTTGTTTACACTAATTGATCAAAATGTATGAGCTTGTGCTTAATGAAATTCTTTGTGGTTTTGATACCATTTTTTTCTTTTTTCTATATATTTAACTGGTAGTTATGTTTAATTAAATTTAGATAGTGATTGTGTTTAAATAAGGAGCTTGATTTATTTGGTCTTAAGTAGTCTATATGATGAAAGTTGCACTCAAGTAATCTTAACGAGCAAAATGATTGAATGTTCATGAAAGATTCTTTTATGAACAAGTAATTATAAATGGCTTTGATGATTAAATGATTATAAGAATGATACTTGTCAAACTTTTTGTGGTAATTGGCTTTAATGCATGTTTGCTGATGTAGTACATATTTTTAATGTGTGCAAATAATCAATGAATGCGATGTAATAAAATAATAACAAATTTAAAGTGCAAAAAATAAATGAGACTTGAGATTTATAAAGGTTTCTCATTGTGACTTACTCTTCTGTTCTAACTCTACTACTGGAGATCCGGTCTTCCACACTAGTTGATCACTAATCCAATCAAAATGAGAGATTACAAGCACCAATAATATCTTACTCTGTCTCACAAGCGTCACACTTACGTTAGTCATAGATCTACAAGATACTAAAATAATCCTGTCAACCAATCACTCAACCTGACTCTCAAAATAAAGAGCAAGGATAACATAAGATGAGATACAATAGGTTCTCAAAGCTTAAGAGCAATTCATAATGTAAGAAATATAATGCAGACAGCTTTTGATGAAAGCTCTAAAAAAAGTTCTGGTGGTATATCAACAGTAAACTCAAACTTGAGAGAACAATTATTTCTTTGAATTTGAACTTCGTCTTCTTATATATTGTTTTTGTAACGTCCCTCTCGGAAGAATCTTGAAAGCTTCTTCAAAAACTCTTTTAAAAGATCAACACTTTATCTTCTAGAAATTTGAACATTTGAGAACTTGAGTATATCCCGCAAACTTCAATCAAACTTATCATGAATTTATCTTATTGCTTCGAAGAAAAGATGATATCGATCCTTAATTCTTTGCTATTGTTGTTTCATTAAATATTTGAAATTTGAAAGCTTCTAAAGTATTTGAAAATTTGTTATTTGAAACTTGAAAAACTCCAAAATATCTAGAAATAATCTGTTGATGCAATCTAATATCTTAACATCTTCATGCTATTAATTAACTTGATAAATTATATATTCAAATCCTATCTTTGGTCAAATAAAATGATGTCTTCATGTCTAAAAAAATATCTTTGACAATATACGTGAGGATAGAATTACTTGACTTCGTGTAACAAAATTTAAGTTTCAAACTTATAAAATATATTATCCCCATGAATTTAATAATCTCCTTAAGTGGAACGCTTTATATACATTACCCAAATACATCTAATAAGTGGAGTTGGATCTTCATCAATAAATACTCGATCCTTAAAAACGTCTCGATACTTATATAGAAAAGCCATCTTTAATTTGAAGCCTCTTGCAAAAGTTTTGGCATATGTTCTAGAATAGCTTCTGATAAAGATTCTAGCAAACCTTTTGTTATATATTTTAACTAAATCTGCATACTTGATTAAATAGATCATTAGACATCTTTGATTTTTTTTTTTGTTATTATCAAAACTATTTAGGGAATATCCGAATAGATGAAAATAATCTTTTAATTGTAGCTTAAATGCTCGTGTGAAATGATGAATACCTTGAAAAAAGACTTGTAATGTGCGTAGTACCATGGATGGTACATGTGCAACAAATGCTATATGTGGCACGTATGTATAAAATTTCTCAAGTAGTAATCATGTGAGAGCACTGAAGTGATGCTATTTTTGCTCTGAGAGTGCTTGAAAGATGCTTGAACATGGAATTTAATGTTTGAGCACTAAGTGTGTGTTTTAGGATGTTTGAGCAACATTTGTGTATTTATGGAGAGCTAATATTTGGAACCATGTGAGTCTTCTTATTTGGTTGGAATTTTTAATATTTATTTTTCTTTAATTAATTTGAATATTTTAATTTGTCTTTGTTCAAAAGCGAAAGGGAGAGAAAACAAAAGTGTTTTTTAAATTAAAACAAGAATTTATTGGAAGTGTTGGCTTGAGAACACCTACTTGATTTGCAAGCACCTTTTGAAAGTCCAATGGAAATTGGAAACTTTTTTCATAAATAGATACTTGATTGAGAGAAATTAATTAAATTGTTCAGTCAACATCAAAAAGAGAGAGCTCATTGAATTGAATATTTTGATCATTGAATTTAAACTTAGTATTTTTTTTTCATAATACTAGTCCTTGCAATGAGTAACAACAATGTTAGTGTTAGGAAATCATCCCATGATGTTAATTAGTTCTTCTTCTAGTTGTGTATGAGGATATTAAGCTTCAAAATATGTAAATAGAAATATTTATATATTTTTGTATATGATAAAAATAAAATATTATGTTAAACCCAAAAAGTCACATTTTAGCCTTTCAAAGAAAAAAAATGGCATAAAAATTTGATTTCATGAGCCTTAGAAAATTATTTAGGTTTAGTATAATATGGTTTTTATCACATATTTAATTTAGGTTTCATTTAATTATATAATTAATTTGAATGAGCATAAATTATAAGTTTTAGATACATTTTACGTGCACACATTGACAAGGAAAAAGTTAAATGGCTTAATGGTATGACACATGCACATACATACAAAAGGTCGAAAGTGCAAATCAACACAACACCATGGTAGGGATTTTATTTTTCAAGAATTACAAGTGCCCCGCAGTACTTTCTAATCGGACCATGCAAGTACTGACATCATGCTGATGTTAGTGATCGCCATCTTCTTCAACCTTGAGCATGCTGAAGAACATCTTACTGAGCCATTTTGATGCCATTTTTTTTATCCATTTAAGCTTGTAATTTCACCAAATTGATGGTGAAATTGCAAACTAAGCATGAAATATTTCACATTGTTACCAAACTTGTAGATTAATCTAAGTTTTTACTAGGTTAAATTGTTGAGGGAAAATTGGGAAAAGTCAAGATATCACTTTCCAAAAATACCAAGATTTGATTTGAATTTGAGTTTTTTAGTCAGCTATGAAATATGGTAAGCTTCTAATTTATTCTGAAGATACAAATATCAAGATCAATTAGAATATAATCCTCAAATTTGTGCTGAAATTGACCCAAAAACCTTGGATTCACAATTACTTTGAATTAGCAAGTTTTAGACCTTAATAAGAACCTTAGTTAGTATAAATAGACCTTGAACAATATAACCTTAGAAGATTTCGCTCTCAACTTTTTTCTAATTTTCAAATTTGCATTCTTCATTATGAATAAGGGTTCCGAGATCTGATCTCTTAATTCGTGGTTTTTCAGGTAAAATTGTTCAAATTAGATGTTATGGAAAGCTTTAAGGTATTAAAATTTGTAGGATTGCAACTTTAGATCACAATGATGGCCTCTAGGACCACACTACTAGAGTTAGCCACCACTACCGCACCTTGGAAGCCTAAAACCACCATGTAGCAACCACCTCGGTCGAAGCTGCATCTATAGGGTTGTCCACCGCCCTTCTCGATACTGTCCGACACACGCTCACTAGCCATACCGCCTAAATGATTTGTAATAGGTTTTGTTTTCTAAAAAGAAAAAGAAAAATTCTTTAATATTGTCTTATAATGAATTTCTAAATCAAAATTTTAGGCTTGTATTATATAAAATTTGTTATAAAAAATTTCCTTTATGTATATGTTATATTAATAATAACAATATGATTTTTATGAATATTTGACAATGTTATGATGTATAGTAATATGAATCTTATGAATGTTTGATATTTGCTATGACGTATAATAATATGATTCTTATGAATATTTGGTACTTGCTATAATGTGTACATCCTATTAATAATAATATGATTCTTATGAAATATTTGATACATGTTACTTATGAATATTTGATATTTATCACGTATATGTTTTATTGATCTTTTGTGATTTTTACCATGATGTATATGTTTTGTTGATCTTTTGTGGCTTTTACCATGATATGCATGTATTCTATTAATATTTTGTTAATATGAATAGGTTCCATGGATATCTTGTTCTAATAATATAACATGACATTTTTTTATCAAAGCCATGATATTCAAAGCATAATACTTTTCATCTGACTTAAATTTGTAATTGGTAGGTAATATATCTTATGACGCCATGATGTTCGAAAACTTTGAATCTTGTGAATATTTCATAAATCTTGTGTTCATAATGTTATAAATTGAAATTTTGTTATAGTGACTATTGAAAATTAACATGTTGAAAATTGGTACTCCTTATGGTGATTTGATTTGTGATAACATATAGTTTGAGCTAATATGTATGATATTATGGTTAATTGTTTAAAATTCTTTTGTCACTTAGAATATTTTCTTTCATAAAATTATCAAAATGCAAATTGATAGACTTAGTTATCATAAGACAAAGTCAATTTTTGTAAAACTAACAAATTTTAATGAATTTAAAGTGATAAGATTTTAAAAATTCTAAAAATAACCAACAAATTAAAATTTTTCTTAAAAGAACTACGTATCATCTAATCCCCGAATAGCGGGTATGTAGACACCTAACGGACGAATTAAAAACGTAAAATTTAATTTTGTAAAGTCAATGTGATTTTGTTTGTATTTCTATTTTTGTGTTATCATTAATAATATAGGTAAACATTAGCTACCTCTTTTGTAAATCTTAATAGATATGGCTTATCTTATAAATTATGATAAAATTGGCAAGTAAATATCTTGTAAATATCATATAATAATGAATTTAGGAAATTTAGGGAACAAATTATAATTTGCAAATCGAAAGGTAATAACCATTATGTTTCAATAAAGTAGCTCCTGAACTCAATGATTTCTGATAATTATTTCAAAAATGCAATTTCTCGCATATCAATAGCAAAATTAGGATCAATTCACTCATTGGTCTTAATTTACCTTTTTTCTGATTTTAGTTGGATGGCAACTCTAAAATTAATATTTCTTTTAATTCATAGTCGAAGTTTTATGTCAAATAGGTTAGGGTTTGATGTAAATTAGATTAAAGAAAATTAAACCAAAAACTAAAATTTAGGCTCAACACTGGTCTATGCAACTTTGAGCTAACTAGCCTATACAACCTTTGAGCCTTTGTTAGGACTCATACATATGGAAGAAATTACACATGTAGAGAGAGAAAAGAGAGCGAAACATACAAAATTGGAGCTTTAAAGAGAGTGGAGTGATGATTCTATTAGAGGATGAAAGATGCTTTTTTTTTTTTAATTAGAATACTAGTAATGAGATAAAAAAAATGCTTTTTTTTTTTTCATTTTCTTGTCATTTCTAACAAGATATATATAACAAAATTGTAGCATTTTGGTATTGAAAACAATGCTTATAATGAATATAGTGGATATTCAGAGAGAATTCTCGAGATATCTTGGAAATCTCAAAGATTATGAATTTAAGAAAAGTTAGAAGAAGAGAAAGATTGGAGAATTACAAATAGTGTGACTTTGGTGTTGATTTGACATCTTAAGTGTTAATTATGTCAGACATGTGCAAATGTATGTTTAGATTAATGTTGGAGTGATGAATGTTAATATGAAAAGGTTATAGATGCTTTTAGGTTAAAAGATACTATGTTTCTAGGAGAACATAAATAATGAATGAGTCGTACATTGGTCGTGCATAACAAATAAATTCATAACTGTGATATTTTAGGCTAATTGACTAGAGCACCAACCTATGCACAAGTTCATGCACAAACTAGTGCATGGTTCGTGCTTAGTTTTTGTGACTCTCATAACCCATTACACACACCTGTGTGTAGGTTTTGTATACCATATGTGAATTGCATGATCATATGCATAAGCTTGTATATGTTAACTTATTGTGACCCATAAGATTCCTTACATGAGCTAATGTATAAGACATGATCGGTGGATGATCTCTTACAAAAGTAGCGTGTAGGTCGTGTACTAGGCTACATTCTTCAAATTCATAACATACTCTTCTAAAAGTTACGAAACATATTCAACTCCCTCCTTTAAGGTTCACTAAAACACTAAAACTTTGAAATCAAGATAAAACCAAAATTAAACATCGATTTTAGATCATATAACCAAACAATAAATATAAGTTAGTTTATGTAGAACTATAGAGATCAATATGTAACAAGTGAACTTAGAAGACATAAGATGATCCTAAATATCTTTTAATTCCTTTTGTATATCAAGTTCTAAGAATTTTTTTACTTCAATTATGCTTTGAGGCAACTTTCTAGATACATGAATACCTTGTTTGCTGCTAGTGTTTGCCTAGGATAGAATCATAAACTAATTAATTGACTATTTGACTATAAGAATTGCTTGTTACTTATGCATAACTGATGATATTACAGGAGAGTACCCATGTAGTTCACACTATTATTGCAATAACTCGATGATCCTTGTGTGACATTATTAAGGCTGTAAGCAAGTTGAGACAACTTAGGAGTTACTCGAGCTTGACTTGATAATAACTCGATTTCAACTTGACTACAATTAAATCAATTTTGAGCTACTCAAGTAGCTATCAAGTTCGAGTATTGATATACTCAATTAGAGTAGCTCGCAAGCCTATTCAAACTTTTTATATGTTTTATGAAAAATTACAAACCTTGTGTTTTTCATATTTTTAAAGCCTCTTTTCATGTTTTATTTTTTTTTTTTCTTCGTATCCAATGGTCTATATTTACTATATGTAAGACCAAGTCATTTAAAAACCCTATTCTATTTTCGATTTCCAACCTTCTTTTCTTAATTTATTTAATATTTGTAGGAATAACCAAGTCTAATTGAGTCGAGCTTGAGCTTATTGAATATTAATTTGAGTTAAGTTCGACATTAAAAAATGAAGCTTCATCGAGTTTAAACTCTAACTTTGAGTTTTTCATTCGAGTCAAGTTCGAGCTCGAACTTCGAGTTTTTCATTCCAGTCGAGTTTGAATTCAAGTTTGAAATTTCAGTTTTTCATTCGAGTTGTGTTCAAGCTTGAACTTTGAGTTTTTTATTCGAATTGAGTTCGAGCTTGGGCACTATGTCATCTTGACCCAACCTGTTTACAATCCTAGACGATATCTCAAGTGAAGTTACACCTAGAAATGATTTGAGTAAATTTAGTTATTTTTGTGTCAAGGTTATTAGAGGGTATCCATTAACCAATATATATGTATAAGTATACTTATGTACATGTGGTAGAATGCTGAGTTATCCCCATGTTGCTTGCTCAACTTAAGATAGAGATAATAAAATGTTGGTTATTACATTAATGATATGTCTACATGTGAACATGTTCTTACTTGATTATGCGCATGTGGTTGTCATATATTGTATTGGGCTTTGACTCATTCATATATCTTTTTTAGATATTGGTATCATGTTTCTATTTTTTAGTATATTATTGACAGTGTACTAGTAGAATACGGGAGTGAGAGCGACGATAGAATTGGTGAGTTCTAAAAGAAAAATGCTTAGTTACATATTCATATTAAACATAAGGAGTAGAGAGCTCAATCGTGTTTTAACTTTATGTTACTGTTTGCATTTAATTAACCCTCTAGGATTAATTAGATACTTACCTGAATATATTCTATTGTTATTTTGTTTGTTGAGCCATTAGTATTGTTGATACTTCCTTTACATGTGGAGCCACTATAGCTTTGGAGTTATAAAGAAAATGATTAATGTATGCTTGGAGTCATTTATTTGATTTGGAGATAATTTGTAGGTCATAAGCCTTAGTGCGTCTATATTTGTTATAGACATATGGGGAGTTATTTATGATCATAATTTTAGGGCATCATTTTTTATAATTAGATATGGTACTAGATTTTTAGTATTTATATTGTTATATATTACTTACAATAGCGTCCTTAGCTTATGATTTGAACACTGTTTTAGCAATGAGAAACTAACAGAACTTTGACTTGATAAAGCAAAACTAATGGAAAGATTCACCCACAGGGCACCCCTGTCATGTGCAAATTTTATAAGATATAGGACGATTTACAATGATTTTAAGAGTTTACATGATGGATTGTGATTTGCCAATAGGATAACGGACAAAGCAATGATCCCCATGCTTATAGCATGTATCTTCTCGTCCCGTCTTCTAAATAGGACTAAGACATAATCCAAAAGGGGAACTGGGACATTGCAGGAATGAGCACAAGGAAAGGCCAAACTTCCTCTAATATATATATATATATATATATATATGTATATTTTATACAAAGATATTATGTTAGGCCCTCTATAGCGTTGATGCAAGCATAAATAGCGAACACAATTGATGGTCAAATAGTTATTAAGTTGGTTGTCTGACATTGAAGGAATAGACAATCAATTATACTAACCTATAATTCATATATAAAAAAAGATATTGTATACACCTACAAAAAAAAAAAAATTAATATTTTAATTCTATTAAGGAGTAATAATCCAAACTCTAAAATCTTAAGAAAACCTAAATTAGCTTACCACAAATAAAATTAGGTTTCTACCACAAATAAAATTAGGCGATCTAAATCGTCTTATGGTAATGACACGAATAATAACTTGTGTTAGACTGAATTCTCCGATTCTCAATATGGGGACCAAGTTATAAGTTTAGCTGGTTGTATTAGTTACGTAACTTACTTTTTTTCCAATATAGCAGGCTACTTTTGTCTTTGCATCCTTGATAGGGACTCAACAAAGTATGATTGGGATTGAATCCTTAACCTTAATATCTATCCTAGAGTATCATAAGTGATGCATGGAAAAGTAAAAGGGCGAAAAGAAGAAGAAGAAGAAGAAGAAGAAAAAAAGGAAAAATACCATACAAATTGGATTATTAGAAATATCATATTTTCTTATTTTTAGTTTGTGTAATTTTTTGGGTTTTTATTTCCCTTTTTTTTCCGATTATAAGAAAAAGCATTAGGCAGTTGAAAAAAAAAAAAAATTTGTCCGATGGTCCCGAGCTTGTAGCTTTGGATTCAAGCCTCTAGACCTACCCAACAAAAGGACATACGTGGTGGGGTTATGATTGGTCGGAACAGTTGACATAGAGACTTTATTAAGGAATAATTGGAACTGATCTTTTTTTTTTTTTTTTTTTTGGCCTCTCATTCTTGGTCTAATTGAAGATCCGCTGGCAGGTGAGGTGAGGTAGCCCTTGAAGCCAGGGCATTGCGTCAGCGTACATTACTTTTAACTCTATCCATTGAATGAAATAAATGGAGTGCAATGATATCTCACCTAATAAATCTATAAAATATGTTATCTGTTTTAAAAGTACAAAAAAAAAATTCAATAAACCGGGAGAAGATGCAAAATCCCTAACCATGTAAGTGCATAAACCGTAACTTTAATTTCCCTCATCATATATAATGAAATTGGCAATTAGTTAAGAAATTAGAAACATGAAACAACACGAGAATTAGGTTTTTGTAAAAGTTTTGACAATCAAGAACTAAGCTTTATGAAGGGTCATGGCGATTTTTAAATTTCGGTTTTGCAAGTATTTTTAAATTGATAAAATTGGTTTGCATGAAATAAATTAATGGCCTATGAAAGTTACAGAATGCATATGTAAATTATAAGTGCAACTCCAGATGATTAGGAACAACAAGCTATTACGATCAAACAGTCATACTGGTTGATTAATAAAAGAAAATTTCCCCAGGTTAACTACCATAACTCAAATGGCAAGAACCTTAAATTAAATTAATTTAAAATTATAAAATTTAAAAAATAGTTAGTTAAGTCAGTTAAAATAGAAAGAATATAATAATAAGAAAAGAATAAATTAAATGAATTTTACCCATTTTTCGGTTTTAAAAATGGGTGGACCTTCATTTTTTCCATGTGAAATTTATCTTTAATTTATTGTAAAGGGATCATTGAGCACAAGAGTTAGGAATTGCTTTTCATGAAAGCGGATGTTATGATGCTTATGTGTTATTGGATACATTGTATCAAAAAGTATGAATGTTTAGGATAAGATCATATGAGGTATCAACGTTTTAAATAATTAAAAAAATATCAATATTTTATAAAATGAATTAAATAAAATACCAATAATATTTCAATTAGTTTTTAATTAAGTTTTCTCAATTTTTCTTAACGATTTATTATAACTATTTTGTTTAACTCATTTTGCAAAATAATTATTCATTATCTAACAACTCAAAATATTGATATTTTATATAAATTTATCCTTAAATATTTATTTCTCTTTTTATCTGTTTAAATAATTGACACCTTAAAGGAACGTACCTAAATGGAAATAACTTTTGATATAATCTATTGTAAATGTAGCATCGTTTAAAACTAACTAATAAATATCCAACTTTGATGATGTGTGCATTGCTTAGGTCCATGGGGCAGCTATGCACAAGAGAACGATGGTCCCAGATACTTAAATTAAGTGGATAGATTAGCATTATAATCGATAGGTTGACTTAGTGCATTGTCCATATAATGATGCCACGTGTTATATTGATCAATCGAGTAGCAAGTTATAACATTGGACTAATTAGTACAAAGGGATCAAAGCTGTTGGTATTCATCCTATTTATACTCAAGAAGTTGGGAAAAAGATTGGAACAGCACATGGGATCAAAGAGTGCTTTAATTAAAGAGATATATGTTTTGCAATGCACATGCTCAAGAATGCGCTCATGTTTTTACTTGTGTTCTTTTATTAAGTCTTTTTTTTTCCCGTAAGTTGTGCTTTTCATAGAATACATTTTTATTTGTATTTGATTGATAATTTTTATTAAAAAAGATTATCTAATGACACCTACAATCCTACAGTTATTAGGAGACTAGTATTTAAGGCATTGTAAACCTTATTTTATTAGTTTACGATGAATATTCATTGAGAGTTTCTTAGAAACTTTATTCTTTCGATTCCTTTAGAATTGTCAAGCAAATTCTTTGAATTTATTCAAATGTGCCTCCTATCAATTAAATAGTTTGAAAACCTTATAACTCATCAATTGTGCGTGATATCATTTGAGTATTAATAAAATCCTAGTTCGAATTAGTTATTAGTACATCAAATCCAATAATTTAATTTGTTCATACTTTTTTTATGTTTCTTGTTTTTCAATCCAAAGCCCTATAAAAATCACAAATACAAAAACCCAAAAATATTAAAACTCTTAATTTTTCTAAAATTCTATTCTATTTACTCATATAAGGAACTTAACTTATATTAAGAACACTATAGATGGATCATGTTCCAAGCATCATGATAATAGACAATAGGTTTATGAGCTTAGTCGTATCATATTATAGGTGATCATTTGGGTGTCTAATACCTTTAAAGTTAAGATTGAGTTGTTTTGAATCTTAAATTGTTAGATAATGTGCATATTCTAACTAAATATGTATCTCAATAACTTGTTAGCTAGACTTAATTGTCATATGTTGTAAGTACATCTTTAGTTCAACATTTGTTGTAACTGGCATCTATAGAAAAAAAAAATCAATGGTCTAAAATATAGAAAGTTTGTCCTGATTAGACATGATCACGAGTTGGTTATGAATCGGGAACCGGATCCCACCCATCACTGGCAGTTCGTGTATCAAGAACCGACACGGAGATGACAAGTCCAAACCGGCAAAGGACCTAGCTATTCTAACGAACCCTTACAATTCCACCTCCCAAAACCACTTGACCCAGTGGTTTTGGAACCACAAGTTTGTGAACCAGCTAGAGAATGGACAGAACTGGTGGTTCCCACAATTGTATGCTACAAAAATATAAAAAAAAAAAGGAAAAAAAAGAAAAGAAAATTATAAAAAATTGTAATTAAAAACAAATATTTAAAACTACTTTTACATAAATAGTAAAAAATTATTTCCTATTCACAATATTTAATGTGTTGTTATTAACAACACAAGTAATAATTATATTTGAAATCATTTATTGTTGAGTTTACGTAGACTTCTAATCAAAGTGGATTTTTCTTCCTTAACAATGTATGACTTGTTTTTGTGTTATAGGAACTTATTAGTATCTTAAATATTTTATAGTGATATCTTACTAACATAATAACTAAAAAAGTGCAAGTGGTTATATATAAATGAATACATTACTGTAGAATTTCTTTTAACTAATAGGTTATAAACAATTATTGTTAGGTTCAATATTATTTCAACTTAGAAGTTTAATTTGCAATTATTTTCTTATTTAAATTAAGTAAATTATTTAATTAATTTTTTTAAAATTTCATGTTTTCTAGTTCTTTACAACCGGAACCAAATTGTGGGAACTGATAGTTCCTAAGAACCAAAAACCAAGGACCAGACCGGTTCCTATAGATCCAATTCTAGTTCCACCATTTTTGGAACCAGCAGTTAGGGTCTAGTTTGGACTTGAACCAACCCATGATGACCTCTAGTCATGATTTTTTCTATGGTGATTATGTGATAACAAAATACAAAGAAATTAATATATATATATATATATATATGTATGTATATATAAACTAGAAGATGCATACCCGCAATATGTGTGCAAACTAAAATATATTGAAAAGTATGTTATATTAAATGTAAAACAATTACAAAGCTTAATGATATAAAGTATAAAAATTAGAATATAAAGGAAAAACAAAAGAAATTTACATACAAAATTCTAAATAGATAAAAAAAAATTAGTAACATATATCTGTCGTGCTAATAAAAAATTAATGGGTAAATGCCAGTTTGGTATATATTCTTTGCATGAAAATTCGTTTTAGTACATGAGTTTTAAAATGATCAATTTAATACATAATCAAATTTTTTGTGGCTATTTTTACTACATCCCTAAATTATTTGTCTTGTTTACTAACATAGAAGAAATAGCATGTTATGGGATTTTTATGAATACCTTCTAACACTATAAGGTCTCTCTTTCATATTCAGAAGTAAAGCATACAATATTAGTCAGGTAGTAAGAATAGTCACAAAAATTTTTAAGTGTCAAATTGAATTCTTAAGCAAAGTTTAGTACCAAAACTGAAATTTTCCCAAACTTAAATAAACTTATTGATTCCTATTTATGATGTAAAATTCACATAGTTTATAAGGATGTATCATTCTTGTATCTTTCAATTCAATAATCATTAATGAATATATAAGTATATCAAAATTTTGAATATTATATTTCATAGGAACTTCTATAGTCCGTTATGGGACATGCGTCACTCGTATAAAAATTAAATAGATTATAAAAGAAATAAGTGAAAAAATTTTCAAGGACTCATTCACGGCTGGAAAAGATCTAAATCGTTCATTGATGTGACAGGATTGGTCCCATTGTAATCGGCAGGAGACCATAGAATTTTCCTATATTTCATTTAGAACTTATTTCACCCAATATTTTAAATAACTCATCTATGCTTGTATTTCATTTCGTTGGCAATATATCATGGTCTTACTTATTAATATTTGAATAAAATATATGTTATTAATGAAGAACATGTTAGAATTATAACAAGATCATTACTATAAGGTAAATATCAAATTCGTTACCTAAACTTTGCAAAAGAAAAAAAAAGTCTAAGAAAGAAGGAGAGTTTAGGCCTTTGACTAGAAAAACATGTGAGGGCAAGACAGTAAGAGCATGTGAGTATATTAAAGAATAAGGCATGAAATAAAAGCTACAGAAACAATAATTTTTAAAGGAGCACAAACAAAAAATCAATTTAGTAAAACACTTGGAAATCCTACCATTGATTATCATTGAAACCTTGACTTCTTTGTCAAAGCAATAGGCATGGATGATGTAAATAGGTGTTAGTGAGCTATGCGAGCAATTGCTTTATTCACATGGTGTAATCTTGTTTCATGTGTAATTTTCTTGAAAACACTAAAAATTAGACTGATAAGTGTCAAAAGACCCTTATTATATGTGTTAATTTGATATTATATTATATGTAATTTTATGTTACTTATTAAAGAAAATGATGCTTATTGAGCAAAAATGTTGAATTCATGTATAAAAGAAGATAAATGGGCTTAATGATGATATTTAGATGAGCAAAAATGTTGATTTCGTGTATAAAAGAGATAAATGGGCTCAATGAAGATATCTGGATGAATTAAAGGAGGTTTTGATGAAGACTTGGACAAATTGAAGATTTCAACATATAAGCCTTTCTACACAACCTATGCAAAACATTGGTGTAGGAAGCAATATTTGACCAGAATGCAACTTAAATTGTACAAGGAGCTACAAAGGTTGTGCATAATGCTTGTGTAGAAGGAGAAAAATGCTCAGAAGCGCAACAAAGTCTGCACAAGCTCCTACATAAGCTATGATTGGAGTCGTGTACAGGGTCATTTTAGGAGAAATCATGAGTTTTCATCTAGCACAACCTTGAGCACAGGTTGTGGAAGATGGTTGTGCAGAACTATTTTTAGCCTTGCATATAAGCAACCTCCTTTACTCGTCATTCATAATATAAATATCTTCACTCTTATGAACCTTAGAGAGAGAAATCGACACTTTTGAGTGGAGAAACACATGGGCTCATCTAAGATCACAAGACATCAATTCAAAGGTGTTTCCATCATGTTTTCTCTCTATTTTTCTATAAATTATCTTTGTATATCTCTAGCTATGGAAAAGTAGATCTCTATACCCTAAATCTTGAGAAACCCTAACCCTAATATAAAAACTTGATTATTTCATTAATGGGTGTTTATGTTCTTAAATCTATTCATTCAATCCACTTCTCTTTGATTTTCTTTCACTCTTATCAAGGCCACTATAGTTGTTGCTATAGAAACGGTATGACTTAATTCCTTTTTCCCTTTTATATTGTTGGTTTAGTGTTAAAGTATAGAACTTTACAATGAAATTTGAAGTTTTGTGTTGGTCTTTTCCTTAAAAGATTTTGTCTTTGTATTTAGGGTCCCTTCAGTTGACTTGAATTGTTAAAAATGTGTGCTTGTTTCTTGTACCAATGATATTTGACCATGTTGAATGTAGAGACGGCAGCGGTATGGAGATGGCAGTAGCATTAGAGTTAGCTTTTTGGCTAACTTTGGAAGAGAGAGAGGGAGTAAAGAGAGAAAAGAGAAATGAGAGATAGAAGGTAAAGAGGAGACAGAGAGAGGGACATTACTTATTTTTTAAGTAATTGACACATGTCATTTTGCGATTGGTGCAATTGTTCATGTGGGACAATACAAGTAACAATGTTAATAGAGGTAGTGAAAAGGGGTACGAAAAGTTTACTTAGATATGAAATTAGACTTTTTAAAAGCTCAGTTACCTAATTGTCCATTTCATTAAAATCCAAGAACTTAAAAGGGGATTTTCATCTCAAAAGGAAAAGGTTCAATAGTGATTTACCAATTACAGGGCAATGTGCTATAGTACGTTGTTGTGAACTTTACATGGCCATCATTTTAGCTTTCATTGCTGATATATTTTTTAATGAACTTAAGGGTTATAATGTGGTGACCCTGTTAAGTCGTTGTGGTTATTAATGATAAATGATTAGCTTGGTTGGAATTCTTTTATTTTTCCTTTGTATTTTCATGTTTCATATTCGAAGTATCATAATTGGATTGTTTATTTGCTCTTGACATTGTTTGGAGAATGGGGGAAGGAAAGTCATTGGTTTTTTCAATTAAAATGAAAATACAAAAAAAAAAAGGAAAATTCTTTTTTCCATATTCATCTTAACATTGCATGGCAGGATATGAGAATCGAGAAGGCAGGTCATAGGTTATTTTTATTGAGATGAAAAAAGAGAAAATTCTCTTTTCAAGATACAATTCAAATTGCATACCGAACCATACCTTTGAAAAATTAGCAAATCAAATTGTACCACGCCCCATCTTCCATAACAACATCTTTTTCCTATGTGGCACATCCTTAATGGAGGATGTTGACTACCTATCTTTTATCCTTTAGATGAATACAAATGGAATGTTGTACCTTTGAAGTATCATAATTGGGATTGTCTATATGCTCTTGACATTGTATGACAAAATGTAGGTAGATCGGTCATTAATTCTTTTATTGAAATGACAAAAATGAAAATTCTTTTTCCATATTCAACTTAAGGTTGTATGGTAGAATACTAGAATTAAGAAGGCAGGTCGTAGATTATTTTTATTGAAATGAAAAAAGAGAAAAAATTCTCTTTTTGGTATACAATTTGAACTATATACCAAACATGCCTAATGTTTTAGGTTCAAAAAATTAGTGAGCCAAACTGTAAGGTTAGGTTTGATTTTATAAAAATGATCAGACCATATCGTACCCCTACCCACATCTACCACTACAGTACCATTTTTTATGTGGCACACCCTTAATGGAAGGTATTGACTACCTATCTTTTTTCCTAGGATGGATACAAATGGAAATTTTGTGCCTTATCTACAGCCTTTAGATGTAGGTTATGCTAGAAGGTATCAATATTTGGAGGTAAATTCATTTAAGGTATCAATATTTCTAGTAATTAAAAAAATGAATCAACATTTTATAAAGTAAATCAAATAAGGTAACAACGTTTAATATTAGTTTAAGATATCAACATTTCTTTAGATTATTTTTTAGTTAAGTTTCCTTAGTTTTCAATAATCAAATATTAATACTTTTTTTTACTCACTTCGCAAAAAGTTGATACCTTTTTAACCACTTGAAATGTTGATACTTAAATGAATTAATCTGTAAACATTGATTCCTCTTTTTAACCACTTGAAACAATGATACCTTAACTGAATTTACCTCCAAATGTTGATACATTTTTACATAATTTATTCGATGTATGTTTTGAAAAAATTAAAGTTAGAAATCATCATATGATTTTCAAATAACAAAAATAACCCGATCATATAGGTTAGAGCATGTTATAGGCTTTAGTAAGGTTACTGTATCACAAGTAATTATAGCTAGCATCTTATAATATAATAATAATAATAATTTGAAATTGAAAAATTACCCCTCTTAACTTTTATTTAGGTTCAAATTTACCTCATGAACTTTTGAAGTGCACTTTTGGACCCCCTAAACTTTCAACAATTGGCACAACTAGCATTTTCTGTTAAAAAGAGGAGAGGGGAAAGGTGAGAAACTTCAAATTACCCCCCTTAAGTGTGCAGATTAAGTCTAATCATTTCACTAAAAGTTAGATAGAGGTGAAATGTTTTTAAGTAAAGTTTGAAAGAGAAGCAAAGCAATCATTAGAGGAAATTTAAGAGTTTTTACGAAACAACAAAGCTTAGACCACACCTCAAAAGGTACACTAGAGAAAATTTTTTGTGTTAGACTGCTAAGATCATGCCTCAAATCTTGCAACAACATGAACATGTTTTTGGCAAGAGCGTGCATATTCTTCGATTTCAAGTTCAAATGATTATTTTTTATTGCATTACAAGCCTAGCTCCAAGGTTGAATATTTTAGGATAATATATTCAACATGTTCCACTAAGTTGGACAAGTATATCAATGGAGATTTATCAATTTTATATTTTGATAGTTGAAGTTCTTATAAACTCATCCAAGTTGATTTTTCGCAAATTTGATTCGAAGTGTTTTTTGAGATATGGATATTTTTCTCTTAAAACTTGAAGTGTAATTAATATTCTCAAGTCATGTTCTATGGAGATTATATTAGATTAAGATTAAAAGATCTCAAAAAGTTAAATATCCATTATTTACTTCTAAATTTGAGGGATATTCAAGTTACAGCAGATCAGGTTTAATTCAAGTAGTAAATCACAAATTTTGCAAAATATTAGGATAATAGGTTGGAATAAAAAGACACGTGGATCACTTTTAGTATTATCTCTTAAATTTCAAGTATTCAAAAGATTATGTAAATGAGAACCAATGATCAACACATAAATCAAAGAATATATTTCCCAATGTTTAAATTAAAAATTCAAAATTTTCATCATCTATGCATTGAGAAGCAACTAATAAATATCTAAGGAGTTCAAAATTCTAGGGGATACAATAGTTCTCATCATTATTAGAGAAAACCAAGTGATATATATTGAACATCTAGCTTTTACATACCTATTACTTCAAAATTCGTCATGTTATCTTGTTGTAGTGTTTTTTTTTTTTTTTTCACTTGACTAGTTTGTTTTGGAACTTGTTTTACTGTTGTGTTAGCAAAAGTCTTAGATTACAAGTAGGCTTCAAAGATGTCACACCCCGCCTCCGCAGGCGACGGCGATGTGATGCCAGGGCAGATAAACCCACCACTAGCCCCCTAGTGTAATGTAAGCCGACCACCATTGCATCATGGTGACCCCAACCAACGCATGCTTGGGACAGGCAAAAGCCTTAGGTCTGGGGTTCGAATCCTAGAGTCTGCAGACTGGGTTCAACTCTGCCTAAGGATAACAATACCTATAGTGCCCGTGGTACCCTGAGGGGCATGCGATGGTTGGGGTCACCATGATGCAATGGTGGTGTCGGCCATTACCACTAGGGGGCCAGTGGTGGGTTTGTTGCCCTGGCATCACATCGCCGTCGCCTGCGGAGGCGGGGTGTGACATAAAAAGGCGCCTTTTTATGTCACGCCCCGCCCCCGCAGGCGGCGGCAACGTGATGCCAAGGCAGGCAAACCCACCGCTGACCCCCTAGTGGTAATGGCCAGCACCACCATTGCATTATGCAGCTCAATTGGTAAGAGGTGCCGCCTTTGGGGCAGGCAAAAGCCTCAGGTCATGGGTTCGAATCCTAGAGTCTGCAAATTGGATTCAACTCTACCTAAGGGTAACAATATCTATAGTGCCCGTGGTAGCCGTTGGGGCATGCGTTGGTTGGGGGTCACCATGATGCAATGGTGGTGCTGGCCATTACACTAGGGGGCCAGCGCTGGGTTTGCCTGCCTTGGCATCACGTTGCCGCCGCCTGTGGGGGCGGGGCGTGACAAAAGATCCATTAATAGATTGTGTTAAGCTGGCTAGGCTAATCAAGCTTAATTAAGTCTAAAGACTTGTAATTTGACAAACAACTTGAAATTTTTTTCCATTGGATATAGTAGAACATATCTGTATGGAAGACAAGATTTCTAGCATGAAGGTAAAAGAGTAAATTGATGCTCAAGATAGAATCACTATAAACAACTAGCATTATTCTCTTTCCCTTCACTTTTACATTCGTGCATCATCTATTTTATATTAATTGTTCTATTTACGAATTGCATATTGTTGTGCATCATTTTGTCAACACTTTAACCGACAGGGACTATCTCTAATTTTACGAAAAGACTTCAATTTTATGAAAAAAATGAATTTAATCCACTCCCCTCCTCTTGATTATTAATTTGGGACCTATGATGTTTATAGATATAAAAATGAGCTAACATCATATTTGTACTTTCAAAATGTCAATTTTGATACATAATAAGACTTTTCAACAAAATTTAAATTACCTATGTTAACTTTGCAATGATTTGTCTTTCCAAATGGCTCTCCGTCTAATTAATAAAGTGCCTCAAGCAATTATTTTAAGCAAGATATTCAAATTAAAATACTTTTTTTTTCTAACAATCACGAATTGTTACTTATTTTAGCTCCTTCTTGCAATATGTTGGTTCCATTATAGCATACAAAGTATAATATCTTCATTAAACAACCATTTGACACATGGTAGTCCATCATTCTCAAAAGAAAAGGGGAAAAAAAAGGCTAACTAGGCATATGGTTTTAAATGGAGTTAACACAAATAGTATCATTAACTTTAACAGGTTCAATTGGGTACTGAACCTAATAAACTTGAAATTAAAGTGGTTAATTGGAAAATTAACCAAAGTTTAGGCATTATTAATGATCATTTTTCAACCAAGCCTCCATGCCTAAAGTAGGATTAAACCTTTCTCTTTAGAGAAAATTTTAATTTCAGGTCTTCCACTTAAGTATATTTATCCTATTGCAATCTAGCACATGCAGTCGTTAACAGCCTTAAACAAAGATAAACAAGCATATGTTTTTCCTTTAATAAGAGAGTCATCATTTATAAGTCCTCCAATCTCAAAGATTCAAGGGAAACCTTTGTAAGAACCTTAAGAGGACTTTTCCTACACTCTAACTACTCATCTTCATTGAAAGTAATTGACTAAACCCTCTTGGTCTAAGGTATGGAGACAATTCAGTTCTTTCCTATTCACTCTTAAGTTACTAGTGCTATGTTTTCTACTTCACCAAAACCTTTACAAGAATGAGCATTGGAGTATCTACACTAAGGCCACCTCTCTTGTTTACCACATTTGCTAGCTCAAACTATACCCATATCTAAGGAGGACCCACTGGATTTGACTTCGCAGTGGTAGACAAGAATCATACAAATAAGTACCAAATGCAACATTATTCTTGTAGAAATTTATAAAAAGTAAAATACACCGGAAGGTCATAACGTTTAGGTGATATATTCATTTTAGGTCACCAAGTTTAGTGAGTGAGTTCATTTTAGGTCACAGTGTTTAGAGAAGTGGGTAAACTAAGGTCACTATTGGGTAGCTTCTTTGAATGATATGGGCTGGTTGGTTGGTAAAAAAAAAAAAATGTTGTATGTATAATCTTTATATAACATACAGTTAATAACACGTAGATTTTATTATATGTATGTGCTTTATTTTTACATATGTTTGTTATAGATATCTTATTACACATCATATGTTATATCTGTTGTACATATGATATATATATGTAGTAAATAAATCAACCGTATATTAAAATATGTATTTTTTTGTCGAAGTATATTAGTATATATTATGTATATTTTTATTTGTTGAATAATATCTATATCTTATATATGTTAAATGTATGTTATACATAATATATAATATGCTATATATATAATTTGTTTCTTATGCAAATAGCTTTTTCATTTTGTAATTTAATTAAGAATAATTTTATATTTTAACAAAATGAGAATATAAAACAATAATATTATATTTTAATGGGTTTATGGATTTGTAAATGGGTTTGGGTTCTAATACAAATCTGAACACATTTAAATTTGTGTTGTATTCAGCGTTTGACTTGTTTATTATTTATATCGAATTTTACTTAAAACCTTTTATAATTGTGTTGTGTCGTGTCCAAGTTTATGGATTAAGTCCTAAATTGCTGGCACTAGATGTGGGTGTAATTTCAATTTGTAAATGTAACAAAAATGAGTTAAGTGGTGCATAAGAAAGCCCTTTGCATAAGCACTTCGATGCTCTAATTAATAGAGCATCCCGGAAGGTAGGGAAAATATCGCTGATTATTAAAGAGTTAACAAGAAAGGATCAAATCGTCTCTACATCTTCACTATAAAAGGGTTTGATTGATAAACTATGGTGGAAACCTAGGAGGTAAAATGTATAAGTTCTATTTCCCAAGCTCTTCCTAAAAGACTCTCTACCATTGTCTTAGAGTTTCCCCTCAATCATTAAGTTTTGAGGAATTTATTGACTAACTCATATGTTCAAGTGAGACATATGCCGATTAGTTTTTATCCAAGACTAGATATAGCTACTCCAGTCTCCAGTTATATTATGGCTATCATGTACTGAAAATAGACAGTATCCTTATCCTTTAAGTGAGATACTTGAATTTAATCTTCCTTTTGAAAGGAAGGTCTGGTTAAGCTGCATTTAAGATTGGAGATCTAATTGAAATTTAATTGTCAACATGAGGATATGGGATTGTACTAAACTATACCTATATTTTGAAAATATTTTCAAGGATATGTCATATATAATACATGTAACATATGTAATGTATATGTATATATATAAAGATTCTACTACATACTTATACATCAATCTCATTATCATATTATATTGTATATAGCACTATACATATATGACTATATATATGTTGATAGGCATAACTCGGTTAAGACTCAATGGACACAACACTAGCAAAGTAGTCCACCTGTGACATCTTTAAGGACTATTAAGCACTTTATGCTGTCTTAGCTTAGGGATCCATGCCACCTATCAACCTAAAATCCTGGTACACTTGGAGACCTAGCCCAAGATATTCCTCTGCTAGGGTGTCCCTCTTTTGTCTAACTCCCCATTGAAAAACATCTTTTCTATTCTCCACACCACTTTGAAGGTGCATCAAACCCTCAAGGCTCCCTACATCACCATAAGGATATCCTTAAGCCTCCCTAAGGGTATGTCAAAGAGATTAGTCACCAACCCTATCCGGCTACCCTCCATAGAAGAACTTATATGCTGCCTCAAGTTAAGGTTAGCTTCTTACTAGGAACCACTCTAACGAAAAAAATACTTTGTAACCCCATTCTAGTATGATCGTCATCTATATGTAGCACCTGAAGGCTCAAGGTAAATCATTTGATTTATTTGAATCAAAGTGGATTCTATTTCCTTTATGTCACGTTTGCTACCCAGTAATCGTTCGGAATGGAATGGATTGGAATCAAAGAATGGAATGGAATCAATAATGGCTCGTTCATTTCAATGTATGAATAAGGTTGTAATTGAATTCTTATTACTAAGGAATGGAATAGAGCTATAATAGGTTTTTCTTTATTAATTTTTTTAAATGGTTGTATTTGAAAAAAAAAGACTATTTCAGCGTTAAATTGTTATTCATAGGTTTTAATAAAAGAATAGCTATTCAATGTTGTTGTAATAGGGATTCATTGGAATCGCTATTCATTGAACTAAACACTATAATAGCTATTTGTAAGGAATAAGGCTGTAATAAATTGCAATTATAGCAAAGTAAACAAGCAAAAAGGGAATGAGAACTCCATTCCTTTGTTTGGGGACATGGAATAAAACGGAAATGAATTAATTTATATTGGAATTTACTAAAAATATCATATATAAAAAATAAAATAATAAATTCATATATGATAAAAAAAAGTCACTTGATTAAAAACCTTTAATGAAAGACGAAAAGGAATTGCAATTTCTCCTTCTCAAAGGCATAATCGAATTCTATCTTAAAGCCGAAACCATCAATTCTAAGGAATCGCAATTTTAGCTTCTCATAATACTTTCAAATATAGGAAAAGGAATGAAAGTTGGAATGCTCGATTCTATTCTGGTTCATTTCTGCATTCTAAATAAGCTATTAATTCTCTCACAATCCCACACAAATTTAAGCATTGAAGTAGCCATGCCAGATCAACTCTCGGTGCATCACTAATGAGTTTTCTTTGGTTATGGACCCATCAAATCTCTACTAGCAAAAAAATCACTTGCAACAATATATATGTTTTGATATATTTTAATATAGTTTTTCAATAAAATATATACATATATGTACATACATATTCTATTTTCCCTATAAGAATAAACAAGGAATTGTCATTCTAATTCATAGATGATTAAAGAAAAAACCTTAGTATATTTTGGATTATGCTATGTTTGGTTGCAAAGTTTTAGTTGGGCTATATTAACGGAACCTTTATGTTGAATAATTCATATCTTAAGCTATCTCAAACTATAATATATAAAAATTAACAAATATGATGTAAAACAAACAGAGAAAATATTAGTACATGATACAGCGAAGGCTTTTAAATATGCATAAGGGAAGGATATTTATATTATAATAGAGCAAAAGAAGATATACACTCGCACCAAAATCGAATTTCCACTTAATTAGTAATAATTTTAATTCCGGGTTTTAAATTTACATTCCAGCACAAGAGATGAATTCCGTTCCAAGTTAAAGGTTTTATAATCAATTTGTGAACTTAAAAAGGAAGATAACTCTAACCCAAGCAGCACTGCTAATTAACATAATTGATTATGGCATTAATTGGTTGACATGATTAATTATTACACAACATCTAAGTAAATTTAATGCATCATCTTTACCTGAAAATTTTTCTAGCATTAATATCTTTAATCAACAACGGAAATTTCATTTTCATAGTAAAAGCAACTAATAATTTGGAGACACCAAAACCATCTAATTCTGTATGCGTTCGTTTATTATTATTTAAATGAAATGTATAAACTAACTCTACAAGCAATACAAATCCTCTTATTATTTTCATAACGGACTTACAAGGTTGTTTGAGTGTTCCAAGACAACTCAGGTACTTCTCCTAAATGAGATGCAACTTGGTCATGGAAGCAAATAAAAAATTAGAAAAATTTTATGATTTTATTTATTAATTTTAATATGATCAATCTTATCATTATTTAAGGATTCAAATCATACCCAATCTGATCAAATCTATAAAATAGTTAATTTCTAATTACTAAAATAATTTATCGGATGGTCATTGATGAAACTATAAAAACTCAAAAAAAAAAAATCATAATAATCCTCATTACCTCATTAGCTATTTTATTTAGGGTTATGCAATCAAAATTTATGCAATAATAATTTGAGTATATGAAGCACACCATACGAAGTTTCTTGGCAAAGGATGATTAAACAATTGAGGTCCAACCTAATGATTTCAAGAGTATTTTCCTCGTTATAATATGCGATCTTAAGTCACACATTAGGGGGAAAAAAACAAGAAAATTTTTTTTAACATTATTGTTATAATATACCATTGCCCTTATAATCTAGGATGTCTTTTTTAACTGAAATCTCCTTTTTCATGTTTCCATCCATTAAATTTTATCAAAACACAATAAAATTTTTGATAATATACCCTAAAAAAATGATCAATAGACCCTGATAAATAGCTAATATAGTAGTATAAATATATGTATTTTTTTTAATAGATGGATCGGATTCGATTGATATTTTATACTAAAAATATATGGTGTTAGAAAAATAATCCATGAAATAATAATTTTATCAATAATTTAGTAGTATTATTAATGTTGTCAATCTTAAACGAATCGGATCGATTCGCTTTCCTTAAAATGTATTCCGTGTATGATTGGAAATAATTTAAAGTAATGTATTAATCAGTGGCCTCGCCTGGATAGAAAAAAATATGTATATATATTATATAAGAAATAGAAATAAAAATATTAGTGTAGATTAGGATAGGACTAAAATATTTATTTAGACCATAGAGAGAGGCGTTGAGCGTGACTGTCAAATCTCCATATTCTCTCTCTCTCTCTCTCTAAAGACTTATTTTCTCTCTCTTCTTTCTCTCTCTCTCTCGAATCAGCTCTGAATTCATAGGCAGAAAATCTATGTTTCTGTCTTCTGAGATTCGATTAAATCGCTATCTCTATCTTAAGTTGGAGAATTACTTGCTGTTTCAGTCTTCTGTTTGATGTTATTCACGTAAATGTTCCAGATTTTTCAGGTACGTGTCCTTTTTTAAAGTAAATATTTATATACACTGTAACTACTAAAAAATAAAAATTTCACTCCTCCTTGTTCACACAAGACATGACCAGTTAATTTTGCATGGATTTATAGGCACGCTTTCTCTTTTTTTATTTTTTTCAAAAGACATAGATTTGGGTCGTTTTGAGTTTGATATTTTACAATTTTTTTGGGAATAACTATGTTTCAATTTAACTAAAAGATCTTGGTTTATGATTCTGGGGTTTGTTTTTTCTTTCGTATTTTGTTGTTTAATGTGTTAAAGTTTGAAACTTTGCCAATTGGGTGTTGTTATTTTCGTTTTGATTGAGATTGTTCAGATGGGTATTGTTATAATTTACAGAAAAGTTTAAGAACTCATTTTTGTTTTTATTAATGTTAAAATGATGAATCAAGATTCATTTTAGGACAAAACAAGAATAGCTATTGTTTTTTTACTATTAAAGATCAATAATGCTGTAGTACTTACCCTTACATGGTCTCTCTGTCTTTCTTTCTTTGATCTTCTTTCTCTCTGTATCAATATCATTGACCTTTTATTTTTGTTTTTTGGATTTTTATTTTTAAATTATTATTATTTCTTATTTTAATGTTGTTGGGGGTGTGTTTGATGTTTCTTGGAGATTCTTCTCTGAGACACTGAGCTTTAGGTGGGCATTTTCTGAGTACAATAAAAAAAGTTCCTTTTATGGAAATGGGATCTGCTTTTTACACATCTCGTCATAAATTACAATAATAATCATCATCATGCTTTTTTTTTTTCCTTAACAAATAAATAAATAAATCTGACCCTGCTCTCTTAAACAAACAATAAAAACAAAATGATATTTACTAGTGCCAATGTTTTTATTTTTGGCATGATTTTACCTATTCAGCTTCTGCTCCCTTCTTTTTTTTTTTTTTGGTGTTGTTTAACCAATGTGTAATTCTTAAATAATAATTCCTATGTTTCTCACTATTTGTCTGAGGATTATGCATATGTAATGTCAATGTCCATCCGTAGTGGGAAAAAAAAATCATAATTAACGGCAAATCTATATTAAAACTCTGGATCCACCCTTTTTTGTTTTTACCTTTGATTAAATTAGAATTAGCTAAAGAAAGTTTCCGTTATGCTATTCTCGTATTTATATGCTGTCACATGTAATGAATGAATAAAGGACTGTTTTTGTTAATTGGTTTGGCTTTTCTGGTCTACCTTGTTGAGTTGAGCAGTAGTATTTTTTTGTTGTGTATGCAGGTGAGGGTTTGATTTGGTAGGATTCTGACTGAGGGTGAATTCAGAAGAGACAGATACAGAGAAAGAAAGAGAGAGAGAGAGAGAGAGAGAGAAGAAAGAATATGGAGGGTGAGACCTTTTCAGGACTTGGAAATGGTACTCAAATAGACGGCAAAGTGTTGCAGACATTTCACAAGAACTTTGTTCAAGTACAGAGCATATTAGACCAGAACAGACTACTCATCAATGAGATAAACCAAAACCATGAATCAAGAGTCCCAGATAGTCTCACCAGGAATGTGGGTCTGATTAGAGAACTCAACAACAACATTAGAAGGGTTGTTGACCTTTATGCTGATCTCTCCAATAACTTCACCAAATCCATGGAAGCTTCTTCTGAAGGTGATTCAAGTGGTGCTTTAAGATCATCAGCCGGTCATAAGAGAATTAGGCCTGCATGAACAAAACCAACAAACACCAACATCAAAACAACAACCTTAAAAAGAAAAGACACCCTCTTTGTTATTCTTTTTTGCTTTGTTCATGATTCACTTCACCTTGAAGTTTTAGATTTTATTATGTAACTCCCTCCCTCCCTTCACTCCCCTCCCTTATATTAGTGATTGAATGAACTTTCTCTAGTAGTTCTTCTTTGGTTCCATGTAAGTCCTAATTAGATGAATAATTTGTCTAAATTGTTAATGTCCAACTAGGACATGCTAGTCTGTTCTAATCCATGTAATTTATTATTTCTATTAGTCTTGTTGAATTTACATTTAAATGGGGAAATTGTATCAGTCTCCAATTTTATTTCCATGACTCCTTTTACCTTTTGAAAAGAAGGAAACATAAAATTTTTGGCTTTAAAAATCACTGTACAAGATAATTACTTAACTTCGTTTTCACTATTGATGATTCTTGCGATTTATTTATTCATTTATTTATTTTTTAATTGTATGCGTGGGGAGACTTGAACTCGAATGGCATACCATTTCCTGAGAAGATGCTTTGCAACGGTTGGAAAGAAAGCAGCTTTTGATGATCTTTTTGGTTCCCCATCACACTCCACCACAAGAAACTCCACCACAAGAACAGAATCTCAGATAAGAGATGATGGGCATTTGACCAATTTTTTAATGTTTGTTTTTGTTTTTACCAAAAGACAATCTAATAGGGTGTGTGTTGGGTTGGGTGATGCTTGGCTATGCTATTGCCGGTATTAGTATCATCACTATTGGCAGATGAAGAAAAAGAAAGGGAACAAAATTGATAAATTATTCATTCACTCACTGTTAGCTTTGCATAAACAAACAAAGCACTACAGTTTTAAGAAATGGACAGGTAGGCATAAAACTGTGACCCCCAACAACATGACAAGGGACCCAAGAGTCCCTTTTTTTGAGATGGAACTGAACTTGAATCCTTTAATGCTTATCTCTTCCCTTTTAACTTAAGGGTATGTAGCTTCAACCCCTTTTGTGGAGTGTATTTCTTCTAATGGTCAATCAATAACCATATGTGTATAGTACGGCTTTATTGATTCTATCTATTTTTATATATATGAAAAAGTCATATTGTGGATTTCATTGTCTCATAACAAAGTTTTTTAGAGATATCACCAAGATTATGATGTTCCCTATGTTCTAAAGCTTATTTACCAAAAATGAAATTTTAATTCTAAAAGTATTGACATGAGAAATAAACATACAAAATGAAATTTCCAAAATTCATATATGAAATATTTCATAACAACAACTGAATGAAGAAAACTGTAACGTTTTTTGTTTTTATATAAGGCTGATTTTGGTTATATCAAATAATATATATTAATGAAACACCTACTGTCCTATCAACATGCCATCTAAATTTTACCTATTAGTATGGTTAATTATCTAGATGGAGTTAATTTAGTATTATAAATAACCTTGGAAACATTGTAGTAAATTTACAGCTTTGTGACATTTATCCACTTTTAAAAAGTATTGTTAATATATATATATATTGGGGTATACATATACATATATATATATATTAAATTGTGCAATAATTAGGATGGTTTCTCCTTTCTTCCTATTCCTTCTATCCTTTATTCTCGTCATGCAATAAATGTCCTTTATGACTAGCTTCTTCAAGTTGATGATAGCTTCTTTTTTATCTTTATTTCTGATTGAGTGCTTTGGGCAGATGTCTTTGTTGGTGGACCCCATTATTTTGAAGTAGCCTAGTTTTCTGATCTTAGGAAAAAGCCCCACATCAGTGATTCCTGGAAATAGCTTTGTTTTGCCCCCAGATTTTTTTTTTATTATTGGTGGTGAGGGTGTGTCACGACATGCCCATATATTGGTCCATGTACCCATTCAATCACTTGTATCTCTCTCTCTCTCTCTCTCTCTACTATTTACCACTATTATTGTTTAGACAATGATATGATTTGTCTATGTCTTCAGGGCACGTTTCGTTGTCATTTAGCATGCATATTGTACAATACAATGTCCAACAACTTTTTATCTCCTTAGTGTCTCCTTAATTAATTTAACAGTTGTGAATAAAAGTAATAGTATTATTAGCACATAGCTGGATATACCTACATTTTACACTGAATTCAAATCAAAATTTTTTTTCATCCCTTTAGTGTCTCAAACAAGTTCCTATTATATAGATTAAAAAAAAATATGATAATAGGTTAAAAGATATGCTATTTGATGTTTCTACTTAGAACATTATACTCATTGTTATTTATATTTCCCATTATGATCCTAAATGCATTTATTAGTTCTAGATAAAATTATTTTCATAATAATTACTAGTCACTAGGCTATTTGTTTTATTTTATTTTAATTTTTTATTTAGGAAGTTAATTAGGTAACTAGCGACATTATTCCTTTGCTTAAGAATATTATTCTACCTTTATGTTTCTTTAGTTTAGTTTTTCTCATTGTAATCATTGATTTTCTATATATTTCAATACTCGTGGGCATCCAAAGCTTCAATGAACATAATCCAACTCGATGGATTTTCAAACTAGAAGATCAATTTGACCTCCATCCAATGGAGGAGAAGGAACCATTAAGAATTCCCATTATTTGACCTTTTACGGAAGAAAAAGCCGAAGGTTGGATCCAATGCATGGATTAGAGCCAACAATTGACTTGTTTAACTCTATTTTTGAATACGGTAAAATTTAATTGACTTTAGGCCATTGCATAAAAAAAAAAAAGAAAAAAAAAAGTCTTTTCTAGTAAAGTGTTTCACACACTATTTTTAACGATAATGCAATCTCTCTCACTTAATTGACTAACTTCTTTGTTTTTCCTATCACAAATGTGCAAACTATATCAAGCAATGAGAAAGATTCTAGAGGTGCTCTTTTACTGGCTTAAGAGGTCTCTTATAATGTAGCACTTGCTATATATGGTAATTAACCCCCTCCTTCTAGCTTTTGAACAGTTTTAGTATGACTTTGAATGTTAGAAGCCCCCACGCTAAGATATTTTCTACTTTGGCATAATGCATTTTAATTTTACATTTTTTTTTCACAATACAACTACTTCTTAAGATGTCATCTTTTTCCCAATAGCATGTTTAACATTAGAGTCTCAATAAATCCCAAGCCACTACATCAAAAGGAGTCTCAATATAACTATGCTACACTCTCTTATGATATATGTTAAAATATGAAGCTATAAATGAATGCTATAGATTGTGCAATTCCATTGTGATACTCTATGTTGAAAAAGAAAAAAAGTTCAAAAGGTATTGATAATTATTGGGGATAATCAAATGCTCGTTCATAGATACACTCCTCCTCAACTTGGGATGATATAACAAACCCTTTCTCAAATACTAAGGGTTTAGTATAAGGCAGGTAGATGCATGAAAAAGTAAGGCATTACAAGGTGGTATAACAATGGTTAACTATCTATCGAGGCCTATATTAGGCTTGGCGATTGCTTATGGAAATGGTAATGGCTATAAATAAATGAAGTTGAGTGTTTGTGTTACAAAGGATTGTTATATATTTTGCTTTAATATCACTTATATGAGTCTGTTTGGATGGTCTGTTTTTCATCTGTATCTGTATATGTATTGAAACGATATGTATAAATTTATCCGATTTGTATATATATTTTATTTATATTTGATCTTTTCATAAGAATTATCAACTCTTTTCTATCTGTATCTATTTTTTGATAAACAATTTATTAGAAAAAAGTTTAAAAAAAGTATCTATATCTGCCAAAAAAAAAAAAATAGCTAAACAGACCCATAACTTTGTTCTCTTAATACTGAAGTATTTTCCACTTTTCTTTTATATGATATGTCTCATAATGTCAATTGGTATCAAATGCTTCCTAAGCGAATTGCCCATCTTGATAGTCCTTCTTATTTAATATATTTAAACATAAAATTTTTATTATGGCCAAAAAAACAAAATATAAGTAAAATTTTGATAAACTCAAGACTATTGCAACAAAAGGCATATCAATAATTAGACTTCCATTACACTCTATTTGGAGGGATATTGCAATTTATTGTAGGTTTTTTTTTTCATTAATTACTTATATAGTGATTCTATCGCCCACATCGAGATAGGCTAACTTTTTTTATTTAATATTTTTACTACAGTACATGGCCCACTAGCACACTTGCAAAAAATTTTGTTAATTATTCTTTTTTTTTTTTTAAATAATCTGCATCAAGTTGAGAATCTAGCCTAGATAACTTTGGGACTTATATAGATAGTTAGCTGCTGCACAACGTGCTCTTACAGTGAAGAATCTTGAGCATCTGAATTCGTAATGGAATCAACTAATTAGTGCTATTATATTCGTACTGGATATGAAGTTGAACCTCGGATTGTCACGACCCACCATGGAACCTTGGCTTTATCAAAAGATGGGTATAATGATGGAAATAACGATGGGACTTTTGTGTGTGTAATGTGTGTGTGTGTTTATAATGATTGCATCATCGTAGGAATTGAAATAAGTACAATTAAATCACAGCTTAGTGAAATTTTAGCAAACAAAGTGTAGCTTAGACGATGATGCCGGTGAAGTTGAGGAGATGGACAAATGGCATTCTATATATTAACAACGAAAAGCTCCGAAGAACGACCTTCCGGATTTAATTTGAAGTGGAGGCTAAAACCTCCTTACGTACCGTATGTTAAGATTAGTAATGTAGAGGTAGGTCATTCTTATTCGAGTGACATGCATAATTGTTAAGATTGTGATTTTATTTTGAGCTAATTCGTGTTTAAAAATGGTTTTTTTTTTGATTCTACTTAGTTGAATAAAAAAAATTAAGTTATAAAAACGAAAAATATACTTTTATAAGCTCATCAACTATTAGAGTACTCTATCTTTTTTATCCATTTCAATTTTCTTTATACACTTTCTCTCTTATGTTTAAGAAAATTCATTCATTTGATTTTCATTTGATTTATATAATAGGGAATATAACACGACTCGAAAGCTTTCATTCTTTTTAAATTCATACCTCTTTTAAATAACCTACTATAAAATATATATATATATATATATATAGTTTTAACTTTACTTGTTCTTCATTATATGTATATTATATTATAAATTAGGCATTATCATAAAAAATTAATTATATATATGTGTATATATTACATATTTTAAGTCTTTTTTAACTATATTAAGCATATTTATAAAATTTCAAAGTTATTTTAGATTAGTTGAAAGACCTTATTCATTCATGTTTTAATTCTACATTTTGATTTTGTAACACCTTCGATGAGTTTACATAAAATTGTTAGTGTTTAACAATCTTGGATGTATCACAAGAATTGTGACGTGGTAATAAAAAATAATTAAAATTACAATAACCCCGTTCATTATCCAAATATGATGGATGAAATATTAATGAATTTTCCTTTTCCTCATAGTCCATTTACTATTAACTAATATCGTTACTTCAAGTTTCTCGTTCTATACGAGGATATCAACTTACATACAACGTTCAATTCTCTTACGAGTTTCCCCATTATATAGTCTCTGGTTGTTCACTTAGTGTTAATTTTCATTTTTATTGCTAAGGAAGGACCGTTTTAACTCTTATTTGGCATTATTTTATCCAGTCTAAGGTGTGCTTTAGCAACCTTTTAAAGCAGTTTTCCAAATTCTATGATTTTGAAATTTTCATTTGGGGCACTTCCAAATGTGGAAGATCCCACTCAAGATATCCCATTTTATATCTTATTTGTAATGGATTTATTAAATCACCATACATCTTAAAATAAACAAATAAATCAGACAATGAATTAGAAACCTGCGATATTAAAATACGTCTAGTAAACACACTTCTTTAAAAAATAATAATAATAAGAAGAAGAAGATGATGTAGGACGGAAAGCGTAAAATTAATAGGAAATCAATAACAACAATTAAATTTCAAGTGAAGATACAAAGATTGCAGCTTTGTCGAGAAATACTATCAAATATGGTTTCAAAATAAGATAAAATGTTCTAAAAACATAAGCTAGGGTTTTTGGACTATTTATGTGCATAAGGAAGTCCTAAAAACGAAATAAAAGACATAAAGTCAATTAAAAACAAAGCTGATACAAAATAAAAGAAAGCTGGCGGTCTTGAATTTGTCATGTTCAGCCAACATGGTCGGCGGCTTTCCTGTTAAGCTGGTAGCTTTCCAAGCTACACCGCCAACTTTGGTGCCAGCGTTCATTGATCCATCAAGGCCGGCCTTTTAGGCCGGCAGCCTTATTCCTTGACCTCTTGATTCACGTGTTGGACATCTCCAACTTGTCCAAAAATGTATTGGCTATCTCATTTGCATCATTCTCTCCCACATGCAAAGAACTCAACCCTGAGTTCTCATCTGGATACAAAAGTACATCATCAGGATGGAAAAGAAATAAGTCAGCAACATTAAATGTCTTTAAGATTCCCATACTATTTGGAAGGCCAACCATGTATGCATTGCCATTGATCTTTCTCACTATTTGATATGGCCCACACTTTCGCGCGGTTGCAACTTGCCGTACTTTCCAATTGGAAATCGCTCCTTCCTCAGAAATACCATCACCTAATCTCCTAGTGAGAATAACTATTGGCTTCGTGCTTGTATGCACTCGTTTTGTACTTGGCATTGGCCTTCTCAATCTTTCTATAACTTCAGCTGTAGTAATCTATCAATTTTCTACTATATGCTTAGCTAGTGTACTGAATTCAGATGATCTTGGTTGCTTCACCAAATCCACAGCATGTTGTGGTGCTTGGTATAGACAATGGAAAATGGAGATCTTCCGGTGGTTCTATGGACTAAACTGTTATAGGCAAACTTTGCTTGAGTTAGAGATAAGTCCTACAGTCTTGGCTTTTCCCCACAAATACTTCTAATCATATTATCAAGGGTCTTGTTTGTAACTTTGGTTTGTTCGTCCATCTATGGATGAGCTCTACTACTATAGTTTAATGATGAGTCGAACATGAGTCAAAGGTCCTCCAGAAAATAGCTCAAAAATTTAGTGTCCCTATCTGAAGTGATGGATTTTGGAACCCCGTGAAGGCGTACAACCTCTCTGAAAAATACTCGGGCAATAGATTGGGCATCAGTAGTTTTTCCTACATGGTATGAAGTGAGCCATCATCGAAAACTTGTCTACAACAATAAAACAAGTCAATCAACACCCTATTAGTACAAGGCAAATCGTAATAAATCCATACAGTCCTCCTAGCTATTCTCAGCACTGGTAATGCATATACCTAGTTTCTAAGATGTCCTTTGGAATTTGACAAACATAGCATCTCTACACAATCTTCCCCACATATCTTCTTAACTAGGCCAATGAATCTACAACACACTCAATAGTTTTGTCTCTTCCACTGCCCATTCACAACCTCCTCCATCCAATCCGTAATCAATTTCTCTCTTAGTGATGACTCAAGGATGCACACTAGTTATCCTTCATCAAGTATCCCTCATAGATGTTATACTCACCACAAGTTTCTCTCGTGTGGCATTTCTCCCGGTCTTTTTAAAATCAATCTTTTGCGTAAAATTCTTTCACCTGTTCAAACCCTATAACTTCAACACTCATCACAGCCTGCACTTCAGCCCTCCTACTTAAGGCATCAGCAACCTTATTTTGAGTCCTAGATTTGTGCATTAGTTTAAATGGAAACCTTTGCAGAAATTGATCCATCTCATATCATATCCTTCTAATCCTATTTGATTACTCAATGCTTCGGCTACACATCTGATATAACACAAACTCCTTCCCTACTAGATAATGCTCCCACACTCTTAAAGCCTACACAATTGAATAAAACTCCTTATCATATGTAGACTAGCTCCTCCTTGATTCATACAGCTTCTCACTATAGAAAGCAACTGGCCTCTTCTCTTGAGATAGCACAGCCCCTACTCCTACCCCACTGGCATCACATTCTACCTCAAAATTTCTCAAAATCCGGTAACGCTAACATAGGAGCACTACATAACTTCTCCTTCAACATAGCAAACTAATCTTAGCTTCCTAACCCCACTAAAACTTCCCTTTCTTCAGCACTCAATCAAAGAGCAGCAATGTACTGAAGTGCCTAATAAACCTCCTTAAAAACTCTAACTAAGAACTTCTCAACTCTGTCACAGTCTTAGAGCAGCCACTCTCTAATAGATCTCACCTTTTTATCATCCACCATGATTCCTTCACTGCTAATTAAAACCCAAAAATAGTAGCCTCTTCACCATAAACTACACTTTTTCATATTCGCATATAATTTATTTTCCAGCAACACAGTCATAATGCTTCTAAGGTGTTTTATGTGCTCTTCCTCAGACTTACTATAAATTAGGATATCATCAAAGTAAACTACGATAAATCATCCAATAAAAGGTTTTAGTACTTGATTCATAAACCGCATGAATGTATTGGGAGAGTTGCTAAGGCCAAAGGGCATCACCAACCACTCGCAAAGCCCTTCCTTTGTTTTGAAAGCCGTCTTCCACTCATCTTCTGGCCTAATTCTGATTTGATAATATCCACTCCTTAACATATCCTCCGAGCAAGGAATTGAGAATTTATACCCAATAGTGATATTGTTGATAGCTCTACTATCAACATACATTCACCAATTGCCATCTTTCTTTGGCGTCAGTAATGCAGGTACTGCACATGGGCTCAAGCTGTCTCTAATGAAACCCTTCTATAATAACTCTTGTACCTTCTCTTGTAGTATATCTGTCTCTTTAGGACTCATCTGTAGTGTGGCAGGTTTGGCAAATTGGCTCTAGACACCAAATCAATCTGGTGCTGGATGTCTCTTAGAGGTGGTAATCCTTCTGGCAAGTCTTTAGGCACCACTTCCTTAAACTCCTCTAAAACTTCCTTCACACATTCTGACACCTCACTACTGCTCTCCTCCTCCATCTTCATAACATTCTTTACAACTAACGCATGTACCACCCTCGACTCCTTAATAGTTTCCTCCATCTCCTTTCTTGATTGGGTAATGGTTAGGAAGGATCGTTTTTCAGCCTTAGCAGCTTTAGAACGGCTTGCCACCTTAGGGTAGCAAGGTGTAATTCACTCTTCCCTTTTCTAACCTATATAAGTTTTCCTTCCCATTGTGTTGTGCAGTGTGTTGTGCATTCACATCGTACTACCAGGGTCGTCTAAACAACACATGACAGGCATCTATGTCTACAATATCATAGTAGACCTCATCTTGGTACTTGCCAATAGAAAATGGCACTCGACACATCTCCTTCACCTCTATCCTTTCAGCAAACTTTATTCACTCAATAACATATGGGTTATGATGTTTCTCAACAGAAGCTGTAACTAATCAACCACCGCCCTACTAACTATGTTCTCACAACTACCACTATCCACAATAAAGTCAAACACCCTTCCACTAATAGTACATGGAGTGCGAAATAATTGATGTTGTTGAGTATCGTCCTCGTGCTTAGGCGCCAGCATCATCTTTCTTATTACATAGGTCTGCTCAACTTCCTCATCCTCCTCTTCATAAATATTGTTATCTCCATCAAGCTCACATACCTCTTCTTTCTCATCCCGCTCTACAATATTAATACTCTTTCTGTTCAGGCTGATCACAGCGAAAACATTTTCCCATGATAGGCTTGGCATAGGGTATGTTCTGCTTCGAGGCAACTTTAGTCTCCATAGGCCTTTTACCAGTAGCCTTGTCATCCTTCTTATCACCACTCATATTCTGTTTCTCCTTCATGACCTTTTTTTTTCTCAGTCATGGATTTATTACCACTCACACATTCAACTCCATATCTCTTATTTCCTCCATTAAAGCGGCTACTCTTATCCTAGATCATCATCTCGTCCCTCAATGCCATATTCTTCGCTTCATTCGAACTCCTCATAACATTAACTCCAATCTTGTGTCTAATTTGTAATTTTAGCCCATTAACATATCTAGCCACCTGTTGACCTTCGCTTTCTCTCAAATCGTTCCTCTCAGCTAACCTCATAAACTCTACGGTATGGTTATGAGTAGGTTGCTGACCTTGACGATATCATTTTCATAGTCGAGAGGCAGAAAATCCTATTGAAGCAACTGCTTCATCCAATACCAGGTCCTCACAGGTTGTCTTCTTTCCCTCCATCTCCTATTCTGCAACCTCTCCCACCAAGCAAAGGCACCACCCTTCAATCTGCAAGCCACTAATCTAACCCTCTGATACTTTGGTACCTCCATGTATTCAAAGAATCAATCTATATTTAGATTACCATTAAAGAAAGGAATATCTACCTTTAATCGGAAGTCTCCGCCTTCACCTTGATCGTAGCCATAATAGTTTCTCTGGTATCGACCCCCTCCATATTCACCGCCTCTCCTTCGCGGCTGCCTCACATTTAACAAAAATCCATCCTCCTCCTCAGATTCCTCATCGAAAATCTGCGTCCATCGATTCATGGCAGCAGGTCTATTGATTGGACCGCCAAAGGCTTCTCTTACCCCTGGTCGTCTCCTATCAACCTCCCTACCTCCATTGACAACCTTTGCCGGTACTTCAAAACGCTGGACCAAATCCTCAAGATGATCTTCAATCAGTCGAATTCTTTGATCCATGACTTCGTTTGTCACCCCAATCAGCCCCTTAGACTTTCGTATCATAGACACCGCCATGAATATGATTGCTATCAGCACCTTCTCCTGAAGACATCTTCGCATGATTCTAACCGAGCTTTGATACCAACTAACGCAAGACAGAAAGCGTAAAGTTAATAGGAAATCAATGACAACGATTGAATTCTAGGTCAAGATGCAAAGAATGCAGCTTTGTCGAGAAATACTCTCAAATAGGGTTTCAAAATAAGATAAAATGTTCTAAAAACATAAGCTAGGGTTTTTGGACTATTTATATACATAAGGAAGTCCTAAAAATGAAATAAAAGACATAAAGTCAATTAAAAACAAAGCTAGTACATAATAAAAGAAAATTGGCGGCCTTGAATTTGTCATGTTCGGCCAATCGACCGACGGCTATCCTGGTATGTCGGAGGCTTCCAAGCTACGCTGCCGGCTTTAGTGTCGACGTTTACTGCTCCATCAAGGTCAGCCTTTTAGGCTAGTAGTCTTGTTCCTCGGCCTCTCGGTTCGTGTCCTGGACATCTCCAACTTGTCAAAAATGTATCGGCTATCTCATTTGCATCATAAAATACACATACGTGACTGCACTTTTACACAAGATCATACTGATTGGTAAACTTTATAACTACTCAACTTTTCATAATAATCTAATTATACCACTTCAAAAATATTTTGATCATATGACAATTGAAAATCTACCACACTATGTTAGTAGATTTGCATTGCGGACATTTTTTTAGAATCACGAAAAACAATCAAAATTTCTTACTTTCAAATGTTTCATGCTAAATCTTTATATATATATATATATATATATTGGAATTTTAGAAACGACAAAGAAACAAATTTTTAAGTATCTTCACATGTAGGATGATACATAGACATCATAACCCAAGGAAAAAAATAATAAATGAAATGTAGCATTTATGGATGTCTTATAATTGAAAAGTAATTGAAGTGGTTTGATTGAACTTTATTAAAAATAAAAAGTTCGGACGCCATGGTAGTTAAGATAAAAGTCCAATAGTTAATTTAGTTGTGTCAAGTGGATTTACCCCTTTATTTTTTTTACAATACACATTTATTTAGTTTACAATCATAAATACATTATGATTTTAAAGAAGTGCTAAAACATAATCAGGAATAAGCAAACCCTTCCTCTTGATCTAACTGTCTTTCTTGCAGGCTCTATAAATGGATAGATACAATGAGTATCGAAAGCAATTATAAATGAAAAAATTATTGGTTTATCGATTCATCAAAAAATTAATCATATAGATATTAATTGCATAAAAATAATTATCAAAAATCGCGATACATTTGCATATATAAGATATTACTTTACTTTTTTTCTATGAATATTGCAAGCCTTACTTGCAACTTTTGTGATTTTTTCCATTTATTGTACATTACGTGCAATTTTCTAGTACTAAACTTTCAATATAGCATGTTAAATATGTGATACTTTTGTTAAAAATAAAATCTCATGTCTCAAATGCGATTTCACTTTTGTATTGGTATATTGCTAATTAAAATTATATAATTTATATTTAGGTAATTTTCTTTTATAGGGTTAGTAAACTTGCATTACACCCATTATAAATATTCTAAGTCACTTTTTGTAGTAATTTACTTTGCACCAAAATGTGATTAAGTTATTTATCTTTTGAAGGAGTAATTTGGTTCTTTATATATGTATCATTGCACTAAGTATTTATCATTTAGGGCCATACGGAGATTATATTAAAGGCAAAACTATTTGCACAGGTCTACGGCTATGAACATCGGTTGTACAATCCTTAGTGTGCATGTAAAGGGCACTATTAGTAATGCCCTAAAATAAATAGTATGAAAAGAAGAAAACAAGTTCCTAGATGTAAGTCCTTGAACAAAAAGACTAAGTTCTTTAGGAAGATAAGAGAAAAGAAGAGGACAAGGGTTTTTGATAAACCCTCTTCTCTTTTTTAGTCCACTAGATCATCAAGGTGAGTGCATGCGCCACTCTATTCATCTTCTCGTATCCCCATTAGAATGCCAATATCTAGATAATCCTAAATGAGTCCTTGCATTTGATAAGAAAACAATGCAAGTAATTATGTGATATATCATTTCTAGTAGTCCATTTGATTGCTTCTTGTGTGTTGCTATATGTAATGCAGTTTTGTATATCAAGTTAAGATGCTAGATCAAAAGCCAAAAGACACTCCATATTTCCACTTCCAAAGGAGATTGAACATATACATTCTTAAGGAGACCCCAAGCACATCATCCTTAGCAATTCCACCATTTGTTAGGAATCATGTAGAAATATCTAAACGGTCCATCGCAAAAATCTTTACACTAGGCTAGACACATGATGTTGTAATGTTGATATGCTAAAAAAGTTATGCTTGTTGAGGTGTCAATGGTTCACCCAAAATTCTGATGCTACGGCTCTTGCTTATGGGATCCATTGTGTTAGCAGTTGAATTAAAAAAAAACTTGTTTCCTTCGTCCTAGATATCCTAAAGGACGAACAAGAAATAGCATTGCCACGAGCAAGATTGTACACATAATTAGTTACCAATAGAGGTGCTGCCTTTGGGACAAGCAAAAGCCTCAGGTATTGGGTTCGATCCCTGCAAGCCGTCGAATAGGGTCAACTCACCTGAGGGTAATAATACTTATAGTGCCCGTGATATCCTATGGGGCATGCGTTGGTTGGGGTCTCCTGAAGACAGTATCGACCATTATCACTAGGGGGCCAACAGTGGTTGTTTGCCCTGGCATCACACGCCTAGAACCTCGGTAGTGAGGGGCAGGGTGTGACAATTACAACAACGTAAACATAAAAAAATATTAATAATCGACATGAAGAATTTATATGAAGGAACCAAAATATTAGAGTATTTATTAATGAAAAAAATTGTTGGATTGGACAAATTTATTACATTTTTTTAATACACATACAAGTTCTCTCCTAATTATAGAGCATTACATTTACATTTAAATTTTTAAATGATGATTGATAGATAGATAACTTAAACAACAAACAACAACAAAAGATGATGATTGATAGATAAATTGATAGAATCATTCTTATTGGCCCCTAAAACTCAATTCCAACACCAAAAGCCAACCATGACCCAAGGGATCAGCAAAGTATAAGCCAATTAAAAATTGACCATTAAACTAACATGAGCCTTTTCAAATTAGTTCTTTCTATCACTTCAAGTTTTCGAGTCTTTTGTAAATTCAAGATTTATACACAAAAGATTGCTCTTGCCCCACAAAACTCAATCCCAACACCAAAAACCAACCGTGACCCAAGGGATGGACAAAGTATAAGCCAATACAAAACTTGACCATAAAACTAACATGAGCCTTTTCAAATCGGTTCTTTCTATTATTTTAAGTTTTCGAGTCTTTCGTGAATTCAAGATTTATACATAAAAGATTACAATTATAAGATTTTGGCATTAGATTTTCAATCCATCCATCTCCTTCACAAGCACATATTAGAATAAATGATAGGCCTATATATTTTTTACAATACCTTCTAATAAGGGTTTGTTATAAAAAAGTGAGACTGCATGAAGTATCGCATGTAAGATCGCATCGGGTTTATAATCCTATTGGCACACTCTTAATGAAGAATATTGATAAAAATGAATGGTTAAAAATTATTTATCTTTTTTTTTTTTCCCCCATTGAGGCATAGAAATGGTACTTTCTCGGAGAAAACTGTGAATGTCAATCCATTCACTTAAATATCCGTAGCTTTTCATTATTTAAACTAACATTGGCGTGATGCATGAATCTTATTATAATATGAGAAACTTTTCTAGAGTCGTACAACATTAAACAATGGATGGTATGATGATGAGTGGGGATCGAGGATTAATTTGAGAATAGCTTTATTATGATTGATCGGTTATTTGTCTGGTTGAGTGAGTTACAAATACTAATAAAATTTTTAATAAATGAATATATTTTTTATAGAATTTTTATTGTAATAATTATTTATTAAAATAAAATCAATATTAGTTATACATTCTTAATCTAGACACGTGATGTATTAATATCGAAGGAAAAGTAATCAATCACTGTAAAAAGGCCAGTCAAACGTAATATTCATGAAATGATGTATAAAGTACTTAAAAATGAGGAACGCTGAAAGTGGAAGCAGAACTTAACCAGAAAAAAGTAGTGAAAAGGTAAGTGGCTTGGTAAAATCTGCAGGGGATCGTGACAGAAAAAGATAAGTTTATTGTTTGTATTAGAAATAGGAAAAAGTGACAATTAAGTACTACCATATATAGATTTTAAATTAAAATAAAAAGGGCAAAAGATTATTTTATTGTTATTTGGTTGTGACGTAAATGTAAAGCTAACTTCAGGAAATGGATGGGTTTGCATTGATTAATTGAAGTTAATCATCAAGACTATGAGTGGAGAGATGAGCCACAATATGATTATGAGCAGAATTACTAACACGTATATCAGAATTAGAAGTCAAATTAATCACATTGAATCGGACCTAATCATAAAAGCAGTCCAAGTTATTTTTCAAATCTCTATGATAAAACATTAGAAAGACCATCGATTTTGGTTTCTATGAGAATTAGTTGGGTGTTTTTTAATCGAAATGTACCCTTTTTTAAAACCATTTTTGCCAAGAATAGTGAATACATCAGTTTACAAATAAATAAATTAACCTAAAGTTAAGGAAGACAAAAGGTGAACAATGAAATATTTTTTACTTTCTAATAGCAAGAAAATGGATATTTTCACTGCTTCATATAAAATATTCATTATATTTTATCATTTTTATTAATTAAGATTCGACATGATTTGATTTTCTTTATCACTTCACTCCTTTTACTCCAAGCTACCCCATTTGAGATTTGGCATTATTGACAGAAGTAATAGGTAATACTTATGGTATATCACTAGACTATCAAGTTTGAAGCACATGGTTATAAACTAATGGAACTCAAGCTCAATAAAACAAACTTTGTTTATATTTAACAAGTAGATTGCAGCTTTCGTTTGGATCAGATTTACAAATTTATTAATTATATATATTATATTAGATATGATTAAAACAAAAACCTAATTTATACATAATATATATTATATAATATGGGATAATCTATATCATAAAATATATTAACATAACATTGTTTATTATATATTATTTAATCTCCTAGCATCTCATATGTACATGTTGCAAATAAGTAATGCTGCTTGTAAATACTTAAACTCAACTTGTCACTTATTTCTAAAGCAGCTCAGTTTGAGATCGAATTTGAAATAAAGTTGGATTCGAATTTATGATTTCTAATTGAATGAAAAGTCGAATCAAGTTGAATTTTCTAATATATTAAAATTTCATTTTGTCCATCGAAGCTACTGTGTTTTCTTTTTCTTTTTCTTTTCTTTTTGGAGAACCTTAAAAATGCATTATTTAGTGGTAGTACATAACTTTATTTATGAAGAACAAGATATAATATTATGTAGCTATTCAACAATCTCCCAATTTGCCGGCCACTTTGCAACTAGACTGATATAGGGAATAAAATCCCACCAAGTCACATACAAGAGAAAAAAAGAAACAAACAAACAAACCGTACCAATAGAATTGATTAAATTAAGGAAGATTTTTATGTGTTTGAGGTAATGATAAGGAAGTAGGAAATCAGATAGGGTTGGTCCCAAAATCAAGCCAAGACAATTTAAACATGCTACAGCATAACATGTGAAATGGGAATCTTACTTTATCTCCATCCTTTCTCTTTTGTTGCTTGCACTTGCGGCAATTGGTTGGAAAAGAAACCCCATGGTGTCTAGTTTGCTTCTTTAGATCCATTAAACAAAAGAACATGCACATCTCATGTGGTATCTCCATCATTAGTTGGCCCATCTGTAAATATTATTTTATTATAAAATTTGTGTGGGTTTTCTTATTTAATTCAATTGCCCATGTTTCCTGATATACCCAATTATTACCTAATAACGTTACTCATAATGATGATGGTAAAAAACATTTTATAATGCCATGTTCAGCTAACACCCACTAATTAAGACTGTTCCTCTTTCCTGCCAGTGCTGTAGTTCAATAATGGCGCCCAAATTTCCCAGCAGTGCCCAAATCAAACAAACTCATATTCTACAGTTGTCTTGTCTGGACCATCTTTCTATTCACTATTTGTTTGCATATTATTTTGTTACGTGCATTTTACTAGATAGAAGTGAAGAGCGTTCTCAATGGTCAAATATATGATTTTATATTTTTTTAATGAAAATGAATGTAAAATTATTTAGATCAGACTTTTAAGTAAAAATATGAATTTAGGAGATGAATTCTACATTTACGATTTTATCAATTTTGCATTACTTTATCGATTCATATATTCCGGTGAAATGACCAAAATTGTGATTTTGACAATTAGATGCCCCTACATATGGGTTTTTTTTTTCTTTTCTTTTTATTGCACAAATAGTAATTATGTGTTGTATTTAGTTGGCTGCATTAGAATATTACACTAAACTTGCTATCAATTTAGGTTTGATTTCTTAGACCAATTGGTAGAAAAAAAAAAATCTGATTTCACTCATCAATTATTTAATTGTTCATTCATACTTATCATGATGACATAATTAAAATACTTAACATATAACTTATTATATTATTTTATACTTATATGATTGATTAGACATCGATGTGATGATAGAATTTCCTAGTTTTTATATCTTTCTCCTAAAAGAACTCTTTTCTTTATAAAAGGTCCAAAGTGATATTTATTAATTTAAGTATTACCTATTTATTTATTTTTATTACTTTTCTGATTTTGTAAAAAATAAAAATAATGAAAATAATTTTTTTACTATTCATGAGTACCCTATATTTTAACAGGGTTGTACTACGCTGACGAAGAATCTCAAGAAAAAACAAAAACTTTATTGTAGGATATTATGTCAATAACCTCTAATGTATATGCTCTGACAAGCTTATCAAGACAACTCTTGAATGCATAAGTTTTATTTCATCTATCTACCATCAATCAAACCAAAGAGTTTATAATTATTCAATCATACCTTTTTCATTTCACAACAATTATAAGATTAAAAGAACCTCATTGTGTTGTAGGTACTTTATGCTTATACATCAATGGCATCCTCATGAAGAACAAAATCAATCACTCAAGAATGGAAAACTTCAAACCTTTAGTTTATTTATTTATCACTTGTCCATTCAAGGTGACTCTAAATTATATATTTCTCTGTTTCATTCTCTCCATATCCCCCATATGTATCATTTTCATATCACTACTCTACTCTAAGTGCGTGTGAAGTGCGCAATACATGTTGAATTTAGATTGATTTTACTATTTATAATTAATAGTCATGTTGAATAATGTTTTCTTTTTCCATTTAATGACATTATTGTGGCAAGCTTTTTATGATATTTCCTCTTCTTCTTTTTTTATATTACTTTTCTTATATTTTATCCAAATTCTCACATCCCATTCCAAATACAAAATTAAATAAAAATATAAAAGCAAGCAAATGGGATCTAAAATGTTTTCAAATTCATCTCATGAAAAATTAAATGATTGAAAAGTTTAATAATTTCTTATTTAAGTTTTACTTTGTAATAATTGATAGAATTGTTGTACCTTTGTTGTAATCTTCATGTTAGTCCTCATACCACTCATAAGTGATCCGATCCCTCTATGTAAATTACACATACACTTACATAGATAAGGAATAAAAAAAAAAAAAAGAAAAAGGTGACGCATGAGATCCAACATGAAAAATCCTAAATATAGTTTCTTTTAAAAAGCTACATATAAATTTATAAATAATGTATGATAGTAACGACATAGTTCTCACAATACCTCTTACATAACGATACCATAATCTAACTCAATAAGAGAAATTACAAAGGCACCAAGAAAATATAAAATATGAAACTATGAAGGCCTACTACACACCCTAGATGACCATATAACTAGCCCAGTCAATTACATCCACAACATGTCAACAAAGGTTACAAACAACCAAACATTTTGCCTATTCTATTATCAACTAATATTCCATAGTATCACACTATAAGTTTAATATGAGTTGTCCATTTATCTACCCACAATGCTTCAAAACCTAAATCTTATGTAAATTCAAAATACAAATTCAACAAATACCTACTTTCAATTGAAATTGCACAATACAACATATACATATATCCTATACATAGATGACATTGACCATTCACTTCAAACTACACATTCAGTTGTGAACCATAGCATGGTGATGTCCATTCAATTAATATTACTCAACATACAAAATTAAACCATTCGGTACTTTGTCAACCCTTATGCTTGCCCTTCTTCACAACTCTCCATCAAGTTTCAAGTATCATTAGACTTATCAAGCTTTACCTTCCTCCAAGCTTATCACAAAGGCTAAACAATCAATTATTTTTGCTAAAGCCAACTGTAAGAAAGCGTGACTCTTCTATCAAGGATTGATGTCTATCATTGAACCACCTGAAACTATCAATCGCATGCTTTAAAAATAGATATCGACCCTTGACTTCTCCTATAACCACTGTACATACCTCCATTGAATAATATATATTGTCAGGCTTCCATAGAATAATATATCTCTTTATGCTCTTTACTCTACAAACTTGCAAATCCAATCAAACCAAGAGATAAAATAGTATAATATGGTCTTAGCAAATCTTTCATCTAACATAATGCACATGCATTCAACATGTAATTTGACCCATACTCTATGTAAATTAGTAATATTTGTTGGATCCTTAATCCAACGTTGGCCTTATATGTGAAATAATTATATTTACGGGTGTCATATTATTAAACTCAATTAAAAGTGATCAATAGGATTTTGGTATTTGGGCTTTGTATCTAATAGGTATGGCCCTTCTATGTGTAGAAACCTTATGGATAATTTCTATTTTTATGATGAGATAAAAATAGAAATACTAAAAGATAAAATGGATTACTCTATAAATAGTGGTTATGGTCCCTAGGTCACACATATAATTTTTCTAGTCTCTTTTGAATCCCATCATTAGAGAGTACGGAGAGAAAACAAAAGGAATCTCTCAAGGAAAACGTGTTGATCTAAAGATCAACTGCAAGACTCTAAAATTATTGATTACAATGGATTCAGGTACGCTTCTACTTATCTATTGTTTAATTCTTAATGATTAAACATGAACAATCTAGGGTTTTATATGTGATGATTTTCACAAAAGGTTAATTTGGATTTAACATATCCATCTTTTACCTTTACCCATTAGCATGAAGCAATTTGCATAAGTTGTAGATATAAAGCCAGTTGTCTTTACAATATATATAGAGTGCACATACAAATTCTCTTTCTACAAGAAACAAATTACTATCCAACATCAATTAAATTACTTACACCTACTGCCTTTAGGTCTTAACAACAATTCTATTATTATTACCTACATGATTCTCTTTACGATTTACTAATTGAATACAAGAAAGCAATTCAAGATCATTGAAAAAACTTCCACTACCTTCTTCACCACTTTCTCTAACACTAAGACTCAACAAAATTCTCAACGGTTGAATTTTAACTAACTACACTAGAATCCCAATAGCCATAAACTAAACCTAATTTTGTCAAATTCCTCAATCACATATTTTAATTTTTTATTTTGTAGTTAGTAATAGGAAAATTTAATTTTTGAATATTTTTAAAAAAAAGAAAAAAAATATTATAAAGAGAAAATTAAGATATAAAAATAAATAATGTAGATGGTAAGTATTTACTTTTACATTTATGAGGTCAATATTGCACTAACCACTCCTCCTCTCATTCATTTCAACTTTTTTCTTTCATAATAATTAATAGCATTAAATTATTTTATCTTAAAATTATATTTAACTAAATACAAATAATATACCACAAATAATAATTATGTTATCCATATTACAATTGAATCTTATTACACACTAATTACATAATTTGATTTAGTAACTTTTTTACTTCTACAATTATTGTTATTAAAATGTACATGAATTCTTGAATAACTATACTATCTAAATATATTTTATAATCTGTGTATGCTAAAAGCAATCATACTATACATTAATTATACAATTTGATTTAGTAAAATTTTTTCTACAATTATTGTAAAGAAAATAAACATGAATCATTGAATAGATATCATATATGGATATATTTTATCATTTACTTTTTATAAAAGCAAAACTTATAGTAATATTAACTCATTAATACTTAATTTTCAAGTGACATACATATAGAAAATACTATGGTCCCGTTATTAATTTTGACAGGACCAGTTCTATTACTATCGAACGACTCACATCATACCCAACCGTAATTGAACCCTTGAAATAGTTAATATTCTAAATACTATATTTATTTTAACGATTAGATAGTTCCATTGATGGGACCGTAGAAGCTTCCTATGTATACAAGCTTTTTTAAAATGTAGTAAATACTCTTAATTATTGTTTGAATAATTTCCTTTTTAAAGTTTTAGAAATATACCATAATGGAATCATTAATGAAATTCCCATTAATATATAAGATGTAATATAATTATAATAGCGATTGTATATGACTTAATAATTTTAAGATTAACTTAATTAAAATACACCTCCCGATCATATAATCTTGTGTCCATCTTTGCTTACATAAGTACTAACTCTCAACGCTTGTCATTAATCAAGGTCCATCTTGCTACTACTAAGCTTTCTAACATTGTTTCGGGCCTTTAGCCACCACGACTCTAACCATGTTTTGGCATCCTTGTCTTTTTTTATTCTTTGCTTACACACCAATTTGTTAGGACATGTACAACCTTAATACCGCTTTAGTTTATGACTCAATCTTCAAAATATCATTAAAAAAAACACATGTAACGAATCTTAAAACTGCTTTAATTTATGACTCAATCCTCAAAATATCATTTGAAATTGAAAAAAAAAAAGCACATATAATGAAATATAAGGAAAATGAAAAATTACAGCATGCCTAATGTAACAAGGAAAGTCCTAAAATACCCAACATGAAAAACAATCAATAAAGCTGGATGTTGCATGAGCCAAGTTTGAGTCAGTAGAGATGTCTCCTGCAAATATCAAAAGACAAGTTAGAGGAGTACTGGGTATTGCTTGATGCAGTCACTCCAATGCTCAAGTCAGTCTATGGGTAAGGAAAAGGAAGGTATAAACAGAATGTCAGATATGTTGTTTTTTTGTCTGTATTCTATGCTATTTTTCCCGTTCACTCTTTGTTCTTCTATCCCCTTGCCAATAGGGGGGAGGGCATGTATTTATAGGCTTTTAGGATCATACTAGGATAGCTAATATAAGGCTTTGTACTAGGTGTAAAAAAATGGTACCTGGATAGGAGGGCCTGGCATCGTGGAGTGTAGCCGAGTTGTTGGTGTTTCCCCAGCCACGAGATGTGACTAGGTCGTGAGATAAGGATATGAGGTCGGGCTAGGTCGAGGACGAGCTGATCAACAAAGTGACCTGATGAGCTTGAACAAGTGTTTTGAGATGTTATATTCTCCAAGATGAACTAAGCTGTTTCTTCCTGGGCTGCTAAAGACAAAGGTTCTTAGCCTCCTAAAAGACCGAGTAGGCTTAGGGCTATATTTTACCGTCAACACAGGAAATACTCCATTAGTGTAAAAACATAATGCAATTTTACCTAATACGCGTAATAGCATATATATATTTTATGAAGTATAATGCATCATCAAACCTAGACATTAAGAAAAAATAAAACTAAAAATTGTGGAGACCTTATAATCTCCTCTAGTCAATTGCAAAGCCATTGTGATTATGTGGCATCTTTCAAATATAAATGGTGGAACTCTAATCAAAGAGACTTCTTTTGGTGTAATAGCTTGAAGTCCATCAAAACTCTAAAGTTAAGTGTGCTTCAGGCAGAGCAATGGGAAACCTTCTAGGAAGCGTTTGCATCAAAAGGATAAATCCGTGTGACGTGTGGCCAAAGCTAATAATACCTCGATGGGCGAGTTTCGGATCATTACAAGTGGTATCAAAACAATTCACCAGCTAGAAGTAGAGGAGTATCCTCTCTTCTTGGTGTGGTTCTGGACCTGTGTAAGAAATTAGCGAGACCGTTAGTTCTTTAAGTGAGAAAGCATGTTATACCCTCAAATATAAATAGCAGAACTCTAATCACAGATGCACCTTTTGGTATAATGGCTTAGGGTTCGTCATAACTCTAAATTTAAGCATGACACCAAAGGATAAAACCATACAATATATGACCAAAGCAGATAATACCTCATGGGAAGAGTTTTGGGGCGTTATAGATTAGCTACAGTCCTATGCAACAACTGTCACTTATGAGGTTGATTACCCCGTTACCCAACCATTTGACTAGTGTTCAATTGTTTATTGCAGTTTGAGTTTATCTTTCTACTTCTTTACTCATCTACACTAAAAATTTGGCAAAATTACATTACAAAGGATCAATGTTTAAGAATTAATTTAAATAGAAGATCAACATTTAAGTGATTAATATATATATAATATCAGTCAATCAATGACACAGAGTGGTGTAAATAAAGCATCAATGTCATGGTTAAAAAAAGGGCGATTAACATTTTTTAGTATTATAGATGAATGCTAATATGACTTCAATAAAAGATGTTACATTAGCATATTTATGGTAGTATAGTAATGGATCTCTTATTTGTATTTTTGTCTTTACTTTTTGAACAATTTTACAATGTTGATCCCTTATTTGAATTTAATCTTAATGTTGATCACTTTTGGTGTATTTTTTTTCCTTATAAAAAATTAAAGTCTTGTGTAAATTGAAAAGACAAACTCAATGCTTGTGTTCTTTCGGAGAATTTTGTCTAAATTCATCTAGCATGATGAGATTCTTTTCTTAACAGAATGTACAAGCTACAACATTATTAAACGGCATAATGACTTCATTGATTTTACTCTAGGTTGCTATAGACATGATATGAATGAGTTGGACTCGAAAACTAGCCTAGATCAACAATAACAGGTTTGGAAACAAGACTTGGCCATGAAGGCAAATCTTGACTCACTTAGGGATCTAGGTTGAATCCAAGGCCTAGACTTGTGGACATGACAAGTTCCCTTTGGTCAAATCTTAAAACAAAAAAAAAAATTTATAAGAAAAAATGTTCGTTAACTCTATATACATATTTATCCTATATATTTTATATACACACAATAATGATCATGCATTAATTATCACATGCTACTATATTTTGCATATATTTTACATATGTTACATAATAACATTGGATTGTGGTCGAAGGTCGGCATGTTTTTATTTTGTACTCTTTTCTTTCTTCATTTTTGGCACTTTTACTTTTAGGAAAGTTCTATTGTACGTGAATAGTCCTATCACATCATTAGCTGTCTAGATCTATTCCGTCGGTGATTAAAATCATTAAATTTTTTTATACTAATTTATTTTATAAACAATCAAAGTATAGCATTAATAGCGATATAGTTCTGTCACGGAACTATAGAAGTTCCCATACCTTTATTTTCAAGACAAGAAAATAAACATCAGTCCGAGGAATGAAGTATTAAAGACCGAGAAATAATCATTAGTATAAGTAAATCTCTATTTAAAGGGTATTTAGATAATATTATTCTTCCTTCTTACTCTTCATATTTTACCTCGGTCCCCAAAGGCCAAAGCCAAACCCACGCCCCCGTCCCATTCCTATCCTAACGGTGCTATGTGGCACAATACCGGTTGGGTGAAAACACCAAAAGCCATACAATTCATAGATAAATTTATCTTATTTATATTTATTCGTGCTCCCCCCTTCAATAGTACAAGAATTTTTATATATGTAAAAATAATAATAATAAAAGAAACCGTATACGCGTCTAATTTGACAAATATTGACGTTGAATGAATGAAAAAAACCAAAAAAAGCAAAAGTAAAAGAAGAAGAAGTTTTATAAGATTCTCCGAAAAGCATCCTTTGTTTGGACTGTCGTTTAAAATCAACCACTGTATTTGGACGATAGCAAAGCCAACTATAATAATTAAATAATTAATTGGAAGGTGTGATTGAATTCTTTCAAAAAGTTGAAAGTTGGAAAAAGGATAAGGTGAGTCTCCGAATCAATTGCTCAATTAAGAGGCTTAAATTAGTGATCGTTGGTGGATTTACATTATTTAACTATGATATAAAGGAACTTGTATTGTAGTGGAATTAACTTAGATATACGTCATTGTCAAGTCGTCATAGTCGCTTTCATACACTTAAGTGTTGAAACAATATTATTAAAAGTGGAAAGTACACTTCCTGCATTCGTACAATTACAATTGCACATGATTACAATTAAGCATTTTCTAGATCAGGTCCAAATCGAGATCCGATAGGTCCATCATTAGATCCATTCCACCAAGTTGATGAGTATGGACCCATCCGAACCGATGGGCTCAAAAATGGTTTTGTGTTAAAAAAAAATCATAAACTAGTCACACATTTTGCAAAAGATAATGGTTCTCTTTACATAAATAAAAGAAAATATGGTTAATATTTGGTGTAGTTTTCTTTTTATTTTTAAAATTTGAAAAAAATTCTTTTAAAAAAAAAGAGTTGGGCCCATTTGGACCTATCGGGTCAATAGGTCTGAATGGCAGGGCGGTTTGTGTCCTCATTTTGTGGACTCGGACCTGATCTCGAACTGGGAAGATGTCTAGCTATGAGTATTAAGAGGGTATGTTTGTTTCATCATGTTTTGGGTTATTTTGACATCATATTTTTATCGTTTTCAAATAAATATTTATTAAGAAATAGATATTAATAAAAGTCTGATAATTTCACTCATAAACAGACCAGACAGATAGAATGCATGTATGATATAGGAAAATTATGAATATAGATCATATGATATAGATAAAAGTCTGACAATCCAAACAAATCTCTAAACCTATTTACATTTCTTTATTGATGCTACGGCTGGAAACTAATTTATCCTTTCAAACTTCTATTTATTCAAATTAAATTGTAAGAAATTAAACACTATAGACATAAGGAACTAGTATTTTGTGGATCTATCTAAAGATTTTCAACAATATGATATTAGTCTAATAAATCATTTAACTATGAAAATAAATGTAATAATTAATATAGCAAGTATTTTAGTGACGTGATCATAATTGGATGTGGATGTGAATTTGATTGGTTAAGTAACTATAGACATTGGTCCATTAAAAAAAATTGATGAGAATATAGGATTTTTTTTTATGACAAGACTGGTTTTTTTTTTTCCAGTTTCAACTAACCAAAAATTATTCGCTAATTTTTAAATTGATGAAAGTTTGCTGGACAAGAATTAATAGTTAATAAATAGTGGGATAGGAGTCGAACAATCCTAAAACTGTAATTCATTCCATTTTTGCCTTGAAATATTACTCAATGTACACGGACATTTTGCCTCTCTTTTGACGTAGGAAAACAAACAATTGCTAAACATATTATTGATCGGCATAATGTCTGTTCCATCCACTCACCAAGTAATTCTCTTTGACTCGCATATTACACCGCAGAGTGGGGTAAAAAAACATCAAACTAAAATAGAAAAATCAGAACTTTAATGGTGTAATTTTTCATAGTTATAACTAGAAATAAGATTAATTATAATTTTTAATTAACTATTACATTAGATGGTTAAAAATAAAAGGCCCAAAAAAAAGAGTTAAATGCTAGGACGGTTAAACATTAATGATGAATCTGTTTTGGATTAAGAAAATAAAAAACCGATCATTTTGGTTTGGCTCAAAAAATAGGTGATGGAGCGATTAATCAAACCATGCCCACTCTCATTATACGAACAATAAGCTAAAAAATCCAATTGTAACTTGACATGTTGTCATCCCTCCTTAGAATTGCTTGCAACCCTTCTTCAATAGCAAGAACCTCTCGTTAACTTCAGCATCAATCCAACTAAATTTTAGCATTTGGTTGCAATAGAATTTGATTTGGAGTTTAGGATACAGATTACCTAACAGACAATAACAAAAGAATTAAAAAAGTAACAAAAAATATAACGTATAAACTTTACATAAAAAGGAAAAAAAGAAAAAGGAAAAACCAAAGAAATGAGGTTTAAAATCACAGTACAAGATATTACTTCAGTATAAATAGTAATTGTATAATTGTCTCTTGTCTTCAGCAATCATAGAGCACTATTTCTTATTACAATAACTAGGTATTTTTGCTGTCCCATATACTAACCGATGCACCGAATAGCACATATAATGTTTACAAAAGTCTTGATTCCAAGATATAAAACGGGAACAAGGAGAACACATGCAAAATATAATCCACCATGTATGTGTAGATAAAACATGATGGATAGGCATCAAGTTACTTTAATACATAAATGATATAATGAGTAATTTCTAGAATAATTATCATTTATACGATCATATATAAAAATATTATTAATAATTATTTATCACGTGTCATGTAATACACACGAAACCTTTCTCAGCGACCGCTCGACCACCCTTTCCGAGCTATGCAAATAATGCACATATCCGCAGCCCCTTATCATCATATACTTAGATGATATTTTCCTCTAGCTGACAACCTGGCTTAATTATGACCAGCAATGCCCTCAAACCCTAGTTGACAACCTAGCTTAGTTATGAGCGGTAACACCCTCAACAACTCTGCATTTATCCTAGACAATATGCTGGAGGGTCAACAAATACATATTTGGGTCTTTCGAATCCTACCTTTCTCTGAATTCTCTTCAATGGAGATTTGTGGAATGACCCATCATGGATTTTCTTTGTTAACGAGTTTATCCTTTTAACCATGCATAACTTTTACTTTGATGATGTAATTATCCTTACTTATGACTTTTCAAGGTTATATTATTACATTATGAACATTATTCAGAAGTTAACGAAACCTTATCCACTTGGAGAATTTTCTCATCTTTTGTTCTATTAGTTCTAATGGGATTGTATCAAATGTTTCATTTAATCTAACAATAGTATAGTTTCTACGGGTTCTATTGAGAATTATTAACATATTTTATTCATAAAGACATGCTGAAATTTAAAGACCTATAATTTTTTGCTATGAGAGAGAATATTGAGCGACATCCTTATGCGCGTTGTGGGAATACAATAATTGATCATATCATTTTACCAAACATTTGGACTTTTAGGACAAATTTGCCAGAATAGAATCTGGATTTTAGCTTACAAATCAAAAGAAAAGAAAAGAAAAGAAAAACATGATAAGAGAGAGAAACAAAGACGTACCAAAGGGAATATGGATGGATTGTACATTATGGATAGTAAATCCCAATACGAAACAGGGTATAAAAAATAAAAAATAAAAACAATAATGTGCAAGATCCAACAAATCACACTAGCATAATATATCGGATAAATTACATTAGTGGGTTACAACGTTTGGGGATAAGTTAATTTTTTGTTATAACATTTTGAAAAGTTCATTTTGGATCACAACGTTTGGGTGGTAAGTTCATTTTGGGTCACCACGTTTGAAAAAGAATTCAATCTAGGTCACGAGGGATACATGTCAACAAAAGAAGAGTGACACGTGTTAACAATGTGAGACATGTCAATAGAAAAGGGTAACACGTGTCTATCGTAACCTGAATTGAATTACTTTTCCAAACGTTGTGACCCAAAATAAACCCTTCCCCCCAAACACTGTGATAAAAAATGAACTTTTTCAAATGTTGTGATTCACAATGAACTTACCCTCAAACATTGTGACCTACTAGTGTAATAACCTATAATATATAATTACATATAGTTTTCTCATAGTTGTACAATATTATTTCCTCCAATATAATCATATTTTAATCTTTCATATAGTGGTTGGTTAAGATTACAAATAGTACATGAAAATTGACAAAATATATAATTAAGTATTTGAAGTTTGAAATTAATCTATTAAGTATCTAAACTTTAAAATTGACAAACTTAGTACCTACAAAAACTTTTCGAGCATGCTACCAATACCTTCATCAAACTTTTTCAAATACCAAATTTGTCAATTTCAAAGTATTTTAGGTGTTAAGTTAATTAATTTCAAAGTTTAGATATGAAGTTGATCATTTTTAAAATTTAAGTATCTAAATGATATTTTATCAAATTTTAGATATCATTTATGACATTATCAATGTAATAATAATACAATACATAAAGTACAGAATAATTTGAACACAAAGAAAACCTAAATCAAGAAACTATTTAACACACGATAAACCTAGTTCAGCTTTTAATCATTTCCTCTCCTGAACCCTCTTTTAAAATTTATTTTTTTCTTTTAGAAAAATAGTTTAGATGGCTTCTGCTCCTAACTCCATTGCAAATGAGGCGCACTCAGGACGATATGTTACTTACGGGGCGTTCATTTATTACCCATTCACTTTTTGTTGATGGTGAAATCCGACTTGAGCTATATTTTAATAAGTTTTAATCTATTTTTTCGCGCTATATTTTAATAAGTTTTAATCTATTTTTTCCAATTTAGCGGGGCCAACACATGATATGTTAGATGCCACAAGTCAGTACTATCTAGGTGAAAAATAAGAATCTTAAAAAGCATGGATGTCCTCCAAATAGTTCTTTTTTGTAGACTTTTCCCTGGTTAAGCTGACTTTAGGTTGTATTTTTCCTATTGATAAAGTATCCAAACGAAGAGGTCCTCACTTATACAGTATCCTGAATGGGAACGTCCGTTGTCTCTCCACCTAATTCATTGTCGTGGAAAGACTCGTAAACTTTAACGATAACATCATGAATAGTAATATATTGTCACACCCCGTCTCCTCAAGCAATGGTGATGTGATAGTCAGCATTCCATAAGGTGTATCATAGGCCCTTCTTCTGGACTAAACAGTCGAGCAATCAAAAGTATTGTATGCCCTCACTATTACATCATAGTTTGATCAAGGGTATAAGCTTGTTTGCAATCGTTGTAACTCGAACATCTGACCAATACCTTTTGTTTGCTTCACAGGAAACACCTCTAGCAACTCAATTAGTGAGAGACATTGCCTGCGAGACAAACAAATGGCGTTGATCGAACTATGATGTAATAGTGAAGCCATACAATACCTTTGAGTGCCCAACCGTTCAGTCCGGGAGAAGGGCTTGTGGTATGCCCTGCTAGAGTACTGGCCATTACATCGTCATCACCTAAGGGGACAGGGTGTGACATATATGCATGTTAAAATTAATCAATTTAGTATCTAATTTTTAGAATTGGTCATATTAGTACATAAAAAACTTCAAAATTAATCAATTTAGTACGTAAAAGATCTTACGAAGGTACTATTTGTATACACGAAATGTTCTTTCAGGTACTAAATTAATCAATTTTAAAGTTTATATATTAAATTGATCAATTTCAAAATTCAAATAACTAATTATATATTTTATCATGATACTTATGATATTAACCTAAACTTTACCATAACTGCATGCTTCCCAGAAATCATCGGCTTTATAATTGGTATCAAGCGATGCAAAATGTCATCTTAACGGCAAACCACTTGTCCACTTGAAAAGAATCATGTAACGAATAAAAAACGTTTACTTCTAGAGATTATCACAGGTCAGTTCTGGGGAACTCACTTGACCTATCATTGGTAATTCGTGATCCGAGAACTAGTGTAGGGATTATGGGTCCAAATAGGGATCGCTTCTGATGGGTCCTTACGATTCTATCCCCAAAAGCCGCCTAACACGGCATTTTTAGATCTACCGGTTGAGAACCGATAGTTCCTGCAGTTCTATCTACAAAAAAAAATAATATATAACATATATATAATTTTTTAATTAAAAAACAAATATTTAAAGCTATTTTCACATGAATGACAATGAATTTATTTCCTATTCACAACATTTAATATATTGTTATTATCAATATAAGTAATAAGTATATTTGAAATCATGTGTTGTTGAGTTTAGTGAACTTCTATCTAAAGTAGACTTTTCTTTCATAACAATGTATGACTTGTTTTTGTACTGTTGGAACTTATTTGTATCTTAAATATTTTACAATTCTATATTATTAACATGACAACTAAAAAATAGTAAGTGATTGTATATAAATAAATGCATAACTATCGAATTTTTTTAACTAATAGACTATAAACAATTATTATTTGGCTTAATGTTATTTTAAGTTAAAAAAATTTATTTCGCATTTTTTCTTACTTAAATTAAGTAAAGAATTTAATTGATTTTTTTTTTTTTCATTTCATGATTCTCAGTTTCTTTGGAATTGGAATAGGAACCTAACCATGGAAACTAGTAGTTCCAACCGGACCAACTCCCACGGGTTCGGTTCTAGTTTCATTATTTTTGAAAACAGTGGTTTATGTTTGGTTCTGGGCTCGAACGATTCGTGACGATGTTTATTTACTTCAATAAATGTGTAGAACATAATAAAATTGGTATTGGTATTATTTGAGGAATATAATTATAATAATATTTTTATCTGTTAATTTCTTTTTATTTTAATTTCTATTTATAAATTAAAAAAAAAAGTTTTTAATAGAGATTTTTTATGATATCAATAATATGGTTAACTGAAATGCCGTAATAACTATTTAATAATAAAACTAACGGAATTGATATTTAAGTGAAGTGAATGAACACCACTACATGGGTTTAAAATAAGGGATATCCTGTAACATTACATTTTCTTTTATTTCTGCAATTATTCTAGTAACGTCTAGTTATTATTGATCTCCATAGTGAATTGAATTATATATTTTCCATTTTCGGACAATATTTCTTAAGAAGTATTAGTGAAGGTTTTTTTTTTTTTTTTTAGTAGATATTAGTGGTTCCGAACAGATAAGATGAGCTATTTATGAAAACGGTTGAATCTTAACCATATAATTTTCTTATGCCTTTTATAAGAAGATGGGTTTTGAATGAAACTGGGCTAGAGAAGCCTAAGCTTTGTAACCTTCATGAATGAGCCCAGATCTTTAAAGTAAGAAGCCTAGGGCTTATGAAACAGAATAAGTCCAATATTTATAAAATAAAAGGCCTTTTTTAGGGTCTATCTTATACACAGGATAATCATATAAGTCAAAAGTAGATAAACCTGTTAAACAATTCATACTTTAAGTTTAAACCTATTAATAAAATTTCTCTAAAACAGTAATAGAATCACAATCAGACCAACTTTTTAAATCTAACATTAGCTTAATAAAGTAGCTTGGGGCGTTAAATTAAGCCAAGTGCTCAATTTCCAAAGTACCCTTTTTGTGGAAACATCATAAACAAATATAGAAGTACTATTTTCACCTATTAGAAAAGGAGTATGGTATAAGAAGGCCACAAAACGAGTCAAATAGAGTTTTTAAAACATTGGGTAGGTTTGTGTAAAAATTATCAACTCAATCTTGAGCCAAGCTTTTTTACCGAGTCTAAACTTTTGGTTTGGGGTTGACTCGTTTAGTTTAAAAAAATTTCTTTCGAACTTGAGCTTAACTCATTTGCAAATCAAGCTTGAACCGAGTTGAACTTTTTATCAAGTTTGGAATTTAAGCTTGATGTCAATTCTTTTAGATAGCTTGTTTTTTTATTTTTTTAAACCTAAAAATAATATATAAGAATCACTAAACATATATAAATATATATTAAATAAAAACTAGCTTTTTTAATTTAAATTATACATTTATGTATAGTATAACATAACTATAAAAGTCACAAATTTTCTAGTGAGCTTGTTCATGAGTTTATGCATAGGCCTGCTCATGAGCATAATCAAGCCAGTTCACGAGTTTAAATGAAAGTTCAAACTTAGTTCATTTAAAATAAATGGGTTTTATTTTAAGCCCGAGCTCAACTTGTTTATTGATCGAGCTTAAGCAATGTTGAGCTTAAGATGAGTTGAGCTCGTGTGGCATATGAGTTGCTTGGTTTATTTGCATTATCTACTCATATTATTAAAGCAAGTAAACAATTGTCGATGTTGCTGATAGGGTATATATGGCCACAATCTAATGGTCTTAACAAGCTAACTGGGCCATGAGAAGCCCTTTAAGTACTTTGGCTAAAAAAAGCCTCTCGCCTATGAAGGACCCTGACCTTTGCATCGACCTCAGTCTTCTCCATAAGGCTTACGACCATGGGGGAACCTTAATCTAGTCTCTAAGCTCCATAAAGACCTTGTATCCTTAGTAGCTAACGTCTTATACGACCCTAGTTGCAAATCCTCACAAGGAGACCCATGGCAACATGATCTCAATGGTCGTGAGTCCATGCTCAGAGGCCCGTGTTGACCTATTCGACACTTTTATCTCTTCGGGGGAACAAACACCAGTCCAACTACCTTCCTTGCTCAACGTTATTACCAACCTTGGGTTCATGTTAGCTAATAGATCTAGGGGTGCGCTACATGTGATGCAAAATATTTTGTGGGCTTTTCATTTTTTTATGATCGTCATTTATAAATAGATCCTCAAACCAAAGGCATGAGAGATAACAAATCGAATATTCACTCCACATTATTTTGATTTTTTCTTCTCTTAAAACCCACAACTAACTTAAGCATTGGAGTGATTATGTCGAACTAACCTCCAATAATCCGTGCTTTGAGTTTGCAGATCTCATTGCTCTCACACTTAACTCTATCGGCGAATTAATTTGTGAATAGATGTATTATATTTTCTTAATCTACATTAAAGAAAGATGGAAAGTATTTAATGTCTTATGTATTTATGTTAAATTTATAAATATAAATGAAAAAAAATATATTGATTTTACAAATAAGCAAAGGGCGTGTTTAGGTTTGGAGAAATTATTTGGAAAGAGAAGTTTGAGCAATTTTATGAAAATATTTATCTACTTTTTTTTTTTTGATAAATAATGATTTCTACATAAAAAATAAAATAAAAATTTGTATTTTTTTCGAGCCATCCTATAAATAATTATTAATTGATTATTTTAAATTTTTAGCAACATGTCGTGTAGCATCACTTAGTAAACTTTAAAATTTACAGATTATAATAATCCAGATTCGATGGAAATAAAGCGCATGGATGGTAAACCAAATTGAAATTTACTTAATAAATTGGATTAACCTGGGATATCGGGCCCAATTGTAAATTGAATATATTTCATAAAATCTTTTTTCTCTCTTTTTTATTTTTTCTTTGTTACGATGGAGATTCTTGAGGATTAATTGATAGCATACAACTTTATTAATACAAATACTAATATAAGTTTTATTTGTATATTTGTTAAATAAAATACCATAGTATTCCATCATATCGGGGGCAAAAAAATTACTCTTTCGGAAAAAGATGTATTTCAATTTTCATGGACCCAAAAAAAACATAAGCAAAAAAGATTATATAACACATATCACGTATTCCTTTTGTCAAATAAATATAAAAACTCATCTCAGCCGTAGGCTAAAAAACCCTAATCCACACACACCGTCCGATTCCTTCCCCAACTAAAATATAATCCTACTCCTTAACGACAATCTTTTTCATGGAAGCTAGGGTTTGCAGAGCCGCCTGTTACCAGCAAGACTCAATCTGCACACCCTGTACATCGACCTTCGCGGTTTCATCAAATCTCAACATGGCGACTCAAATCAGCAAGAAGAGAAAGGTAAGTTCGAACAAATTTCACATTAGAAAAACGCTAATCTTTGCGATTTCCAAACCCTAACATGCGATGATTTTGTCTTTATATTACAGTTCGTCGCGGATGGAGTGTTCTTCGCTGAGCTCAACGAGGTTTTGACTCGTGAGCTGGCCGAGGATGGATACTCCGGTGTGGAGGTTAGGGTTACGCCTATGCGTACTGAGATCATTATCCGAGCCACTCGTACTCAAAATGTTCTTGGTAGGGTTTCAATAAATTTTTTATGTTGCGTTTGGATTCTAGGTTTCCAAGGTTTTTGATGGTTAGGTGTGGTTTTGGATTATAATTGATTGAATATTGGATCAAGCGTATGTCTTTTTAGCATTGATGTGGATTTGAGATGCTAGGACACTTGAAATTACTTTAAATATTGAAACTTTGAGATATGTGTTGTGTTTATGCTTGTTTTCTAATTGTGGACGAAGTAATCCTGCTAGTGTGTTTTTTGTGGAGGGGTTTTGTTATTGGTTTTGTTTTGGGTTTGAATGTGGGAATGTTTGGTAATGTATAGGCGAGAAGGGGAGAAGGATTAGGGAACTGACCTCAGTTGTCCAAAAGAGATTTAAGTTCCCAGAAAATGGAGTGGAGTTGTATGCAGAGAAGGTTAACAACCGTGGTCTCTGTGCTATCGCCCAGGCTGAGTCCCTTCGCTACAAGCTGCTTGGTGGGCTTGCTGTTCGTAGGTGCGGATTTCTTTGATCAATTGCATGACTATGTTGTGTTTTTATTTGGTTACTTATGCGCGATCCTTCTCATGGGTTACTTTGGATGGATGCTGGGTTATGTGTTGTGTAGACAACTTTGGCCTTAATTTAGATTTTCAGTTCCATGTTGCAGTAGGTAGGTTATAGTTAGCATTTGTGGAGGCTCATCTAAAGTCTGTTACATTGGTATTCTCTTTCCTTGAAGTGCAAATTCTTTATACAGTGCACAATTACTGTTGTAACTTGGATCGACAATCTCTTTATGGTGGCATAAATAACTAGTGAGGGCATTTTGTTTTTAATGCAATAGGCAGAATATGACATATCATCTGTTTAGTGTTACCTAATAATTTACGAAGAGAGGTTCAATTAGGGTTGTTATTGTGTTTCTCCATATCTTCTGATTGCTGTCTTACTTTTATTGTCATCTATAAAGCAGAGCGGTTGTTTTCTCCATTGCTTTGTGTCGGAAGATGACAAAATTGATAGGAGTCCTCACTGCTTTTATCCTTGTGAACTCTGTATATGTTTTCATGGTAACCTTGAGGATTATACATGGTTCAAAATCAATTTTGGTTACTTAATTATTATTATTTTTTTTTTCTGCCTCATGCTTTTATTTGCTCGGTCTACAACAAATCTGGGATCACATGTCATCTATACAGCAAATGGGTGGTACACATACCTGATTTTGTGTCGGAAGATGACTAAATCCATGTGCTTCTCTGAGATAATTTCATATGTGGATGCAATTTGTTGCGTTCCAATGCTTGGGTTGCTACATATTTTAGTTCCTTATGAAATTGTTCCATTGATTTATACTTTGCCAACATTCATTTTTCTTTCTTCTTTAGTGATTTCTGAATCTTGCTTGTCATGAATTCTCTCTAATTTTGTTTGTGGGTTGTTATATTTCAGGGCTTGCTATGGTGTCTTGAGGTTTGTAATGGAAAGTGGAGCAAAAGGATGTGAGGTTTGTAATTGTTATTTCGCATTTCTGATCTATTTGGCCTTGGAAATTATTGTGTATTCTGAATGCGAATGTCATCTATACTACCTAGGTTATTGTGAGTGGAAAGCTCAGGGCTCAACGTGCCAAGTCCATGAAGTTTAAGGATGGATATATGATTTCTTCTGGACAACCCGTCAATGAGTACATTGACTCGGCAATCAGACATGTTCTGCTAAGACAGGTTTTGGCTAGTCCCTCTGATTTTGTGTTTCCCTTTTTCAATTGCTAGGCAACTTCAAATTTGCTGTTCTATAAATACTGACTGGTTTTTTGTGCTGTGCCTCCACTGTCCAGGGTGTGCTTGGTATTAAGGTCAAGATCATGCTCGACTGGGATCCTAAGGGAAAGCAAGGCCCAATGACACCTTTGCCTGATCTAGTAACAATCCACCCTCCAAAGGAAGAGGAGGAGTACTTGAGGCCAGCTTTGGTTGCACCGGAGATTGATGTTGCTGTCCCAATCGTATAATGAGGAATGATCTATGTGGACTTCTTTTGATTCCTTGAGTGAGATTTATAGGGCTTTTTTGCTTGCTAATGTTGCATATTAGAGACATGGATTGAGGGATATCTTGCATTTTATAATTATCTCAAATTTTGCTATACATATGCTTGGTACTTCAAGGAGAATGTTTCACTCTAATGCCTATGTTTTTTTGAGAATGTTTTTCCTCTTGTTTGTTCGACAGTGGCACTGGGAATTTAGTAGGCCAACTTCAATTCGACAAGCATTTTTCTTTTAACCAATGTTTGGGAGAAAAATACACATTAAACTAGTTGACTCTAGCTTTTGAATGGAAATATTGGATGTTGAACATAATAAAGATATAAGTTTGGGAGTAGTGGATGGAAATAATTCCACTCGTGAGTAAGCATCTTTTGGTGGATGGTGGATTCGTCTGATGAGAGAACATTGTATGTCATCTGAATTTGTGGATTGGTGTCTTCTCATGTGTAACGATTAAATAAAAACATTATTGGTTATAATGTTACATTTGAATGCATTCTCGTATATGATTTATTTATATATTTACTGATCATTTATTAGTACTTGCTAGTGATACTGAAGTAGTTTGAGGTTTGGTGTTTTACTATTTACATGCCTCAAAACAGTGAAGTTATTATAGAACTTTCTTGAGCTAAAATAAGTAATAAAATGTTTGTACTAAATTAAAATATTAAATAAATTTATTTGCAAAGGTTAACGTGTCATAATATAATTTATACATTCTTCATCCTCTAGTCGTGCTCAATGTTAATTTGTTGTCCTTGATCGTAAAGAGGGTGGCAGCAGAGACAAACCAGGAAGTGGGAACAGACAAGCAAAGCACAAAGTGAAAAGCCTAACCTTAAAGTGATTGGTGCAGCTTGGGTCGAACTAAATGCATGTTTACGAGGCGTATTTAGTAAACGAGTTTGCGAGTATGTCTGCATTCACAGATGTGCTCTGAAGAGGGTTAAATATGATCGGTGGGCTTTGGGCCCATTTCTCACTTCAATTTAACTCTTTTGGGTTAATTTTACAAGGTTTAAATTATTGCTCAAATTATTTTGAATGATTAGTGGAGAACTTTTACAGTGGACTTGGAGTAGCACTTTTGAAATTAGGCTTGTGTAGTTCTAAACTTTCTTTGTTGGTTCCATTGGAATTTGACTTGTCTATTTGCAATCTTTCTTAGTAGGGCTTGTGCGCTAAAATAGCTATTAATGGACCTGAGTCTAAAAATGAGCCCATTAAGTATTTAATTTTAAGGACTCCTATATCACGGTTGATTGTCATTGTGATTTCATGGGTGACAATGACAATCTAGATATATAAATGCCTCTAATCCTTCTCCATTTGGATAAATAGAAAATTCCATGAGATATTTTATATTGCTGCCACTTGTTGTCTCAATCATACTTTGCTAAATCTAGTGAGACTGAAGCTTCACGACTTTCTCACCTAGCATATGTGTATTTAAGCAATTGAGATTACTTATTACTCTTCTCTTTACATACTTTTCTAATAATTTCTTATGTGTTATTCCTTTGAGACCAGATATAGCTTAAGACAAACACTAACTGCTCGTTTACTTCGCTGTAATTGCAATTTCATTACAGCCTTATTCCTTATGAATAGTTATTACGCCATTTAGTTCACCGAATAGCGATTCCACAATGAATCCCTATTACACAAAACAATGAATAACCATTCTTTATTTAAACCTATGAATATTAATTCAATGCTGGAATTGTCTTTTTTTTTTTCAAAATATCACCATTTAAATAAAAAATTAATAAAGAAAAATCCTATTACAGCTCAATTCCATTAAGGAATTCCATTACAGCTTTATTCATTCGGCGAAGTTAACGAGCCGTAGATTGATGTGATCTTTACAATCAAATCTATATCCTGATATATTTCAAAACGGTAGCCTTACTTTATGAATTTTGGAAAGTGACATTATAAATCTACCTTATATAATATATTATGATGCGTCTGGGACAAGGCCATAATTTTTCATTAAGTGACAACATAACATGTCCATAAAGTAAGTGTGCTATTCGCTTATGAACACCTCACATTTTAACTGAAAGCTTAGTCCACTGACCTGAGACATCTCACCAAATCTATTGCAATATTCTACAAACACAACATCTAGATATCAGATAAGGGAGTTAAAAAACAAAAACGTAAAAAGGAGATGATAGAAAAACGGAAAAAACAATGTTGGAAATACTTTATGGCTTCTTATGAAGAATAGGTTTGGAGTATAGTCTATATGCTTATTTATTTTTATATCATTTTGGTAGAATTTAGAAGATAAAGTTATAATATTGTTTAATATTTATTGTTACTAGTTAAATAAATTATTGTGTATGTGGTATCTTAGAACCCGTACCTTATATACCTTTGAATACTAATTTCAAGATGAGTACAAGATAGGAGACATCCTATCACTATAATCCCCTACACAAGTAATCTAGGAAGATTATACGTAAAACTTACCCTATGACTTTCAAATATTCAAATAGAATGGACCCGAGCAATCATGTAGACAAGTAATTTGAAAAGATTGTGCTCAAAAACTTACCTTTTGACTTTTAAATATCCAAATAGAATGGATACCTTACACAAGTAATTTGGAACAATATTACAGTGTTTAGAGTATAGTTACCTACTCAATCCTATTTAAAGCTTATCATACAAATTAGGACAAAGATTTATTGTTTATACTACTTTGGTATATAATTGAGGATGGTGAATATACTATTAGGGATAGAGAACATGTCCATTCCATGAATGACTTATTTAATTATATATACCCTTTTAACATCATACCATAGATATAATGTCCATTATCTTCTAGATAAGTGATAATTAACACATGATATATATACATTTATTATAAATAAAAGGGTTAATACTGCATTTGGTACATCAATTTGATACTTGAATTTGGTTTTCATGGACACAATTACTACCTAAGCTAACTGCAGTTACTTCTGTTAATTTTTTATTTTATTATTGTAATTATTATTTTGTACTTGTTATTATTAATTATATTTAGTATAAATCATAATTATAATAAGTGCAAACTTACTTATGGGCCACCTAATAGCCACTTAAAATTTCTAATTAAGCCTATCCCACAACCAATATGCCCACATTGATGTCCTATGGTGTCATCATTTCAATAATATATTATCAAATTTCTTATTAAAAAGAATACTGATCACTAAAAGATTAGCAATGTGGGGCTTCAGCTACCAACTAAGTATCTCTTGCACTTTTTGTCCATCTTGGTTTCGGTGATCTCCTTCCATGAAAAACCAAAAACACTTCAGCCATGTCATACAAGTGCCTTTGAAGATATATATTCGATAATTACCCAATTGAGAAGCTCTGAAAGCTAGCTCCCCATATATTGCACTTTTGCAACTCAAATCAACATAATTTTATATCACATAATATGGTGAGTCAATCCACATGAATTTACACTCCAAATTCCACGTATCTTGTAAAATTAATAAAGATCATCAGCTTATTTGCCCCAATGTCAAAGAAAATTTCTTAAACCCAAAAAAAGCATTGTCCAAATGTACATACAACCATACTTATAAATATGTCTATATATCAGAAGGACAAAAGGTAATGCTTTGTTTCATTAATGCAAAAACAAAGCATAATTGTTCTTCATAGATTTCTCCTCATTGTGTTTTTAAGCTGGAAATTATAAGTCCAAGGTTTGAGATTTTAATTTTTTTTTTGAGTTTATAAAAATATAAGCAAAGGTTTAGTTTAAAAATTATGCGAAGACTTCTCTCTATAAATATAAATATACTATAATCAATTAATCATTTATATAAATCATGTCAGAAGCAAGTTTTTCTCAATTGTTCATACATCCACGTATATGCGACACATCAGTTTGTAAATAATGGTCTTTCTTTATTTAAATACACATGTCAGTTTTAGAGGCTTTTAGCATAGGTATAAATACAGTGAGTTAGTAAGTTTAGAAATATTTGTAACAAACTTTCTCTACTTTACTCTTTATTACTCTATTCGTCTTCAACCTCCGACTCATCCTTGTAGTAGAACTTAATTTCTTCTTAGCAGAGATCACTTTGTTTGTCTGACATTTCCACATGGTATTAGAGCATTCTAGGTAACTCCTGTAGCTGTAGTTTGAAATCTATTGATAGAAAAGTAGATCGTAAATAACCAAAGAAATCAAGTTGAGCAAGTGAATTTCGAACCATTGTATCTTTCTAATTCGGATATGCCTAATATGAAATTGGTAATATAGCTTTTAATGGAAATAATTTCTTGAGTTGGTATCGTTCTATGCATATGGGCTTGGCTACTAAACTAAAGTTAGGGTTTATAGATGGTTTGATTACAAAGCCGATAGAGGATAGACCTGATTTGGTTAGATGAAAAGGGGTGATAATATGGTGAAGTGTTAGATTCTTAATTCAATGCTGAGTGATATTTTGTAGAATTTCCTTTGTGCTACTTCAACTTAATCTTTGTGGAATGATATTGTCGAGCAATATGGACAGAGCATATGAAATGAGTAATTTAAGACAAGGAAATTATCTTGTTGGAGCTTATTATAATAAACTGAAACAATATTGGGATGAATTAATAGCCTTGCATTGTTATCCTACTTGTGAGTGTGGTCGAATGGAAAATTGTACTTATATTTTAAAAGAGCGTATTTTGGAGTTTGAATCACAAGCATGTTTGATGCAATTTACAATGGGTCTCAATGAAGGGTTTGAATCAATGAGAAATCATATTTTATAAATGGATCCACTACCAGCTATTAATAAAGCTTTTTATCTAGTTCAACAAGTTGAAAAACAAAAACAAAGCATAGATTGTTCTAGTGAATTAGATGTTACTGCCTTTTCTTCCAACAAAATTGATGTTAATAGGACTTTTGATTGCATAAAATTGAAGAATTTTAATAGTGGAAAACAGGTGTACTAAATATTGTAAACAAGAAGGACATGCTGTAAATTCTAGTTTTCAACTTATAAACTATCCCGATTTGTATAAAGGAAGGTGTTTTGTTAAGGGGAAGCAAAGGGTATCAGCTACTGCTTGTAGGAAGGATGAAGATATGGCAAATCCTCTTATAATCACTAATACTAGAAATTTTCAAAATTTGGATGCCGAACATGTATGTGAGCTTTGTGAGAAGTTGTTACATCTTGTGAAGCCTAAAGATGAAAATGTAGTAGCTATGAATGCACTACACTATGCAAGTCATACTTTCTCGCAACTTGAATCTTTGTCTAAGAATGTTGGTAATTGAATTGTTGATACTAGTGCCACAAATCATATAACCCCTTTTAAATCACTTCTGTGCGATATTCAGCTTCTTAAATACCCAATATCAATTAAATTACCAAATGGATACATTCAAATAGTGCATTTGCATGGATCAGTCTTGCTTTCTATCTTCTTATCTTATACAATGTTTTGTATGTTCCGACCTTTGCCTATAACTTACCATCAGTCACTCGTGCTTTGCAAGATAATAATCTTGTTGCATATGTTGATCACAAATTATTTCTTTTTCAGGACCAGATCTCTAAAAGTCTCATTGCATTAGCTAAATCTGTACATGGTTTATACACTCTTAACAAGGAAGCCATGAAGGAGCGTGCTATTGTTGAGTTGCTTGTTCTATCATCTACTATTGTCAATTCTACTTCTTCTTGTAATAAAATGTCCACTTTCCACTTGCTTCATGCAAAGTTAGGTCATACCTCCTTTTCTAAGTTGAGTCATGTTGATGGTGTTAATTCTTAGGGAGTCAAGTCTTTGATTTGTGACATTTATAATACGGCAAAGTTTCATAGATTGCCTTTTAGTCGAAGTTCAAATCGTGCTATTGAAAAATTTCAGTTGCCTCATTTAAATATTTAGGGTCCATATAGAATAGAGTCGATCAGTGGAGTGAGTTTCTTTCTTACCATCCTCGATGATTGTACTTTTACAACTTAGACTTTCTTGTTGAATAATAAGTCCCAAGTGGCTACTGTCTTTTTGAAGTTCTTCCATTATGTTTCAAATCATTTTGGTTGTGTTCCCAAGATTATATGGATAATGGTGTTGAATTTCTTTCATATACTTGTCAATCTATCTTTGATAATCTTGGTATTTGCATCAACACACAATTGTTTATACGCATCAACAAATTAGATGGGTTGAACATGTTACGAGAGGGGGAAGCCTTAAATGGGGAGAAAATCTTTAAACAGACCTTATGAAGGAATCCACTAATGGGCTTGATACCATCTATAAATTTAAACCATAAGGTAATAGGTTAATGGGTCTTCCCTTTTATAAACCCTTCACATAAGTCCCATATTTCACATATGGGATTTTTCCAACCTCACCCCTGCACCCTAACAAATCTCCCCCTCAAATGTGAGTGTCCACAATGGGCTAGGTCATATGTCTATCAGTAAGAGCTTACCAAATTGACTCAATTAAATAAGCTTTTTGAGTGGTTTGCTCCCATCTACTCACCATACACAAAGGGTTTTATAAATTAGTCACATCATAAATCTCTTCTTCCCACATAGAGGGCCAGTAATGAGAGTTTCCTAGTCGAACTATTGGCATTGATACCAATTGTTATAAGAGAAAGAAGCCTTTAACAGGGGGAAATTACTTAAATAGGCTTTATAAAGAAATACACAAATGGGTTTGACACCATCTATAACAAAAAACCTTAAGGTAATAAGTTAATGGGTCTTCCCTCTTATAAATCCTTCATATAAATCTTATATTTCCTATGTGAGATTTTTCCAATCTCACACTTATACCCTAACAAAATGGAAACATAGGCATCTGCTAGACATGCAAGGGCATTAAGAATTCATGCTAATTTGCCTATATATTTTTTGAGTGAATGCCTATTAATGGCTAATTATCTTATAAATAAGATGCCTAATTCTTGCTTAGATAGGAAGTCTCCTTTTGAGTTACTATTTGGTGTGAAGCCTTTTCTTGATCATTTATGTATTATTAGTTGTTTGTGCTATACTAAAGCCCGTCTTATCATTGATAGATTTGCTGATAGAGGAATTAAATGTGTCTTCTTGGGGTATAAATTAGATCTAAAGGGCTATAAATTGTATGATTTGGTTCGTTGATGTATCTTAACAAGCAGGGATATGATATTTTATGAGAATGTGTTTCCTTTTCGAGAAGCTTCTTCTCATGCTTTTGTTGATACAAGCACAAAATCAGGCACTAAGCATGATGTTCTCCCAATTTCTTATTCATCTGATGAAGGTCTTATTATTTCTGGTTTTGTAAACATTGAGTCAATGATGCGTGTTTACCGATTGTATCAAATTCTAAAATTTATAAACCTTATGAAATCTATGATATAAGCTAGGCAAGTATACATATTCAATGTAGCATAGATTTTAGGGTATTGTTCTCAAGGATTTTGAAAACGAGTACTAGTATTACTTGTTCTCTACTATTTAGCCTAAGTTTTGAAGTGAAATCTACAATCAAACTACTAAACAAAAGATAAAGTAGGCCCTAAAATCAACTAAGTGTGCTTTCAAAGACGAATTTATTCACAAGACATACTCTCCTAGAGCTTAGAAAAATGATCTAAAAACCTCTAAAGAAAGAAAACAGAGCACTATATATAGATTTCGAATAAACCCAGGTCATCATAGGTGTCAACATGGCCAAGATCGGGGCAGGGTTGAAAACTTTTTCGCCTCTGATGCATTTTGACTTCATCCCTTACGTTCTTCCTTGGCAATGCTGGAGGTGAGTTTGAAAACTTTTTCACATGTGATGCTTCCGACCTTACCCTTGGCGTTCAACATGGCCATGCTGAAGGTGAGGATGAAAGAAGAAACTTTGTTCCTCTTGCAAAATTAATGCAAACTTGATTAATTCGCCTTGATTTCTCTTGGATCATCATGGAGTCTTTCAAATGAGCTCTTTAAACCGTGAGATGATATTTTTACAAAATAAGTGTCATTTTCTCCAACAAATCACAAAAATTACATAATAGATATGTCTAAATAAGCACAAAGATTATGGGTCTCATGACACTTATTAGTCAACTTTTGTAAACTAATTTTGCATCTAAACACATTATTCCTGAGTCTTCTACATCTGTCCCTAAGTCTTCTCATTCCGTGTTAGAGTCTTTTTCGCGTAGGTCAACTTGAGTTAAGCGTCTTCCTCAATAGCTTACTAACTATGTTACTGATATGCATGCTAGTAATACCTCTCACACTAATTCCTCTATTATAGATAACCATTCTGTTCATGCCCATAACACTGCCCTATATCCTTTATTTCCTTATCATTCTTTTCATTTAAATCCCTCTGATTATATTGCATCTTTGGCACAAGTTTTAGCAACTTAAGAACCTCATTCTTATTCATAAGCTTCTCAAAATAGTGAGTGGGTTGTTGCCATGAGTAAGAAGTCTTAAAGCTTAACAATACATGGGAACTAACTTATTTGCCTCCCAATAAATGTGCTATTGGGACTAAATGGGTTTATAAAATAAAATATAAACCTGATGGTTTAGTTGAGCATTACAAAGCTAGGCTAGTAGTTAAAGGCTATACTCAAATTGAGGGTGTGAATTATCATGATATGTTTTTTCCAGTTGCAAAACTTGGTACAATACATATTCTTCTTACTATAGCTACTACTAAGAATTAGCCTTTATATCAACTTGATATTAATAATGCTTTTTCACATGGTTTTCTTAATGAGGAAATATATATGTATTCACCTAAAGGTTATTCTATTGCTAAGCCTAATCAAGTGTGGAAACTCAAGCGATCCTTATATGGGTTGAAACAAGCTTCTAAGCAATGGAATGTTGAAATTTCATGGTTTTTTATTCAACTTGGTTTTTCTTAGTCCAAGAGCGACTATTCCTTGTTTGTGCGTCATACTTCCAATGATTTCATTGTTGTATTGTTGTATGTTGATGACCTGTTGGTGACAAGGACCAATGTTGATTTTATTTCATTTTTAAAGCAACACTTAGATGCAAAGTTTACTATAAAAGACCTTAGTCTTGCTCATTTCTTTTTAGGTTTGGAGATTTGTCACAGGATTCTTGTATTTTAGTCCATCAACACAAGTATGTCCTTGATCTTTTGATTGAAGTAGGTTATAATGCTTGCAAACTAGCTTCCAATCCTCTTCCAACTGGTGTTAAGATTGATAAGGAATTTAGTGTTTACTTGTTGATCAGCCAGTTTACTAACGTTTAATTGGTAGGTAGCTATATCTCACTATTACTCAGCTTGATACATGTTTTTCCATCCATTTTCTAAGTCAATTTCAGTCTCATCCTTGTGATGCTCATTCGGAGGTTGCTTTTCATGTTTTAAGGTACTTGAAGGGTACTTTATCTTTGGGACTTCATATTCTATTGATAATAATTTGGATCTTGTTGGTTTTGTTGATGTGGATTGTGGTTCTAATGCTTTGGATAGAAAGTCCTTATTTGGTTTTTGTATTCTTTTAGGGAATGCACTTGTTTCTTGGAAGACTAAGAAACAATGTATGGCTAGCACTTCAACTATAGAGGCTAAGAACCGTAGTCTTGCTTATGCCATTAAGGAATTGCTATGGTTGCGTGATTTGAAGGTAGCTTTTCCTACTCCAGTTTTGCTTTGATGTGACAACAAATTTGCTCTACAAATTGTAGCTAATCCTTGCTTTCATGGTCGAAGTAATCATATTGATATTGATGTTCACTTCATTCGTGATCATATTGCTATTGGTTTCTTACAACCTTCTTATGTTTCTACTCATAGATAGCTCACTAATATTCTTACAAAGGTTGTTTCTTCTACTGAATTACACATTCAAGTGTCAAGGTAAGTCCTCAAGAAGCTCTAACTTGAAGGGCTGCTGTGGAGATATGTGTGTGTTTTATTTTGTAAATAATACTCTTTCTGTATCAAAATTTCTCTAGCTCATTTTTCATTACTCTATTCATCTTCATTTCTCTATTTGTCTTCAACCTTCAACTCATCCTTGTAGCAAAACTTGATTTCTTCTTAGCAGAGATCACTTTTGCTTGTCTAACATTTCCACACTACGTGTTTAGTATAATCATCACAACTATCGCCCTCTCCATAGTCAACAATAATATCAATTAGGTATAAAATTGATTAATTTCAAAATTTAAGTGGTTAATTACATATTTCGCCAAAGTTGAGGTACCGAATTTGATATTAATCCAAGAAAAAAAATTCACACATACAAATTGTTTATCTTAAATAATCTGCATATGTGTAGATTTGTCATTTAATTAAACCACCATATTTCTAGTCCTTTTATGGATAGGGTGAATGCAAAATTCAACACTTGAGTTTTGCATGAAAAATTCAATTTATAACCTAAATTTTTAAATAGTCAATTTAATACTCAATTAAACTTTTATAGCTTTTTTCTTAACAAAATTTTCTTTATTTGCAAATGTAAAATAGATAGTATATCATTTAATTTTTACTTGCTCTTAAATAGAAATAAGACAAATTGTATTAGTAAGGTATTAAAACTAATCATAAAAATTTTGATTGTATATTAAATTAATCACTTCAAAGTTTATGTACCAAAATTAATTTTCCTGCAAAGTTCAAGCTCCAATTTTGACATTTTCCATTATCGAAGGGGAGGAGCTGAAAGGTGTCTTAAAAATATAAGATTTATATACAAAACCTTGATAGAACTTATAACATAGACTTTGTGTACATAAATATAATTATATTAGTAGCCATGCACTTATGATGCAGGTGTCTAAAAATTTTATTTCTATTAAGTATTAATGAAATAAAATATGAAATAATTTACAGTTTAGAATAATTGGATTAATTTGGTAATTTTTCCATAATAAAATATAATAAAAAAATGAAGGTAGTTTTTTTATCGATACAATATAATGAATATTTATTCTCTAAATTTTGATTATTTTAACCAAACCAAATTTGAAATAGTTTGCAATTTAGAGTAAATGGACAAATTTGATAATTTGCAAAAATCAAATGTAATATCTAGATCAATAGAGGAGTAGTTTTTTCGGTACAAGAATATTAAAAACAAATTTGAAAAATATTTTAATATTTGCATTTTTATTCATGGGTACTAAAAAATTGATTATCAATAAAAAAGAGAAAATATGTATGAGTGAGTAAACAAAAAAAATATGTATAGAAATTAAGGATTAATATATTATAAGAATATATTATGTTTGAAAAATAACATAAAAATAAAAAATTTGTATACATTTATATCATAAAAATTGAAAATTATATATATGTAATTCTTAAGAGGACATCTGTGCGTATGACATTAAGTGATGGTGGTGGAAAATTGCAAGTTATAGACTTCAAAAAGCCAACCAATCAAATTTTTGTTAGAAATTGTCGATTTGGTTGATGAAAATAGCTTTTTTTCTTCAGAGGACATCCGTATGATTGCAATAAGGTGATTTTGGTGGAAAATTAAAAATTGCATGTTGTAGCTTGTAGGTGTCAAAAAGTCTACCAATCCAATTTTTTTCTACAAATAGTTGATTTCAATGGACTATAGACCATAGATTTTGAACTTCAAGGGTCACTTGGTGAAAATCTACGTTTTTCTTAAGAGGACATCTGCACATGGGCTATTAAGTGATTATAATAGAAAATTGCACATTCTAAGCCTCAAAAAGTCAACAAATCCAATTTTTACTAAAAATTGTCGATTTTAGAGGAATATAGGTAATGGATTTTGAGCTTTCACGGTCATCTGGTAAAAATAATCATTTTTCTAAAAGCACATCTATACAAGTATCATACAGTGATTTTGGTGGAAAGTTATGTGTTTAGGATCTTAAAAAATCTACCAGTGTAATTTCTCCTAAATATAACTAATCTTAGTTGGCTTATAGGCCAAGGATCTTGAGCTACTAAGTTCACTAAGAGAAAATCCCCATTTTTTCTTGAGAAGAAATCCATATAATTGCCCTAATGTGATTTTGATATAAAATTATGTGTTCTAGGTCTTAAAAAGTCTAGCAATACTATTTTTGCCAAAAATTAATTATTTTGATAAAGTATAGGCCATGAATTTTTAGTTTCCAAGATGACAAGGTGAAAATCCTCAATTTGCTTGAGAGAAGATCAATACTAATGTCCTAAAGTTATTTTGGTGGACAATTGTGCAGTCCATGCCTCATAAAGTCAACCAATTCAATTTTTGCTAAAAATAGCTGATAATGGACTATAATCATGTATTTTGAGCTTCTAGGTTCATCTAATGAAAATCCAATTTTTTCTAGAGAGGATAATCATACAAGTGTCATAAAATGATTTTGATGGAAAATGACATGTTCTAGTCCTTAAAAAGTTCAACAATCTTATTTTTGCCCATTTTAATGAGCTGTAAACCATGAATTTTGAGCTTCCAACGTCACCATTAAAAATGCTTTTTCTTTTTGAGAGGACTATCTTATAAGTGTTATAAAATCATTTTAGTAAGAAATTGTATGTTATTGGTCTTAAAAAGTCTAGTAATCTAATCTCCCGATAAAAATCCTCTCTCTTCTTGGTAGGATATTTGAACAAGTGTCATAAAGTGATTTAAATGGGCAATTGAGCATTCTAGGCCTCATAATGTCAACCAATCTAATTTTTGCTAATCGAGCTTTCAGAATCACCTAATAAAAATCCCTCTTTTTCTTGAGAGGACATTCATACAAGTGTATCAAAGTATCTTTGGTAAAATATTGCCTATTTTAGGCCTCATGAAGTCGGCCAAAACAATTTTTGTTAAAAATGGTTGATTTTGGTAGATTATTGTCCATGAATTTTGAGCTTCCAATGTTACTTGGTGAAAACTAATTTTTTTTTTTTCTTGAGAAGATATTTATATAAGTGTCATTAAGTGATTATGGTAAAAAATTATACGTTCTAGGTTTAAAAAATGTCTTGCAATCCTATTTTTGCTAAATATGGTCTACGTTGGTGGGCTATAGTCTACCAAAAGTGACCATTTTTAGCAAATACCATTCATGAGATCTTATAGACCATCAATGCTTAATTTCTCCCTAAAATTAAATGAGGACACATATATATTTCTCTTCTCTAATAGAATTTTTTTTCTTAAGGTGAACAAAGCAATCAACAATTCATTTTCTTTAACTTCTCAAAACTTTTGATTTTTAATAAAAATAAAAATCAAGGTCGGTGAATTTTTCAACCAAAAACATGTAATTTTGTTGAAAAATCACTGTATAACACTTTTACAGATTTTCTTGGTAGAAACAAAGGTTTTTTTATCAAGTGACCTGGATGCTCAAAATTCATCGATTATAGTCCATTAAAATTGGTCATTTTTAGCAAATTTTGTGAAATTTCCACTTATGAGATTTTATAGACTTTAAATGCTTCATTTTTCCCAATGATTAGATGACAACACATATATAATTCTTCTCCCCTGGCTTGTAAAAACTTTTGGTTTTTGATTAAAATTAAGAAGTCAAGAATACTTTTCATAATTAATTTATGACACTTATACGGATATTCTCTCAAGGAAAAAGAAAAAAGAAAAAGGATTTTCATTAGTTGACGTGGTGGCTCAATATCTAAGGCCTATATTCCACCAAGATCGGTTGTTTTTAGCAAATTTTGAAAAATCACCATTCGTGAGATTTATGGACCATATATGAGTAATTTTTCCCTAGAATTACACAGTGACACATGTATGGCTCTTTTCCCTAAAAAAGAAAGGATTTTCAAATGGAGAATAAGGCAGTTTAGAAGCAGTTTTCTTTGACTTCAAGAAACTTTCGATTGTTTGTAAAAATCGAGAAGTCAAGGCTTGTGAACTTTTCAACCCATGACACATAATTTTGATAAAAAATGACTCTATGCCACTTATAAGATGTTCTTTCTAAAAAGAAATGAGATTTCCATCAAGTGACATGAAAACTCATAATTCATGTTTTATAGTCCATTGAAATCAATCATTTTTAACAAATTTTGAAAATCACCACTCATGATTTTCCCTAGAATTAGATAATGAAACATATACGACTGTTCTCTAATAAGAAGAAAAAGAAAAAGAATTTTTGTAGGTTGAAAAAATAGTTCAAAATCCACTCTTTCTTCATGAATTTTTTATTTTCTGTAAAAATTACGAAGTCAAGACTAATGAACTTTTCAAGACTCAGAACCCACAATTTTGCATCAAATCACTTTATGACACTAATACAAGTGTTGGTATCAATCGTATTCAATTCAAAATCAACATCATTAAAGTCTCAAACTTCAATCCCAAATACAATTTTTAAAGGCAAGTAGACCTATTGATACTATATTATTGAAATTAAGAACAAGTATCATTCCCACAGGGCTACTTTTCAAGATCTGGAATTGACATATTTGCTCCATAATTAATTTATAACACCTACACATATGTTCCTCTAGGGAAAAAAAAGCAAAAAAGGATTTTCACTAGTTGACCTGAAGGATTTTTAAAGGGAGAACAATGCAATTTAGAATAAATTTTCTTTGACTTCTAAAAGCATTCGATTTTTTGTAAAAGTTGAGAAGTCAAGGCTTGTGAATTTTTCAAACCAGAACACATAGTTTTGTTTAAAAATGACTTTATGCCACTTATAAGACGTTCTTTTCAAAAAGGAATGAGATTTCCATCGAGATCTACGAAAACTCATAATCTATGTCTAATAGTCTACCAAAATCGATCATTTTTAACAAATTTTGGAAAATTACCGCCCATGATTTTTCACTAAAATTAGATAACGAAACATATATAATTGTTCTCCAATGAAAAAAAAAAGAAAAAGAATTTTTATAGGTTGAAAGCAGCTCAAAATCCATTCTTCCAACTTCTTGAATTTTTTATTTCTTGTAAAAATCGAGAAGTAAAGGATATTGAACTTTTCGATGCTCAGAACGCATAATTTTACTCCAAATCACTTTATGACACTCATACAAATGTTGGTACCACTCGTATACAACTCAAAATCATTATCAAGTTAAAATCTCAAATTTCAATCCCAAATACGATTGTTAAAGGAAAATAGACCTATTGATATTATAGTATTGAAGTTAAAAACAAATATCATTCCTACAGGGATCATTGAGTATTAATAATCATTTTTCTCCTATTGTTTAACCTACAAATTCAAGTAAATTAAGATATTAACTAATCAACTATCAACAATCACAAGTCAAGTTTTAATAAAGACCAACCAAATTGTAAAAGCATTTAGATTTTGAATTCCTATTAGGTATTTATGTGATTATGCTAAAAATAATTCCAATTTTATTATTGATGTTCTTGAACCATACGAATTTCTAAGGTAATTTCATATTTCTTTCAAAATTATTGAATTTTAGTCCTAGGTTGATTAATAGAAATTTCTTTCTAATTAAAACCCTTAAGATGTCATTAAAATCTCAAATTCCTAAATTAAGTTTTACCCTTTACCTAGAAATTTATGTCGTCCTATTACTAAGATTACATATAACTCCTTCTAATTGTTTGGATCTATTCACAAAAGCAATATTTTAATTAACTTAAGTGATATGAAATAAAGAATCAATATTTTAAACTATCAATTTAAGATAAAAAAAATTAAAACAGTACAATTAGATTCAAGAAATCAATCAATAAACTAGAAACAAAAGTACTAATCACTTAAATAACCTAAGGTTCATCAGTAGTGAGATTTTATGGTCCTAGATTGCTTAATGTTTCCTTAAAATTAAAAGAAGACACGTATATTACTCTTCTTCACTAGAAAAAGAAAAGAAAAGGATTTTTGTTGTGTGAACATGACAATTAGGAATCCAATTTCTTTGACTTTTCAAAACTTTCAATTTTTGGTAAACATCAAGAAGCCAAGGTTGGTGAACTTTTTGACCCAAGACACAAAATTTTGTTGTAAAATAATTTTTTTTGACATTTATATGGATTTCCTCTCTAGAAAAAAAAAATGATTTTCACATAGAAGTTCAAAATACATGACCTACAATCCTTCAAAAGCACTTATTTTTAGCAAATTTTTTTAAATCACCACCGATAAGATTTTATGGACCTTAAATACAAAATTTTGCCTAGAATTTTTAGTGGATGTCCTAATAACTCAAAATCAAGGACTTATAGTCTACCAAAATCAGTCAAATTTAGCAAATTTTAAAATATCACCCTTAGAATATTATAAACATAAAATGCTTAATTTTTCCTTAGAATTAGATGGGGATACATATATAACTCTTCTCTAATGAAAGAAAGGATTTACTTAGGGTGAACAAGGCTATAAAAAATCTATTTTATTTGACTGTTGAATATTTTCAATTTTTTGTTAAAAATTGAGAAGTTAGGGTTGGTAAACTTTTTGTCATGAATGTGGAATTTTCTTAAAAATCACTTTATGGTTCTTATATGGATTTCCTCTTTAGGAAAAAAGGATTTTTATCGGATGATCTTGAAGCTCAAAATCCATGACTTATAGTCCACCGAAATAAGCTATTTTTTTAGCAAATTATAAACAAATACCCCCATGAGATATTATAACTTCGAATGCCTAATTTTTCCCAAGAATTAAATGAGGACACATATATGACCCTTCTCTAATTAAAAAAATAGAGGATTTTCCTCGGGTGAACAAAGCATAGGGATGTAATCGGGTGAGTAGTAATAGGGTTCCCAACCCGTCTAACCCGTTAAAAACCCTATAGGGTTCAACCCTATAGCGTTTTAGCATTGGGTTTGGATATCTAGTAAAAATCTTATAAGGTTATAGCGTCGGATTTAAATCACATAAAAAACCTGATGGAAACCCAATAATCCGGTTTAAAAATAAATAGATAAATAAAAATATTACTAAAAGGGCAAGTAGGGGAAATAAAACATTGAGGAGTTGCCATCTTTTCCACCTCCTACAAATGTTTTTTCTTTCTTTTATATTTACTAGACTAGTTAAAGATTTTGGAACTTTTAATTAAAGTTTGTTCAAGTCATGTTTGTTTTAATATTGTTTGATGTGTTATATTTTAGCCCCAAGATGAAATTTAATTTAACAATGTTCTTGTATAAGTCTTTTAGATGGGACATAATAACAAAAATAATATATTTATGTATTTAAATATTAAATCATGAATGTGGTATACCACGTATTTCTTCTATTTTACATGTATCTTTTCATTTTTGAATGTATAAAAACATATGTCAAAAGCACTAGCTTCTTTTAAATTTATTATCAAAACGTAAAAATAGGTTGGAAAAAAAAATAGGTTTATTGGGTTATAGGATCGGGTTTCGGGTTTTAAATCAAACCCTGTAGGGCGAGTTTCAATATAATTTAAAAATCCTATAGGATTATAGAGTCAGGTTTGATAGACCTTAGAGGATAGTGAGTCGGGTTTCGGGTTTATATGATCCCTCTGAAACCCGACCCAGTTACATCCTTAACAAGGCAATCAAGAATCCATTTTTTTCACCTTCTTAAAACTTTCAATTTTTGGTAAAAATTGAGAAGTTAAGGCTAGTAAATTTTTTAAACTTAAAATGTACAAATTTGCTCCAAATTCCTTTATGACATATATGCAGATTGCCTCTTTAGATAAAAGGGGCTCGGAATTTCAAAATTTATGACCTATAATTCATAAAATCAATCATTTTTAGCAAATTTTAGAAAATCACCACTCTTGATATTTTATGGACCTTGAATGCTTAATTTTCCCTTAGATTAGATAAAAACACATATATGACTCTTCTCCATTGAAAAAAATAGAAGGATTTTTGTTAGATGAACAAGACGTCTAGAATCAAATTCTTTGGCTTTTCAAAACTTTCGATTTTTGGTAAAAGTCAAGAAGTCAAGATTAGTGAACTTTTCTAGATCTACAACACATAATATCATTTTATGACACATATATGTATCTCCTCTCTAGAAGGAAAAAAGGAGGGATTTTCATTGGTTGGCTTGAAAGCTAAAAATGGATGACTTATAATTAATTGAAACTGGCCATTTTTAACAAATTTTAATTTCCACCACCAGTTCGATGTTATGGACCTTGAGCTAATAATTATTCCTTAGAATTAGATGACAACGGATATATGATTTTTCTCTATGAAAAAAAAAAAAAAAAGAACAACGATATTCGTAGGATCACCAAGACACTCCAGAATCCGTTGCGTACATGGACATTGTTGTCATTTCCTGTACAATTTTTATACGTGTACGGAGCAACCCTCGTCAGCGGCCCAAAAAAAAAGAAAAAATGAAAAAGGAGCAACCCTCGTCTAAATTTCCTAATGCAAGGCTTAGGTTGTTTTAGGGATTAAGGTTGTACCCCCTTTTCTCCAAGAAAAAGGAGTTTCATGGGGAAGTGCCGTCAAGAAAACAAAGAACCACCACCGGCCTCTACTAGCTCACCCGCAGTCACTATGAATTAACCTTTACAAATTAATGTGTTATTATATTGTTTGGATTCAACTAATATTTTTTGACTTAATAACATAGATAAGACTAGACGGATGTTCTCAGGATGAGTCAATTTGTTACATTGCCATCTTCTTGGATTCACTGTGATTGTTAAAGAAAATATAAGCATTAAAAGGGAAAGTTATCTCCTGTGATACCAAGAGAATAACATTTAGTTCATGGTCACATATAAGCATACTTGAAACATCGGTATATATCAGGTACACAAGAAGAACTAAAAACGTGAGGAAAAGGTTGTATACAAGTGTACTCTAGACTCTCTTGACAGGATCAAAGTTGGCAACACCAATTACAGCACCAACAATGACAAAAAGAACAACCCCACCAGCCACAATGCTAAACAAGAAGTTCTTGAGTGAAGGAGAAACTCCAGTGGCAGCCTCAGCCACATCCGGTATCACCATTGATGCTGTCAAGGCTGCTGATGTAAGCCCCACAACCGCCTTCTCCTTCAACGAGGCCTTGACTTCGAACTTTTTCCTACTTGATCTTGATGACCCCATGATTGCCTTGGATGATCTTAAAGGTAATGGCCTGAAAAAGGTATCATTGCTAGGAAACTTGTTTTGATTAGCATGTGTTAATGGCATTGCCATTGAAATTGCAGAAATTGAGGCCATTTTCTGTGCCTGGGAATTGGAGTTTTCTCGTGTGATAGTTTTGCTATTGTAATGGAGTTTTATTTTGGGTGTTGATGATATTGGAGATGTTTTGTTGTGAATCTTTTGATGAGGAAGCAATGAGAGGTGGAAAATGGAGATATGAAATGAGGTTGTGCATGTCAATCAACATGTTTGTTATCTATTCCTATGTGGCAGCTTCTCCATTCAGAGTTGGTAGATATTAGATAAGGTTATCTTATTACAGCGTGTGACCATCACTGTTTATGGTTGATACTTAGACTGTGTGGTTCCAAATGATCATATTATTCATAATTGTTGTCAGATAAACCAGATTTATGTGTAATACAATAGTTTGGCGTTTCAAAAAGTTAGCATTGTCATTAATTTATTTAAAAGTTTAAATTTATAAATATGATATACATTATTATATTTATTATTTGAAAATTTATTTATTTGCTTTATATTCAATTTGATTTTTTTTTTAATTTTATGTTATTTGATATACTAAAAAAATTTAATAAGGATAGAAGATGTAATGGGTTGTGATAAATTGGAGATTATATTAAGGTATTTTTTTTCTTTTTTCCTTTTTTTTGAATAGGTCTTTAGATAGGTAATTCTATTTTGGTCTATGTCTATTCCATGTAGAATCGTCAAAAGATCCGTAGAATCAGAATGTAGAATCGAAACATAAAATCATAAGTTTCTATAATCTACGTAAAATAGCTTTGAAAAACTATATAAATGCTTACAAAAGTCATGAAAAATTTAAAATACATAATGAATATAAAAAAATAAATAAATAAAGAATGCTATCTTTTCATAATAACTCTTAATCCATAATATAACATATATAATAAAAGAGCCAACACAGTTAAAATAAAGTTTTTTTTATTACTTTATTTAAAAGAAGTTATTTTTAGGGTCTAGAGTATGTCTTCAATAGAAAAAATCTAATAGGCTTTGTGAATGATTACACAAATGGGCTTTTAATACCATCTATAATCCAAAATCTTAAGACAATGGGTTAATGAGTCTTCCCTCTTATAAACTCTTCACACAAATCACATATTTCCCATATGGTATTCATACACTTGCACCCTAACAATCTCCCCCTCAAGTGTGAGTTTCTATAATGAGATAGGCCATACTCTCCCTTAAGAGCTTATCAAATTGACTTCACTAAACCCGCTTTATGAGTAACCTACTCACAATGGGTTTCACAAACGAGTCATACCACAAAGCTCTTCTTTCTACATGCTGGGGCCAACTATGGGAGTTTCCTAACCGAATCATCGGCTCTGGTACCAATTGTTAGGATCTAGAGTATGCCTTTAATGTGAAGAAATCTAATGGGCTTTGTGAAGGATTACACAAATGAGCTTTTAACACCATCTATAACCCAAAACCTTAAGACAATGGGTTAATGGATCTTCTCTCTTATAAGCTCTTCACACAAGTCCATATTTCTCATGAGAGATTCTCATACTTGCACCCTAACAATATATTGGGATATCCCACATCGGTTATGGAAGGTGATACGAATACTAAGGGGGTCGGAAATTCTTTGGTTTAAGAATTAGGGTTTCTTCAACACTTCTATCAAGAAAGAATGAATCTTGAACAATAAAGGAAGGATCTTTTTAGGGTTTTCTTTATAGGTAAATAAAACTAAGAAAAGATAAATGATATGGATGAAATCGTAATTCGAAATACAAATCACAAAGATAAACTAGATCGCAATAAGAATCGTAATTCAATATGACTCACAAATTACAAAACGAATCACTTATCAAAAGACAAAAGAATCTATGATTCTATCAACACAACGAATAATGGAAAATCACTCTCTCAATATTCATAAAACAATTGCAATGATTTGCAATTATAAGTTCTTATCACAAGAACTCACAAAAGCTCTCACAAAGGAGGAGTCTTTCACAAAAGAAATATCATAAAACTTCTATATTATAGATTACATATTGATATATATAATATATATATAGGCTTTAATTAGCCTAAAAACTAAGCAACTAAACATGGAAAGTCAAAAGAAACAAAATCCTATTAATTACAATAAATTTCCTTAAGAAAATAATAAACATGCTTAAAAAAATAATCCATGTATTATAAGCTAGCAGCTTATAATGAAAAGCTGGCGGTGTTTCTTCTGTTCATCTTCAACGCCGACGGAAAGATGGCGGCTTTCTCAACCAACGCTGGCGGCGTACTTATGAAGGCCAGTGGCGTACATTGCCGGCGTACAGGTACGACAAAGTGATCTTCTTTTCTTCGTCATCGCCGTTCGCCCATATCTCTCAAACTCACATCTTCTTCTTGTTTTAACTTTGTTACACCATTTTTAAATCGAGTTTAACCAAAGTAACCTAATGCTAGATCCTTTCCTGAAGCTTAATCGATTTGCCTTTGATGCGTTCACATCAGAAGGGGTTACATGCTACTTTATAAGTGTGAGGGAAAGCCTCACCTCATGAGCTAGCTTTTGGGATTGAGAAGGCCCAATAGCACCCAACAATGGTGTCAAAGCCAAGGTTTGCAACATCTTGGTTTGAGCCAGACATTGACGGTTAATCCCATGGTCCGATGTGTGATAGGCGGAGATGTTGGGGATATCCACATTGGTTGTGGAAGGGGCTGGGTGCTACTTTATAAGTGTGAGGGAAAGCTTCACCTCATGAACTAACTTTTGGAGTTAAGAAGGCCCAATAGCACCCAACAGATCTTGTTAGGAAAAGATCCAACCTTTTCCTCTTGTCAATGCGATTAATAATCAACAAATATAAATCAAAATGTGGAATTGAAATAACAACGAGATTTACGTGGAAAACCCCAGATCGAGGAAAAATTGCGGGTCTAACAACGCTCAAACCTTCCATTATAAACAATAATGAGATTACAATAAGTTTTATTCACTAGATCTCACTAGTGGATCTCTGGATCTCTCAATTTTTCACCACAGCTGGTGGATTACAACAGGAATAAGATTTCCTTCATCTAGATTTTCTCACTCTAGGGTTTCCTCACATTTCTCTGTTTCTCTCTTTAGAACTCTCTATTTAGGCTTGAGAAGAGGCACACACTTATTCCATACAAACCCTAGACAATAAGATAAATATATATGCACTACAAAGGGAATACAAACAGACACTCAGGGCTGTTAACATTTAATTAAAGGCTAGCAGTTTTGGATTTGGGTGCTAACCCTTAGCATTTTGGAGCAATCAACACTACAAACAGACACTCAGGGCTGTTAACATTTAATTAAAGGCTAGCAGTTTTGGATTTGGGTGCTAACCCTTAGCATTTTGGAGCAATCAACACCGACTTATGATTCAGTGAAGGCCGGCGGCCTTATCATCTCAATTGCTAGCGTATGCAACAATTTTATCCTTTGTTTGCACAAATAACTCCTTATCTTTATGTCCTCTTCCAAGTATATCACATATCATTAGAATATCTTGATTTAAAGTCTTCTAAATATATATCACCATATATAATTAGGATCTCCTTGTTCAAAGCATGCTGATCCATCCTACTTTGATTCCAGAGTCTTCTAAATATATATCCAACATATATTTAGGCTCCCTTTTGGTTATAGAATCTCCCTTTCTAACTCATATGAGGGGTTTCCCCAATCCTGCTGCCTTCCTGTAGCACCTGTTATCAGACTAAAATCTTTCACAACCAGCTTTTGTCTTGTTCCTTGATTGTGAGCGTTTATCATCAGTCTTCACCCATCTACTCTTCAAAGGTCCCTTACCCTTAGGTAATTTCACCAAGTTAATTTTCCTATTCTCATGCAAGGATTTCAATCTATCTTGCATAGATTTGACTTGTCCTTTCTTCTTCTCATTTCCTATGGCTTTCAGATGATCATTCGACTCTCCCCCATTAGTGAGTATCTCATACTCATCTAAACTGAATCTAACTGATGGTCTTTTATCTTTTGAAGATCTTCTCATGTTGAACTGTTGATGAGGCTTTTGTGATTCTTCAATTGAAACTCTCCCATTTCTGCTATCATTAGAACCTTTGTATGAGAGTACAGGATTCACATCTCCTTTACTTAGCTTTGCTGACATTAAGTAAAGGGAGTTCCTTTTCTTTCCTTATGGCATAATGAGAGAACCCTTGGTGGGCTTCCATCTTCCTTCACCAAAGTAGCTACTATAGCCATCATCATCAAGCTTTCCTGCAGAAATAAGGTTAAGGTGGATATCTAGAATATGTCTGACATTTTTTAGAGTGAGCCTACAACTTGTGTTAGTCTTCAAAATAACATTTATAATGCCTACAATCTTGGATTTACCATCATTTCCCATCCTAACATTACCAAAATTTCCAGCGGTGTGGGTTGAGAATAACTTACCATGTGAAGTCACATGAAAGGAGGCACCGAAACCAACAACCCAATCATCATCATGACTAGCAAGGTTAACACACTTCTCATCCTAGGCAATGACAATCTCACCATCATCCACTGCTACTATAGTTGTGTCTACATCATTTTCTTCACCTTTACCTTTCTTTTTCTTCCACAGTCTGCACTCTCGCTTCAAGTACCCGGCTTATCACAATAGTAGCATTTAAAGACTTTTCTTCCTTTTGACTTGGGCCTTCCCCTAGATTTCTCTTATTCATCATCTTCATCAAATGATCTTCTGAACCTGCTTCTAACATTCTTTCCTGGCTTACTAGTAACAAGTGCTCTAGAATAAGATCTTGTGTCAAAATCTTTCCTCTTAGCCTCTTCATTCATCAGGTTGTCCTTCACCATTGCAAGGGTAAGCGTTCCCTTTGGGGCAGAGTAACTACCAGACACAACCAGTGTCTCCCAACTATTAGACAAGGAACTCAGCAACAATAGTGCTTGGATCACATCTTCAAGCATGAGCTTCATGGCAGACAACTGATTCACTAGCCTTTGAAAATCATTCAATGCTCCGTCATGTTGGATCCATCCTTGTATTTCAGATTTACAACTCTCCTGATGAATGAAGTTTTATTCATGGCCGTTTGCCTCTCATACATGGATTCCAACTTCCTCCATAGGACATCCACTCTCGTTTCCAGGCCACATGGTGATAAACGCCGTGATCCACTCATTGTCGGATATAACCAACAGTTTTCCTATGCATGATTACCCAATTTGCATCAGATTTGTTCTCTGGCTTCGTAGTGTTACCACCTAAAGGCAAATATAAATCTTTGCAATACCGTAGATCTTCTATCATAGATTTCCATATAGAATAATTTGTTGAATTCAATTTAATCATCATACTTAGTGATTCTACCATATCTGCGCTGCAACAGAGACCTTAATTTTCTTTTTAAAACCTGTGATCTGATATCGCTTGTTATGAAAAGATCCAACCTTTTCCTCTTGCCAATGTGATTAACAACCAATAAAATATAAATAAAAAACGGAATTGAAGGATTTATGTGGAAAACCCCATATTAGGAAAAAACCATGGGAGCAGCACTCAAACCTTCCATTATAAACAATAATGAGATTACAATAAGTTTTCTTCACTAGATCTCACTAGTGGACTCTCAATTCTTCACCACAGCTAGTGGATTACAATATGAATAAGATTTCCTTCATCTAGAGTTTGTCACTCTAGGGTTTCCTCACATTTCTCTCTTTCTCTCTTTAGAACTCTCTATCTAGGCTTGAGAAGAGGTGCAAACTTGTTCCATACAAATCCTAGGACAATAAGATAAATATTTATGCAACATAAAGGGAATACAAATAGACACTCAAGGCTGTCAACATTTAATTAAAGGCTAGCGGTTTTGGATTTGGATGCTGACTTTTGGCATTTTGGAGCAATCAATGCCGTCTTATGATTCAATGAAGGCCGGCGGCCTTGTCCTCTCAATTGCTAGCATACGTAGCAATTTCATCCTTTGGTTGCACAAACAATTCCTTATCTTCAAGTCCTCTTCCAAGTATATCACATATACTTAGGATATTTTAGTTTAAAGTCTTATAAATATATATCACCATATATTTAGAATCTCCTTGTTTAAAGTGTGCTGATCCATCCTACTTTGATTTTAAAGTCTTCTAAATATATATCCAATATATATTTAAGCTCCCTTTTGGTTATAGATCCATATGAGTTGGATCTATAATCCCAACATTTATAAATTGAAAGAGAATGAAACATTTCAACATATCTTAAATTCTTAATTATATAAATAAAATAAATAATTTTTTTTGTAAACTTTACTGCTCTAACTCACCTTGAATGGATTCTATAATTGTAAAATAAGGTAGATGGGGGGAAGGAGGGAAAGAGATAGAGAGAGTATGCCAAATCAAAAATGAAATATGATAAAAAAGATATATTATTGTAATAGTTGATGAGTTTGTAAGAGCACAATTGTTTATATATATATATATATATATATATAAGCTTATTTGACATGTATAGATAAAATCAGTAAACCTAGCTAAATATGTAAGATTCTATAGAAAAAATGATTCTATGCATAGATCAACTTAAAAGGACTTTTTAAAACATAGAATCTTATGGGTAAAATTGCGATTTTGATAATCATAGTCTATTCTAATAAAAATAAATGGCATGTTTTGAACATGGAAATAAAAACATAAATAATCTTATATATGTAGTTAAAAGATATATGAGTTAGAGATAGATATACTATTTTTCTACATTTGATGCTATGAAAATTCCATTGAAGAATCTAAACAATTGCAAAAAGTGTACAAGGAAACTCTTGATGAGACAATTGGAAAGCAGATGGGAACATGAATTTACTAAGATGAAAAAATGAGCTCAAATCTATTGCAACGATTCAAAGGAAGTTGCCGACTCTCTAAGAAAATCCACAGTTCTTCTAATAAAGCTTCTTTCTTTGAAACAAACATCAGATATATCTGAGTCAACCACGTGTTAGCTTGTTTTTATATACTTGATTGCTCTCAATTATCATCAAAGGAAGAACATTTTGAAGAGCCACACTCCACGGTCCATAAACAGCTCCTGAAAATGCAAGAAAGGCGACCTGGATTTGTTAACTTTATTAATCGCAAACAAATGGAGACACGCATGAGTCATACGCATTGGTTTTTTCTTTGGACTAATTGCCAATACATCGGTCAAGGATGAGTATCATGTTTTTATGGTTTCACCCAACAGTGTGAAACGTGAATAATCCAAATCAGTTTATAGCTTTCTTAAGTTCGACTTGATATTTATATGAATTTAACTCAATATTATTTGAGCCAAAGCTCAAGTAGTTCTATTAAATGAATGAGTAACTTGCGAATCTAATGAAAAAAATAGTACATATATTAGCTGATATCAATCTAAGTTTAAATATCAATATTATTATAATGAAGGATTTTTATTATTGTTATTATCATTAGTATTGGGAGAAATTAAGCTGCACAAGTTTAATAAGATTGAATCTAAACTTGTTAAGTCTCACTTTGAGTTGAATCTAATTTCTAAGTTTCAGGTTAAATTGAGTTTTTGTCAAACTAAAGTTTTGGAATCTTAAGCCAAATTCGAACTTGAGCTAAGTAATGTATCGTCATGACTCTACTTTCACTTGCAAAAGGCATGCTTAGGAAGTTAAAGGTCTGTCTGTATCTTCCTATTAGTTTGGGGTATGTTTATAATTTTTTCCTTGTGTATACTTCACCCTAATTTTGGTGAGGAATATAATGCAAATCTATGATGATTAAGCTTGTCCGCTTACTTTGCTATAATTGTAATTCTATTATAACCTTATTGCTTATATAAAACTATTACTACATTGAGTTGACTGTAATAATAATTCCATATGAAATCTTTATTGTAAAAATACTTGAATAGTCATTTATTACTCAAATCTATGGATGAATTTCAACATTGAAGCTATTTTTAATTTTTTTTTGGCAAAATACCCTAAGTTAAATAAAAAAAATAAAAAATAAACATTACATCTCTATTTCATTCCTTAGTAATAACAATTATATTAGAGCATATTTATCCTTGGATACTTGATAAAAATTCTAAGGAATATAGGTGATGTGACAGTTGCTTGTGCAATAAAATGAGTTACTTGTTGGGCTATTTAACAACAAAAGTAACTTAGGCAAGCAACCCTCTAACTCCTCCTCAATTGATAATTTCACACTTATTTAATTTTATAAAAACAACCCTCTCACTCCTCTTCTCATTGGTCATTTTATACTTATTTAATCTTTATAAAAAAAAAAAGCATTATTTTAAGGTAATAAAATAAAGTAAAACCCACAAAAATTATTTTAGTAAAGACAAATAACTGTTTTGAAGTAACCAGGATAAAATAAAAAATTGCTTAATAAGGAGTGTTGCTTCATATACTTACATATTAAGCAATTTAGAATAAAATGCTCTTATAGCCTTATTCATTCAATTAACGGGCAATCAATATTTCGAGGTATGAAGTTGGATGGAACTTCAATTCAGTAATCAATTCTATTCAAGAAGGCAGAATTACTTGCTAGCCGTAAAAGTGGAGTAGTTTGGCTGAATTTAGGTGTGCTCATCACTGGGATTTATCAACATAGTTGACATAAATTTCTTGGGCCAGCAGATGATACGTGATTCCAAGCTCCTCAAATATTTTCTTGAGCTCCAGCACCAATTCAGATTTTCTTTCACCTCTCCCCGCGGCTTGGAAATTTATCGTATGAGTGACATAAAGTATCATCTTCATTTTGTTCATGTCCTCAATCTCTTTTACCACCACACTGTGCCCGGGACGCCAATACTGCGGCTTGCTCTCCAAGTACCTGGAGCAAGGAAAAAAACACTTATAATCTGTTACTCTGAATCTATGTTAATGCAAGTACCAAAAAAGTTTAATGTAAAAGTTTAAGCTCATAGATATGGTGGACTTTTCAAACATTGATTAATGTTTGAATAAGGAAAATTTTAGATATTGCAAAACGCGTACACTTTAATCTTTGCTTTCATAGCAGCAATGCTCTCCACAGAAGTAGAAAAACCGATAGCAAACTCCACAGAATCACCCATTTCAGGACTCCTGTAAAAATTGCTGATAGGTTTCGTTGCGAGAACCGAATTTGGGTAGTATATTTTCTCATTGTCATATTTCAAGAAGACTGTTGTCAAAATGTTCATCTCTTCGACTACCATCTGCAAAGGAATAAGCCGAAAAGTTAAGACCAATTTCAAGTCTATAAAAGAGGGAAGCATAATGATTTTGTTGGGCATAGGGAATGATAGATATAACCTGAACTCCATCAATGACACAACGATCACCAACATCGAATGGATGCATCACAAATACAAATATGATTGCTTCAAATATAGTTTTTGCAGTGTTTCCAAACACAAACACTGCGACCAAAAGCTGAGATGATATCAAGACAAGCACTTGTGTTGTTAAAAGTCCCATTAGTAGTAACCAAACGATTAAGATAATGATGACTACAGCCCCTGACACAAGCCTGTTCAGCTCTTCAACTGCTGTCTTGGTATCATTTAGGGAATGTGCTAGCGATTTGCGTTCGTTATAAACATTCACCTACAAACACAAAGAGACTAGATGATGCAAGGCCGATATGAATAACCGTAACCAACTGATTTAAAAGCTTGAACACCGTTAGGTGGAAAATTAGGCATAGATTTATGAACTTACCAGCCAATTTTTCAAAGATGTCCTGGTGATCTTCCGGCTTTCTGCAGCCCCTTCAAACAGTGGAATCACATTTTCTGCATCTCTGTCTTCATGAAGCGTAAGAGATCGTCCTCATCAATGTATCTGTGACAGAACATAAAACCAATGAGACAGTCATTTAAAAAAATTTTAGGACATGAGCATTAACACGTCATTCATATTTTGGTTCCTTACTTGGCACCGGGTTTTGCTACATTCCTGAAGATCTGATAAGCAGCCGCCTTGGCTCCCAACTCACTATCTATTTCCTTATCCCTTTTCCCTCCCTCATCGTCGTCATGATCTAGTGAGCCTGAGATTGTGGACAATCCCGACCCACTTATAACATCGATCAACCCCTTCATAGTCCAAGCAGAAACCTTCTCCTTCTCGATCTTGTGTAGCTTTTCAACGTCAATCACATCTTCTTTCTTCTGAGACTCTTCATTTTTAAGGTTCTTGAAACTCAATTTCGTACGTGAATTCCAATCTATTTCCTCCAATTCCATTGGAGGCCCCGAGAGAGTCCTGACAACATACTGATGGAAGATGGACTCTTGGATTCTGTCGAAGAATCTAGTGCATTGGAAGGAAGAGGATAGTAACTTGATCAAAAGCGTCTTGACAAGCCAAATAGCTGCACCACTGAGGAAAGATGCAAGAGCTCTTGTAACATAATTAAGGATCTTCCTGGTGCTTCGGGATCGTTTCACCCCTCGGTTTATTAGCAGACCCCAGGCTAGGAGGATTAAGCCTAACCAGATAAACACTTGCACACTCCTCTTCAATCCATACACGAAATACAAAACCTTCTTCTTGAGCAGAAAGTTTCTCTCGATCGAAAAAACCAACATGTTAATGAACCATTCGGTTACTAGCCTTCCACAAAAGATGACCAAAACTAGCACTAACCATTTCCACAAGTTCAAACCCCATATATGACAATCTATTAAATTCTCAATGGTTAAGCTTGCAACAAGCAACCCCATGATGCATATAAAAGCAAACCATTCAATCACAACAACCCTTTTGATATTCTTACCCGATAATTCGGAGGAGATCTTCAAATTTGCTGTTTTATAGACCTCATCATCATCATCTTCATTCTCTCCACCAGCTATAGAAAGCAATGGTGTCTTGGGAGTAGATGGTGCTGTTTTAACATTGTCCTTAGGTGTAGTAACACCAGCTGAGGCTGGATTGCTTGGCGAAGCCAACCTAGATGAGCTCAAAGCAGGGGAACTCACGTTATTTGAATGCAATCTCTCATCATCATGGTCCAAATCAATAGAAGACGTTGGCTCAATCAATCTTGACTTAGGCTTTGAGAATGCAGATCTGGTGAGTGTGTTCCTTTTAGTCAAGGTAATAGTTGGGATTTTCGGAGGCCTACCCGGTGTCATAATTGGGCTAGTTAGGCCTGGTTTTGGGATTTCAAGCTCCCGTAATCCTACATTTGGTTTTGATGTTGAACCTAATTGAACCTCTGCAGAAACGTTTGGACTGATTGCTTCAATTTCATTACTCGAATTTGAAATCACCACCACCACTTCACCTGTTCCTTTCTTGTCCACTGCGTTACTCTCCATGGACCCTCCTTAGAACAATCCAAGGTAGATTACCAGATCGAGCTATTTGTTAAAAATCATGGAGCATAATCCTTAAACTGAAGACTGAGTAATTATCACAAGAACAAGACTCTAGCTGCAATGAAGCACAACAAAGCAGCAAAACTATGTTTAGGACAACATGACATCAATATGAAAGAGATTTGTAGGGAGAAAACATACCAAAACAACTCGTGGTGCCGAGTTTAATGCTCTGTAATCAGTGTTATGTTCCTTTCTTATAAGATTGTTATAGAATATTATATATCAACATTTTCCCCACATGTTTTTCATGTGAATGAGATTTTCTTTTCTTTTTCCTGGAAACATAACAGATAAGAAATGGGGTTATCATAAACATCATGATTTGCTGACTCAGAAAATCTCATAAACCCACAAATAATTGCTGTTCATGTATATAAAAAACACAAATGTGAAAGGTTGCTGTAAGAAAGAAGGAGAGGTGGGGTGGGTATAATATAATACAGTCTACTTTAGTTTTCCCGGGAAAGAACATTCAAATGGCACTTCGGCTAGCAGTCCACGTGTATGGATGAATGGTCGTAAGTATCAATAATATTTTGTATATGGTAATGATGAAAACACGTTTGCGGTCCTATAATGTTGTCTCAATAAATGGATATTTGACACGTATTTTAAAGTAATAATTATTATTTGCATTATTATAATTTTTTACACGTGTCAAATACTCATTTACTGGGATAGATAAGACAGCACCACAGGTACAACAAATTCTCATCTTGGTAATGATGGTGGGTAATCATTAGAAGAATGAAAATTATGAGGCCTAAAATTTGGATAATGAAACTACAAATAAAACACATTTAAATACTTATACCAATAATATATATATATATATTGGAAAATTTTTTAGATATTTATGTCTATAAAAATTTAATTGCAATTAGACGAGGATTGTAAGTGAGTCGAAATAGCCTGTGAGTTAATCGAGTTCGACTCAATAAAAACTCGAATTCAACTCATTTATATTCGAGTCGAGCTCGAGTTTGAGCTCGAGCTTTAAATTACTCGACTCGATGAGCTTGCGAGCTTAATTGAGTATTAAATCAAGTCGAGTCGAGCTCGAGTTTATCAAGTATTAAATACTCTTTATATTTAAATCAATATTTTAAAAGAATAACCGAGCTTAATCGAGTCGAGTTCGAGTTTATCAAGTATTAGATCAAGTCAAGTTCGAGCTTAAAAATCAAAGCTTGATCGAGTTCGAGCTTTGATTTTTTTATTTGAGTCGAGTTTGAGATTGGTACTGTATCGATCAACTCGACTCATTTACTGCCCTAATTAGGGCTATAAATGAGTCGAGTTAAGATAATACAATACTGAGTTTAAGTTCAGCTCAAATTCGATCAAATTTAAGATTTTATGCTTGAATTGATTGAAGTAATATTATATAATTTTGAAATCAACTCGATTAAGCTTTGCTTAGACTCGATTTATTAAAAAAATATTTTAATTCTCACTGATATAATATTAATCACAAACTTGATTTAACTTCGATTAATATTTATACTCAACCCAAACTTGATTAGGTTTGCAAGCTAATCAAGCTAAATATAGGAAGCTCAAGTTTAGTTAAGTAAACTTCTTGAATTAAACTCAAGTAAACATTAAGTTCAATTTGAGTAGTTTGTAAACCAATTTGGTTCATTTGTACTCTTAATTAGAATTGAATTTCAGGACAAGTTATTGCAACCATAATCATTTTTGTTTCTAAAAAGGCTACCTATTTCATTGATTTTTTATTTTAAAAATAATGTGGTGGCGTGTAGTGTGAAAATGATTAAAAAAGCATTGAAAGAATTTATTTAATGGGAATTGACACAATATTTAATTTGAGTATGAATATTTTTATAGGCATGTCTTTTATGTGCTACAATATATTGATAATATGGACACAATAGGCCCTGGAAACATTGTGTCTTATTGTTAAGCGAATTGCATTTTGTTATGATTTAAATTAATGTAGCTGCAGAGCGTAAGATATATTATTAAATTTCAACTTGACAAGTAAAATCTTAATTTAACTTGGTCTTGGAAATAGCTCTAAGGTATGCTAAGCATTTGATCTATCGATCTAATTTATTTAATAGCGTTTTTACTTCATATAAATAACTATTCATCCCCTCTTCATTCTACATAAAAGTGTTATTACCTTATTTACTTAAACATAATTACAATTCATAATGAATTGCTATTATATCCCCTCCTCATTCTACATCAAAGACTACTTCTCAGCCTATATCACAAACACAAAGTAGTTCTGTCTCTACACCAACACAACAATAGTATTTCATTACTAAAGACAAACCTAGGAGAGAAGTTAGGCCTCCTTAGAGATATGCAAGGTAGATCTTGTAACTTATGTACAGAATGTAGTAGAGGACATTGATTCTAATATGGAGCCATTAACTACTCAGAAGCTGTTAATTATGATGATTCCGGTAAGTGAATGATTGTAATGTAGGAGGAGACAGAATCCCTTTGTAAGAATAGCACTTGGGATTTAGTGAAGCTTCCTAAAGTGAAGAAGACTGTTCGGTGTAAACGGGTTTTCAAGAAGAAAGATGGGATGCTAAGTGTTGATGAACCCAGATACATGGCAAAACTTGTTGCAAATGGCTACAGTTAGATACTAGGTATTGATTTCACTTATGTGTTTTCTTCTATTGTAAAACACAGCTCGATTAGAGCATTATTTGGTATTGTAGCTTTGCAGGATCTTAAACTTGGATAGTTAGATGTGAAGACAGCTTTCTTGCATGGAGAGCTTGAGGAAGATATCTACATGCAATAGCCAGAGGGTTTTGTGGTATCAGGAAAGGAGGACCATGTTTGCATATTAAAAAAATCACTTTATGGCTTAAAGCAATCACCTAGGTAGTAGTACAAGAGGTTTGATTAATTTATGAATTCTTATGATTTCAGGAGAAGTAATTTTGATAGTTGTGTGTATTTCAAGAAATGTGATGATGGATCTTTCGTATATCTATGCTTGTACATTGATGACATGTTGATTGCAACCAAGGATAGAGGAGAGATTGAAAAAGTTAAAATTCAATTGAGCAGAGAGTTTGAGATGAAAAACTTGGGAGCAACAAAGAAGATACTTTGGATGGAAATTTTGAGGGATAGAAAAGCAAGTACGTTTATCCTAGTCAAATAGTGTAATTTGAAAAGATACTTTATAGGTTTAATATGATGAATGCTAAGCTTGTCAGTACGCCTTTAACAATATATTTCAGACTTTCATATGCTTTGTCTCCACAGTCAGATAATGAGATTTATTATATGTCAAGAGTTTCATATTCTAGTGCTATAGGATCTCTTATGTATGCCATGGTTTGTACTTGTCCATTATTGTCATATGATATAAGTGTTGTCAGTAGGTATATGGAAAATCCTGATAAAGAATACTGGAGAGCAGATCAGTGGATTTTCAAGTACTTAAGAGGTACTACTAATATTTATCTACATTTCAGTAAAACTAGAGATGGAATTTTTGGTTATGTAGATTTTGATTTTGCTGGAGATCTCTCACAGGGTATATTTTTATTCTTAGTGACTGCGCTATCAGTTGGAAAGCTACATTGCAAGCTACAGTTGCTTCATCCACAACTGAAGCTGAATACATGGCCATTACAAAAGCTTTTAAGGTAACTATTTAGTTAGAAGGGTTATTTGGTAAAATCAGTGATGACTTGAAGACTGCAACAGTCTTTTGTGACAGTTAGAGTGCAATTTACCTCATCAAGGATAAGATGTATCATGAGAGGACGAAGCACATTGATGTCAAGTATCATTTTGTTCTTGATGTTATTGTTGATGGTGATATTGCTGTGAGCAAGGTTAGTACTTAGGATAACCCTACTGATATGATGACCAAGATACTTCCTATAGCCAAGTTTAAGCATTGTTTGGACTTGGTTGGCGTTTATTATTGATTGATCCTCTTTGGGGTTTTGTAGTAGGAGGAGAATGTTTGTTGTTTATGTTGAAGAATAGAGTTTGTTAATTTTTTTTCTCTTGAATTTGTATCAAGATAGAGATTGCTGGATATGTGACCCAAATTCATGTACATTAATAACTTTTGGAGCTACCGCCTGCCTATATCGTGTACCCAGTTAGCCTTGAAGCCAGCATTAAAAAATGAATGTGGATGTTAAAGGCCTTCATTATGTACGCTTGGAAAAGTCAATCATGGCTAGTGAATTTAAGCCGCCAACCTTTCCACCGGCTTACTACACAGATATATATTTGTGTACTATTTTCTAGGGTTACAAATTGTGAGATAATTTAGGTCTCTTTTGTACACATATCCTTTTAATTCCTTTTCAACACTAGTGAATTCCTCTCTCCTCTGCCCGTGCTTTTTCCTGCAAGGCTTTCCACAAAAAATCTTGTGTGTGCTTTATTTTTCTGTTTGTTTTTTGCCATTGTTTATCATATTGAATTATAACAAATGAATTAAGTAATGATGGTACAATGCTGAGTTTAAATTCAACTCGAGTTTGACCGAATTTAAGATTTTAAGCTCGAATTCGGGTTGAAGTAACATTATATAATTTTGAAATCAATTCAATTAAGCTTGCTTAGACTCGATTCATTTAAAAATATATTTTTAATTCTTATTGATATAATATTAATATCGAACTTGATTTTAAATTCGATTAATATTTATACTTAACCCAAACTTGATTATGCTTACAAACTAATCGAGCTAAACATAGGAAGCTAAAGTTTAGTTAACTAAACTTCTTGAATTAATCTCATGTAGACATTAAGTTGAAGTTGAGGAGTTTGTAAACCGATTTGGTTCATTTATACTCTTAATTGAAGTTGAATTTCAAGACAAGTTATTGCAATCATAATCCTTTTTGTTTTCTAAAAAGGCTACCTATTTCGTTGTTTTTTCTATTATTACAATAATGCGGCAGCGTGTATTGTGAAAATGATAAAAAAAAAGCATTGAAAGAAGTTATTTAAGGGAAATTGACACAATATTTAATTTGAGTATGAATATTTCTATTGGCATGTCTTTTATGTGCTACAATATATTGATAATATATAAAATAATGAATATCAATTATCACATATTTTGAATTGTCATTCAATAGTTTATTTTTTAATAGTCATAAATTCCTCTATCTTGAAAATATTACCTATACTATTATCTCCTTTTCTATATAAAAATAATGGATATTATAGATATTTTACTTTTTAAATCCAATAAATTTGTTTCTATTTTTCACATCAAATGAATATTCAAATAGCCATTACAACTTTATTACATTTCTATTAAATTAAAATTTAATTACTCTCTTATTTTATACGTGGAAGTGAACGAACTGTAAATGATTTATTTCCCATTATTTTTGCGTGATTAGAATAAGAAAAATCTTTTCTCTATTGGCTAATATAGCTTTTGACTCATTCTATCACCTAATATAAACATAAGAAAAATTCCTCATTGGAAATGAATGCAGAAGTTTTTCATGTATATTTCTAAAGTTCGTACACTATTATATGAAGTGAATTTGTTTGTTCTCAATCGCAACATTTATGCTTTTTTCCCAAAAATTAATAGAAAAAAAATTAGTTATAGGAAAATCAAAATTTTAGCCACAATCGCATCCGCGTGCGCAGACACACACATATATATTTAATTATATTTATGACCCATTGCTCAAAAGTAAATGTTCTTTAAGTTCATGGTGAATTCTCCTATAAGAAGGGGCCTTTTAACCTGTTTGGTGATTTTGACTTGTATTGGATGAGTTTAGCATTTCATTTTTAAATTTTAGTAAATTGATGCTTATATTTATAAAGTATATATAGTTTAGTATTTATGTTAAATAATATTTGATAAATATTATTTCGAAGACAAGATAATAACATGCGCTTGATAAAAAATTATTAAAATCTAAAAATGCGGTACTTAATTGCCAAAAATTGTCATATATTGAAAGTATAGGTGCTTCTTTTGCTGTCATTATCCTATCATGAAAATATATATTTGTCAAATATTATTTAATAAAGATATCGAATTGTGCATACATTAAAAGTATAATCACTAAATCACGAACAATTAGAAATGATAGTTGGCCTGTCATTATTCTACTTGTATTAAATAAAAGTGAGACATGTCAAGTCACATATCTTTCATTTAGAAGGATTAAACCACCTGTAATGCCCAAAAACTTACCTATTAAGGTATTATCCGCTTTGACTACACATCATATGGTTTTGTCCTTTTAGTGAATGGTCACCCTTCATGGGATTGCTCTACATAAAACACGCTTAACTTTGGAGTTTTGATGAACTCCAAGCCACTACACCAAAAGACGTCTCCCCCACTTATAGAACTGATGTAGTTGTCAGTTTCATTACACAGGTCCAGAACCACACCGGACAGTGATGATACAATCCTCCACTTCCGGTTCATAAACTGCTCTGATACCACCTGTAACGCCCCGAAACTCTATTCATCAAGATATTATCTTCTTTAGCCACACACCTTACGATTTGGTTCTTTTGGTGCTAAAAACTTCTCAGGGGGTCATCAATCATAGGATTACTCTGTACAGAGCATGTTTAACTCTAGAATTTCGACGAACTCCAAGCCACTACACCAAAAGGCACCTCGGTGGATGGAGTTTCGAGGCATTACAGATGATATCAGAGCAATTCACTAGTCAAAAGTGGAGGAGTGTATCCTCATTGTCTGGTGTGGTTTTGGACCAATGTAATGAAACTGACGAGAACGTCAGTTCTATACGTGAAGGAGTATAGGATACCCCTCAAATATAGATAGTAGGAATTCTAACACAGGTGCCTTTTGGTGTAATGGCTTAAAGTTGGTTAAAACTCTAAAGTTAAGTATGCTCTAGATAGAACAATCCCAAGATGAGTGATCCCTTGAAAAGCGCTAGCACCAAAAGAATAAAACGATGTGCCGTGTGGTCAAAAAGGATAATATCTCATCGTTCCCACCCCCAATTGACTAAGACATCCAGCCTGGATTTTAGATGACATGGTGTGATGCAATTATTTTAATTTTGGAATAATTTTGTAATATGGTCACTAACCTGTAGACGAGTGATATTATACGCAGCCAAACAAGTAAGACACACAAGTTACGGGAATAGGGAAAAGGAAGACAAAATTGAATACTCCACAAGCTTTAGTCTTTAATTTTCATTGGATTATTCATTTATTTATGAGTATAATCAGATAAAGGAATTTGAATCCGTACCATTTCCACAGAAATCAACATTTATGATTTTGGTATTTTTATTTGCTTTTTGTCCATGTCCAATGCTGCAAATGTCGAAAATTGTAATTTTGATGAGCGTAATTAATTAATATCCTTTGAGCTGAACAAATCAATCAATTATTAATGTCTTTTCTTTTCTTTTTTTTTTTTCTTATTTATTAAACCACCCAATACCTGCACCACATTGGATAGGACCACAAGAGTGACAAAACTCTCTCCACCGAGTTTTAACATAGCTGCAATTATATTAATTTTTTTGTTAATCATTACAAAAGAAAGGAATATATGATCCTAGTACCTCTCACTTAAAAGACCGATAAAAATACCACTAGACTATAATACTATCGATACACTTAGCTTAATCTAAAAAGGGACTAATAGCATCCAGCAAATCTCTTCCTTAACTATTTCTTGTATGATTTTTACATAGTCGATAGATATTAAAATTGAAATACACCTGTCAAATGAGGCTTCACAGCTTGTTCTCCTTTAAGTTTATGCCATAAACAGCTCAGGAAATATGTCATGACCTTATTTAAAATCTAAGCGGGATCTGACCATCATGATGAGTTCTCACCTGCATGCACACATGGTATAGGTGCGTCTGTAATTTTTTAATACACGTTTAAAATGATATGAGCATTAAATAAGTCAGTTTCAGCTACCGCAACCCAACAAAAAAAATTAAATATTCATAATAATGATGACTGTATTCTAAGGAACACGTTCAGGGCATGGAAATTTTCTTTTCCTTTTTCTTTTTGACCAAATTTTTACACTGAGTTAAGCATGCAAAGGGTCGGTCACTTTCTATCGGAATAAGGTGAATAAATTGATTGTTGATTATTTGACATGTAACATCTATATATGGACCTATAGCGGGTATTTTTATTAGGTGTTGATTAGTATGTTATGAGTCATGAAGTATGCAGTTGGATTTACTCTAATGGGTCTATAGTTCTGTTTTGCATATATATATATATATATATAAACTTATTTTATTTTGTTAGGTAAAACGTGTGGTTGGTAAAAATCAACGATTCAAGAAGATTAAAAGATTGGTTTGATAAAATAAATATAATAAATAATGAACTTAAAAGTATGAATGAAATCATTTTCATTAAAAAATTTATACCTTGGGATTTGAATGCAGAATTCCTCACGATATAACTAAATCTTGATATCTATATAACAAAAATTTAATTATCAAAGCACACCTTTAGACTTATATGAAATGTTTGTATTTTGTTGTTGTTTTGAGAAGAAGAGAATATAGAATAGATCAATAAATTACCGAATATCTCTATAAAATTGGAGAAGCAATGCATTTTATATCTTTAAATAAAGTTGAATGAATATGATTTTTCACAAGAGTTATAACCTTTAAGATTTGATTGATATCTATTAGATTTTATTTTGATAAGTTTATAACTAACTTTAAACCATAATCATGAATAGATGTGACCCAAACACATGAAATACTTTGAAGATTTGATCAAAGGTTGCAACGTTAAAATAATTACGCAATTTCAATAGAAATTGGTATGGATCTTTTGACACTGACAAGCATAAAGTAGTCTTTATCATTCCAACGATCCAAATTATTTTGCATTGCCACATTGTGTTTCGATCTTGTACTTCTTTATTTAAAGGATGGTTCGGACCTTTTGACCAGAAATTCAAATCTTTTATAATAATCTCCATAAATCTTCTTATTTTGCTCATGCTTAGTACATGTACCATTATAATTAATTATTGAGCCTTCAATCACAAATTCTAAATCATAAGTGACATAATTCACAATCACTATTTCAACATATTCGAAGGAGAATAAATATAATCTTGTAACCAGATTAAATTATATCATCAGGCATTGATAAATACGTTATGTGTCATAAAGTTTGTGTTGGAAATAATTTATTATATTTCAAGACCGATCCTTGCCTAGAGATTGCTTGAGAGAAGAAGATAGCGAAAGCATACTTAATTTCATGAGTGATACATATTGAATCCAAGTCGAATTGATCTTCTGATTGATCATACACACTATTAGGAGATGAGAATCTTAATTTCTTATGAAAAAGAAATTGAATTATGTTGTGTATGTCAATCAGGGACCAACATCTTTATATATATAACCTTAATGGGCTATTACTAATTTGACTCATCATAAAATTAGTAATAAACCCCAGGAATTCTACACATTTATTATTTAGTCCTCACACTTTGTATCAGATGACTAGGAGCATTATCTTTTATTAGATCAAATATTATTAGGTCCTTAAACTTATTACAATAATATATATATATGATTATTAATACAGTATATGTGCATCCACTGGTGTATGGTTTAAAAAATATTGCTCTGAATGCAGAACAAATATTGTAATAATTTTTCCCGTATATCATTCATTGCTTTACCCATGTATATATGGGTCATAGTTAGTTACAAAGATTCTGTATTACATCATATTTGGCATGTGATAGCTACAATTATATCTGTTTGTAACTAACTTACAAAATCTGTTAAATGGTTAAAATTATTGATCCTGAGCTGAGGGTCCATATCCGGCCCATCTATTTAGTCAATGTTATAGTATCCAGCCCAATACCATATCTTTGTTTATCATCACTATTGGTCAAGTGAGCCTGAACAGTAGACATGTTAGTCTACTTGTTGTTATCGAACTCGGGACTCCATTACCGCACAACAGCTTCCCCTCCTTCGAGAACCCTTGTCCACAAGGATTGATCTCGAAATCTCAAGGTGAGATCTGAGCTAAACTCCCACGTAGCTTCACTTTCGGGTTTATTATGCCACTTGACTAACACCAATGTATCTGCTGCAGGACCTCTTTTTATCATCTTGCGTTCCAGGATAGCTTCGGGTATCCATGCCTCTTGATCATGCAGTGTGGGTAGATGAGTAGTGTGGGTTTGTCGTCCTGGAATGAAGCGCTTGAGCTGCGAAACGTGGAAGGTGGGATGAATGGTCGTCTCGGTAGGCAAATCTAATCGGTAAGCTAATTCACCGATCTTGTCCATGATTTTATAAGGACCGAAAAATTTAGGGTTAAGCTTGTGTACTCTGTGTTTCTTGAGACTGTGATGTCTATAAGGCTGTCTTGGCAGGCAAATCTAATCGGTAAGCTACTTCACTGATCTTGTCCATGATTTTATAAGGACCAAAAAATTTAGGGTTAAGCTTGTGTACTCTGTGTTTCTTGAGACTGTGATGTCTATAAAGCTGTAATTTGACTAATACCCACTCCCCAATTTTAAAAACCCTATCACTGCGATTTTGATTAGCCAGTTTTTTCATTCTCTCTTGTGCACGCTGTAGATGGAATTGGAGTGTTTTGAGGGCTTTGTCTCGATCCCTCAGTAGATGGTCAACTAGCTGATTCCTTGAGTCTCCTGGAATGTATGGTAGATATAGGGGTGGAGGATATCCGTACAGCACCTCAAATGGGGTGGTTTTAGCTCGAGAATGGTAGTTCGTATTGTACCACCATTCTGACAAAGTTAAAAATTCACTCAACCTTATAGGAGTCTCACTCGAAACACATCTCAAGTAGGTTTCTAAGCACATGTTGACAGCCTCGGTCTGACCATCGGTTTGTGGATGGTAAGCCGAGGATAACTTCAATTCAACCTCCTGTAGTTTAAAGAATTCCCCCCATAAGTGACTAATGAAAACTGAATCTCTGTCACTCACAATTGAGTTCGGTAGACCATGCAATTTGAATACATGGTCTAAGAACAATTTGGCTACCTGAGGTGCTGTGTATGGAGGAGATAATCCAATAAAATGAGCATACTTGCTGAGTCTATCCACTACTACCATTATCACATCTTTGCCATGTGATTTTGGAAGCCCTTCGATGAAATCCATGGTAATATCAGTCCAATAACCCTTAGGAATAGGCAAGGGTTGTAACAGACCTGGTTGAGCCACATTTTCATACTTGTGTCGTTGGCAAGTGTCACATTCTCGAACATACTGCCTGACCTCTCTTTCCATGCCTGACCAAGTAAAAATGGAATGCAGCCTTTTAAATGTGGCTTGTGACCTGATGACCACCCAAGACTCCATCGTGGTACAAGATATCAGCTTCTGCCTTAGTTCCCTATTTGATCCAACCACCACACGTCCTTTCTTTCTTAGCAGACCATGGTCTAGGGTAAAGTTTTCACCCTGTCACCATCTGCCATCTTTTGCAAATTTGATAAGACTTGTCATTCATCACGCTAGTCTTAATCTCCTCCAGTATGTCTGTTGATAGACTGATGTTATGCATCATGAACTTCAATTCTGCACAACCTGCTCGAGAAAGGGCATTGCAACAACATTGGTTTGTCCACTTTTGTATTGGATTTCGTAATCCAAGCCAAGTAATTTGGTTAACCACTTCTGTTGACTGTGAGTGGTTATCCTTTGGTCTAGGAGGAATTTTAGACTTTGATGGTCAGTTTTTATAATGAAATGCCTTCCGACCACATAATGTCTCCATTTGTCACCGCTTGTACTATCGCCAGCATCTCCTTCTCATAGATGGATAGTCCCTTCTGTCTCTCACCCAGTGCTTTGCTGAAGTAAGCAATAGGGTGATGATCTTGCATGAGGACAGCACCAACTCCTTCATCACTAGCATCAGTTTCGATTACAAAAGGTTTAGCAAAATCAGGTAATTTCAGAACTGGTGCTTTTGTCAACAATTTCTTGACTAGCTCAAAAGCACCTTCAGCCTTGTCATCCCATGCAAAACCATTTTTCTTTAGTAATCGTGTCAGTGGTTTGGTGATCGCACCATATCCTTGTATAAATCTGCGATAATAAACTGCAAGACTAAGGAATCCTCTAAGTTGTCAAATATTAGATGGTTTAGGCCAATGGTGAATGGCTTCAACCTTCTTAGGGTCAGTAGTTACTCCATGCCTTGAGATGATGTGACCCAAATATTCGATGTGAGATGCCCCAAACACACATTTACTTCTTTTCAAATACAATGATGCTTTCTTTAGGAGGGCAAAGGTAGTTCGCAGGTGCTGAATGTGAACCTCTAGTCTGGCTATAAACCAGTATATCATCGAAAAAGACCAATATGAATTTCCTCAAGTGTCCTTGAAAATCTCATTCATCAAACTTTGAAATGTAGAAGGGGCATTAGTGAGGCCGAATGGCATCACTACGAACTCATAGTGGCCTTCATGTGTTTTGAAGGCAGTTTTATAAATGTCTTTAGGATCCATCAAAATCTGATGGTATCCTGACCTTAAGTCCAACTTGCTGAAATAGCATGCCCCAAACAGCTCATCGAACAAGTCATCTATTAAAGGAATTGGATATCTATCCTTAATAGTGATTTTATTGAGCTCACGGTAGTCCACACAAAACCTCCAGGAGTTGTCTTTTTTTCGCACCAGCACCACAGGGAGGAGAAGGGGCTGTGACTCAAGCGTATGGTGCCTTGCTTCAACATTTCCTTTACCATTGTCTCTAGGACATCTTTCTGTGCTGCTGAGTGTCTATAGGGCCTTAGATTAACTGGTTGAGCTCCTTCCATTAAGTGTATTGTGTGTTCGTGTCCTCTGGAAGGGGGTAGTGTTCGAGGTTCTTCAAATAGATCCTCATATTCTTTAACCACCTCTAGTAAACAAGATAATATCTTTGGTCTCCTCTGGTTCTCCTCCTACCGGTGTTCCTTTAACAACCCAACATTGAATATCAATGTCGGGGCTCGATCATAACTAATTTTGAAAGTTTTTCTGATCCATTGTAACAAGTTTCACCAACTCCCAACAGTTGCAATTCTTGTTGCCCTGAACGAATTCCAACGTGAGGTCACAAAAATTCCAAACAATACTTCCCAACTTAACTGCCCAACCAGGGTATCCCAGCACCACATCCTCCCTTCCAAGGGTAATATGCATTCCACACTAAATTGATAAGCCTTGTATTGTAAATTCAAAATGTGGTAAACCCCTGGTGGAAGATTGGACTACCATCAGCCAACATCACTCTTACAGATTTAGTGTCATCCACGGGACATCCCATTTGCTTACAAATTCTTTCATCCACAAAATTAAGTGAGCTGCCACAATCGACGAAGATTCTCAGCTTTTTCTTTTTGTAAAAAGCATTGAACCTCATCATCTAGTGACATTGTGGCTGATTAATAGCATAAAGGGATAACTTAGATAATTCCTCCTCCAGTGTCAGGTCTTCCTCCTGCACATTGTCTTCCCCCACTTCACTACTTCCTTCCTCGACCAAGAGCATCTTGAATGGTATGCTCTTGCAGCGATGACCCGGTCCAAATGTTTCATCATACTAGAAACATTGGTGGTTCCTTCGTTTTTCATCCAACTCTTCAGGTGTGAGTTTCCTAATAGGGCGGTTAGTGTTTGGTTTAGTGTATGTGTGGGCGTTTGGTTGGGTTTTGAAGGGAATTGGTTTAGTTTGGGAGATGGAAGTGTGTGGGTAATGTGGAGATTTAGGAAGGTTCAGGGTTCTCTGTGGTGATGAGTAGGTGTAAGGAAGATTGGTATGGCTAGTGTGTGTGGTTCTGGTTTTGTAGGGAAATTTAGTGGTAGCGAGTGTGGTTTCCTGAAGTTTAGCAAGGGTATAAGCATGCTGTAAAGATTGAGGTTGAAACATATGAATAGGGTATTGAATTTCTGGTTTAAGTCCACTCAGAAAACAGCTAATCTTGTGGGTTTCAGGTAAGTGTACTAAGGTAGTCAGATACTCAAACTCCACCCAATACTCCTCCAATGTCCTCTGTTGGTTTAGTTCCTTAAGTGAAGCCATAGGATCATCAAAGGTTCCTGCCCCGAACCTTTGTTGTAACCCTAGCACAAACTCACTCCAAGAAATGGAAGTAGGGGATGACCAATTCTGAACAAAAGAGTGATATCAATGCAAGGCTAGCCCTTCTAGATGCATTGCAACAACTTTAACTCGTAATTGATAGGGTGTAGTATCTAATTCAAAGAAATGTTCGGCTTTAATTAGCCAAGACTTAAGGTCCTCAACCGAAAATGTAGGGAATCCCAAGTGTGTTGCTCTGGTCGTCAGTTGATGTATGGCTCCGTTGGATGTCACTTGTTCTTTCTGCAGGATTCTCGTTTGTTCACCATTAGAGCTGCTGCCTGGTGTGCTACTCACGTTCACTGCCTCTCCCAAACTTCCAAATTGCATCTGACAAGGGCTAATTGTTTCATTAACCTTCTTTTGCAGGTCTACCGGAGTTGCTCCGTAGCGATCCAGTGTTGATTGTTGCTGGTTAAACAAGTCGGTGAAGGTTTTGAGCAGCCGATCCTCTTGATCCTTCAACAAGGTCTTCATGGATTCTTCCATTTGTTCACTGCTCCTAGTCTTGACCATCCACCCAGCAGTGGCTCTGATACCACTTGGTGTATGGTTAAAAAATATTGCTCTGAATGCAGAACAAATATTGTAATAATTTTTCCCATATATCATTCATTGCTTTACCCATGTATATATGGGTCATAGTTAGTTACAAAGATTCTGTATTACATCATATTTGGCATGTGACAGCTACAATTATATCTATTTGTAACTAACTTAACAAAATCTGTTAAATGGTTAAAATTATTGATCCTGGGCTGAGGGTCCATATCCGGCCCATCTATTTAGTCCATGTTATAGTATCCAGCCCAATACCCTATCTTTGTTTATCATCACTATTGGTCAAGTGAGCCCGAACAGTAGACATGTTAGTCTACTTGTTGTTGTCGAACTCGGGACTCCATTACCACACAACATCCACATATCTAAATATATACATAAGTATATACATATATGGTATGAAAGTCCAAAATTTCAACAGTTTATAGTTTTGAAGCTTGTTCTGATATAATCACATTCATTTACCCATAAACTGCTTTTGAAAAGAATAGTAAGCTTGCAATATGTTGCAACGTGATCTTGAAAGCAAGCTTTTATAGAATGTCACGCCTCGAAATCTAAAAAGAAAAGTTGTTTCTTACGTATTTTTTCTTAAGCAAAAATACACTATAATTTCCAACTCATTAAAACATAGTTGTTATCAATTGTCCAACTAAATATATATATATATATATATATATATAAACTATTCATTAATTTTATTAGAAAGAAATAAGCTTATCATACCCATGAAATAATTAATCTCAAAGGACTGAATTACAAAACCCAGTACACTATGATTGCTTAACTATAATTTATACCATATCGCATATATAATTAGTTTTAATGCAAATATTTATGTAGCTTTATCAAATATCATGATTTCAATATCCTAAAATTTAGAGTAACTCATAACTCTTGCGCAAACATATACGAGAATGATTGGATTCAAATCTAACCATAGCAAGTAATGTCCAAATCGCTATGTCAAAATGAAACCAAAATTAAAAAATGGGAAAAGACCAAGTACTAGTTAGCAAACACATTCCTAGTCTCGTACATTGCTCTGCATCATATTGGGCATCAACAAGCACGCTTCATCCATAACATATTCAATTAACCCCCATGTCACATAATATTGGATAACTCCTACCATAATTTCCTCTCATATTCATTAATTAAGTAACCCATGCAATTCTTTCCTATTGATCCGTCCAATCATCTTTCTTATATGAGTCATTTTAAAATAACCCAAATACTAAACCACTTTCTATAATTGCTCGATATTCTAAGTCCTTTCTAGAATATTTTGAGTTTGTGATGATTTAGTTAACGGCTGATGATTTGTCTTGGCTTTAGTTTTTTTATCATCATCATTTATGTTGTAATTGAAATTTATATCAATATTGTTATTTATATTTTAAATTTATGCATTAGCATAATGTTTTATACTCAACCATTCATACTATAGCTTATATTTATTGCAAGCATGTATATATAATTTCTGAAGTTAGTTTACATATGTTATAGAAACTTATGTTTATATGATTCAATTCAACATATTTATTTCACAAACGCTCTTGTGATTCCATGTAGAATCATGAATTTAACAATCTTGAATTGATTTTAAGTTTTAAAAATTTAAATTAAATCACTTTAATCGCATGACTACATGGTAAATCATACTTAAGGGCATTTTACAATTTGTGTGGTGGGATTACTGCAACTGACTGATCACGTGCGATAGGGTGATGGTCAACCTGAGAGAAGTCTTGAACTAATGACACGTGTAAGATGTCACCGAAAGAGGAGTGGGAGAAGGAACAAGCAACTCGGTATCTCAAGTATGCGAATGCGACAAAAGATCAATTCATATACATTTGATCGTTCTTGACTTGCTCTTTATAGAATAACTAGTCAAGAATTGTTCATATCCTTAGGGGAGTCACCAAATAATGTGTGGTAGGATTACTGCAGTTGGCTGATTACGTATGTTAGGCATGGTGGTTAACCTGAGAGAAGTCTTGAACTGATGATACTATAGGATATCGCACAGAGAGACATATGAAGAGAAATAGACAAACCTGGTTTCTTGAGTAGCGAGTGTGATAGAAGATCAAATCAAATAGATTTGATCATTCTTGACTCATTCTTCGTAGAATAAGTACTTTGATCTTTCTTGGAGATGTTTTAATAGAGTTTCCACATTGCTCTTGATCTTAGCAATGTGCATAATGGCCCCGAAAGAGAGGAGAAGTCACTTATTTATAGAGGGTAGAGGCTAATAATGTCAATCATTGGATAACGTCTAATTGAACACCAAGATTAAGTATAGATGATCAACGTTAGATTATATCTAAACAATTGGCAACTGTCATTGAAGCCTTCTTTTCTTTAATGGTGGCTTGGGTTGGGCTTTGTGAATGTGCTAGAGGGATTTATTTATATTATAAAGAGAAGCCCATTATAATTAGCTCATTTTATATTTAAAATGGACTTAAGGCTTATTTTATTCCACATAAGCCCTAATTTAGCCAAATGAAGCCTAAATTAACCCAGAAAGACATTTTTTGTGTCTATTTTTCACACACAAGAAAACCGAATTAGGTTGAGAGCGGAATGAATCGGTCCAACAATCCTTATTTTGAGCCTACCAAGTTGAATCTCCATATGATATCCCTTATTGGACTTAGGCTTCTAGGCCTTATTACTAGTTTAGAAGGTCGGCTTGTGGCATTAAATTGGGCCAAAAGTCCAATTACCAAAATGACCATCTACATAATCTACATATAGTAAACCACTTTCCACTTACAAGGTATGTGCACTTTATAATTCATTTTTTAAATATATATTTAAGGGCATGGTATTTGAGCAAACAAAAACTAGAGATGCTCAAACATTACACTAGAGAACCTATTATAAGAAAGACAGAATGTCATCCTACGCCAAATTTGGTTTAATGTAATACTTTACAATATTAATTTTTATTGACATGCTTTTCAATACATTGTTATTCATAAGTTTAATTAGATATAGTTTTTTATAACAAATAAATTTAATGATAATAGTTATTAGGAAAGAAAATGATCTAGGGGTGATATACACAGATGAAGTTGAGAAAGTGAATCAAGATGAAGCTGAGAAAGTGAATCTAAGGTTTGGAAGTGTGAGTAACGAGGAAGACAAGACTTGTCTCTCGTAGAAGTGGGGTTCAATCTGAAATGAGAAAAAGAGGCCATGCGGATGAAGGTTTGACAATCCGATGGTAGAGGCTAAGCTCTTCAAAGGCAGGACTTTCCAAATGGACCTTGGCCTACTCGAATTATTATTGTAAGGGCCAGTTGTTGCTAGTCCATTAGTACAATCTGTTATTTGTTATTTTGGTCTGTTAAGTTTGTTACTTATAGTGCTATTTACAAAATATTCCCATCTGATTATGAGCTGGTAAAACATGCTAAAATTATGTACAAATACTAATATATAAGTATCTTGAGACTGTATTGAGAAATTATTACAATACACTAGCTATATTTTTCTCCAAAATACTCGCATTTGAGTATTGGCTTGTATTCGAGCCACACTATTTGATTAATCCCAATTCCATTCTTCCACCACGTTCCATCTAGTATCAAAGCCATAACCATGGGGGATGAGGTGCGTGATTTCAAAAAACTGGAAGAAGCTGTGCGATTGACGGTTGATAAGGTTGAAAAAAATGATGGATGGATCCGAATGTTCACTGACACTCTCAAAACTCAGAAAGCACCAATTGACAAACATGGTCAAGCGCTTGAAGAAATTTGTCAGCAACTGCAAGGGAACTTGGCGAGTGTAGGGTCACCTTCGAGCGTTGGATTTCAGGGGAGGAAACATCCTACTGCTCTAATAAAACCTGCACCAACAGCATTAACAGGAGCAAATGGTGAGTATCAGTTACCAATGAGCAGCACCAAGCTAGAGTTTCAAGTTTTTAATGGAGAAAACATCAGAAATTGGCAAATGAGGGCAGAGCAATCCTTTACTCTAGATGGAACCCTGAGCATATTAAGGTAAGCATTGCTTCCATGTATTTAGAAGATAAGCCATATGAGTGGTATATTACTTATTCTAAATCTAGAAATGAGGCTTACCCTATGACATGGGAAGAGCATACTAAGTCTCTTCAAGCTAGATTCAATGAAAAAATATTTGAAGATCCTATGGCCGATCTTACGGAATTATAGCAGTTAGGTTCTCTGTAAGACTACCTAGATGAGTTTATGCATTTATCAACCCAAGTCCAGTTGTCTGAATCACATCTAGTTAGTTACTGCCTCAGTGGGTTGACACTTGAAATTCAATTTCCAATTCGTATGTTCTAACCTAACACTCTTAACCAAGCGTTCACCCTAGCCAAGCTACAAGAAGCTACCACCTTATCTTCCAAAAATAACCTTAGATCCACAAAAAACCAGTCCTCTTCATATAACACAATTTCATCGTCTTTTTGTCCATAACCTTTAACACCCTTGCCCACATACCCATCCTACTCCAAAACTCAACCCTATAACCATACACGACCCACTAATACTGGCCTATCATCTCAAGCTTCAAACACTTACCTTAAACAGAATACTACTTCCAATCCTAGAACTACTAAAAGAATGACCCTTGAGGAGTTGGAAGAGAACTAGAAAAAAAAATGAATTTGTTTTTAGTGTGATGAACCCTTTGCACCAAGACATTGATGTAAAAACAAGAGACTGGACATGTTGGTAATTGAAGGAGATGATCAAGTGGGTGACGATGGAGATGTAGCAAATGTGGTGGCTGAGTTGGAAGAAGACATGACGAAGTTGACTCTATGTGCAGTGGGTAAACCTTAGGAGATTCGGACAGCAGTATGTTGGTTCAAGGATTCTAAAATAGAAAGAAACTAGGCATGTTGATAGATACGGATAGCTCATCTAATTTTGTCAATGAAGCCTTAGTTAGAGCTACTAATTGTACTATTGAGGAGATTGTTCCTATAAGGATTACCGTAGCTGATGGAACCTAATGGAGCAGTAGATACCAAGTTGTGGATTTTCAATGGCAGATGCAAGGAATATCATTTATGGTAACCTTCTATGTCCTACATTTATCCTCCTATGATCTTATTCTAGGAATGCCTTGGCTCACAATGATAGGACATGTTAAATGGGATTTCCAAGACATGACTATGGAATTTATGTGGGAAGGTAGAAGTTGCAAGTTGAACAGAAAACAAGAGTCTTTAAATAACATTGCTAGCAGTAAGCTCACACAGCTGATGACTAGAAACCACACAATTCCTGAAATACATTATTGGGTCATTAAAACAGTTAGAGCTAATGAGGAGAGTAGATCCAAGGACAGAACTTACCCAAGGTTGATGGAACTATTGGAAGAGTATCATGAATTCTTTGAGGAACCAAGCTCCCTACCACCTGATAGAGCACTTAATCACAGAATACACCTTCAAGAGGGTACCACACCAGTCAACCTTAGACCTTACCGCTACTCATCTTTGTAGAAGTTTGTCCTAGAAGAAATGGTGAGGGAAATGTTAACTAGTGGTATTATTCAACCCAGCCACAACCCTTTTGCGCCACCAATGGTGTTGGTAAAGAAGAAAGACAACACTTAGAGAATGTGTGTGGACTATAAGGAGTTAAACAAGAACACCATTAAGGATAGGTTTCCTATTCCTATTACTGAGGACTTGTTTGATGAATTATTTGGAGCCAGTTATTTCAGTAAATTAGATTTGAGGTCGGGTTACCATTAAATCCTGATGAACCTTAATGATGTGTACAAAACAACATTTAGAACTCATGAAGATCACTGTAAGTTCTTAGTTATGCCCTTTGGCTTAACTAATGCTCCATCTACTTTTCAAGCACTTATGAATCAAGTATTTAAGCCATTTTTAAGGAAGTTTGCGCTAGTTTTCTTTGATGACATATTAGTGTATAGTCCTAATTTGGACATGCATGTGGAACATCTAAGGAAGGTTTTTGAAACACCGAGTAGGGAGAAGCTATGCTTCAAAAGGAGCAAGTGTGTCTTTGGAGCTCAAGTATTGAATACTTAGGGCACATAATCACTCCATTTGGGGTAGCCACTAATCCAAAGAAACTACACGCCATCACTGAATGGCCCACTCCAAGGAATGTGAAGCAACTTAGAAGATTTCTGGGGTTGGCAGGAAACTACTGAAGGTTCATTAAGGATTTTGGAATCATTGCCAAACCATTGACCCAACTTTTGAAGAAAAACCAGTTCACATGGAATGAGACAACACAGATTGCATTCGATCAATTGAAGAACGCATTGATGAACTCCCCAGTATTGCAACTAACAGACTACTCCAAGGAGTTTGTAGTGGAAACAGATGCTAGTGGGGATGGTATTGGGACTGTCCTTATGCAAGAGAGACACCCAATTGCCTACCTTAGCAAGCCACTAGCACCTAAACACAAAGGTTTTTCAGTTTATGAAAAAGAATTGCTTGCTTTCGTGCATGCAATTGAAAAATGGAGGCATTATCTGTTGGGTAGATGCTTAGTGATATGTACAGACCATCAGAGCTTAAAATATTTGTTAAAACAACGCTTGGTCACACCTACTCAACAAAAATGGCTCACAAGACTCATGGGGTTGGATTACTACATAGAGTACAAAACTGGCACGTCCAATAGGGAAGCCAATGCACTATCTTGTGTTCCTACAGCTGACATCATGCAACTTCACCACACTACTGTTTTACCCTTGTTTTTGCAGGAAATACAAAATAGCTGGAAGCTGCCTGGAGGTTATAGCTCACTCATTGACAAGCTAGAAAGAGGAGATTCAGTTAGGAAATTCACTTGGGACCAAGGAATGCTTAAGAGGAAGGGAAGAGTGGTGGTTGGTCCATCCCAAGAACTACGCAACACTCTATTACACCACTTCCATTGGGGACCATTGGGCGGACATTTAGGAGCTCAAGCCACCTTTAAAAGACTGATTTCAATTTTTTACTGGCCTAAGATGGAGAGGGAGGAGTGCTGGCAAGAAGTAAGCTTGGATTTCATTGAAGGATTACCAAAATCCAATGGTAAGGAGGTAATCTTAGTAGGGTTTTATCGGTTAAGTAAATATGCTCACTTTGTAGCTATCACTCACCCCTACACTGTTGCCACTATAGCCTAAGTTTATTTAGATCACATCTATAAACTGCATGGTCTTCCAGAGATCATCACTAGTGATAGAGATTTGCTTTTTATTAGCTCATTTTGGAAGGAATTCTTTAAACTACAAGGCATGGGGTTCAATATGTCCATAGTTTACCATCCACAAACGGATGGTCAAACCACGGTAGCCAATAGATGCTTGGGAACATACTTAAGATGTATGACTAGTGAAGAACCTAGGAGGTGGACTCAATTTTTCTCTCTAGCTGAATGGTGGTACAATACTAACTACCACACCAGTGCCCACGCAACTCCATTTCAAACGTTATATGGCTATCCTCCTCCACTGCATTTGCCTTATGTTCCTAGGGACTCTAGGAACGAATCTGTAGACAAACTCCTAACCACTCGAGAAGACACACTCAAATTACTCAGGTTTCACCTCAAGCGAGCTCAACATCGCATGAAGCAGATTGCAGATTAGAAAAGATCCAATAGGACATTCAAGATCGGAGACCTAGTGTTACTCAGACTCCAGACGTACAGACAACACTCTCTTAAAAGATCTAAAGAACACAAGCTAGACCCTAAGTATTTTGGACCATTCAAAATAATCGATAAAATAGGAGAGGTGGCTTAACACTTGGAGCTGCCGGCACATGCTGAGATCCACCCAACGTTCCACGTCTCTCAACTCAAAATATTTCATGGATCTCCTCCATCTGAGCCACCAACGGTACCTGCAATTCAAATAACAGAGGAGTTAGAACCATAGGCTATCTTAGATAGAAGAATGATTAAGAAGGGAATGCATGCAGAGACTCAAATACTTATCTTGTGGAGAAATAAGGCACCTTCGGAAGCAACTTAGGAATTCCTTGGTGACATGATACTCCGTTTTCCGAATCACTCCTTGTGGACAAGGACTTTTGAAGGAGAGGAAGTTGATCTAGGGGTGATCTACACAGATGAAGCTGAGAAAGTGAATCAAGATGAAGCTGAGAAAGTGAATCTAGGGTTTAGAAGTGTGAGTAACAAGGAAGACAAGACTTGTCTCTCGTACGAGTGGGGCTTAGTCTAAAATGAGAAAAAGAGGCCATGCGGATGAAGGTTAGACAATCCGGCGGTAGAGGCTGGGCTCTTTAAAGGCAGGGCTTTCCAAATGGGCCTTGACCTACTCGAATTATTATTGCAAGGGCCGGTTGTTGCTAGTCCATTAGTACAATCTGTTATTTGTTATTTTGGTTTGTTAAGTTTGTTACTTATAGTACTATTTACGGAATATTCCCATCTGATTATGAGCTGGGAAAACATGCTAAAATCATCTACTGATACTAATATATAAGTATCTTGAGACTGTACTGAGAAATTATTACAATACACTAGCTATATTTTTCTTCAAAATACTCGCATCCGAGTATTAGCTTGTATCCGAGCCACACTATTTGATTAATCCCAATTCCCTTCTTCCACCACGTTCCAGAAAAAGATTAAAAAAAAAAAATATCAGCATATTAATTGCATCTTGAAAAGTAAAAATACATTGAAAAGATTTGGATGTAAAACCAAATTTCTAACTACTAGACATTGTTTATTATTATGTTATATTTGCTCTTTATAAAATAGATTTAATATGTATATATCTTTTTTTATTTCTTTAAAAATTCAACAAATTATTTTTATTTCCATTCTAGGTATTAATATGTTTCTATTTGATCTAAAATCAGTGGGTTGTAAATATGATTAAAATTTTAGATGGAGAGGATTGAGGGCAACGAGAAAATTTAAAAAAAGAAGGAAGAAAAAGAAGGTGAAAAAAAGGAAGGAAAGGAACATATCTTCTGGATTGTTGAATGCAACCTTTACAAACTCCATTGATGTTTACGTTTGTCGTGCACAAGTAAGTTTAGGGTTTAGTAACAACTTCCAAGGTTTTCAATTGTCGTGGCAGTTTTCTCCTTCCGACCAGATATTAATATTACAAAATTTGGTGTACTTTCCCTTCATTCCTTAGGAATAGTCACATGATATCCGGATGTTCCCTTTCCGTTTATTGACCATATCTTCCTTAGCCCACTTGTTCATTGAGTGCAGCCCTTTGATTTTGATTTGACGGTTAGGATCTCTCATTTCCGTCCACTTTAGGCATCCTTCGTTCCATCAATCTCACCCCTACGCAAAGACCACCGTGCACTTCAAGGTATCCAGCAAATCCACATCCGTGTCTCGTATAAAAATTAAATGAAGCCCATAGTTTCACATCATTGAAAGCAGACAGAAGTCCATGCGATTAAATTCCCAACGGTCCAATCCATGAAGTCCATAAAATTCAGAAGAGTCGGATTTGTCCAGGGGTTTTGTGAGAAATCCATAATGAGAAGGCACATCACTAGTATGAATGGAGAGGTTGGCGGGTGGCCAAACCGACTTAGAACCGATCCGAATCTCCAAGTTCACTGGTCCAAAATATGTGGATCCGGTGTCAGATCCATGGGTCTAGGCGGGTATCGATTCTAAGAACCGACAGTTGATGGGCAAGTTCTAGACTCATAGAGTTGACCTTCAATTATTTTTAAGAAAAAAATAAAAAGTAAATGTTCAATCTAAAATATAATTGGTATTATGAACAGTATGGTTTTAAAAACATTTTCTTATAAAAATTATTTAGGATGTAAATTTATTTATACACAAATATGACTATTTTTAGTTTTAAAGTTAGCGAGGTGGACTACAAAATTCTCAAGACAAGAACAAGTCTTACAAAGACTCTTATGCAACTTTGGTATCCAAGAATGGATCAAAATACTATTGCACTTCCAAGTTTCATTCTCATTCCAATATTTGAAGGCGATTTTAAATATTAAAATCGCGATCCTGACTTTAAAAAAGAATTAGATTCTATCTTTTAGCAGGTAAAATCACAATTTTTTCCACTCTAATTAATGCTAATTATTTAAATTATTTTTTTATCCAACTACATATTTATTATTAAGATATTTTTTTCAAAAAGACATTTTAGTATGTAGAAATAAGATTTTACCTTTTTTTTTTTTTGGTAAGATAAATTTTACATTTTACTAGAAAGGTACAAAAATCCAACCAAATATGCTTTTAAATACATTTATTAATCATGTGGCTAGTAATGAAACATGTTAAATGATGTTAATGGTTGATAAATTTCCATTATTCACATAAATAGTTTAAATATTTCTTGTTTATTTACATTTATATTTTTCTTTCAAATTTCCTTTTTTCTTTCTTCCAATTTTCATTATTCTCTCTCTCTCCCCCCTCTCTCTCATAAATTATGATGAAACTAGTGGGAACCATTGGGTGAAGACCTGCCTATGTGACAGACCTGAAGCAGATTACGCCTATGGCAGCTACACGCGTCCGGTCCTAGGTCAAACCCCAGTTGGTGCCGGGTCCGTTCTTGGACTAATAACAGTTTATTTTCTCGAGATGAAGTACCTTTAAAGACTTTGGATTTAGATGGCTATTTACTCTTTAGGTTCAACCTTAATTTTAAGTATCATCTTTTTTTTTTTTTATGTTTAATTTTATTTTGATACTCTTCTTATTTTATGAGTTGTTTTTTTTATTAGTAATAAATCAAATATTTTTATAGGATTAGACATGGCTCAATGGATTAATCTAATTATTACCCTCTTATAATACATCATTATATAATTATTTAAATGGTTTTTTCATTCAACTTTCATAATTTTTAAATTTGTTATGTAGCCGGTGACTAATTTATAAATTAAAATCTCAAGGACTATGAAGAGAATGAATGATTTCTATGAAAATTGAGATGTGTTTATTCTAATTATGACATGGATATATACATATAGCTTTGATTTTAGGATTTATGATCTTCGTGCAATTAAATATAGTTACCTTTGCATAAGGATATGCAAGGTAGTTAATCTTTGATTAGGCTATTTAAGTTCATTAAAGGAATATCTTATTAGCTAATAATTATGGATTATAAGATATATGTTCATAAGGAAAATTTTGTAGTACTGCACATATATGACTTTTCTAACATCATATAAATTAAAAACTTTTTGATTCATAGGATACAGTTCCAAGATGATTTGTAGGTATTATAAGATAAATATGAATTTTTGAATATATATCTTATTGTATATACAAAGATTGTTATTACGGAGGAATAAAATAGAGCTGTAATAAGATTTTTATTTATCAATTTTTTATTTAAATTATGTATTTGAAAAGAAGACAGTTTTTTAGTATTGAATTGGTATTCATAAGTTCGAATGAAGAATAACTACTCAATGTTTTGTATAATAGGGATTCATTGTGGAATCGTTATTCAATGAAGCAAATCCCATAATAGCTATTCGTAAAGGAATAAGACTCTAATGGAATTGCAATTACAGCGAAGTGACCGAGTAGTTAGTATCTAATTTATGTGGATCTTATTACAGCTGTAAATGAGTTGAGTTGAGTTAATACAGTGCTAAGCTCAAACTCGACTCGATGCTCAAACTCAAACTCAAACTCAACTCAATTGAGCTTTAATTTTTAAACTTGAACTTGACTCGATTTTATACTCGATAAGCTTAAACTTAACTCAATTAAGTTCGATTATTCTATTACAAACTAATTAAACTATAAAAAGTCTTTAATACTCGATAAGTTCAAACTCGACTTGGCTCGATTTAATACTTGATTAAGCTTGCAAGCTCACCGAGTCGCGTATTTTAATGTTCAAACTGGAGCTCAGTAACCATTCGAGTAGCACGTGAGCTGTCTCAATCTGATTTATTTATAGCCCTAGATCTAATTGATGTTTTTTATTATTACTTATACAACCTAATATACTTGTTGATATAAAGGTTACACATACTTGGTATCTCTATTACTCATATATCCAAATATAATTAATCCTCATGCACCATTTATGGACATGAGATATATTATTAATACTTCATTTTTTTTTCAATAATCAGATCTCCATTTTCGAAACCAAAGGAGTATGTTGGTATGGCTCTTTCAAAAACCCTAAAAAATCCGAACCTTCTGTACCCATTGAAAAGTTTCACAACCCATTAACCCATTATAGAAAAGTTCTTTTATTGACAAGTCTTACTGTTATATTACTTTTGTTTCCGTTCAGCATCTTTACCTACTTTTATTTCTTCTTCCTCTCGTCTCTCTTTTATCTCCAAGCAGGAAGAAGAAGAAGAAGAAGAACACACATATATAGGTAAAAATAAGACACAAGTATTATATATATTTATCTCATATATATATATATATATATCCATCCAACTTGGAAAAATGGGTAGAGGAAAAATCGAAATCAAGAGGATAGAGAACTCAAGTAACAGGCAGGTGACTTATTCAAAGAGGAGAGCTGGGATCATTAAAAAAGCTAAGGAAATATCTGTTCTTTGTGATGCTAAAGTCTCTTTGGTCATTTTTGGGAGTTCTGGGAAGATGCATGACTACTGTAGCTCTTCAACACCGTATGTACACAATGCCCTAACCCTAAAACTCATCATCTTTTTTATTTATATTTTTATTAAAAATTTTATTATTTTTATATATAATGACATGCACTTGATCATATCTTTGATAAAATTTTATTTATTCTTTTTATTAAACTCGTTTTCTTATTTTTTAGATTGGTTGATATATTGGACAAATATCAAACCCATTCGGGCAAGAGGCTTTGGGATGCTAAACATGAGGTATATATTTCACTTTTTTTATATTTTTCTTATAGATTTCATTTCACACATACATGAACTTAAATGGTCTTTTTTTTCCAAGCAGATCTATAAAAATATAAGATACTATAGGAAAAAAAAAAACATAGTTTAACTTCTGTTGGTAGTTTACATATCCATGTAATTATCTCACCATGTAAATTTACAAGCTAAAATCCTATACCTATCTCAAAAAAAAAAAATATCTAGTTTTCTTGACGGATCTCGTTCTCTGCTTATATTTTTCCTTAATTTTTTCCATTGGTGTAACATATGATAAATGATTGAGATTACAATAAAGAAGATGATGTATAATGATATTATAATATATTATGGCATAATTCATTTCTTTTTTCACCCTTCGTCTGTTCCTATCGCATAATGCCTAATAATAGGGTTTTTTGGGGAAAAAAACATCTCTCATTGATTTATTTATTTGTTTTTTTTTTTTTTTTTTTGTGCTTTCATTCTTGCTTCCAGAACCTTAGCAATGAAATAGACCGGATCAAAAAGGAGAACGACAGCATGCAGATAGAGCTCAGGTGATTTGCTCATTCTCCATATCGATTAATTCAGATGCATATCCCGATAAAATTGATAGATACATTAAAGATTTTATGTGTAGTAATGTGACATTTGGAACCCAAAGACCAAAGTATACCCTTTTTTGCAAGGTTATTTATAGCACTTCCATTAGGTACCTAAAAAAATAGTAATAAAGTTCAAATTATTGTTGTAAAATTAGGTAGAGTTTAGATAATCATTAAAAAAATGGTAAAGTGATAATTTCAAACTTTAAACAGCTATAAAAATAAATATTTTTCGGGTATCAAATACGAAATTCCACTTAAACACATCTCTTAATGACACAAATATAACTTGAAAGTTCAATATTTGGTTTTTCACCATCATTCAATTCATTCCATCCATTTGTTTTTTAATTGATAAGTGGAAAAAAAAAGTCATCTTGTCACTTCTTAATAAAAAGCATGTTGAATGACCATTAACATATGGAAAAACCGATGCTCTATATAGGCACTTGAAAGGAGAGGACATAACATCTTTGAATCACAAGGAGCTAATGCACTTTGAGGATGCTCTTGAGACTGGCCTCCAACATGTCCGAGAACAACAGGCAAGTATTATATTTGATTAAGCTAAGAAAACGTTAATTGTTTTGGGTTTTACATTTGAAATTGCTATGTCTACTAGTATGGAATATTAAAAGCTCACAACTTTCTATAGCTTAAACCATTTGATCAATGTCCCCAAAAAAGAAAAAAAATTATTATTATTATTATAATTATGGGCAAGTTTTGCATCTAAGTTTATTATGATATTGTTAGGACATAGAAGATGTTAAATTGCGATATTTTTACGTTATCACCGATCTCCATAAAATTTTATGGTACGCTTCATGGATAAAACTTTAAAGCTTTCTTGTGTTGTATGTTTCACACATTTCTCTCTGACTTAAATGTTTTGATTTGACAGATGGAGGCTGTCAAGGCAAAGAGGAGGAACGTAAGTATACACGAAAGCTACCCTTTAGGAATATTACTTGCTTTAAGCAACACTACAAAAAAAAAAAAAATGAATAATTGGAATTATAAATTGTTGGTGTTTTTAAAATATTTGCAAATTTGTCAACTTGAAGTGCTAATTCCAATTTGAATAAGTATATCAAAAAAGTTTTTTTTTACTGTAACTATAATTTGTATTAGGGACACTATAAAATGTGTAATATAAAAACCATTATAAAATATCTTAACACCATTTTTATACATAATATTTTTGAACCTTTACGACACTCTAGCATTCTAGAATTAATGCACATTTTAATAACAAAAAGTAACTTTTGTATTTGCTTCTTATAGGATTAATATTCAAAAGTGTGTGCAGTATAGAATCTACAATTTATTGTTGAAATTATCTCATATGAGAAGTGTAGAATGTTATAGAAAATTCAATCTAAAAAATAACATTTCTATTTTTCACGAAGATATTTGACCATTCATGTTAGATAGTTGCAACTTGCCAGTGGCCATGCGTATGAAACAAAGGTTATTAACAACTTTAAATACAACACAACTACATTAGTGTAAGATAAGTCCCACACCTTTGGCAAATGCTGAATTTGATAGCATTTACAATGATCTTTCAATTAAGTCCCTTTTTCTTCTTTTCAATTGTAATCCTTTCTTACCCTATATTTTACTTCAAGATGTGACCGTCACATGATATAACCATCACATGATAAACAATTTAAGCTCCTCATTGTTTCTATATGATGTTCATCTCTCTACCATATGTGACAGAAGTCGAATCCTTTGTACAATTATAACACCAATTATTCAATATATCTTGTAACTAAAATAAAATAAAATCTAAGTGGATTCACAGGCTAATCTGTTTAACCCACCAATCCATGGAAGAGAATTGAGTTAAAAGTTTTAACCCGTTTTAGCTCACATAAAAATGCAGGCTAGTCCACATAATCCGTAAGATAAAACAAGGTGAAGCAAGTTGCTTCATTTAGCTCGCATGCACACGGCTGATTTTAAATAAGAAATTTCAATAGAAATCAAATTTTTTAATATCCCTCTCTCTAGGTTTTTATTTTTATATTTTTTTTAAAGATGGGTTTACCATAATGGTCTTCACCACTTGTTGTCAATTGCTACTAAAATGCCTTTATTAACTACTTTTTCCTAAAATTACAATAATAATCTTGACAACTTGAACTGTTTAATTATAAAAAAAAAAAAAAAAAAACCAAAATAAGTTGAAGAAAGGTTCCCATCTGAACAAGCACACCATTGGAGATAGTTTATATATATGTTGAACGTTAGTTTTTTTTTTAGAAAAAAAAATCTTATCTCATTGTTCCTTTTGGTTCATTTTCCAGCAAAAGCTCTTAGAGGAGGAGAACCGTGAACTTCACTTTTATCTGGTAATTATTTCTTCAATTTAATATACTTCGCATATGTGATTTTGAGCTGCTTGTTTTTATTTTATTTTCCTGTTCATGAGCTTCAGTAAGTAGAAGGTGGTGCCTGCGATTGCTAGGTATACAAATTTTAAAATTGTTGTGTTCGCTTACATCAGTAATTACCGAGAACAAACTACAAAGAGAGTGCCCCAGTAATTCATATATTTATGAGTAATTTTATTTGTTTATTGTCCAAAGTAATTGAAAATTTGTTACAACTTTCCTCAAATGCTTCATTAAAGTAAGACAATTCCTATGTGTTTTTAGTACAAACCATATGTTGGAAGTCTTTTTTTAGGAAATCTACCATGAATAACTAGAGTTTAGTAACAGCGGTTACATATGTTCGGCATAGCACACACTTCATATTTATCGTGTATGAATAGTGTTAAGGATTAGAGTATATAAATAGAAAGTATAGACACAAAAGTAGTTCGGTTTAAAGTCAGTATCTACATGCAAAGAAAACCATCACATATACATTTTATAGAAAATAAGCAAAAGTACAAAAATTATCTGTCGCAGCGCATAAAGCGCTCAAAACAAGAATTGCAAGAATAGCAAGTCTTTTCAAAGAGAAAGGTTCTCTAAAATTAGGGTTTCCATAGGTAGAATATTACTTGTCCCAAACAAAATACCTAAAAGACTTTATATAGTCTCAAGAGATAAGGGAAAACATAAAATAAACAAAAAAATACACAAAAGATAAATGCTGGCACAAATTTAAAGAAGGTCGATGGCCTTCAATTTGTCTTGTTCGGCCTATTGGCGGCTTTGGGAACAACGCCGGCGGCATTGGTGGTGAAGGCCGGTGACGTTAAAGTCGACCTTTGCTTGTCTTTTGCTCCATCTTCAATTTCTCTCTACTAATCAAATATATCTCTGCAATCTCGTCCGCATCAGTCTCTTCCATTTGAGAAAAACTCATCCTCAAGTTGTTGGGATGGTCCAGATAAAGAGGCTCTTCTGAATCATGAAACTTAGATAAATCCGCCACATTAAATGTTTTAGAAATACCCAAGCTATCAGGTAAATCCACTATATATGCATTGTCGTTGATACATTGCAACACCTTATATGGACCATATTTCTTTGGTTTAAGCTTGTTGTAGGTACCAACAAGAAATCTCTCCTTACACAAGAAAACCATGACCTGATCACCCACTTGAAACGTCTCATGCCTCATGTGCTTGTCGGCAGCTTGCTTATATTGCTGATTCGCTTCTTCTAACTGTTGTTTCACGTCCTTCTACACATTTACCACTTGTTCCGCCATATGATTGGCTGGAATATTAGCATTTTCTCCTTGAGGTAGCTTAAGTAAATCAAGACTGTGTTGTGGTACCTTAGTGTAGACAACTAAGAAAGGAGACCGTCCAATAGCGCTATGAACTGCACTATTATAAGCTTACTCCACCTGTGGTAGGATAATGTCTCATTGCTTCGGTCTATCTCCACAAAGACTGCGAATCAAATTTCCCAAAGTCCAGTTGATCGCTTTCGTTTGGCCATCAGTTTGTGGATGGGCTGTACTAATGAACTGCAAAGAAAAATCAAACAGCTTTCATAATGTCCTCCAAAAGTAACTCAGCAAATTGCTATCTCGATCAGAAGTGATGCTTTTGGGAACTCCATGTAAACGGACAACTTCCTTGAAGAAAACCTAGCCACACCAACTACATCAGTAGTTTTCCTGCATGGAATAAAATGTAACATTTTGGAAAACCTGTCAACAACTACAAAAACAGAATCAACTCCTGTTTGTGTATGTGGCAATCCCAACACAAAATCTATGGACAAATCTTTCCAAATATGTTCAGGTACTGGTAATGGCATGTATAGTCCAGTATTCTTAGGCTGGCCCCTTGATCTCTGACAGACATAACACCTTTCTACAAATCTACTCACATCTCTCTTGAGCTGTGGCCAGTAAAACTCTCCTTCACTACTTCTTGTGTCTTATCATACCCTAAATGACCAGACAATCCTCCCCTATGGAGATCACTAATCACCTGCTCTCTTAGTGAAGTTCTTGGTATTCATAGTTGATTCTCATGCATCAGATAACTATCAAATAAATAAAACCTGGAAACAGGATGATTATTTGATACTTGGTGTCATATTTCAGAAAAATCCTCATCATGTACATACTCATCTTCAGGCTGCTCAAACCCTAAAATCTCCTGACTCAAGGTTAACAACAAAGAGGCTCGTCTACTCAAAGCATATACGACTTTATTCTGGGCTCCCGATTTATGTCATAATCTGAAAGGAAACTTCTGTAGGAATTGACACCATCTCGCATGCATGTCACTGCTTACCCTCTTCTGACTATTCGGATACTTTAAGACCTCATGATCTAAAAATAACAAAAATTCTTGCCCAATCAGATAATGCTCCTAGGTCTTAAGAGCACACACTACAAAATAAAATTCCTTATCATAAGTGCTCAACTTTCGTCTGGCATCACTAAGTTTCTTACTGAAAAATGCAATGGGCCTCTTCTCATGGGATAGAACCACTCCTATGCCCACCCCCACTAGCATCACAATCCACTTCAAATAATTTTTCAAAGTTTGGGAGGGCAAGTACTAGTGCAGTACTCAATTTCTCCTTTAGGACTGCAAAGCTAGTGGCTGCCTCATCAGTCCACAGGAACTTTCTCTTCTTCAAACACTCTATCATGGGTGCAGCAATAGTGCTAAAATTCCTGATAAACCTGCAATAGAAGGTCATTAAACCATGAAAGCTTCGCAACTCGGAGACAATTTTAGGAGTGGGCCACTCTCTAATTGCCTACACCTTTGTTTCATCAACCCATATACCATCAGCCAAAACAATGTAACCTAAAAAGAGTAATCCGTTTTTCATGAAGCTACACTTCTTAAGGTTAATATATAACTTATTCTCCTGCAAGGCTATTAGTACACTCTTTAAATGCAACAAGTGATCATCCTCACAAGAACTATAAATCAAAATATCGTCGAAGTAAACCACCACAAATTTACCTATAAAAGGTTTTGGTACATGGTGCATTAACCACATGAACGTACCCGGGGCATTGGATAGCTCGATTGGCATGCCTAACCACTCATACAAACCCTCCTTCGTCTTGAAGGCAGTCTTCCATTCATCACCAGGCCTAATCCTGATTTGATGGTATCCATTCTTCATATCGATCTTGGAAAACCATTTAACTCCATGTAGCCTGTCAAGCATGTCATCCAACCGTGGTATTGGAAATTTGTATCCCACAGTGATCCTATTTATAGCCCTACTATCTATACACATTCTCTAGCTTCCATCCTTCTTGGGCATCAGCAAAGCCGAAACTACACATAGACTCATACTCTTCTGTATCAAACCCTTCTTCAATAGCTCTTCAACCTTGTCCTTGAGAATCTCACTCTCCTTTAGGAGACTAGCCACAGGTACAAGGTCTATCGGGTGTTGTATGTCCCTCAGTGGTGGTAACCCAGCTGGGATATCATCTGGCATCATCTCTTTGAATTCTTGCAACAAAGGGCGTATTAATTCTGGTTGCTCCTCCACCTGCAACTCAGCATCATTCATTAAGACTTGTTTTACAATTAAGGCATGCACTTGCTTAGTTTCTTTCATCTCAATCCTAAAATCCTTCACCACAGACAAAAACGTACTCTTATCTGGTAACGCAGTTTTGTCTTTCAATGATAGCAAAGTGTATTTCACCCTTCCCCTTTCCAATTTATACACATTACTCTTTCCTGAGTGTTATGCATCTACATCATATTGATGTGGCCTTCTAAATAGAAGGTGGCATACATCCATATCAACCACATCGCAATACACAATATCATTATATTTACCTATGGAGAATGGAACCTTGCAGTGTTCTGTCACTTCAATTTTACCAATAGTTGATTTAATATACCCCAAAGTGTATGGATTTGGATGTTTCTCCACGGGTAATTTTAGTTTTTGCACTGTCTTCTTCCCTATTATGTTTTCACAACTACCGCCATCAACAATTACACCAAACACCTTACCATCAATGGTGCATCTAATTCTGAACAACTGGTGGCGCTAAGTATGATCTTCCATCTTCGGTGTCAACATCAACCTTCGGACGACATATACCCCTTCTTCTTCCTCATCATATTCCTCCTCTTCATCTCCATCAGCTTCACACCAGATCCCCTCATCATCATCTTCTCTTTTTACAATATTAACGGTCTTCCTCTTAGGACATTCATTAGATCTATGTCCTGGTTAACCACACCAAAAGCACTTCCCAAAAATCAGTTTCGCATAAGGATTGTTTACTTTCCTACCCTCTTTCTCCTCTCCCTCATTCATAGGATGCTTTCCTACGGTTTTATCCTCCAGAGTTCTACTCTTTGCACTAAATCCACGATTCAATTGTTCCTCCACCTCTTTGCCTTTCTCCTTTGAACATGAAGTGGATCTATATCCCCTAAAATTTCTATTCCCATGCTCTTGCTGCATCAACTCGGCCTTCAGTGCCAAATTTTTTGCCCCACTCAAAATACAAATAACCTGTACCCCTATTCTGTCTCGCAAGGCTAGTTTCAACCCTTCCAAATACCGAGCCACCTACTGATCTTCAGACTTTAAAAGATTACACATTTCTGCTAGCCTAAAAAACTCAGTTGTAAATTCATGAACTGATCTACTGCCTTACTTGCACCTTTGGAATTGCTAGAAAAGAATTTGCTCATAGTCTGGTGGTAGGAATTCCATCTTTATAAGACATTTCATGCAGTACCAAGTACGAACCGAACCCTTTTCCTTCTCGCTCTCTCCTATGTTGAATCCGCTTCTACCATGCAGAAGCTATCCCTTCAAACGACATGCCACTAATCTAACTCTTCTTTCGAAAGGAGTCTCCACATAATCTAGGAATCCATCAACATCTGCAACCCAGTCTAAAAACTCTTTAATCCCCATATTCCAATTAAAATATGGAATATCAACCTTTAATCGAAAATCTCCACCATCCCTATCATCATAACCATCTCTCCTATACCCACAATACTGCTGATAACGGAAATTCCCTACGTCCTTATCATCATAATCATTCCTCCTTCGACCACCATATGGTGGATTACGAGCGAACCAAGGTAGTTCCACATCACTCTCTTTCGAATCTTCATCATAGGCAGGTTGTCTACGAGAAGGAATCGGTCTGTCAATAGGTTCACCACGAGCTACATTGTTCCCTAGCCTTCTATTGTCATTCCTTTTCGTATTTGCATCAATCCCATAAGCATCCAGACAATCCACAATCTCTTCAAAATGCTCCTCGAAACGTTGGAACATGTGATTCATCCATTGCTCTAAATGTTGCTCCAATCGTTGCAACACATCATCCCCCTAAGGGGCTCTACCCTCCTAAACACCGTCACGGAGATCATCGCTATCGTCGTCAATAGCCATCTCGCTCTAATACCACTTGACGCAGCGTAAAGTGTTCAAAACAAGAATTGCAAGAACCAAAAGTCTTTTCAAAGAGAAAGGTTCTCTAAAACTAGGGTTTCCATAGATAGAATGTTACTTATCCTAAACAAAATACCTAAAAGACTCTATATAGTCTCAAGAAATAAGGGAAAACATAAAATAAACAATAAAGTACAAAAAAGATAAAAGCTGGCACAAATTTAAAGAAGGCCGTCAGCCTTGAATTTATCTTGTTTGGCCTACATGCTATGTCGGCATTTAGGCCAGCAGCTTTGGAACAATGCCTGCAACATTAGTGGTGAAGGCCGGTAGCGTTAAAGCCGACCTTTGCCTATCTTCCACTCCATCTTCGATTTCTCTCTATTAATCTAATATATCTTCGTAATCTCGTCCGCATCATTATCGCACTTCACTCAAATCTCAAGATCCAAATATATCAAAACACCTTTCAATATTTCCTCACTTGTGTATAAAACACTCACAAGAAACAAAAAGAAGTTCAAAAAAAAAAAAAAAACTTCTCAAAGAGATGCTTTTGATAAGATGCTACACCTTTTATTGTTTTCCTCATCTCTCTTTCTGAATGAGTGATAGTTAGAAAAGAGCGTCCCCCCTGCCTTGACGGTTTTGGTACAATTGGTTGTCTTTAAAGACAGCAGAGTATACTTCACACCCTTTTTCTCTAATCTATACACATTCTCTTTTCCCGCATGTTGGACATTCACATCATACTGTCGTGGCCTTCCAAATAGCAATGGCACGCATCTATATTCACTATATCACAATAAATTTCATTTTTATACTTGCTTATTAAGAATGAGATTTTACACCTCTCCTTCACATCAATTCTCTTAGCTGTTTTAATCCACCCTACCGTGTATGGATTATGGTGTTTCTCTATGGTAGTTGCAACTACTTCACAATTTCTCTACCAATGATGTTTTCACAGTTTCCACCATCAACTATTAGATCACAAACCTTCCCAGCTATTGTGCACATGGTACGAAACAACTGGTCTCGTTGGATGTCCTCATCCTGCTTAGGCGCCAACATCAACTTCCTAATGACATATGTCCACTCAACCTCCTCCTTTTCCTCAGCATTGTACACATCCTCTCTATCGGGCTCACAATAGATCTCTTCATTTCTCTCAACAACATTCATGCTTTTTCTATTAGGACATTCGTTCGATCGATGCGTTGGTAGGTTATATGAGCCATGTTTTTAACCTCATTCAAATTTCGAAGAACATGGACTCTGATTTTATCCTAAATTTGTAGTTTAAACCCATCGAGGTATCTCGCTACCTGCTGACCCTCGCTCTCCCTCAGGTCATTCCTTTCTACCAACCGCATAAATTTTACAATATATTTATGTATAGTCCTTTGGCCCTAACGGCACCACTGATATTACTGGAAAAGAATCTGTTTATAATTGGGAGGTAGGAAATCCCGCTACAGCAACTGCTTCATCCTACGCTAGGTTCTCACGGTTGTCTACCCTTATTGTATCTCCTATTCTAGGGCCCCTCCCACCAAGCTGACGCATCACCTCTCAATTGACATGCTACCAACCTAACCCTACGCTCCTCAAGAATCTTTATGTGAGTGAAAAATCTATCTAATTTAGCTAACCAATCTAAGAATTCTTCAATATTGAGATTACTATTAAAGTTAGGGATATCTACCTTGAGATAGAAATCACCACTGTCTCCTTGATTATACCCATAGTAGCCCAATTGGTATCTACTACTACTATCATCGCCTCTCCTCCACGATTGCCTTAGCTCATGCAAAATCGCGTGATCCTTATTAGATTCTTCATCAAAATTTAGCACTCTTCGATTTATAGCTACAGATTGATTGATTGGATTTCCATAAGTACCTCCTGCCCTTAGCTGTCTCCTACTAACATCCCTATCTTTGTTGGTATTAGGTCCCATTGCATCAAAACGCATAATTAGATCTTCAAGAAGCTAGTCTAAACATCATATTCTCTATTCCATGGTATCTAATACCACCCTTTAAGCCTATGACTCGGTTCTCAGGGCTTTCACATCTCAAACAACATTGAGGAACTGACCACCTCCTAATTTGTCATCTCCTGATATCTCCACAAGAATTTTCCTGCTTTGACACCACTCTAACGCAATGAGTAAGCATAGACAAAACAAGATCACTTACCAAATGATCCTAATCGCATAAGAATTGTAAAAGTTGCAATCTCACAGAGAAAAGCTCTCTCAAATTAGGGTTTAAAAGTATATGAAATGTTCTTCCATTAAAAGAAAAACCTAAAAACTATTTATACTATTACACAGAGAATTATAAAAGACAAATATTAAATATATGAAAGTTGATGGCCTAGAAGGTGCAACAAACAATGTAAGCCAGTATATAAGCCAATGGTGTAAAATCCAAGGCTGGAGGCTTATATGCTTAGGTCAACGGCTTTCTTGGCGGCTTAGTCTGCTTCAACCTCCTCTCCTTCTTGGACGACTTCCTCTTATTCACATATGTGTCTTCTGGGTCGTTCACATCCAGAGCATACAACGAGCTCTCTCTAGAAGAGTTCTGTTCATACGTTCTGCCACGCCATTTTGTTGTAGTGTTTTTTGTATAGTACGGTATCTTACAATACCTTCATTCTCACAAAACTCTAAACTGTTATCTATTTAAAGCCGCTTGATTTTCTTGTTGTTTTGATTTTCGATAAGTACTTTCCGCTTCTTAAAGTAGGCAAAACATCATTCATATACTTAAGAAAATATACCTAAACTTCCCTTGAATAATCATCAATGAAAGTTGACAAGTACCTAACACCACTTTTTTATGCGATAAGCATTGGGCCCCACAAATCATTGCGAACGTAGTCATCTGTGCTCTTAATCTTGCGAATGGCAATGCTAAACTTAACTCTAGTCTGCTTTCCATAGACACAATGTTCACAAAAGTCAAGCTTCCTTATTTTATTATCACATAGTAAGCTACACTTAATCAAAATAGACATTGCTATTTCACTCATATGCCTTAAATGCATATGCCACAAGCAAGTAGCATCCAAAATAGTATCAAGAGAAGATGATATAGATATAGATCCAGCAATTGAAGTGCCATGGAGCAAGTTGAAACCATTAGCCAAATTTCCTTTTATCATAATGAGACACCTTTTGAGACTTTAAGGAATCCATCTCTAGTAGAACGCTTACACCCTTAAGAATCAAGAGTTTCCATAGAAATTAGATTTTTCTTTAAGTCTGGAATGTGTCGAACGTCAGTCAATGTTCTAACAACTTTGTCATGCACCTTGATTTTAATAGTTCCAATGCCAACAATATTTAGGGGTGTGCAAAAAAACCGAATGTTTAGGATAACCGAACCGAAATCTAAAATCCAATAAAAAAAAAAACGATTAATCGATCCATCGATTTCAGTTTATGATTAGTATTTTTAATTTTTTCGGATTTCGGTTTCGGTTTCGGTTTCTGTTTTGGTTTTGGTTTCGATTTCGGTTTTTAGATACCAATAACCGATGGATTCAGTTAACCGATCCGTAATTATAAATATATATGATTTATAATATACCCATATAATTATTTTTTTAGTGTTATCAATATGAATTATGTTAAAATGAATGATTCAGATAAGAAGAAACAAATACATATATATTTGAAAATTAGAATGGTGGTGTTTGATTGAGATTTTATATTGAGCTCAATCGATCAAGGTTGATAAGAATATATGAGTAAAAGGCTATTATGATGGTTATCTTGATGGCATCGATATATATTAACAACTATTCTACATGTCTTACATTCTTAATTTATACTTTTAATATAATTATACAAAAAAATACTCCAATTTTTTTATGGACATATTGGAAAATATGGTTAATTACAAAATTTGCATAACCATTATATTAAACTGTTAAAAACCGAAAACCGAAAAAAACGATTAACCATTAAGGCGATTAACAGTTCATAATAGATCAGTTTTGGATTAGGATATTAAAAATCCGATCATTACGGTTATGATAAAACAAATAGGACCACGGACTGGTTAACCAAACCGTGAACACCCCTAACAATATTACAAGAAATATTGTTTCCCATAGGGATAACACCATCATCAATCAATTGATATGTCATAAAACATTTTATGTTTGGACATGTGTGGTAAGAGCAACCCGAATCAATGATCCATGCATCACTAACTAGACTCAGCAATACAAAAAGAACATTTCCAGCACCTTCAACAACACCTTCAAACATTTTGCTTTCAAATGCCCTTCTTTCTTGCAGTATCGACATCTTCCTTTGCAATATCTAGATTTAGACCAAGATTTGCCTCTTCTAAAATTATTTGAGCCAACCTCTTTTGATTTTCCTCTAACAAATAGGCTAATTGTAGAATCGTCACGTCCATTATCATCATGCTCCATCTTCTCACAACTTAAAAGAGAGGATTTAACCTTATCAATATCTAAGCATTCACACCCATATATAAGTGTTTCTCGAAAATGCTTGTAAGAGGGAGGTAAAGAACAAAGTAACATCATTGCTTGTTGCTCACCTGAGAATGTCTCATCTATATTTTTCAATTCCATGATGAGTAAAGTAAATTCAGAAATATATGATCTAATGGACGTCCCTTCATCCATGGGTTGTGTATAGAGGTGTTGTAATACACTAAGATGATTTGCTACCATTTTTTCATGTATAACGATTCCAACTTGGTCCACAGCATTGCCGCTGTTGCCTCGAAAAGAACTTCTTGTAACACATCATCTATTATGCATAACAAAATAGTGGAAAGAGCTTTATCATCGATCTCATCCTATTTAGAATCCTTCATTGTAGTAGGTTTGTTATTTTCTCCAAAAAGTTTTATTTTTAAACTTTGTTGCATTAAAACAGCCAACATATGGACCTTCTACATGCCAAAGTTGATGTGTCCATCGAACTGCTGAATATCAAATTTTGTTGTTGCCATTTTTGTTTTAAGGAGTTCCTAAAACACAACAGCTCTAACACTAGTTTGTTAGGATTAGAGTATATAAATTGGAAGTATAGACACAAAAGTGGTTCAGCTTAAAGCTAGCATCTACATGCAAAAGAAACCATCATATATACATTCTATATAAAATATGGTAGAGTATAAAAATTATCACACTTGACTCAAATCCCAAAGCCTAAATACGCCCAAATACATCCAAAATCTTTCAGTATTTCCTCACTTATGTATAAAACTCTCACAATAAACAAAGAGAAGATAAAAGAAACAAAACTTCTCTAAGAAATGCTTTTGATAAGATGTTACACCTTTTGTTGTTACTACATACTAGAAATAAAAAACTCTCAATTTAGAGAGTGTAGCTTATTTTCTTATCCATAAAAAAAAAAAAAAAACTATGTTGAGAAAATAATTCTTTCTTGACCATTGTTTACTTTGGTTCCTAAAATAAAGGAGCATTGACTTTCCAAACTAGATGAAAGGAAGGCCCATATTTAACATATAGGTTTCACAAAAATTTAAAAAAGGAACTTAGTTTTATCTTGTAAAACTACCTATTGTAATCCATCAGAAATAGAAAGACAAAAAAAAAAAAAAAAATCCATATAACACACATTAACGCATTATTCATGTGCGCCTGTAAATAGTACCATAATCATAGTATTAGTACCTAAGGAAGACTAATCCCAATAAAGTATCGTCTATTCTCAGCCTCTTTCAACTGCTATTCTTTTTGGCATCTCACCGTGTCTTGAGCTATTATAATATTTCAAAAGATGCCATATTTCGTTCTTTTACTTATAATTTTATACTAGATTGAAAATTCTATTGTGTTGTATTGTTACTCATAATAGATATAATGTTGAAAATTAAAATTTTTTTTTGGTTCTTTTGATGTGCTTTAGGTACTTATGCGAACCATATAGACATCAGCACGGGGCGGTTCTGAACCGCGAACCGCCCCGAACCGTCACCGGCTGTTCCTGAACCGGGAACCGCCCCGTGGGTGACGGTTTCGAACCGTTTAAGGACCCGCCGGTTCCGGCGGTCCAAACGGTTCCTCGTGGTGGAACCGGCGTTCCAACCCGCCAGCAAAAAAAAAAAAAAAAAAAAATCAACCTAAAACGAAACAGGAAAATGAAAAGAAAAAATGGGAGGGTGCGTTGGGCTGGATTTGGGAGGTGAGGGGTGCAGGGCGTAAGGGGAGAGGAGGGGAAGCAGGAGTGCAGGGGGGGAAGGGGGTAGGCAGTAGGGGGCAGGGGCAGGGGGCAGGGGGGTAGGGGTAGGGCCAGGGGCAGGGCAGGGCAGGGGGGAAAAGAAAAAAAAGAACAAAACCAAAACCGTTTATTTTGTTTTCTTTATTAAAAAAAAAAAAAAAAAACGGTTCCACGGAACCGGAACCGGAACCGCCAGAACCGGCGGTTCCTTGGAACCGTGAACCGCCCCGGCTCTGGCGGTTCCGGTTCCGGTTCCACGAAACGTGGAACCGTGAACCGTCGGTTCCGGTTCGGGTCCAGAACCGACCCGAACCGTGCCGATGTCTAGAACCATATATGTAGAGAAATATAAATATTGTTATATAATATTTTATTCATTTTTACTGTTGTAAAGCGATGTCATGACTATTTTTTCTTTTCAAGTTTTGGTTTTTGAAATTTACAAAAATTCTTCCTAATCAGACTTAAGTCTGGATATACTCTTAGCTTTCGACTATGAAAAACAACCCTCCTAAATTTCGATAAATTAGTATAATAATAGATGCTTAATTTTCTTAATTTAATAAAGACACACTAAAGTTAAAATTTAGAATGTGTTAAAATATATAGACGTGTTATGATATGTTTTCCTTGTTCATCCATCTTAGGTTCTAATATCTTCAATGAGGGCCTTTATTGTAACATATTGGACATATTATTATTATAGAAATGGGATAATATCACGAATGGTACATGAATTTCAGAAAAAATGCAATTAGATGTCGAAACTTTGAAATTAATTAATTTAGTACTTGAAAATTTTTGAAATAGATCAAAACACTTGATAAAAGTATTATTGACGTACACAAAAAGATCATTCATATACTACATTGATTGATTTTAAAGTTTAGACACTAAATTGGCAATTTCAAAGTTTTTCAGGTATATAATTGCATATTTTGTAAAAGTTCAAGTAATATATAAGACATTAACTATATTTCAAAGTTTAGAGGTATCTAGTTGCATATATTATCAAAATTCGGTACTATCTGTGAGATTAACTATTTGAAAATAGGCAAAACTAGATTCTTTAGTTTGATTTAGAAAAAGGAAGAAAAGAAAAGAAAGAAAAATGTTCTATGATTTTTCAAGTCGTCATCCTGGGAGATGTAATAGTTTATTTACGAAAAGTGAAATGGCAGTTGAGCATGTGCAGAGTTCACAAACATCTTTAGAACAAGTAAAGCTCGGATGACTTGATTTTAGTGTCATGCCATTGAAGATGGAAGAGGAATAAAGATGGTTAGGTGAGACAAATGAATAGGACAAGGAAAACAAAAGGTTTCCTAAATATCAAATAGGATTTTGTCACTCAATAACGTGCACGAGGAGGTGGGAGGGAGTGCTTTTATTTGACATATCTGTCTAGCTAAATACACTCCAACTATTAGGTGCTGGTCCAATCCCATAAAACTCCTAAGCGTTCTTTTATCTTTTACAATTTTGGAAAAAAAAAAAAATACACATCTTTAAATCATTGTTGAGATCTCAATTAAAGCTTGATTTCAGTATAAAATAGGACAAAGAAGGGTCTTTATCTCTTTATTCACTAACCAACTTAATCATAATTAATTTTTTAAATGCGGAGGAGTAGATTTTACCACTAATATTTTTCTACCCCAATCTATGTTTTCTCTCAAAAGCATTCTCATCTCATGGGACCTTTATAATGTTTTTAAAGTGCTACATCTACATCTTAGCTGCTACTCAATAACCTTAAAATTTTATTTTTAAGGCTTTTCACATTTTTTTAAGTTATTACGGGGTCTTATATACTTTTACACCATACACTTAGCAAATAACAACAACAACAATAATAATGTGAGGTTCTAGCCCAAAAAGTTGAAAGCTTTGTCCTCAACGCTTGGGACCTAAAAAAGTGAGGTCCTCATCATAAAACCCGAGTTAAGGTGCTTCCACTAGGATGCTTTAAGATCGCTTATTATGTTTTCTCATGAACTGTGGATATTATTATGGCTTCCAAATTAATCCTTTAATTTTATTGCTTAAATTTACTGATTTCTATTTACTATGCATCTTTGTTACTAATTTATAATAAAGTGCTGTATTATTTAAGTTTACTATGTAATGGGTATCACATTCAATCCTTGGAACGATTCAATTTATTGTTCTTTTCTTGCTTTGCATGATTTTATCAACTTCAGCAACAACTGGAGATAGCTAGGGCAGAAAATAATGGGAGGGGTTTAGATGATGGATATCAACAAAGGATTCGTGATTACACGTCTCAGATGCCTTTCGCGTTTCGAATCTAGCAAATATGAACAAATGAAGCCGAAACGATACGCCAAATCGCGTAGCTTGCCATGTGGTGTCATATCACTTGCTTTATCGTATTAAAACTAGGTACGTGTCTGTTGGCGATAATTCTCAGTGAAAATTGCTTCGGCAGGGACATCATGAGCTCTTTGTTGTGTTGTCATGCCATGTGGTATTATGTTGAGCGAGATCCAAAACTCTCTTGATAAGAACTTATGGTATTTAGTCTTATCATACTTGTGTGCTAGCTTTTGTTTGCTATAGACCAAAAAGTGCGGGATTGGCTGGTTAAATGTAGACTTTGATGATCAAACTTTATGAATGTAGTATCTTTGGTATGATTAAGTATTAACTGGGGCATAGTTAGCCGCCAAGCCTATCATTTGTAGCAATTTGTGTAGATTTGAGTGACCATTAAACACGGTAGTTATTTCTATCGTAGCATGGTAGTATTTCCACCGGTCTTTCAAGTAAGATATGTCAAGTTTGTTTTTTTCACCCATTGAAATGGAAAAAAGACAAAAAGAAAAACACACACACACTTGAAATTAGGGTTGCGAGCTACTCAAGCTCGACTCGGCTTGAGCTTGTTTAGTCAACGAGTCGAGTTCAAGCCTAAGATAAAGTTTCTTTATCTAAATGAGCCGAGCTCAAGCTTTAACTTAGGTTTGCGAGTCGACTTGTTTTAAGCAAGCTCATTAACAATATCGTTAGTAAATTTATATATTCTATATTTGTGATATATTAATATATAATTAAAAAAACTAATTTCTACTTAATATATATGTATATATATTTAGCAACTTTTATATATTATTTTTAGGTTTAAAAAAATATAAAATGAGCTATTTAAATGAATTGAGCTCAGTTTGATTTCAGGCTTGATAAAAACTCATTAGACTTCATAAAAAGTTCGGCTTGGCTTGAGCTTCATTTGTAAACGAGCCAAGCTTACTCTCAAAATAAAACTTGTTTAGCTAAATGAGCCAAGCTTAAGCCTAGATTTAGGCTCGATAAAAATCTCAGCTTGAGCTTGAGCTTGAGCTTGAGCTTGATAATCTTTAAATGAACCAAGCTTAAGCCTTGAAAAGCCTAGCTCAGCTCGATTCGATTCAACTCGGCTTCTTTGTAATCGTAACACACACAAAACAATTGTTAAGAACTATAAAAAGAAAAATTATGTGCTTTAATATATTAATTTTTTATAGAATGGGTAATAATTATATTTTTAATTGCGTGTAATTTTTTTTGGGGTAGATTTATTAAACACACTTAGAAGACATTCATGAGAAAAACCAATTATTGGTTTAATTGAAAGCAACTCAAGTTAGAGAGAATAATAGTGGGAAAAATGGCTGGCACTATGGATGTCATGTCAATTTGTACAGAAGTCAAAAGAGAGGATGAAAAAATTGAAAATAAGATATTAAAACTTTAGTTCTAGCACAAATTAAGGTCACTTAATTGCAGTTGCACAAGCAAGTATTCAATTACATCCACTCAAAGTTTGAAGATACTCTTGACTATTATTTATCAACCTCCAAATAAGATTTATATGAAATTATACTTCATAATCTCACCTATATACAATTGAGAAACAAGGTAAAACAACAACAACAACAACAACAACAACAATAAGAGGAAGAAGAGAAGAAGAAAAGAAAAGAAATGTATGCAAACCATTAAATACGATCTAGGGATAATTATAGATACATGCATTAAACTACTAATTGAATGAAAATAATTTGGAGTGGACAAAAAAAACCAACCAAATCAAACCAAACTGAAAATATGTCATTTTTAAACAATGTGGTTTAAAAATTTCTCAATTCAAACTAATCCATAAATTTATGGTTGATTTGATGGGGTAAACAAACCAATCCGTAAAACCAAAGCAAACCGATTTAGATAAACATAAAAGTATTTTACTTGTAATTATAAATGTTATTATGATTATTGATTAAATGTCATAAATATTCTTATGATTTTATTATGATATTTATTACATCATGAATATTTGTTTAATAATAACTCGTTTCTTTTTTAAAAATTGTTTTTTGGATTCAAGACATATTCTTTTGTTAATAACTTAATGTTGTTTTATATTAATTGTTTAAACTCTCTAGAGTATAGATTTTGTTATTTAGTTATATATTTATTGTGTATCAATTTCTTATTGTATATTTGTTAACATATCACTTTTATTTATAAATGACTTTTGTTGGTTGATATATATATATATATATATATATTAGCCACATTTGTTAGTAAATGATTGATTGGATGATTTTTTATAAGACTATGGATTATATTTTACTATGTATTAGTCAGTAAGTGTACTGTATTAGTGACCAAATTATTTTATGAAGGATTATGGATTGTGAATGTGATGGATTTATAAAGTATTTTATTGAGAGTTACAATATAAACTTTATAGTGTGATTTCAATATTTGAATATATGTATAAATGTAAAATATTATAAGTAAGTTTTTTTTAATTAGAATTTTGATTTAATTCGCAATTCAAACCAAACTAAATTGTTATTTCATGGTTTGGAAAATTTCTAATCTAAACCAAACCATTATTTAATGGTTTCGTTTAAAAAGAAAAAAAAACCGTAAATTATGGTTTGGTTTGATTTTAGTGAAAACTAGACCAAACCAATCCGCGCACATCATTACAAATAATTGTCAAACCACACTTCTAAAGTGTGTTTTTACATCTTTATAACTTTGAAAAATATACAAATGATTGAAATCATTGTTAGAGTTCCAAAACTATTGGCTAGAACGACTATTAATAGTAACAATTTTAGGATTTTTACAATAGTTATAGAGTATTAATATTGCAAATGGTATATAAACTTCAACAAAATATATAATTAAATACCTAAATTTTGAAATTGATTAATTTAATACTTGAAAGAACTTTTCATATATGCCAATATTTCTCCATCAAATGGCTAACACCATCATTCTATGTGGTGTTTTCAACTAATATGATGGAGGTATTATTGACATACACGAAAAGGTTTTTAGACAATCAATTTCTAAACTTTGGATATCTAATTACATATTTACTAAAGTTCAAGTAATATTTGTAACATTTACTCTACTTTTGGGGTCTATTTTCAAATATTATGAAAGCTGAATTCTTAGGAGTTTGGATGATCCGTTTGCACTTTATCACTAGTTTATAAAATTTAAAAACGACCACGACATGGTTAAAAGATCGCAGCCCATTACTAAATCAATGGAAGAGCCATGTTTCAATCAATTAGGAGGTCGAATTACTTCCAAGTGAAGATATGGTTGTCATATGGGAAAAAAGCGTTCATCATAAGCCTTTAATGCCTCAATTGCTAAGTTGAATTATTTAGAAATTATGTACCCCCACTAACATGCTTTACAATGCATTCGTTAATGGTATATACTCTCGAATTTACACTATTTAATTAAAAAACAACTAAGGAATAACATTAATGCAGACTAGAAGAATGACTGTGGCTATTTCATGTACATAAAGCAAAACTCTAAATTGTCCGTGAATAATTCATTATCAAGGAACTTGTCCATATGGGATTAATATTGATGCAAAATGGATAAAGAATTTTAAAGGCAAATCAAATGTTTATTTACATATTTGTTCCTTAATTCCAAGTTCACATTTTCTATCAGCTATGCCCAATTTATTTTATTTAAAATAATTAAATTATATTTTATTAGGTCACTACACTACTTTGAGATTGATTGTGGTGATATATTACTCAATTTATATAAAATTTTTTATTAAAATGGAAAATTAAGACTGGCTAATTTTATTTGTCACTATTTTAATTTTTAAGGATTAATGATGATTTTTAAGAATTGTTGCTTTTATGAAGATTATTTCACGAATAAAACAAACTAACAACAAAGTATCGCCAAATTATATTGGCACTAGCCACATTTTTTCTGTTCAAAACAATGCATGCAAAGCTATATTGATAATGACTAAAGCCATGGAGTTCCAAATTCAACATATAGATCCTAGATGTGCATTTTCAAAAATATAATAACTTAAATATATGTTCAAAAATATATAAATCTTACAATGTATAATACCTATAAGTTAAGCCCTTTTAACATATTTATTTAATGCATTAGTGACAGATCAAATTGTGATAACGATAAGATTTATAGATTTAGAAATCATCAAAGTGACAACTATGATAAATCAATAAAAGCATGTAAAACCCTAAATTATAATGAATCCTCCTTAGTCTCCATTGGTGTTCTTAATAATAGCCATGATTAAATCCATCTACAAGCAAAATCGCTACTTATCCAGTGAATCTAGTTAGTGGAGTGAATTAGTCTAATCTTGATATGTGTTCAGTGTCCACTGAATCCATTTTGCTAGCCTAAGTGCTAGGCTAAGTGCCTCCTTCATCATGGGCCGCCTCCACTCATGGCCTAAACGTGGCCCAATTTCATGTTCATCTAATCATTTCGATTTCCAAATTATTTCACAGTACCAATTTGTATCAATTATTTTAAAAAAAAATCATTGGTATAAATGTGCATGATTTTTCCTCAACCGCCCTGCCTCGGCCCCTCCAATAAGAAAAAACTCTTGCGTAATTTTTAGTCAATTAAAGTTAATTAGAGATAATGTGAATTATATATCTGTTCATTTAGTTTCTCAATAAATAAAGATAATGTCTAAATTACTTAATTTTAGCCAAGGTAAGTTTCGCCCTAATGATTGACCCTATCACTAACATCGTACATGATTGACTCAATATGAATTATAGAAGAGATTGGTTAGGTTGGTTTTCAAGATGACTTGACTCAACTAAGAGCCCATGTGGATTATCTATCATCTAGAATTATAAGGATGATGAATCATATAATCTTTGGGTCAATATTTGTTGTCTTGTAAATGCCATTTTAGTAAATAAACACTTGCTACATGTTATGAAATGATAATGATTACTTGTTTTATTTTGGAGATTTCTTTTATTTTTAAAATTTGTTTAACAAGTAGCATGAAATATTAATATGACAGCATAGTAACTATAACAAATTTCCATCCATAATCTTGGCTCAATAATTGAAAATATTCATCAATTATCTCTTGTTGTCTTTAACTATTAATTACTTTACCTCTTAAATGTTGGTAATGATTTTCAGGTAAGGAAATGATTTAGATGAAATCAAAATCTACTATGTAATTTGTTGAAGCTAGACATCTCTCTGGATCAGGTCTGAATGAGGACCCAACCCTACCTAGCCATGTTAGATTGCCTTACTGACTTATCTTTGTTAGTCGAGTCTGACTCAGTTCCTGGATTAGTTGGGTTCAGGAGTCCTAGCTGGGTTGACTGGTCAAACTCGTGGACCTAGTGGGTCTAAATCAAGTCCAGTAGAATTTAAAAAAAAAAATTACAGGTCCATGAATTTAAGACTCGAAGCCAGCCCTAGCCCGAGAAGATGTCTAGTTAAAGCTATCTCTTAATCTATAACATCTTTGAAACGTTACTTTTCTTTTTTATTCCACTTCATAGTTTCAAAATAGGATAGTAATATATTAGTACTTTATTTATTTTTCCTTTTCCAAAATGGTCTGGTAGTTCTTACTTTTTATAAAATCTCTAGTGAAAGAGTATTGTGGGAAATGTTAAATAACAAAAGATAATTATAAAAAATATGATTGCTTTTTTAAAACGTTTTTGCCAACATATAGTGTTAGTTAGAGCACATGTGTCACTAGCTAATTGGTTTATAGTTATTAAGTTATCATCAAGTTAACTAAAAAACAAAAATAGGTTGAACTTTAACCTTCTACTAGAGTTAAGGCAAGCCAATCCATTATGGCTTAGGTTTTCCCACAAACCTATGAAAGTTTTATGTTTTTTAATGGGTAAATCCATGCGAGTTAAAAGAATAAATAAATAAATAAAAGTGCATAAAGATAAGTAACTATATGTAACTATTGAATTAAAAGCAAAATAGAAAAAGAAAAGAAGAAATACCTTGATAAAATTAAAAGAATAAGAAAATGAAACATTGGCTTAAAAAAAAAAAAAGAAAGTGAAACAAATGCTACTTTTTAATCCTATTTTTATGTGTATCTTATAATTGTTGTTTGTTTTTTTATTCTATATATAAGTAATTACTTTTTAAATTTTCAATGAAAAAATTACTTATTTTGAATAAGATTACATTATAATATTAAACTTTTGCAAAAGGAAAAAAAAAGGGGGAGGGGGGTTGATGGGCCAGCCTGCATAACCCATAAGCATGGGGTGGGTTGGAGAAAAAAATTTTATCCACAAGCCAAAGCAGCTTAGCCTACGTAAGTTGTTAGGTGTAGAAAACTATATCTTACTACACATTTATTACTATGGATGAAAATTTTACTATTATTTAAATGTTAGGTGTGTATGTGTATATATAATATGCAATATCCAATTAATATTTCTTTTCATATTTTCATATGAGAAGTAATGGATTCAATGTATTCAAAAACTCATAAATGTATAATCCACATAAGCCTAGTATATAAGTGAAAACACTTATGGTATCTAGTGTGTATTATTAAAATTGTCATTTTCTTCTTTATTTTATCTAACTTGCTAAGAAAATTCTATGGTCCCATCATATTTTTCAACAAGACTAGTCCATCAGTTATTCAATAACTCAAATTCATATTCAATCGTAATCTATCACTAAGATACTTATATATAACTTACCATATTTATTTTAGTGGTTAGATGATTGACCAGATAGTATGCAGGCGGAGCCATAAAAGTTCCTGACTTATTAATGTGGATTTAAAATGTCCATTGATGTTTTGTTTTTCACAGTAAAGTGACGGGATCAAATTCCCCATTACTGTTACTAGCTAATTTATGAAGTAATATGGAAGAATATGCGAGTTGTAGGAGTTTGCTATGGATGGTCATTTAAAAGATTAATTAAATAGAATTCATAATATTAGTCACATGAGACTTGTTCTTGTGTTAGTCTTTAATAGGTTTATTTATTTTGTTATTTTACATGGTTTTAATTGTCTATGTATGTTATTTTTGCATCATACATGAACATAGGCATTGTGTAATACTCTAGGTTCTACCGAGACTTTTGTTACTTAGTTGCTATTTTATTTTATTAATATAGAGTCCCTTTTTTCTTTTTTTTTCTTTTTTTTTGTTGGTTTGTAATGCTACACTCATGCCCTAAAGTTGTCAAGCTCTTAGAATGAATCTATTTCCTTTTCATAAAATAAATAAATTTATGAGTTTTGATGAATAAAACCCCTTCAAGCTTATTACTTTCTCTATTCCTAAACTTACCACTTCTTCTTAAAAATTCTAATAGGAACTATAGCAATTGGAAACCTTTTTTATTCTTGTTGTAGTAAATTTATATTGTCAACTATATTGACAAAATAACTCATCGATCAAATTAACAAATACTATTTAAAATTGATTTTTTTAATATTCAGCTACGAATGGTCTAGAACCAATACTACTCTTAGCTCTACTATGTAATGTCTCATTCCATACTATGCTACCCTTTTCATCTCTCTCGACTCTTTTTCACCAAATGAGCAACTAAACCCTAGTTTTAGTAACAAATTGCATTCTTGTAGCTTTACTAACTCACTATATGTTTTCTGTATATCAACAATACTAATGGCACACTCAAGTTTGCCAGATTTCCAAGAAGCAACTATTTTCATGTAATTGGACCTTAATTTTGTTCCTTTCCATTTTCTTATTTATACTTGTACATATGATTGAATCAACAACTGTTTTTGTTAGATCTTAACCACTTTTAACAAGTTTAGCTAAATACTATTACAAATCTAATTAATTTTTGTTACATGTAAAAGTATTATACTATGCAGTCCACCATCCAAGTAGGACTCTATCTCGTTCTTTGTTGATTTGTAATAGATTTGCCCTTTCTTGAAATAAAACATTGTCCTCAAGGCCAAAATTAGGGTAAAGTCATCAAAATCCTCCCATGTTGTGTGATCTAGAGGTATCTCTTTCCACTGACTAAAATCTAAGCCACCTTATGCCCATGTCACAAAATATATCTAGAGTCCAACACACACAAAGGTTGTGAGAAAGGGTGATTCTCATAAGCCTTTGATGGTAGTGCTAGAGATGTCAAAATCTAAACCATATGCACATTTCAAACATCAAACATCAAAAACATCATGAATCTTATAATGTTTAGGAAACTCCACCCTATAAGCACAATCATCAATTGATTCACAAATACAAAAAGGCCCATAATACCTATTAAAAAGTTTGTGATAAGCTTGATGTGTGGCTAATGTCTGTTTGTAAGGCTGAAGTCATACAAAAGACTAAATCCCCTTTAGTAAATAAACCTCAATTCTCAGCCTGTCCACATATTTCTTCATATGAGATTGGGCCTTCTGTAAATTCTCTTTTTGAATCTATAAGATATTATCCCTCTGTATCAACTCCAAATCAATTACATCCAAATTTGAACATCCTCTAATATATATGGGAATAGTAGGTGGTGGCCTCCCATAAACAATCTCAAAAGGAGAGATCTAAGCTCCTTCATAAACTAAAGTATTGTAAGCACACTCAACTCATGAAAGAAACTTAAATCGCATGGTCGGGGCATCTACTACAAATTCTCTTAAATACAGTTGTATCACCCTATTAAGAACCTCAATTTTCCTATCAAATCGAGGATGATAGATGCTATTCATAGCCAATTTATTTCCACTCAAACAAAAAAGCTCATCCAAAAAAGCACTTGTAAACATCGAATCCTAATCAGAAACAATGGATCAATCAAATCCATGATGCTTAACTACAATATGAACAAACAATTGAGCCACCTTGAATCCTATAAAAGATCCCTCTAAAGGCCCTAAGTGATGGCCTTTTGATAATTGATCAACAATAACTAATATAGTAGTGTATCCATGTGACTTTGGTAAAGAAGTCACAAAATCCGTAGAAATATTCTCCCAAATCAATTCGAGAATAAGCAAAGGATTAAGTAATCCAATTGGTCTCTAAGCGCAACACTTAATTTGCTGACAAACACTATATCACACATGAATGACTCCACATCTCTCTTTATTTCTAGCCAATAAAACTGGGAAGAACGCCTTTTGAAGGTCTTAGAAACCTCAAATTCCTAGCAAAAGGAATACAATGAAATTCCATCAAAACTTGTGAAATAAGTTTATATTGAGGAATAAAAATAGCTTCCCTAATGATATATCAACCCATTATTCCACTTAAGCTCCCATTTAATTGGATGACCCATTCTTAAATCTTTTAATAATTTCTAAAATGCAGGAATAGTAGTATATTATTTTTTAATATCCTTAAAATTATGAAATAATGGCATAGAAAAAGCCATATACTTAAAAGAACTTTCATGTTGCTATGATAAGGCATCAACAACAATATTTTCTTGACCCGACTTGCACATAATAGTGTAATCATAACCCAACAACTGTGTAAGATACTTATATTGTTTAAGAGTCTAAATTACTTGTGAAAGTAGCTCTTTGGGACTCCTTTGATCGGTTCTAATCATAAAATGACTACCAAGTAAATTGCCTCCACTTCATTATAGCTTCCACCACCACATGCAGCTCCTTAATGTATGTTGATGCTTTTGTTAGGTGAGAAGGCAATTTCTTACTAAAATAGGCAATAGGATGATTATCTTGTAAGAATATAACTCCCATTCCTAAACTCGAAGCATTAGTTTCAACCACAAATTGTTTTGTGAAATAGGGGCACTTACTAAAGCAATCTTTAGTGTTCAAAAAGAGTCCACAGCTTCATCTGTCCACTCAAATGAATCCCTCTTCAATAAATCTATTAAGGGATTTGCAATTGTAGCATATCTCTTAATGAAGCGTCTATAGTATCCAAAAGTCCCAAGAATGCTCTCAACTATTTGAAGTTCATCAAAATTAGCCAATTAAGGATAGCCTCTACTTTAAGTAGTTCTGATTGGATTCCACCATTACCTATAATATGGCTAAGATATTTTATAATAGTCTTACCAAAGACACATTTGGATTTTTTAAGATGTGAAGCTAGTACTGTCAACTAAGATTTGCAATACTTTCTCTAAATGCGATACATGTAACCCCAAATTTAGACTGTAAACCAAAATGTCATAGAAAAAGATAATAATAAATTGTCTCAAATAAGATTCAAAAATTCGATTCATGATGGATTGGAATGTCACTAAAGCATTAGTTGGTCCAAATGGCATTATAAGAAACTTATAATTTCCCATTGTGTTTCCGAAATACTGCATTCTCTACATCATTGGGATCTATCTTGATTTGATGGTAAATGGTCCTTAAATCAAGCTTAGAAAAAATTATAGATCCCTTCAGCTCATTTAACAACTCATCTATAGTAGAAATTAACCGTAATAGTAGCTTAATTCAAAGCATGATAATCAATGCAAAAGTATCACAAGCCATTTTTCTTCTTTACCAAAAGAACTAGATAAGAAAATGGGCTATTGCTATATTGAATGACCTCTTGATGCATCATCTCTTTAACTTGTCGCTCAGTGTCACCATTTTGAAAATATGGGTATCTATAAGGTTTAGCATTAATAGTCAGTACACCATTTACTAAATGAATGCGATGTTGGATCTCCTTCAGTGGTAGCAATGATGAAGGTGGCTCAAGAATGTGAGAAAATTTGCTTATTACTTCATCAAGTTGAGTATTGCTAGTGATATTCTCTGAAATATGAACCCCTTCGTAAGCCACCAATTGAAAACAAGATGTAACGACATCTATTTGAAAAAGATGTTTCAACTAATTATGAGTAACTAGTTAAACTGCCTATTGATCACCAAATAAAGTAATTTGTCGTCCATCATATGTAAAGTGTAAAGATAATTGATTGCAATCATTTGCCAGTAGGCTAATAAAAGCAGATTATACTCACTATTCATGGAATAAACCATGCTAAATTATTATTGATTTTATAGAAATCATAAGAAAATGGCACTTAAGTAAGCTTAATGTGATATTGCAAGTCTTGAAGGATTTATATGACAAATTCAAGCAATTGAGAAGAGATTTAGGCAAATATGGGGCAATGAAAGATTAAGGTTGGCAAATTCAATATCAAAATTGCCGGCCTTAATCAGAGACAATCAACACGGGCAACAACAGAATAAAGGCTGCCGGTCTTCACTGTGAATAAAGCCGACCTTCATTATAAAGGACTCCAATGCTGGTTTAAACAAAGAAAACACTGCTGACCTTCACTATATAATTCATCAGGTTTTGAAATTCATCTATGCGACAACATTGGGAGGACTTATGCCATCGGCCTTCATGCCAATGTAGACCCCAAGCTAGCAATGAAAACATTAAATCTACTAATGATTTGCTCTTGGAAATTTTTGTCAAATACATACACCAGCTACTGGGAGATAAAGTTCACCGACTTTAAGCCGGCATAGCCCATGCACTGAAGCACAATCTTTAAAGCCAACCATGTAGGCTGGCAGTGTACAATATTAAATCAGCGGCCTTTGTTGTGTCGGATCACATTCCTTTATTTCTCTTAAAATAAACCCTATTTGTAGTCTTTGACATCTATCCTTCAATCCTTTGAGTCTCTTGAATAGATAGATAATTCCAAACCTTAGAAAGAGAGGATTCATTGATATGGGCGGCTAAAATTTCCATTTTCTAGCTAAAGGATTGTTATAAGTATCGGTTCTTCAACAATTATGAGATCTAATTGATTTATTTGTTTTGTTCTTTGAAATTAGGTATTTATATATCTTTTAAATGTTTGTTATTGTTATCTTGTTTGATTGATACAAATTAGGGCTCGTTTGTTCAATTAGTAAGGTAATATACTGTTAATTAGAACGTTAAATTCATAATTGTTCGATTGTTCTAATTTGTGTGGCACAATAACATGATTGATTATAGATAGATAATTGAATTGTGTTATGAAGATATATAATCTAGTTTAAATAGATCATCTTATGATTTGTTGGCTAGAATTGGTGGTCTCTCTTATTATTCATGCTATTAATGAATTGACTCCTAAGAGCTTATTTAGGATTGTTTAATCAATAAGGGAACTAATCAAAGAGCATGTTTTGATTATAAAAAAAGTAAAGAGAGATAGGTTGTTAAAACTTATTAATGACCATAACAAATTTTTCCAAGATAAAGAACAAAAATCTTTATATCAATAATCAATTCTGTGAACTAAGCTACAATGATATCTTTAGTTAGAAACTCCTTGATATTGAATTAATCCTTGAATTTTGTTTACTTGCTTGTGATATAATTAGTTCTCTTAGATTTCACAAACCCCTCCCCTCTGTGCTCCCCCCTCCTCCCCTCTTCTCTTCTTCATCTAATTTTCTAATAGAGATAAATTTTTATCGATCCTTGTGGATACGACCCTACTCACTACTATATATAAGTTATATGAATATTTAGAGTAGGAATAAATATTTATTAGATTCAACACCCACCATAGGCTCATGTTCGTCATCCATCGTACCCTAGTACCATGCTTGCTTCTTGAATCAGCAAAACATAAAATATAGCCCCAAATTCATAATCTTGAATACTTATTGTAACATTACTGCACTACCCTTCACATTATAATTTATGGCCATTTCCTATCATCACATTAAATTGTAGAGCTGGTTGCAAAAGTAAGCTTAAATGTTTAGCAATATGTGATGCCCAAAATTATTAGTAGGTCACCACGTAATGCATGATAACTAATAGCATATTGCTCAATCATACTTTCTTCCATAGGTAACTCCAATAATTCATCAGCTTCAAAACAACACTCATCTATCTTTAACAAAAGAAAGTTTGTCTTACACTTATGATTGCGATTAAATTTCTCATTGCAATTAAAACAGAGTCCTTCCTCACATCTAGTGTACATTTTTTCAAGTGATAAACGCTTGCTTGATAAAATTTTAATGGAATGACCCCATATTTCAAAAACAATACAACAAACAAAAATGGAAACAAAACTATAGATTTCATAATTCTGATAAACCAAAAATAATACAACGAACCATAGATTTCAAAAGATCATTTTAAAACATATGCATAGAGTTTTTCAATGAAATTTACTTGTATCATAATGTGTCCTAGGAAAATTATAACAAAGTCCTTCAACTTCTACCACTTTTTGGCATAAGTTATAAAAATTTCAGTAAATGTCATATTTGATACCTAAATTTTATTAATTTATGTAATCAAATACTTAAAGTTTAAAAGTATTAATTTACTATTTACAAACCTTTCAATTTCATGCATAATATGTAAATGAAGTGATTAATTGTGAAAATTGATAAAGTTCAAGTAGTTAATTGTAAAATTTAGCTATTAGGTAATTAATTGTAAAAAGGGCAAATGTCAAATTCGGTATGTGTATTTTGCATTAAAATTCAATTTGATACCTAAACTTTGAAGTAGTTAATTTAATACTCAATCAAAACTTTTGTGACTATTTTTACTACCATTTAATACATTATACTTTATATACTGGCTCAGAAGGGCTATCATATCATTGAATTTTTATTACGTCTCCTATCATCATCCAACATTAACAAACCGCTTCTTCCACGTCAACAAACTTCGCAAACATTGTTAGTAAATAGTAAAAATAGTCAGAAAATTTTGATTTAGTATTAGGTTAGCTATTTCAAAGTCCAAGAACCAAGTTGAATTTTTGTGTAGAGTTTAGGCATCAAATTTGACGTTTTTCTTCATAAAAATTGGTAAAGTTTAGGTATCAAATTGATAATTTTAAACTTCATATATTTAATTATAAAAATAGGTAAAGTTCAGGTACTAAACTTCCAAATTATCCTAAAACTTTCTTTTTCTTGATTGAGTCTTGACACATGCCACTCTTTTAATTGAAAAATAACTTTATATTTTGAATAACTATTTAATCACTCAACTAAAGGAAACAAAAGTCCAATTACTATTACATAAAATTTAGTAAAAATTCAACGACTCGATTTATATCTTTCATTTTTCGTTTTTTCATTTAGGACCAATAAGACAATTAATCATATATGAGAGCTTGCCTGTAAAGAAATGTTTTCTAGTACATCGTTAAGGGTGTAAAGAAAAAACCTTTTGTAATTTTATCACATATTTTATGGGAAAGAAAAAATACATAAGAGAGTAAAGAAATTCTTTGTTGTGATTACGTTAATAATGTCTCTTGTATAAGAATTCATTGAAAGCGATAATCTAAAGTAGATTGCCTAACAATAGCATCACAAAAATACAATTTTAACACATAAAAGCATATGCAACAATTGATGATAATTATCTTGGCCTCTTGGCATGCATATTTCAAATTCTCTCGTTTAATTTGATCTTGTATATATGATCTAGCGTGGTTTGAATCAACATTTACGACTTGTTCACTTCGCTGAATGAATAAGATTGTAATGGAATTCCTATTATAGAGGAATATAATAGAGCTATAATAAGATTTTTCTTTATTAATTTTTTATTTAAATAATGGTAGTTAAAAAAAAAGACAGTTCCAGCATTGAATTAGTATTCATAGATTTGAATATAGAATAATTATTCAATATTTTATGTAATAAAAATTTATTATGAAATCACTATTCAATAAATTAAATGACATAATAACTATTCATAAAAAATAAAATTATAATTATAGCTATGAGAACGAACAATTATACTTCGAATTACTCTATGCACGGCAGTAAATTATTTTTTCGCTTTTACGCTTGAAAGACGGGAAGGGTAGTGGGAAGTAAAGCTTGAAAGCTGATTTGACAGTGCGGTGCACACGAGTGCATGTGGGGACATGAGAGATAAGTGATGAGTTATGACAATTGACACCCAGACCCTGCTGCTGTTATTTCTGGAACTGTTAAAAAACCACAGACAACACCAGCCTGTCAACTCCACTTACTGTCGCATGTTGATCATTATGTCTCTACCATCAAACACCGCAAACCCCATTGATATGGGCATCTCCATTGGTGAATTTATGTTCAAATTCTTTCTGAGTGTGACCTTTTAATTGTTTTATGGTATATGCCTCCAGACACCGGATAAAAGGTTATAGATAAAAGCATTCGTGGCTCCGGTATTAGGGGTCTGATTGTTTCATTGGTATGCCATGTATGGAAATATTTTTAAATAAATTATTTATCAAAAAATAAATATAAATATCAATTGAATAGAGATATAGATAAAAAAAATAGATCATTTTAATAGATTATTAATCGAATGAAATTATAATTCATTTTTATATTTAAAATCTTTTTAAAAAGCTCAAACTACGATTCTTTTAAATTAATTATTCTAATTTTGAGAGGTAATTCAATTCAACCATTTAAATAAGTGGAATCATAGTTCCGCATTTAAGTCATAGAAATCACAATTGCTTTCTACTCCATTATTGCTAACTATATAAATAATTTTTATTCAACCACATAATTATTATCTATTTTATTAAATAAAGTGTTATTTGTAAATATACATCTTTATCCCATTCCGTTCCGTAATATATTATATATACAATGGATTTCTTATTTTTCTACCTATTTAATTTCAAAACTTATCATACACTTTATTTAAAATTATATGTGTTTATGACAATGTGACACTGTTGCAAGCATCATTACTATTTCTCACATCTATGTTAATGTTAATTCCATGCTTATTCAGTTACGCATTTCAATACCTTTTATAATGTTGTCATCAAGCCCCAAATAAAGATGCCACCACCAAGTACCAATTGCGTATTCGTAAGTTAGAATAGGGAAAGATACATCAAAAGCGTTTGAAATTTTATCCAACGTAAATTACACGATCTTCCATGAAAACTTAAGAAATTTTATAAACCCTAATTTTTTTTAGAATTCAACACTTAAACCCTCTAAAAATAGATAAATTATGTAGATCTCTCGTGAGAACTTTAAAATTTCATGAGTCAAGTTAACACTTACACTCCTAAAAACTAATGTGATGATAATTTGTAAATTTTGTTTATTTGGTACTTATATGTTATTATATATAATATGTTTAATTAATAAATATTTAAAATTTTAAATATTCAAGAGATTGTAAACTTTTTTTTTCCTTTCTTGCGCTTTAAACCTAGCATTTCAAGTGCAATTCTAATAAAAAAACTGTGTCATGAGATGCGTTTTAAGATAATAAATTGAGACTAAAGTACAATTCCAAAGGAAGAATTTTGTAAAAATTATAGTAAAAATATTTTTAAATATTCTTTAGTTAAACATATTATATATAAAATGACAAGTTAGCACCAAATAAGCAAAATTCACATCTTATTTATCACGTTAGTTTTTTAAAGGATATAAGTGTTGATTTTTGAAAAAACTAAAAGTTCATGCAATTTTTAAAGTTTTTATGATAGGTTCGTGAATTTACTTATTTTTAGGTGGTGTAAGCATTAACTTTTGAAAAACCTAAAGGTTCATGCAATTTCTAAAGTTTTTAAGAGGAGTTCGCACAATTTTCCCATATTATAATTTCAAAACCTATATTTTTAATTTTTTTCTATTTTGGGATCTAAGCTTTCAAAAATTTCCAAAATAAATCTCAATCACTCTTTGTTATAAGATTGTTTTGTGTATGATGGGGTTACTGTAGCTAGTTGATCACGTGCGATAGGCATGGTGATCGACCTAATAAAAGTCTTGAATTGATAACACGTGTAGAATGACGTAAAGAGAAGCATGAGAAGAGGAACAGGAAAATCCGATTTCTCGAGTGTGCGAGTGTGATGAAAGATCAAATTAGATAGATTCGATCGTTCTTGATCCGTTCTTTATAGAATGGGTACTTTGATCTTTCTTGACGATGTTTCAGTAGAGTTTTCACATTGCTCTCGATCTTATCAACATTTAACATTCTCTCAAATGAGAAAAGAGCCTCCCATTTATAGATGTTAGAAGCTATTGCTAGCTTTTGGATCATTCCTAAGGATCCGACGGCTGAGATTGAAGCCTTCTTTTCTTTAATAATAGGTTAGGCTTGTAAATAGGATTTGAAAGAGTCTAAGGGATTTTTATAATATAAAAAACCCCCATTACTTATCTAAAATAGCATTTTTCAATATAAGAGGACTTAAGACTTATTTTAGTGAAATAAAGCCCAAATCATCCCATGAAATATTTCTTGATTCTACTTTTCACGCACGAGAAAATCGAATTAGGTCAAGAGCGAAATAAATTGGTCGGACAATCCCTGTTCCGAGTCTATCAAGCTAAGTCTTCCTAAAACATTTCTCATTAGACTCACTCTTTTAAGCTCTATCACTAGCCCAAAAGACTAACACATGGCATTGATTTAGGTCAAAAGCCCAATTACCAAAATGAGCCTCTACATTTTATTACAAAGTCATTAAAGTTAAGTTTGACAAGGAAAAAAAAAGGTCCTAATATGAAATAAACTAAAAAATTGATAGAAGGACATAAGTTTTTCAACTCTTTCTTTTCCCTTAAGGCCTATATCTTTTATTTCTTTCCATTTTAAGATTTTTTTTTAAAAACTTCAAAACCCCACTTTTAGTGACACTTTCAAAGAGACTAATGGAACATCTATTTTCACTCCATTTGAATATCTTAGGTCCTCAAATGACGAAAATGAAGTCTAGGTGCTGAAATGAAAAGGTACATATTTTCCTAGTAGAAATATGCTGAGACTCAAAAACTATTAAATATCATAGATTAATCTTTCATTTAGAATAAAACCTCTATAAACTAATAATGTTAGGGCTATAAAATTTTATTAATTTAAAAACTAATGGATAAATTAATAATTTATTAATTTAAAAGGTGCCTTTTTGATTTAAAAAATTTATATATCACTAATATATGTATATTAATTTAAAAATAAAATTCATTGTACCCATATATTTATAAAAATAGTATTCATTGATTTTAATACTTAAGCATTATTAGTTTTGTTGACTAACTAACTAAAGTTCAACACAACTCACTTGCACGTGTAGGTTTATTGTACTATATCTAAATATATTCAATGTAGTATCATGAATGGAAGTACTATATAAGCAATATAGATATATATTTTACTAAATTGTTTTAGTTATGTTTGTAATTTTAGAAAATTATTAAATCTTTGAGATTGATGGGACTATAGAGTTAATAGAGGGTCTTCCTAAAGTTATTGTCTTAGTAATTTGTTGAAACTACTAATTTTGGAAACCGGTACAAGTTGAAAGCGGGAACATATTATTTTAAAGAGGTAATTAATCTATCAACTGCTAATTTAGGGGAGTTTAATTGTATTGTCTCTAAGGCCTCTCAAAAGATAACATAGAATATTTAAATCAAAATGACCACCGAAATTTTTCTCAAACATATAGACCAATGGCAGATCTGGGGGCAACAGGGCCTTGGCCTCTTAACTTAGAAAAAGAATAATTGTTTGGTTTTTTTTTTTTAATTTTATATGTTATGTGTGTGTGTGTATATATGTATATATTAAAGAGGAAATTTGACATAATATGAACGTAATCTATTGATATAACCATGGATCTTGGATTCAAATATGTTGACATTCTCTTTTTGCTCTTTTTTTTTTCAGCTTTTTTCTTTCAAACGAGTTTGTCATAAAATTATATTGTCTAAAAAAAATCTTATAAATAAGTATTTTTTATTCATAAAACACCATAATGTTATAATGTGGATTATTGATCGGATAACTGTCCTATTCAAATATATTTCCTAATCTATTTTTACTGAAAACATAACTTATACAAATTTCATATATATATATATGTATATATTTTATTTTTTTTATAAATTAATAATTAAATATGGATCAATATATATATATATACAATCTTTTAAACAATGCACCGTACATCATTAATAATTTTTTGAAAGAAATTTTTTATACATATAATGCCTTAGAAGTTTTACACATACAGGTTAATTGGAATAAAAGTTGGTTATATAATAATAATTCTAATATTAACTTAATTGAGGTTCAAACCACTCATATAATTTTGTGTTTATCCTAATATGAACTAAATTAAGTCAACTTACTATGATTTGTCAACTATTAATAATCCATTCTAATTATCAATTAAGTCCAACCAATTTGCACAAAATACTGTCACCTTAAATAATATCACAACTAAATGGAAACGTGAAAATGCACTAGAAAATACTCAAGAAGGGGAGGGAGTGAATTAAGTATTTACGTTAAAAGGCTCAAACAATTAATTTTAATGCAACAAATCAAAATTAATTTTAATAGCAGCGATAATATAATAGCATATCATAATATGAAATATAAAAGAGATATGAATAGAAAATTTGAGTCCATTTAATATGAAGTTCAACCCACTTCTTACTCTCTACGGTTCACCAATGTCTCCAATCAAGAACTTCACAATCACTTTATTTATTACAAAAAACATACGCTCAAGATGAGTAATACACTGCTTTACAACATATAGGAAATAAAATATTTCATTTCTCTCTTTAGATGCTCTCTAATAGATAGCATATTCAAGAATAGAGCACTAGAATATTTTTTTCTCTTTCCAGTTATTTACAAGTTAAAGAGTAAGAAAACAAAAAAATTAATGATTTATTTGTTTGCAATTAAGAGTTCTTTTTCACTTTTACACTTTTCTTCTTTTTTGAATCTCCCAAGGACAGAGTATTTATAGCCTTCAAAAATTAAATATCCATCAGAGATGACGTTTTAAGTCGCTAAGCATTAAATGCCCTTCAATGGCTCTTTTTTCCTCATCGGCTTATTCATTAAACTATCGTGTCCTAATGCTTGTCGTGCCACGAAGTGGCACCCCTTCATTTTAGCCATCGACCAAGTCTTTGCTCACGTGGACTCTATCAAGTCTTAAATTCAAACTATCATGTCCTACATTCGTCGCATCTTAGTTTTGACCCTCGACCACAACTGTGTATGTTTAAGCTTTTCAAGTATTGGTTTTAAGCTTGTCGCACCATAACCATTTAACATGTCAAGCCCTCGACATGACCATCGACCAAGACTGTGCATTTTTTAATCTGTTGAGCTTTAGACTTTGAGTTTGTCGCGCCTTGACTAGTGAACTTGTCGAGCCTTTGATGTGACCTCGACTAACTCTGCATTTTTGGGTTTATTGAGCTTTGGTCTTAAGTTTTCATACTTTAGTAAATGAAGCAGTCTAACTCTCGACTTGAGCCTCGACCAAGGCTACTTATCACTAATTTATTGAAGCTAAAAACCTTCACAATCTCCACCACAAATCACACAACATGCACATATATATTCTAGCATATTATTCATCATATTGTTTAACTTATTAAGTGCAGTTTATCATAATTGAATAGTTGATTGTGTATTATATTGTTTCATCAAAATCCATATTGAACATATAAGTTTAACAATCTCCCCTTTTTTATGGGGACAATTATGCACAATTAACCCCTTTTCAATTTAGTATACTCCCACTCAAATAAGCATATAGGTTTCAAAAGAATTTTCTCAAATTTGATTCAAAAACTTGATGCTTAATTATAGGAGAATGCAAATTGTACTTATTTCATCATTTAGCTCCCCCTTTGAGCTCATTAAATACACTTCATGCATATTAATTGTGTATTCTAAACTTCTCCCTCTTTGTACTTTATAAAAAAAAGATGAAATTTATTATATTGCAAACAAGGAGATATGCACAAACAACATACAAGTTCTAAAAGGCTTTAGACATAAAAAAAAGCATCCTCATATCATAAATTTATGCAAGTTGCTATAATGAATATGTTTTCCAAGGCATGCATTAATAAGTTAAGATAATATTCATTTTTTTTCAAATTTTCAAATAAGTTTAGAAAGAACATTAAACATGTCTAAACATTATTTTATGCATCAAAAGCATGAAAAAAAAACATTTTCATGTATTCAAAGCCCAATTTTAGCACAAATTTAGTTCAAAACATGCATAAAATCAATATATCATTAAGGAATTCATGTTTTAAGCCTATCTAACACTTTCATGTAAGTATAAAAAGGTATATAAAGCATGTTAGAACTAAACAAACTCATATGAGTTCACAAATTGTAAATGTGCACATTTTAGTCGATAAAAGCATAAATCTTCCTCATGAATGTGCAAAAAATCATCCAAAAACATTTTCATTCAAATTCAAATTTGAACCTTTGTACAAGTTGTTTAGATCCAATAAACATGACAAAACATGATTTATGCATTAAAAACATGAAAAATATAATTTTGTGCATTTCAAATTCAATTTTAGCTCATTTTTAGCTTAAAATATGCACAAAAGCATTTCAATATAAAAAATTTGCATATATAAACACATCAACACATTATATATGAACATCAAGGATACAAACCACTAAACTCAAGCAAGTTGAGATTATACCATATTTTTTCCCTTAGAGCCACTTGGTTACCTATAAAAATACATCTTTTAGTATCCATTTTTGCTTGATCTTTATAGTCAGGTGGAACAAGAATCTCTCTTTTAGGAACCCAAACCAAACTTACTTTTATGATTCAAATGCATGTTATTCTTATCGCATAATTTGTGTAATATGACTGGATTTTCCACAGTAGTTACATGTCACATAGGTGGCTTTTACAAAATGAGTTTTATGGAACTTGCAGCTACTTTTTCTATTATAGCCAATTCCATATTTATTTGAATCACACTTTTCATTTCCAATAAGTGTGTTCGAATTCTTTTTCCCATTAGTGAACTTGGCTATAGTTGCTTTTAAATCATCTAAGCTAGCTTTTAATAATTTATTTTCATTTTTTAAATCCTTTAGCTCTTTTTGAATTTCATTACTACTGCTAGCATATTCAACTCTATTATTATTGATTGTTTTAATTTAAATCAAACAAGTCATTTTTAATGTTAATTTTTCGTTGATCTTGCTTTACTCATCATTTTTACCTTTTAGCTTCTTATACTTCAAACTATTTATTTTTTCATGTAGTTTTTCATTTTTTAATTTAATCTCCTCTTGCTTAATTTGAAAATTTTCTAGTTCTTCTTCTACTTCCATCATTAAAGATTTAAGCATGTTGTTCTTTTTCTCTAATTTAACTAACTTATAGCATATTTATCAACATAGCATACAACTCATCATAAGAAGGTGAAAAGGGAATTTACCTCATCGTCTAGTGCCATGAAGCACATATTCTCATAAGTCACTTAAGTCATCATCGCTCCAAGTGGCGATGAGTGCTTCTTTTTGGATCCTTTGCATACCTTGTTGAGTAGTGATTGTTGGTTATGTCCTAACTTATGACATTCATACACAACCTTCTTTTTATATCTTGATGAGCTGTTGTCATCATCTACTCTCTTTGTCTTATTATTAGGTCTAATGAACTTCTTAAGCTTTTTAGCCATCATCAAGACAAGTTCCTCATTCTTGTTGTCATCATCATCGTTGGAGTCTTGACTCGTGGCTTTAAGGCAATTGCCTTCTTATTTGATTCTTCTCCTTGCTTTTTAATAAGTTCATGCGTTTTGGGTGTTATAACGAGTTTTTCTTTTCTCATAGCACTTAAATCTTATGCTTCTTCTATGGCAATTTTTTACTTTCCAATCCTTAGGTAGTGACCTAAGAATTTTAGAATTTATTTGCAAGTTAGTAAAATTCTTCCTAAGTACACTTAAGGGATTTATGATATTAATAAATCTATTATGCATCTCATCTATAGATTCATTTGGAAGCACTTTAAAGTTTTCGAACTAACCACACAAAAGACTTATTTTCGTATCTCGAACTCTAGAAGTTCTTTTATAAGTCTTTCTAATTTACCCATATTCTTTAGCAGATTTACATGTATAAATTCTACTGAAATCACTTTCATTCATCCCATAATGCAATATGTTTATAGTAATTTCATTCAAATCTAATCTTTTCCAATTATGTTCGTTGTAATCTCTTTCTTCTTTTCCTCCTATAGTTAAAGGTCCCTTTTCTGCAACATTCCATATTAATCTATTTTGAGCTTTCAGAAAAATTTTCATTCTACACTTCCAATATGAGTAGTTACCCCCACTTAGAAGTGGTGATCTGTTTATAGCTTGCCCTTTTAAAAACTCTAGTGCATTTAATGCTATGATCTTTACTTTATATGCAATTAAGCAAAAAAAAAAAAAAATAGAGAGAAGTCTCTGATATCAAATAAAAACATGAAAATGCACTAGAAAATACTCAAGAGGTGGGTGAATTAAGTATTTGCCTTAAAAGACTCAAACAATTAATTTTAATGCAACAAATCAAAATTAACTTTAATAGCAGTGGATAATATAACGACTGATCATAATATGAAATATAAAAGAGATAGAAATAGAAATAAAAAATTTGAGTCCAGATTTAACATGAAGTTTAGCCTACTTCCTACTCTCCACGATCCACCAATGCATTCAATCGAGGACGTCACAATCACTTTATTTATCACAAAAAACATACGCTCAAGATGAGTAATACACTGCTTTACAACACATAGGAAATAAAATATTTCATTTCTCTAATAGATAGCATATTCAAGAATAGAGTACTAGAATATTTTTCTCTCTCTTTCTAGATATTTACAAGTTAAAGAATAAGAAAATTAATGATTTGTTCGATTACAAATAAAAGTTCTTTTTCACTTTCACACTTCTCTTCTTTTTTGAATCTCCCAAGGATAAAATATTTATGGCCTTCAAAAATTTAAATGCTCATTAGAGATAACGTCTTTAAGTTGCCAAACATTAAATTCTCTTCAACGGCTCTTTTTGTCGCATCGGCTCATTCATTGAACTATCATGCCCTAATGCTTATCGCGCCACAGAGTGTCACGCCTTCAATTTAGCCATCGACTAAGTCTTTACTTACGTGGATTCCATGGAGCCTTGAATTCAACCTTATCGCACCCGACATTCATCATGTCTTGGTTTTGACCCTCAACTAAAGCTGTGTATGTTTGAGCTTGTCGATTGTTGGTTTTGAACTTGTCATGCCCTAACCATTTAACATGTCGAACCCTCAACGTGACCCTCTACCAAGATTGTGCATTTTTTGATTTGTCAAGTTTTAGACTTTGAGCTTGTCGTACCTTGAGGAGTGGACTCGTCATCTCTCGACATGATCATCGACTAATGACTCCGCATTTTTGGGCTTGTCAAGCTTTGACGTTAAGTTTGTCATGCCTTAATGAATGAAGTAGTCTAGCTCTTGACTTAACTCTTGACCTAAGCTGTTTATCACTAATATGTTCTTACTAAAAACCTATATAATCTCCATAAAAACACATAACAGACACATATATATTCTAGCATATTATTCATCATATTGTTTAACTTATCAAGTGTAATTTACCATAATTGAATAGTTAATTATACATTATATTATCTCATCAAAATCCACATTAATTATACAAGTTCAACACCAAAGTCATCATATGCATCAATAAAAAAATCATCATTTGAAATCTTAAAATCCTAATAAGATAAGTCATGAAACTCAATGTGTAATTATAACATAAGGCACATAGATATGTCTAATCACATGTGGACATACAAAACTAAATGTAGCAAACAAAAGTCATTAGCTAATTCAGTAATGTAAAACATACAAAATAATTCTAGTGTCTTATAATCTTGGGTAACACATGACTCTATCAGAGATAAAAAAAAAGTTTAAAAATATCCATATATTACTAAATGTAAAGAATAATCCAAGTCCATACCATCATGATAATTATAAAAAATTATCTCATCCTTATCACTCTTATTATGCTATCATGAGGACAATCCATATAAAGCAGCCTTACTAGTGTCTTATACTACCAGTTTCCCTTATTGCAACTTTCTTCTTGCTCATTAACCTAGAGTAGCCTTAATTCCCTCATAATAACTCTTTATTGAGCTATAAACATGGCCTCAACGTTTCACCAATGCATCATCATAGAAATTTATCCCTCTTATGACCATGAAAAACCAATATGAGGCTACCATTTGCATAACTCAATAAGACTAATCATAAGCAGATATGTATGTCATGAGACAAGAGGTTCTTCCATCCTAGGGCACTCATGCAATGCTCAACCATTCCTTATATAGTCATTTACTTTTATTTTGGATGACAAGTTAGCCTTCTCTTTTCCCGTTATCCTAAGCTTCCACATATTTAAGAGGTTAAACTTTTTCAACTTGTTTCAACCTATTATGGTCTCATTAGGAAAGTAACATTGGCCTCCATCAATTTGCTCACACGACCTACCTTTAAAGTAAAACCACTTCCCTAAGCAAAGTACCTTGCTAATGCCTCTTGCAACTTTACATACTGGAGTAGAACAAAGTCTCTTAGCCCTCAACATTTAGATTGTGATATTCCACCCCACCTAAATCCATGACTCCCTCATAATGAGGCAAATCAACTACCACATCCATTCCCAAAAGATCTCTAACCTTAATCCATCCATCATCAACTCTAACCGAGATCATCCTGTGAGGACAATATCGGCTTCCATAAGCTTCCTCCCACCCTCTCCTATTTATCTATCCTCTGAGATCACCTTTTGTTGAGTTGCCTAACAAAACGGTCTGCTCATTGAAATGCATTTACTTATATTTGGGTAAATTCTTGTTTCAACCTCAATCCGCGACACAGCTACTCCTTTAACAACGATGTCCTCCTCTAGTAGCCACTTTTCATACTTGGTAGCATTTAAGCAGCCTGATGGACATAGATCTTTAGTCTTATACACATGTCACAGGGCAGGAGGTTCCTTTCTCCTGGAATGCTCATATGGTTTTTGACCATCCCTCACATTATCATGCTTGTATTTTAGATGGTAAGAAACTTTCACTCTTCCTATCTTCTCAAGTTTGTTTGAACTCTATCCTTCTCACAAAGAGTGTCATCTTGACATTGTGACAGTCCTCCACACGTTTAGGAAGCCCAACATTTCTAAATGGTTTCAACTTACCATGGTCTTATCAAGAGAGTGACATAAGCTTTCTACCAGTTTGCTTATAGGAGGTCAAACCTATCTTCAGAATAAAATCACTCCCTGAACAAACTATCGATCCAATGTCACTCATAATGCTACATGCTTGAGTTAAATACTCCTACTTAACCTTCAACATTTGGATCATGACACGTGCATCTATTAAACTGAATAGTCATTAGTCGAATTCATCTAATCCTATAAGCACATGCGATACACAATAACTTTCACATTCTTGATATCTACTCAACTCCTTGACAACCACAAAAAAGAAAAATTATAATCAATATCTAAATTTCATATAACATATTCACGCTTGGCTAAATCATTAAAATTCACAATTTATGTGTTGAAGTTCATTTCCTATGTCTTTTAGTTTATTTCAAGCTTATAAGGGTTATGAATGGCCACTAGAAAGGTAACCCAATCTACTAATATAGAGGGACATTCAACCTTAGCTGAGTGGCCAGTCGACATAGTCAAGGGGGCAAACAATCACCCTAAGTTGGGGTACGAATCCTCTTTCCATTTTTAACAACCACCAATATAGACACTTCTATAGTGCAACTGAGCCTTCCTTAATTGTCTTTGCATTTTTTTTTTTTTTTTTTCATCCCTTTTCATGAATATCACTTTAATTAGTTCATATAAAGTCCTCAATTCCTTAATATAATAAAAGGTTTTTTTATAAATGATTCGTGTTGCTCATTGGTTTATTTTTTAGAGATAATGTTACAAATGGAACCAGAATTTTGGCAAAATATGCAATTATGTACTTAAACTTTAAAATTTATCAATTCAATAATTGAAAAACTTTAATATTGATAAATTTAGTACCTAAAACAACTTGATGAGGTATAGTTAGTGTACACAAAAAATTCTTTTAAGTAACAAATTTATCGATTTCAAAATTTAGGTATTAAATTGATCAAGTTCAAACTTCAATCATTATTTGTGACATTAACCCTTTCTTTACCTTAATACAAGATTCATGCTTAGGGACTTTAACCTAACTCCCTTCATGCTTTTATCTTAGGTATACAGCTAACAAAGAAAAAGAAAAAATGATTTGTTAATTTTGTAAATAGAGTGATTTGAATGAAGTGTAAATGATTTGTTAACTTGTGTTAAAACTTTTTCATGTAAGTGAGAAGTGTTTTTAGATTGAATCTTATCAATAAGAGTTTCCTCTTGATTTTGGTGATCCTTAAATGATTACCACTACTTTTCACATCAATTTTTAATTGAATCCTTTTTTTTCATTTGTATACATCGTAAATAGAATTAATCATGGAATTTCAAAACCAACTAGTTAAACGCTTGAATTTAATTCATCTATTATACCTATCTTTTTGTTTCAGTTTATCATAATTTCTTTGGAAAAAAAAAAACAATAAATTATACGTTCTTTATACATCCATATCTAAAAACCTATTATTCGAACTTCGATGGTTCCTTTGCATAATTTATCATATTTTGGTATTAGAAATATTAAATTTGAGACCTTTTTAACCAACTTTGTACTCTAAATCATGTTTAAGATCTGTTTAGGATTATAAGTAGGGGTGGGCTTAGTAATTTTAGGTTCAATTTTTTCTCATTCCAATCTAAACTATTAAATAACTGTTTGGTTTAGTTTGCATCATAAATTAAAACAAAATTCTAATTAAAAAAGACCATTGTTCAAATCTTTGCATATATGTAGATATTCCAATTAATAAAACTGGAAAAATGAAAAAAAAAATATTAATATAAAGATAACTAATGCCTGCCATTAAATATAGATATCAACCTATTTATTTTTCACAAAGATAATAAGTAAATATTGATATGAAGATCTATAGATCATCAACATTGTTACTGCACAAAGAACATGAAGTAGGGGAAAAAGATTTCTTTACAAAGTTCAAATTGTGAATCACAATATGGTACTTCATAAAAAAAAACATCACATTCACAATCCATAGCCATCCATATAATCATTTAGTCACTATTCAATTATTAACAAACAAAAGCAACAAAGTAGATTGAACAGCTAATATATAAGAAGATTCTGACTAAATAAAGAGGGTTTATACTTCATAAAGCTAAAAGATTAACCGAAAAAAAAACCATCAAATCACTTATATAACAATATATCTTGAACTTATAATACTATAAAAAGAAAAAGAACAAGTTAATACTAAACAATATTCATCAAATAATAAATATCAAAATAAAGTCATGAGAGTTATACAAGCTTTACATAATCATCATTAAAAAAATATATGTTTTACTAAAACAGTTCAATTTAGTTTTACAAATTAGTTCAATTTATCTTTCCAAACCAATCATAAATCTATGAATTGGTTTGGATTAGGAATTCTCTAAAAAAAATTATTTAAAAAATAATATTTTAGGTTTGTTTTATTCGATTTGCAAATTGGTTCGATTTAAATGATTTTTTTTCCACCCATAAATGTACGGACATCATTATATAATCACTATCACCACCACATCACAACCAAACACCATCACCACCTACCATTGCCACCACCACCAAATCACTATTAATGCCAACACCAAGGCGGTAGCAAGGGTTGTGTTGTTATATCGATGTTAGTGTTAATGATGGTAGTAGTGCTATTAATGCAAATGTGAGGAGATAATATTGGGTAGTAGTAACAATGATGGCACAGTGATGATGGTGCTAGTGGTAAGGTTTTAATGGTGTTGGTAATGGTGTTGAAAGAGATAGGAGTGGATGTGTTTGCAGTATTAGTGAAGGTCATGATACAATGGTTGTATTGATGTGGTGGCGATATCACAGTATTGGCAATTTGAGGGTAATGGCGATGTTGGCAACATTAGCAATATATGTTATGGGATAGTGGTGTGGAGTAGTATATTAGTGGCAAGTAGTAACAACAAGTGGCGATGTGATGATGATGATAATAGTAACAATAGTGTAATGTTAGCGTGGTAGTGGTAAAAGGCGATGAGAATGGTGGTGGTGGTGGTTAGTAGGTCTTGGTAGCAAGGGGTTTATAGTGATGTTGGCGGTGGCAATAACAAAAATTACACTGGTGTTAATGGTGTCGATGTAGACAATAATAATAACATAGGCGGGAGGACATTGTAATGATGGGTTTTATGATGATGGAGGGTGAGGTGATGGTGAAGGTGGGTAATAAGGGTAGTGGTGGTGCCTGCTACCAATAGCGATGGCACTAGTGATGTAGAGGTAATGTTAGTGATGTAATTTTAATGAGTATAAAATTGTTATATAATTGTCAAGCATATTCCCTTTGTAAAAGGATTAACTAATACCACCCAGTTTAAAGTAATCACTTCCTCTTCTAATAGCTTTATATAGCTTAGTGGCATTACTCTTGGTCTCTTAAGTGAAGAGGCAAGTTTTAATCTTCTCCTCCCTTTAGGAAATACATACTATTATAGGAATAATTATTATAGTTTCAAAATATTTTATTTTGCAAATTTTCATTCGTAGTACCACTTGGCTATTTATAATTTTTTTTTCTTTGTTTATACCTTTCCATTATTAATGTTTTTGGCTTATATCTTTTTTTCTTTTAATTTCATATTCAAGAGATAAGAAGTTTGTTAAAACAATATGTACTTATAGAAGATTTGCAAAATTTGTATGGTTTAATTTTAAAAATGACACAACACAACACTTCTATTAACGATATTGCATTTCTATAATTTGAAGAATTGCAACTCTTTCCAAATATGTACCATTTCATTTAAATAGAGCATATAAAGCAAACATGTAATCTTATTATAGTGTTTACACCATAATCTTATATCAAACTATAGACTAACATTATTGAAAAGGGTAATTGGGATAATCTCTTATGTAAATCGCTTATTTTATAAGTATTGTACATAATTTAAAGCAAAATCCATGTTTAGAGCAAAGTTAAATAGTTCACTTGAGTAAATTATACTTAAAGATATCGAAGTTTAGTGGTAAATTCAAATAAGACATCAATGATTTTTAATGGTTAAAAAAATGAAATAAACAGTTTTACAAGCTATGTAAAATAGTGCAAATGAGGATTTTCTCTTCTTTTTTTTTTATTTGTCACATACTCAAGGCATTGATCCTTATTTTTAATAAAATACAATCTCTTACTTGATCTATTTTATAAAATATTGACTCATTTTTTAACGAGTTAAAATGTTGATTTTATTTGAACTTACTTCAAATGTTAGTACTTCTAGTATAATTTTTCATATACATCCAAATTATACAAGTCATGGATTAATTTTTTTTTTTATAAGTCAAAATTAACAATCCAAAACAGTCAATTGTTCATATTAGACGTCTAAATTAGCTGAATGATGATTATGACAATGCCAAATGGTGACCATCACATCTTGCAAATTCATGTTGCCTTATGAAATATGCATTTATACAAGTGACAATGGCTGCATTCTTGGAGCAAGACAACATGTAGAGTAATTGAGCCCTCCTATGTCAAATTTGTTGATAGGTTGCCATACAACAATAGTAGAATTATATGGTCCTTAGACAAAACGACATGTATCTACACCAAAAGAGATCTGCATACAATTTTGTATTATATGCCACATATTTGTGCAAGGTTAGTAAGGAACATGGACCACTATTGCCATTTGTTTCCTAGCATGATGCCCTAGTGGGATATTTGGATGTTTGTTGGTTTTCGGTTTAAGTGGTTTGACAATTGCAAAGATATTTAATGTGGTAATTAAAGAGACAAATGTCATGTAAATCATGGCAATTCTCAGACCATGATAACTATAATGTATGGACCTTTTATTCAGGTATTGTATCATTACCTTGTTTCAAGTATGTAGATTCAATAAATGTATATATTTATACTCTACTATGGATTGATTTGGGAAAAGAATAAGAGATTTGTATAATTTACACTATCACATGTTGGATTGAAAAGAAAATGCAAATGCTTAATTTTGAAATGCATGGAATCTGAAAAAACCTTTGAGCTATGCCTTTGACTAGGAAACACTATTTTCTATTATAAATATAACTTTAATGATAATTATGTCTAGTTTTATTGTTTGAATAAAGAATAAAGGATATTCATTTCTGGGGTATTTTCAAAAGTATCGATGAAATGCGCATTCTTATCATATTGGATAAATATAAATTACTGGAGATGGATATGGTTTGACTTGGTTTGATTCTCTTTGAACTAAATCAAACCATAAAAATGCGGTTCAATTTTTTGTAGTTCCAAAGTAAATTGTATGGTTTGAATTAGGAATTTTGTAAATCATAAAATATCATTGGGTTTGGTTTTGTTTGGCTTGATTTACGAATTGAAACATAATTTGTAATGCGGAAAAGTATATTTACATAACTAGTAATCTCATAAGAAAAAACATAAAATAAATTTAATAAATAAGTAGTATTAAACCTTAATAAAGGAAAATGAAGTCAATAGTTATGCAATTAAAAAATTTCAAGTACCTAGTAACACAAATTTTAATCATAAAAATAGCTTAAAGCATATATTTTGACTCAATATTTTTATATCATTTTCAAATTATGATCATAAAAGTTATTTAAATATGCATAAATGTAAACTAAAAAATTTTCAAGTATTATATTATGATATAAGAAACATTTAAAATACAAGTATAATATAATTATATTTTTGAAAAAAAAATTTTTAGTTGAATTTTACTTATCATATCGATTTACCTTTTCAAATCAACTATAAATTTACAAATTTGTTTGGTGTATGATTTGTTTGGTTTGGTCCTTTGTTTTTTTAACACACCTAAAATTTGCTACAATAAACTAACAACAGTAGTAATAATTTATTAACCACCATTAACATACCATTTTTGTCGTTTTCTTTTTTCTTTACCTCATAGTTAGAAGCGAGAGGGTTTTTCATTAGAAAGAGAGAGAGAATGAGAGAGGAGAATGGTAAAAATAGCTTGGGAATCCATGAACATATACCATTTATATTTCTTGAGGGCAATGCTATAATGATACACTATTTGACAGGACATAATCAAAAAGTAAAAGGAACTGTTTAGAGCTTCATATGACCAAGCTAGTAGCTGTTTTAAAACATGTACTAAGATTAAGATATAGTTGGTATATTTTTTCACCCCATAAACATTAAATGGAATTCAATGTGCAGATAAGAAATTAAAACCAAAGACCAAAGTCGACCCTACAACGTGTAGTCCACTATGAACACATCAAATCCAAGGATGTTGAAAAGATGGAAGAGGCAACTCCAAACCCCAACACATGTAAGGACCCTACACTTAACCCTTTAACTTTTATGATTACCCCTTTATCTTTACTTTATTTACTTTTCTCTTCTGCGATCTATTCCATCTTTATATGGAATTCTCTCTTTTTTTTTTCCCCTCTTTTTATTTTAATTCGTCTTCTTTTTGGAGATAAGTAATTAAGAGTTGGTATTGAAGTCAACGAAAGGTGGCCCTTTTGTGGAATCTTGTATCATGCATTAGAGTACATATGGAATATATAGGCGATCGAGAACTTGAATGTGTTTTAATTTTATAGTTTTTCTACTTTGGTGCAAAAGTTGGTTTGGATTTTTTCCATCATGTCTGATTCTGCTATATTTTTTTGACTTATTCGGATTGCTCATACTTGACCCTACTTGTTCGTGTGTACACCATAATAATAATAATAATAATAATAAGTTAGTTTTATTAAGAAGAAATTGTATGATTATCGACTCCTTAAATAAAAATTATGAAAATATTAATTATGTAAAATTAATTACTAAAATATCAACATAAAATTACATTTTTAACAAGCAATTCATGCATTGACATATGAATCGCCTCTTATGAACGTGATTCATGTATAAATATTAGTGAATCAAACTTTACACATGCAATTCATTTTAAATAATAGTGACTCACTTTGAAGATACGATTCAGATACGATTCAATACCGTATGACTTTTGGCTAAATCATATCTTGTAAATGCACTTATTTTGTAAATATCTAGTCACATGACCAACATGCAATTTAGCGTTGGTACATATGTAATTAAGTTTATCTTATTTGTATTTAGATAATTTTAAAAAAAAATTGATAAACACGTGTTTCACACGTATTATCCCAGTAACATATTATTGATTTAACATACTTGTTAAAGTATTAACCGGAGAAGTAATGAGAATCTAGTAGACTTAGCTTAGAAAGCTAGTTTCCACTAACCGTAAGATAAGAGAAACGATGACCTGATCTTCATATTTAATTGATCATAAATTTTTCCTTTCGAAAGTTTTGAATGGGAAAATTTTAATATATTTTGCAAAATTTGAAAAGAGTTCTAACAAGTTCATTGAGGTCAAAAATTTTTGTTTAAGTCAAGTAAATTTAAATATTAAGCTAGCATATTTTTGTGTTTGGAATTGGATTAGAATATCAAATATTTGAAAGTTTAAAGAAAATTTGATTTCCAAATCATTTTAGGCATAATTTATTGATGGAAAGAACATCTGTCCAACTCTGAGAATCTATCAACAAGTTCTTATCAGAGATAATGTTTTCACTACTGTAATAACATTCTACCAAGTCATTACAAGGTATTCTGCACTATAATTTCTTTAATCAAGGAAAAGCAAATTTAACATTAAAAACAATTTCCCAAAATAATTGAAAAAGAATTTTTGATCTTTGAATAAGAAAAAACTTACATCGGTCATAATAGGGGTGGGTCAGTGCGGTACAGTATGGTTTGCCTCCTAAATTGAACCAAACTACATTTTATGATTCAATTTTTCTTTTAAATTTAAAACTATTAGACAGTTCGATTCTTAATATTTCCAAAAATAAAAATAAAAACAGTTCGGTTTGTGGTTTGAACAATTTTTTATTCTTAATATAAAAATATATTCTTTAGAGACTATAATTATATATTTCTTATTACTAATAAAAATCCAAAAAATGATATTTAAAATTAATAAATGTGTAAAACTTAAAGCTAGAAGAGATTTCATCTATCATAAACTATAGTCGTATTACCCTGAACTACGATAATATACTAAACTCGAAAAATTTTAATGTTATTGCAATATGAGGTACAAATTTCAATTTGCAATGCTTCTAATTAATATAATATCAATGAGTAACTAATCAATTATATAAACCAATAGTAATAAAATAATAGAAGTGAACTGGTCAATAAAATAAGAGGAAAAAGAAAAAAGGGATTCAACATAGTAGAGGCTAAAACTTTAAAATTATTTCATTTGTAGACATATCACAATATTTGAAATATGATATGACCAATTAAATTTCATTCTCATTGATGATATACGTCTAGCTCAAAATTTTAACAAATAATTAAATGAAGAATAATATGTGTGAGTTATTTTTTTAATAAGTAAAACTGTTCAATTTAGAATTAAATCATTTTAAAAAAATGAAATTTTAACACAGTTTGATTTCATTGGATTCACAATTCAGTTGGGTTTTTTTTTCTTTCTTTCTTTCTTTCTTTTTCTTTGGCACAATCCTAATTGATAAACGTAACCTTATATATAAATTGGATATCCATAACCCTAAGTCTTGATAGGATATTTTGGACACGGCTCCCTCGGCATATACTAAATTGTTTAGGCCTTCACCTAAGCTCTCTGAGCTTAGTTTGAGCTACTTTGAAGACCTAATATAGCTTTGTAGAATCTGATAGAGCTACCTTATTGGTAGCAGCTTTAACACTCTTGTACACTATCTCACTGGATATCTTTAGAAGAAATCCAATTTGACTAGGTAGAATCAACACCCATTGAATGGTTAGTGGACATGCTGGCTATCTCTAACCCACCATATGGATCTTGAAAATCACCTTGATGGGGAGATTATCTTCATAATATAGTGGGATACACATTTCAAATATACTAGGATATGTCTACCATTAATGGTAATCCACTTTCCTATTTAGTCAACACCTTCATACTATAACTAAACACCTTCACATCTAGTACGATCATCTACACACTATAATATAGATACTTCGTCGAATTCTCTCCAAAAATTACTAACTAAAGTGCACTCACTAATAAACCTATTTTTGTTTTGTAGTTCAAGTCACATTATAACCAATCTAGTCAATACTTTACCAGTAAAATTAAGGAGTAAAAATCAAGAAAGACATTGAACAAAATCTCAAGTTTGTGAGATTAAGTTAGTTAGAGTTAAAGCTCCCATTAGTTGTATGAAGGAGTTTTTAACTAAGGTATCTATTATTTATATGATGAATTAAAAGCAAGCACTCTAATAAGAGAATAATAGTGAGTCTAAGTTAATACAAAGGTCTTCTCTAATTACAAATGACAGTAGTAAGAAGAGATGTGCACAAGCAGTTAAGGTCAATAGGTAATCCCATTGTACAAGGTATCCACTCATAACCTACTCAACCAAAAGAGTCAGTATAAGTATTAAGAGTCATAGGATAGAGTACAAGTATAAATTTTTAAGATGTTACTCTCACAGTATAGGGTACGAGTATGAAGTTTTCATACCTTATGTCCACCCTAGAACGTATACTCTAGTATATAAATGGTACAATTATATCTATCTTATTAAATATTATAAAATAAGGTTAATATATAAGAAATAAATAATAATACTTCGTTTTTCATTTTATAATAGCTTTTTGTTCGAGATCATTATTTATAGGTTACCTTTTGAAAGTTTTTATTATAGAAAAGTTTATACTATTTTATCTTGTAAAGACTTGTTATTTATATTTTAGAAAAACTGCGGTTGTATGTAAATATTTGAACTCTCAAATTATAAAGAAATGATGTTTATCTTCTAAGACTAATTAATATAAATATAGTTTTAAACTTTTAAATTTGGAATTTGCTGTAGGCATGGTACAATTTTTTTAATATCACATACACATGTTCTACAAATATTATATCTTTCAACTTTCATATATATATAGATTCTACATATTGTGAAAGTTTTGATATTAACAACTTACTTTAAAATTCATTTCCACATGTTCTTTAGTAAATATGTGAAATTAAGGTAATTTTACATCTTATATGAAATCATATCAAATACTATAAAAGTTGAAGTGTATGAAAGAAAGGAAAAAATGTAAAGATTTCGTAAATAAATCAATAGGTTTCATAGGATACCTTATCAGTTTGTTCACTTGATATGAATAGCTATTCATTTCTTCCTCATTTCACATAAAGCTAATATTATGGTATTCACTTCAAATGAATGGCAATTCATAATACCCTTGTCTTGAAAACAACACCTATACAATTATCCTTTTTCTATAATAAATACATGGGGCATTATAGATATTTAACCTTTTATTCTAATAATTACTTGTTTTACTTTTAAAACCAAGTGAAATTGTAATAGCCATTATAATCCTATTATATTCCCTTTGAATCGGAATCCTATTTTCCTCTTATTCTATTCAGTAAAGTGAACAGGCCATATGAGTTTTACAGGGTATAGGGTATATAGTGGGTACAACGTGTCACATGATAGGTTCCAAGTATAAAATTTATTATCTTATGCACCCCATACCCACTTATCCCTATAAGCAGTGACTTGAGGATTAAATTAAGAAAAACTGCAACGAACTAACAAAATTGCAACAAATGCGATAACTAAAAGATATTTTTACTAATGATTGTGAGAGTATACTTGTCTGTTATATAAATACTTTTTGTCTTCACTATAAAAATCAATATTTAGTGGATTCTTAATGATTGAGTTGGTAAAAGGAAGATTTCATGTCATAAAATAAAAACTTTATATATTTAGGCTTTCTCTCTCATCATATATTCTAGTATGGAACCTATTCAATTACTTTGACATAATTCCTTCCTTAATTTGGCCAATAAGTATTTCTTTTTTTATGTTTCAATCTTTATATGAGAACAACCATTAACTAACTTAATGATTTTAAGATTTAAGTCACTATATTTTTTTAATATGTGAGGTTAATAAATATTAATTCTTGAAATGCTATTAATTTATTAGTTTTAAATATTGTTAATAAAACTTTCTATTCACCATTTAGATGCTTATGAAGAAACAATAATGCAATAAATTTTATTTATTTGATAATTATTTTTAAAGGTAACTAATTTATAATTATTTTAGTTACTTCATAACAATGTTGATTCACTAATAATTTATTTACATTTTAATTTTCATATATGCATTACAATGGGCATCTAGAGGAATAAGTTTATCTCTAGATACCAAAATTTAAATTGTAAATAAGATGTTGCTAAGTTATTTAATCACTTCAATGGCTAGTCATTATCACTTATAGCATAAGCATTTTGCTTACATATGTATATATATGTATGCACTTTGTTTATTAGAGATTAAACTTGAATTTTTTTTCTTGCAGAGATTAAAGTTAGAGTCAAAACTAATGATAAAAATAAGAATCATACTAATATTGATAAACAATATTTCATATCATTTTAGTTATATTTATATATAATCAATGCTCTCATTTTAGAAAGAGTATATTTTTCTAGAGTAAAACAATACTTGTACTTTGCTATTCATCAAATGGATTTGATCCACATGAAAATGGAAAAAATAATTACACAACTTGTGTATATATGAATGATAGTACCATGGGAAAAACGGCAATTGTAACTGGAAATTATTAATGATTTATTAATAATTGGCGCAAATAATTTATAATAGTAATTCTACTTTTAAAAAATACCTATTACGGTAATTCTTTTTTCTATGCTTATACATTTAAAATATTAAAATATATATATATATATATAAGTATCACAAAATAGCTTTACTGTTATAGTATTTCAAAAACTTTGAATCATGTTATCAACAATTTCAAAGTGCTAATTATATTATAGTAATACGAGACATTTTGTGACAACTTTATATATCGATGTCAAAAAGTTAGTAAGATATTATATAATTGATATTTACCTACTAATGATACATAGGCATAGTATGTAATACCCTCATAAATTTCTTTTCCTTTTCATAATTGTGATTTTACATATAAGCAATAAATTTTGATTAATTTTTCTAACTATTAGTTTCGATTTTGGATTTGAAAGTTTTTATATATATATATTATATCAATGCGCTCCAGGCATGGTTATGGTGTAGTAGGCCTTGTATCTCAATTTACAATGAAAATAAAGCGACATTATTATCGGATATTATGCACCAATAGCAACCCAAGCTATACTCTCATACTTGATATGATGCATAAGCTAGATCGAGTGGTTGTTCACCACAATCTTAGATAGATTGATAAGAACTCAATATTTTGCTCTCAAAGGAAAGACAAAATAAATGTGGGTTTAGAATAATGAAGTCTTGATGCTAGGCTTTACAAAAAGAAGGTTATTTATATAACCCTCATCGATGGCAAACTGGTCAATAATACAACTTAATAAAAGATATGTGAAAACACATATCATCTATTTGTCAAAAGAAAAACTAAGGTTACTTTTTAGCAAAAGTTCATGTATTTGTAAAAAATCAAAACTCAGATCACTTGTCTATAAAAGTACTAAAGCACAAGTCATATTTTTATAATTTACTCATGTACATCTGTGTGTATGTGTTGGTTATTCGATTCAGATGCATGTGGACTCTATACTTAAGATCATGTCTTAAAAATACAATACTAATTTACTAAGATATCATGTCTTTAAGACATCTTTTGACATTATGTAGGTATTAAAAACGTGCATTGAAAATACAATTTCTTAATTAATTAAAATTATGTTTCTAAAACATGATTTTGAATTCCATAAATTTGGAATTATTTTCAAAAGATTGGATGTTCAAGATTTTTTTTTTTTTTTTTGAAAGACAAAATTTTCCTCCTTTACTCAATGTAAAATGTAAAGTAATTACTTCAGGTTTTAAACTAACATGGGAAAGGAAGTTGCGTTGCTGGTTGGTTGTGGTGGTTGTGTTAAAAGGCATGTTTGTGTGAAAGGAGTGATTTTTTGTTTTAGAGTGTCTTTTTTTTATTTTGTTTTTTTCGTTTGTTTTTGAATTTTGAGGTGAATGACATGTGAAAGTGAAAGTGAAGTAAACGCTGATTTTATTGGACAATGAGAGATTTTGGAGGTGTGTAGAGAAAGAGAAGGGCTTTAATTTAGAGTTATTAAAGGTTTTGAAATGGATTGATATTGAGAAGAGAGGTATGAGATGCCATAATGATTTCTAGAAGATGATCTTCCTACTATCATCCTTTATGCGATGTACACTCAATAAGAATTATGACTTGAAATCATGGTTTCATGTCCACATGAAATCATAACTTCAAGTCATGATTTAAGTACAAAAATGGAATCGTAACTTGAAGACAGGATTTTAAGTGTGATATTATTTTTATTTTTATTTTGAAATCTTCTAATTTATGGACTTTTTTATTTTTGCGTTTTTTCCTCACCTCATTAGCTAATCAAGGCCAATAATGACTATATATATAAGAATAATATATATAATAATTATTCATTTATTTCATATCATTACTTTAATATTTAATTTTACTTATATTTATAAAAAAAATCCTCTTATTTAGAAAACTACACCACTCTATTAATCATCACAAAATACAAGCAAAAGTATTATTAGAAATCTTTTTCTTTTGTAAATTATTTTTTTTTTTTTTTTGCACTTTATCATTTATTTAATAGGTTTGTGTGACATGTAAAAAAAAAAGAAAAGAAAAGAAAGAAAACACCACATGCACATACAAATGTGGCGCTACAAAAAAAAAAAATAGCTATCGCGGCTGTAAATTATTTGTGGTTAATGAACAATTATTGCAATTGTCAATTCATAGTAGTAATTTTACTTTCTAAAAATAAAATAAAGTAAAGAAATTCTATTTGGGAAATTTTTTTCATATCATAGCAATAGCTATAATTTTATGAAACCTTTAAAGTTTCACATCATTTAAAAAAAAATTGCAAATATCTCTACTACTATAGTATTTTCAACACTTTTTAACTAGTAGTTTAGAAGTATTAGGCATACTACATTAATATAGTAAATTTATTATTGGCTCTCCATTTTGTAAATTTTACAAAATTTTCAATGTATTAGTTTACTTATTATTGTGCATTACTTTGACTTTACAAATTCAAGTTGGTATGGTGTAAGCCTAAACTCTCATAATACAAAATTTTTATAATAGTAGCCAATAAGAGAGGCAATAGAAGTGTTCAAATTAACCAATCCACTTTTTAATTGCAAAGTTAAGACTTATTACTTTTAATAAGCTTAAAAACTAACATTGGCACTAACACTAGCCTCCTAAGTGAATTGACTACATTCGAATTCCCCCATGTAGATGTCATTGGGAAAAAAAAAAAAAAAAAAAGATCTTGAAAGTATCTATAAAACAAACAATACTTTTATAGCTAGTGTTCACCAGAGGATAATTACAATTTATAATGAATTGCTATTACGTAAAATGATGAATAGCAATTAGATTGCCATTTAATGATTTATTTTCCAATTTTATCATAAATACAATTATCTTTAGAATACTACCTATAAAATTATAGGTATTATAAATATTTTATCTTTTGTTCCAATAATTATTTATTTTATTTTTTACACCAAGTGAATATTACAATAGTCATTATAACCCTATTATATTGCTCTTAAATTAGAATACAATTTATCATTTATTCAATATGGTGAAGTGAATGAGTCATTATACTTACTATATTTCTTTGAATAATGGTAAAAATAAAATAATATAACTTTTACTTAGTATAGAATTGAAGTGAGGCTTGTTTCCAATATAATTGAAATATCTTAAAAATTTAATACAACGTTAACAATAATAATGATGATGATAACAAAAGTGATATTAATAATGGATAATGGTAATTTAATTTTGAATAATAAAATTCAACTCTATTAAAAATTAAAATAATTTATTTAGAAAAAAATAATATAACACTATGAGGAATTTAATTAACAAGAATAATAAAATAAAAAATTAATAAATCATTGTATAACCTAAGAGAACTTAAAGAAAGGGCATGGAAGTCAATTCAAGCCTACATTACCCATAGTAGTGTAAATTACAAGGGCATGTTACTCATTTCAATGGTAAATGTATACTTTATGTTTAGAGGCTCCACCTATTCATATTTAAATCTAAATTTCTCTCTTACATCACTCTTACATTCTCAAACTTCTTAACAAGCCAAATCCTCTCTAAAACTTCTCTAAGAAGACAAACACTCTCTCTCTTTTAGATCTAAACTAGCCTTCTACAACAAGCTATTAAGGAGAAAAAGGTGAACATCTGATCCTAAACATCCTATTTCTTAAATCTATATTACTAATACAATAATTAATTTATAGGAACACAATTAAGGATCAAAGGAGTTTAAAGAGGGTTAAGAAGCTTCTTTAACAAGCATTACCAAAACAGTAGTAATGGTTGTGTGTGTTTGTTTGTTGTGTTCATCCATTTAGATAAGTATCTTAATTTTATGTTCTTATCATGATATTGTGATTGGATGATTAAGAATTTTTGTTTGAATGTTGTGGTGATATATTTTATATGTGGATTAATGATTATATGAATAGAGATTAGGTTGTGGTTGATTAGAATAGTGATAACATGATTGGAAATCATTGAAATGTAAAATCTAAATAAAATATGAAACAAAAATATTTTTAGATAAATTCATAGTAATGGTAGTTTAATGTGTCTATATTTAACTTAGAATTTTTTATGATTTTTGAAATACATTTAGTATTTTTCAAAATTAAAACATGAAATAGCAAAACAAAGCAAAATAGGATTTTGGTTATGTCGATGGTGTCAATATATAACGAAGAACTAGTTCATTTTTCTTTTCCTTTTGAGTTGAGAGTATAAAGGTTTAAAAGCTTAAAAATTTTATTTTAATATTTTGTAACGAACTGGCCAGAATCGGCCTCAATTTGGCTAAAACAATTGGTTGTCAATATAGTTTTTCTGTTCTAATCAAATTTGAAGTTTTTTTCATTTTAAAACCATATTAAACCAATTCAATTGGGTTGAACCAACTTGGAAACGTGTAAAAAAAATGAGTTAAAAGGTATACATAAAAATTTGGTGTTAAGAACCAATTTAAAAGTAGGTGAATCGATCCAATTAAGTTAAGTTATGTGGTCATTTTTGATAGGAAATGAAATGTTGAAAAATCATGGAATTTAATTCTAGTCAAATAAAAATGAAATAAATGTAAATAATATATTTTCATATTAAAATACAAATTCTAAATTGAATAATTAAATAATTTGATCGTAAGATTTTACTTAGTAAAATGGGTATATATAATTGCTTTTTAAGGTGGTATAAACCTATTAGGGAGCTAGTTTAGGATCCTTAACATAATTTTAGGAAAAGTTTGATTCCTATAGATATGAATGGGCCAATTACACATAAAATGAGAAATTTTACTTAATAAAAGTTTATTAGTTTAATTATAAGATAGGTTACTAAGGATATCACTTAAAGAACCTAATTACTATATAATGAGTTTAGATGGTTGGCTAAAGTATAAAATTAAATTATATATATCAAAATGATTTTTAAAAAATTTACTTTAAAACTTGATATTAATCTATGAATTAATGTTTAAAAATGAATTAAGTAAAACCTCAATTAAGGTAATATATATAACTTCAAATTAATTAATAATAAATCTAATGAGAATGAATGATTCTATTGTGAATTAAAATTTATTTAAGATAATTCCTTATATAGATTATTACTCTTGGGATTACCTAACATTTGATTTGAAGCAAGATTATTACTTGAGTATAGGTATACAGTGACTTGGGTGTTACTTACTAGGATAGGCATCCTAAAATGAACTAATACTTAAAGACAAACTAATTAATTGCTTGAGTACACTTATGTCATTTAATCTGATTCGAGAAGCAATAACTTTGTATAGCAGTGCCAGTACAGTAGTTAGGCACTTAAGCTATCTATAGTGGCTCGAAAGGTAGCTAATAAGACAAATGGTATCGATATAATGTCTATCTTGATCGGAAAGAAGTTACACTTGTATGGGTTAGGATTATGGGCTCTATTAATCTTTATAGTGTAATGGATTGTGATAGGTAGAGCTGATCAACAGCTATAATCTATAGACAAGGCTAATTATTAGAACTTCTTTTATGAAATAAAGGTATTTGGGCTACCTATATCAATATCCTGAGAAGATATTGCTACTTGGGACCCCAGGATTCCTACAACATGTTGTCAGAGTATGAGTGCTATACTATTGTTTTGCTACATCTAAATTAAATATCTAAATGGTTAATTGTTGCATCTGCATTAGAATAAGTACGTATGATCATATTATGTGTGCTTGTGTTATTGTTGTATTGGGCTTCGACTCATTTATTCTTTTTCAAGTTATGAAAATTATTTGATCCGGATGCTATGATTGCATGGACTATATGAATTGGATATTGGTGAGAGGTTAGACGTATAGATACGTTTGATATTGTATTGCTATTTTCTGAGAGTATAATATTTGTTTACGAGGTTTCTAATGTATTACTGAGAGATTATCTACTGTTATTTACAAAACTTAAGTAAGAATTTCCTAATTTAAAATTGGTTAGAAACTCACTTAGTTAATAATAGTCTTTGTGTATAACGCTTAAATATTATGTATGGCGAAACTACTGACATTCTAGATCTTATTTGGGGCATGATAGGAGTTACAATTGAAAGCAAGACTGCAAGAGTGATAATTTTCTATCAATATATTGAGAAACAAACTTTAAGAGATGATTTGAAGCATCCTATAGAGTATAAATTATTAATTTATATTGTTTTAAGAAATTTATTGAGATTGAAGATCGTATCATCACTCTATAACTCATTGTAAAGATAGTAGGTATGCAAGACAAAATATGCCTTTGTGTTTGCTCATTGATAGACCAACTGTTGGAAATATCATAGATGTCAAAACCATATGAATGATCCGTTGAATTGTGGAGGTACAAAACGTTCGATAAGTTGTGGGTGCGAGCATAATACTATTATGATATCGATTTTTTAATTGTCGAAAAATTCAATATCAAGTGAAAATTCAGAGGTTTGAATGAAGACCTGATATAACCGAGAGGAACTAAGACCAGCTGATTGATAAGGCAGTTAACAATCGTTTATTAATTAATCCAGTAGAGATTAATAGGGTGCAACCTGCAAATGTTTGCCTTGATTAAATTTCTTTATTTTTTTTTGTTATATATATATATATATATATATTTACCACGAGTTCGTATTTGTACCTTAACAAATGATTTAACACAGTGAATTTATTGCCCCTTTCTTTTTATTTTTCATCAGAAATATTTGCTAATGTTTCCAAACATAAAATCATTGTCCTTTACTCCTTTCTTAATTTTAGCAAATCTCTCTCTCTCTCTCTCTCTCTCTCTCTCTATATATATATATATGACATTATAACTAGTTTTTCCACATAAGAGAACGATAATCAATATAACTAGATCAAATAACGAAGGCCCTGACTACTATGAAGGTTAGAATAGTTTTTTTTTTTTTTTTTTTTTCCTTGCCGTTAGAATAGTTTTATTATCATAATATATATGATACCTGTGGAAGATACGTATATTATGATTGGCATATATGGTAAGTGAATTTGAGGGATGATCATGTTTTCAAAATAGGTGGTTAAATATAAAATGTTTTTTAAGGTTCTTCAACTACACAACAATACAGAAAGGAAATAAAATAGATTAGCGGTGGGTAGGTTGACTAGAGATGCATTATCTTGGCGGAATCACACACAAAAGAAACGAAAGGAGGGAAAGTTATAGCATGAATTAAATAAAGAAATACTTGTTGCTACATCTTAGCTTCTCAACTATGAACAATTTTAGAGGTAAACCATAAATACAATTCTATCATCCTCTTTTGAGTTCATGGGATTGAGGTAAGCAAATCCAAAGTATTGTTAACATCCATAGTAAGAACAAATTAAGAAAAATGATTATGCAATATTAGATTAGTCGTAATAGGTCATAAGAAATTTCTTAAAAAGAAAACATACGTTTAGGGGGAATAAAATGAAACTTCGATTGATCATAGCCATAACGGTGAGCCACCAACACTAATAATTGAGTGAGATACCACTTTATAAGAGGTCAAGACTTCTGAGCTAGCCAAGGGACAGTCTCAAATAAGACAGTTTCTATAAAGCATAGACCTCCGAAAAGGTAATGGAGGCACAAAGGTTTTCCTAAGCTAGATGGAGATTGGCCCTCAAGTGCAATACTTCTTACTCCACAAATAACTAATTCCTCTCATAATTGAAAATTCAAAAAAAAAAAAAAAAAAAGACCCCACCAAATCCTTCTTCTATAGCTATGAAAAAGAGATTTTTTAATTTCGCATAGAATGCAAATATGAGTTCACTGAAGAGAAATAGCTATTCATTCTCTCACTGTTTTAATGGAGATGTTCATTAAAGGAGAATGATAATTCATAATAAATTGCTATTAGGTAAAATAACATCTAACTACTCATTACCCCATATAAAGGTATTGTCATTCAATACTTTATTTTCAATTTTTGTCATAAATATCTCTATCTTGAAATATTACATATAAAATTATTGTCTCTCCATAGATAATGTGGCATTATAAATATATCACTTTTACTCTAATAATTATTTTTTTCATTTTTTATACTAAGCAAATAATTATAATAGTCATTACAACTCTATTATATTCTAATTAAATTGGAATCACATTCCTCTCTTATTTTGTAGGATGAAATGAATGAACTGGAAATGTTCAAGATGGTAAGAACTAAGCTCGCATAAAAACATAAACATATGATCATACAATATATGAATAAATGATATATGTACATTAGCTTGTCACTAAATAAAAGATAGAAAAGTACTTATACAAATTACTATAGAGGGCTTCGGCTAAAAAAATAAATAAATAACTAACCACAGAGGGCGGTGGATGTTCTATAATGAATACTACGTCCATATCTAAAACATGATATGTATTTCTAATCAAATTTATAAGTGTACAGAGTTTACAGTAGAGGGTACTTGATGCATTGCAAATTGAGTAAGGTATAGGTACTCATGGCAACATCAATTCGTTTTATAGATTTAACATATTCGACGTAGATAAGCTTAAAATTAATAAGACCTTACTCCACTAAATTAAATATATTTGGATAATATATTTAATTAATTTTCACAAGTATTTTGATGGATTAAACCAAATTTCTTGGAATTCAAGTCAAACTTTGGAAGAAAATAATCATGTTTATTTTTGGATAAGTAAATTGCAACTTCCAATGATAAATAGCTAGTTTTGTAGGGGGTGAAAAAAAGATCCAGTTATAATTATTTGAATTAAAGTTTTTTTGACTAATGATTCAATATGACTTCAGACAAGACTTATGGGGGGATGAAGTCTTGGTTATGATCATCTCATATCTGCTAGGATGACTTCTTCTGTACACTGATTAAGAATATCGTTTGAAAATCGGACAAATCATACTAAGTATGAAGTTTACTTATGAGTTTATTTAAAATATTAATATTTTAAATAATTAAAAAAATAATTAATATTTCAAAAAATCAATCAAATGAGATATCAATATTTTACGAAATTTATTTAAAGTATCAATATTTAGATTAATTTTCAATTAAGTTTTCTCAATTTTTATAAATTTTTAATTATTAATACCTTATTTAACTTGATTTATAAAATGTTGATTAATCTTTTTACACACTTGAAATATTGATACTTAAATGAATTTATCCTTAAATGTTAATTCAACTTTTTAACCACTCAAACTTTTATTATCTTAATAAATTTACTTTGAAACATTAATACCTTAAATAAATTTCAAGTGATTCAAAATATTATTACAATTTGAAAATGGGGTAAATTACACAAGAAGTATGTTTAGAGTAAGTTTATTTAAGAAATCAATGTTTAGAAGTTTATTTAAGAAATCAATGTTTAGAGTAATTTAAAAGCTGTTTCACAAAGTAAATCAAATAAGCTATCAACATTTTGTAAAATTCATTTATAGTATCAATGTTTCGATTCCTTAATTTTCATAAATATTTAATTATTAATACTTTATTTTACTTGCTTTATAAAAAATTGATTTTTGTGTTTAACCACATGAAATATTGATTATTAAATAAACTTATCCTTAAATATTGATTCAACTTTTTAACCACTCAATGTATCTTTATCTTAAACAAATTTACTCTGAAATATTAATACCTTTTTATATAATTTATCATTTGAAGGTCAAATATTTTCTGAGATCAACATTTTTAATTCAACTTCAATCTTTTGAAATTGATTTAGATTATTTAATTTTTTTAATAGCTTAAATAACAAATTGCCATTTGCGTAGATTTTAAAAAGAGATATAAGCATCAAATGAAGTAACGACTTATTTTCAAAAGAATTCGGTTTTTTAAAAGAAAAAATTAAACTCTAAAGTAAAAAATGTTTAAGGAAATCAAGTAAGTTTAAAACTGGACAAAAAATGAAAAGCAATTCAAATAATAAATCTCAAATTATTTGCTCTTAGATTAATATCCTCTATCATTAATTATTATATTATTTTAAAAAGTAAAAGGTCAACAAAAGAGCAAAAGACAAAGTAGCCACTATTGTAAACTAAAGGCTATACATTGATTTCTTCAGGAATTTAGTACAAACTAATTTGGCGATTAGTTACTAGATAGAAAAGCTTATTAGCACACAAGACAAACCCGTTATGATTCTCATCGAATTATCTCTAACTCTATTATAATCTACTTCTTCGTACTCATCTATTTTATTTAGATCTATTTGGATTGTCTATTTTTTATTTTTTATTTTATCTGTATCTAATCTGTAATTATATCTTATATATATTTAATTTATTTATAATAAAAATATTTTTTTCATCTGTATTTATTTTTTATAAATAATCTATTTAAAAATAATAATAATGAGATGATAAAACAACTTAAAAACGACGAGCCAAATAGAGATAACCTCATAATTTACACAAAAACTTAAAAGAATGGATTAGAAAAAAGTTTAAAATTATACATAGCCAGTCAATTCAAATATTGTACCAATGCTACTATAATATGATAGATTCAAACTTGTCAATATTAACTATACACTTATATGAAGGTTTGAATCAAAAAACAACATATTGTATTCATTCAGTCATGATCATGGTACGATTTTTACTACTCTATAGTAAATTTGCCATTCTATTTCATCCCTTGTTCTTTTACAGATTTGCTCGTATATTATATGTCTTTCTTTCTCTCTTTAGTTACCATATCACTCATAATTATACATGGAATGATCTATAATCCAAATCTAAATCTTATCCTATGAATCGCAAAAGCATATACATTTTTAGGTTATTAGTATATGTTAAATTCAAACTAATGTTAGAAATATATAAAAATAAATACCATCACCACAGATAAACACTTAAATTCATGTTTTAATCAAATCTTATTTAAGTTAGCCCTATCCTTTTACATTCATTTCGAGTTTTTTCTCCATAGATTGGTTTTACAAAGGGTCTTCTGAAACCCCAATGTATTAATTAATGCGCTATATTGTAAATTGCTTTCGTGGTTGCAAGATACATCCAAAACGGAAGTGTTAGGGTGGTCCTAAATTTGTAGAGGACGGCAAGGCATGTGTATAGGTGGTTTTATGTGCGCATGGTTGTTTGATTATAGGCGCTATGGGAATAGGCTTCCTCCTAATTAGTAATTACAGCCGAAATGACAAGCAACCATACGTTGTCTATCAATTCTTAGTACATGCTACCCTATATTCATTATACATCACTTTACCAAGCTGAACGAATACGCAATCTCCTATATCTATATATATATATATATATATATATATATAGGGTTTGTGTATTGGAAGATATATATGATGGTTTTAATTAGAGCAGAGTATATGGGTCGTAATCTGCAAATCAGCTAGTCATCCCGCTTGAAAAAATGGGTTGTGGCTAAATATTTTTGGCGAAACTCGTTTAACCCGTAAGCCAAAATAGGGGTAGGAGGCAGGGAGGCAATCTAGCTCGCAGGCCAAAAAAAAAAAAAAGAGGAAGAATTTAAAAATAAGAATAAATAATAACATAATGGTAATTATTTATGTATGTTATTGAAAAAGATAGATTGATACACATTCCACAACTATTATAACATTTTTTTAAAATATATATTTATTGATTTAAACGTAATATGATGTTCAAGTTCAATAAATCATTTAAAAAACATGTTATTATATATGTAATCAAAATAATAATAAAATTAGTCGTTAATATATATAATCCTAAAATATATAAATATTCTAATTTTCACATAAACTAAAATAAAAATTAAAAAAAATAATAATAATAAATTTTGCCCGCAAGCTAAAGCAGGTAGGGTCAAAGCCTAAGAATTCTAGCCTATTTAAAAGCAAGAAGCTTTGTCTGTTTAACTCGCTAGCCTATGCGTTTACTCAATTTGTCCACCTCTAGTTTTAATGTCTATAACCATAGAAACAAATCAACTATGAATGCTATAATTATGGGAATTATTTGGGAAGCTAAAAGAAATGAGATGATTTTGGAGAATTGACACGCCACAAGTTATTTAGGAGACCAGTCAATTGAAGATTATTTATTTGAATTTGGATCTCTTTATTTACTTTTCCTCAATTCCTCATCAATTGTAAATGTAAGGGATTAAGATAGTGTATATATCTATTTATAAATATGTGTATCTATTTTTCCTTGATAAATAATAACCATGAAAAATCACTTCTTTTTTTTAAAATAATCCTATACCTAATATAGTTACCTAACTATATACCACTCTATTAGCACTCCTAATATGAGTATAGCACCTGCTAATACTTTTTTGTAGGGGAATAATGATAATCATACTTGAAAATCCATTAATCTTAACATCTTGTTGTAGAGATGTAATTATTCATTCAAACTTGTCAGGGTTTTTCCATTATTCTATTACTAAGGCATTTCATTGGTCATCTGTTTTTCATTTATAGATGTATTTATGATTTACATCTATAATCATTTGTATTTTGCTTATATTCATTTTATATAATATGTATATGTATAATCAAAGCTCCATCTTGCTTTTATACCCATTTTAATGATCATATATAAAAAATTGATCGGTTCATTAAAAAAAGGGTATTTATTAAATATTTGTATTTTTTTCTTTGCTTTTTTAATACACTAGCAAGGGGGAATTTTTCCATATTGGTTCTTGTCTTCAACTTTAGATTGCATTATATATCATGCCAACTTAAATTATCGTATTAATGATTTGTATTGTCTGCTTTTTGTAGTCAAAATTTAAATATATTACTTAAATGTGAGAACTTAGGTGAAATGAGATGGTAACTGATGGATTTCATCAAAAGATCTGTATAAATTGGATTGGGATATTACAAATTCATGAATGAAATCTTTTAGTAAGTAATATTCGTGTCTACTAGAACGGAAGGAAAATTTTCACTAAACGTGATAGGCGTTTACCTAGTAGCAACAGACAACAGTTCATAGTCACTCAACCGAAAAGAAAACCGTCGCATGATTACCTGCAGAAGAAATTTCAACATTCACACCGGCAGTACACCATGGCTAAAAGAAGGGGGGCAAAAAATCATGGTTTGAATAGAAGAATAAAGCTATCCTGTAATCGCCACCCCCCAAAAAAAAAAAGAAAAAAAAAAAAAAAGGAATAGTAGAATAAAGCCAAAACCAAATTTCAACCACCAGCGTCAGAGAATTCAAATGGGCTACAGCATTTTCGTACCTTGGCGCATTGAAACAATAGTAAATTATTATTATTACTAACGCTGCGTTTAGCAACTTTATTTTTACCCATAAAAATCATTAAAAATGAATGAAAAGAAATGAATAAAAATAGAAATAAGTTAAATATTTATTTTATATTTGACAAGTTATAAAGGAATTTTATTTTTATTTATAAAAATCAGTGAAAATGGACGGAAAGAAATGAATAAAAATAGAAATAAATTGAATATATATTTTATATTACTATATTACATAATTAATTATATAAATATCATTGCTATATTGCATTTTGGAATTATGATATACTATTTTGTACATGTATCATTCTAAAATATGATATAATAATGTACCCGAAAAGTGTTCCATCATGTATCGTATCTTGCACGAGAGATACAAGTATCATATGTTAAATATGCGATACGCATATATTATGCATATTGCATGTCCAATATGTAATATTACATATGATACAAAGAAAATTTTAGTAACACATGTTGGACATACAATACAATGATAATATTTATATAATTAATTTTATCTAGATTGTATTTATGTAATTTTTTTTTTCAAATTGATAGGTAAATAATAATTAATCTCCATACTAATGAGAAAAATCACATATCCCAAATCTATTGTTAACACAAAGCGAAAAAAATACAAGTTATATATTTGTCAAAAATCAAAATTTATGTCACTTAATTGCCAAAATATCAATACACAGGTTATATATTTATAAAAAATCAAAACCCATGTCATTTATTTGCAAAAATACCAAAATACAGGACATATATTTGTAATTAACTCATTATATTAAAAGATAATTTCACGAATAGTATCTAAACTTTTGCAAAATATGCAATCAATTATATAAAATTTGAAATCAATCAATTTAATACATGAAAAAACTTATCATGTATGTCAATAGTACATTCGTTTAATTAGTTAAAACTATCATCCTATGTGATGTTTTTAACCGATTTGGCGGAGAAATTGTTGGCGAGCACGAAAAGTTTTTTTATGTACTAAATTGATCAATTTCAAAGTTCATGTACTAAACTTGTCAATTTTAAAGTTCATACACCTTATTGCATAATTTACCAAAATTCAAGACATTTACCCTTATTCTAAATCATGAGGGGCTCTCTCTTTATTAACTATAAACACAAAAATACATTGTCAAAAAGATAGAGGGTTAGATTGCAATTGATTCTAAATACTTATCATGAAAAATCATGTAAAATAAGCTTCTTCTTTAATTTGTTTAATAAAAGTTTCCTTATATATAAGCATACATTATAAAGTTAATATTTTGAATCTTGGTTTATCTTTAGAAGTAATAGTTTGACTATGTGATACTACTTCATATAGATCTTCAATATTTATAGAGTCAAGTCATAGATGATCCCAGTTAGATTACACTAATGAGTGATGAATTATTCCCTATTTTAATAGATCCTCCATAAGATCCATGTGAAACTAAGCATTTTGATTAACTGTGATATCCCTCAAATATAGATAATGAAACTCTAATCATAGAAGCGCTTTTTCAATGTAATGACTTGAAGTTTGTCAGAACTCTAAAGTTAAACGTATTCTGAGCAGAGCAATCCTAGGATAGGTGACTCTCTAGGAAGTATTGGCACCAACAAGACAAAACCATGCGGCATGTAGTCAAAACGGACAATGCCTCAGTGGGTAGAGTTCTGAGTCGTTACACAGTATCTCTGGTGTTTTAGTTGTGCCTGAGGCTACACTGGGAGAGCCAGTGTATCTAACATCACAAGCCCTGCCTAGGGTGGCTTGAGAGCCTAGGGGTGCCCCCTCCACTACGGTAGAGTTTGGGGTGGCAGATCATGACATTAACTCCTTTGAATATATCAATACATGTTAAAAATGGATAAAGTAATCAAACTATCCTTATTTATAATTAAGTTAAATCTTCGTAATTAATAATGTCATGTAAATACTTAAACTTCCTAGGCCCACACATTAACTTAAGGAGTTAAATCCAAGTTGTTATTAACTATTTTAGTCCAACATCTTATAAATATCCATTTTAACTGCAAATGAAAATGATCTTCTATAGTCATCAATAATAATAAGTAGTGCTCGAATACCCATAAACACGAGCCATCGCAATTTGTCCTTATTATGTACGTGTTTTGGAGTCGTGTATTGTAAATGCAAATTTCGAGGGCATGTGCTAACCAAAGTCATGAAAAAGCTAAAGGCCTCCCACTTTTTTTTCATGAGGAAAAAAGATTTTAGATTTTAGTGGTCTGTCCTTTTTTGGTTCTCCAAATTTTCTATCGTTGTCCGTACGCCTGTTTTAGCCATTTTACCGTGTGAACGAGACTTTTGCATTTTGTTATTTACACAGCACCACTTGTATAAAGATGAAAAAGGAAGCCTTTTTTTATCTATTATTATTTTTTTTCCTCTTTTTAATTAGCTAGAACTATTCTCTTTTGGTGTAATGTAATAAACTGTGCTGGCATGATGCCACCCAACTCAACTCTAATCAATAAAAAAAGTTTTGTAGGGGGTGATGTATGCATGGATAGCCATATATATAGCAGGTAAGAGTAAAAATAAATGTAACATATATGAGTATTTACAAGGAATGAAATTTTCATAGTTCTATTCATAAGATTATAGAGTCGATGATTTAACCATTAAAATAAATATAATAATTTAAATATTAATTATTTTATTAATTCAAATATGATTGGATATAATATGATCCGTACTTATCTCGTCAAAACTCTTATAAGTATAATCATTTATAACAATTGTCTTTGATAGGCTGTTAAGTATTGCCGGCGATTCGTCCCATTCAACTCAGTTTTAACTATCATTTCGTGATCTTTTAGCATGTCTTGGCTGAATTTCCAAGCACGGTTTACAATATTGATTAAGAATAATAATGTTAAAGACATAAATGAAAATAGAAGTTCTAATTTCTAGATGTAGTTATTCTTAAACCGTAAAAAATTTCTAACCATACAGCATTTTAGAAAGTTCAATGATTTTCAACCGGAAGAATTTGAGGAAAGGAAGCGTTTGTAATTTCAAATTTTAGTGTGTTTAATTAGAATATATGATTCTAAAAGATTTTAAATATAAATTCAAGCACACTATTTTGACAATGATCATTATGGTATATGCTAACCTTTAGATTCCCACATTGGTGAATTCGATATATCCACAATACATCATAATGCAAAATTAACCAAACACCAAGTATGTTGATCTCTATTTTGTGACCTTTTTATTTGTTTTAACCCCCTTTGCAATGCAAGGACAAAGGTATCCAAGGATTATATTTTCGAATTAGGTTTACAGAATTGGGAGAGTGGATGCAACATTTGTAAATTATGATATCTTATATATATTGTATCTTTTAGGTACATGTTTTTAAATTTTGAGAATCAACCTAACATGAATATGCCACTGCTATCTAAAAGTGAAATCTATAACCTGTACAACTTATAAGATACATATATATATATATATATCAATTTTTCATGATATTTTTATAACACAAAAGTTGTAGGTAAGCTCCCCAATAATCCATCAATTTTTTCACATAATTATAACTTGTGCGTTCATTAAGTAAGGAAACTCCAGTGATTTAATCACATACTTTTCGATTACATGTTTCTCATAGAAAACATACATCGTGAATTTGATTATATGATCCTAAACTATTTTATCACGAAATATTATCACAAAAGTGTAATTTATTGTAAGTTTTGGGTCTTCTATTTATCATAAATATTTGCATCAATCCATTACAATACCTTTATAAATACTAACATCCGATGAAGAACTTAATAGAAAAAGATAGATCAAACTTCATACTATTTTAGCTTTAATATGTTATATGTTGAGTTCAAAGTATTATGTTAAGAATTTTTAAGGGATGAGGTGCATGGTGCCCTTTAAGTGAAAGATATGAAGATGTGCTACCTTCTACTCATATGAAAACATATTTCTAAATATTAGAATTAAAACCTTTGTAAAAACTTATATACCCATACAAAACTCACTAAGCCATGTATAATCATTGTAGAACAGTTATTAAGTTTCAATAGAATCTTGCCCCCACCCCTAATTAGGATATTTTTCTCTAATATTACAAGACATTTTCAGATCTTTGTGCAGTAAATTAGAATTAATTATAGAGAATACTGATAAAAAAGTTACCTTCATCCAACATCAAATGAGCTAAGATGATGAGATAATCCCCCAAAATATTCCATGCTATCAATAATGAAATTAGGACAAGTTTTACACTTGATGTCGATGTCACTTTCTTATGGTACTTTTACCATCCCATAAAAAGTGAGTAAGTAATATAATTGAGTTGTAATAGTACAAACATTTAAAATATCATAAGAATTTAATTACATAAAGCAATAAAATTACAAAGGAAATTAGTACATTTCTGAACTTGGTAATGCTTACATTAGTCATCTAAGGAAAAAAAAAGGATTTTTTTTTCCAAATAAGCAAAAATAAAAAAAAAAAAAAGAAAGAAAATTACAACATTAAGCCATTAGCTATAGCTTGGTTCTTCTTCAAACTAGTAGTCTCATAAACTGGCAATTCTTCTCTATACCTGCCAACCCCAATAAGATGGTCAAGCTCAAACAGATCAGAACTTGCATAACTCTCTGCATAATCACTCTCATCATCATCTTCTTCTTCTTCTTGTCCATAAACATTTTTCTTCAACCGACTAGTGTCAAAATCACTCTTAGTCATGTACTTCTTGTATCCTCCAATGTAATCCTTTTCCTTAAGACGTGGATTTTTTAACACATCTTGAACAGTTGGTAATTGCAATGATAATGGCAAAGGCATTAACTTAGGATCATCTAAGGATTTATGTCCACATGGTTTTGAATCTTCACCTAGGATGACACTAACTGGATAAAACCTGACTGACCTTTTCATGGCGGTGGTGTTGATGGACTTTGGTGTCCTAGACCCAGAATTTGTTTTGCTCATACATGACCTTGAACATGAAGAAACTGAGGAAGAACAAACTGACTTTGAGGATTTCCTCTCAAAGCTCACATCTTCCACTGCACCAACATAACACATCTTGGCTTTCTTCACGTTTCCTGAACTGAAAATGGAGTTGAGGAAACTAGTGATCCTTCCTCCTGGTGAGATGGGTTGCTTCACTTTCTTCAACTCTCCATAGATTTTCAAAGCTCTAAGCTTTGTTTTCGAGAACCCATTTGCTTGATTCGTCTTCTTTTGATGATTCTCCGCATTCCTGGGGTCCAAATGCGGGTGCCTGCCAGATCTGTTCTGTTTTTTATCTGTATCCGACCAGGACGAATGCGTCCCTCCACCAGAGCTAGAATTTGAACAACTCGAAGAAGAATTGAAGTGAATGGAACTCCTGGAATGGTTCCGGTGTTTTGTTTCTCGATCCATTCTTCAATAATGATGTTCCTGTCAAAATCCGACATCCGCTTCAGTGGGGAGTTTTGTTTGAAAACAGAGCTGCTTTGTTTTTTGCTCTGTTTTTGCATGCTTTCACGAAATGGAGGAGGACCCTGAAGATCCTGACCGTCGGATTCGTCAATCGAACGGTAGATAGAGTCAAGTAGGGATGAAGAGAAAGATGGGGTTTTCCTTCTTTGTGGTATAGTGGTGTGTGTGAATTCGGATGTTCTTTCCCTCTTGTACATGTTTAAGGTTTCTACACACATAAGATAAGAAGAAGTGAGGGTATATAAAGGACTAAGTTAAGGATTAGTTTAAACAAAAGTGAGGAGCTTTAATGTCTGCTCTTTACAATGTCAAAAGCTGCAAAACTCACTAAGTAAACACAAGGAGATCACGTGAAACAAGAACCAAAAACTACATAGGAAAAGTAGTAGTAGAAGTTTCCGCTTATTATATGACATAGAAGAGCAAGTTGTCCATAGTCATGGTTTGTTTTCACAAAGAAGAGAAGAGAGCATATGTATAAAGGTGGAAAGGGACTACCGTGCGTGCGGCTGAGCTTTTTGGTTTAGAGAGAGAGAGAGAGAGAGTGAGAATTTTATAAATGACAATGTCTGAAAGGGTTTGAGTTTTTTAAAGTAAGGAAAGGACATTGAAACTTGAAAGAGAAAAATATATGTGTATGATGTTGAAGGATGGGAATGGCAAAATCTGAGATTACAGCAAAAAAGGGGAGGGAAGTGTTTTGTTTTGATTGTTAGGGTTCAAAAAACAAAAAAAAACAAGAGACAGGCAAGTTAGTACTATGTCTTAATATGAGGGATATCAGAAGGATTGTCTGGCTGTTTGAATTATTTTTACATTTCGTACGTTAATTTTAGGGAGCAGGGCAGGGCTACTTGCCTTAAGGAGCTGTGGTGCCTAACGTGGTGATATGCAACTGCTCAAAGAGATGATAGTATTAAATCCTAAAGTAGTAATAATAATGGAAATGCATGATAGATGCCATTTACCTTGGTTTCATTGCAATGGTATGTAATTAATAGTTGAAATTATAAAAAAACGCAACATTATGTAAAGAAATAAAATTATATATGAATATTATTATTATTAGTTAGACTCATTTGTGAGTTTGATAACACATCCAATGAGTCTAGTTTATTTATCGAGATAATTTATAAGATTTGACTTGGTTGACTCAAAATAGAAGTCGATAGACAAAGTCGCCAGAATCAACCTCTTTCAAAAAAGCTCATGCATATAGGAAGACAACTATTATCCTTGGCCCACAGCCTATGCTCATTCATGATAAATATTAATTAAGCTTACTTCATCTCATTCATTAATTGTTGAGATGATCTGACACTTGTTATTAACCCCTGGTGCATATAAATATTCAGTCATTCCTTCTCATTTTCAACTTTTAGAGAGAGAAAACAAACAACATTCCATAAATAGATATCTGCTCTTAAGGATCAAAGAGAAATCAAATGACTACTACTATAATTGGTCAAGAACCTTAAGGTTGATACACAAGGTCTACTTAAGCTCCTTTGCTTATCACTTGTACATTTTGAGACACTGAGACTATCAGCTCCTCCTACTTACCATTATCTCTAAGTCATCTCATCATCAAGTGTTATCTTCTTATCTACACTCTGAAGTCACGTGAAGGCATAAGATCCACATGACATGTGCATGATCATCCTAAGAAGAATTCAACATTCACATACAGTAATGATGTCATAATGTAATTTAGAATAATTTCACCAATGGAACCTAGATTTTAGCAAAATATGTAATTAGGTACTTAATATTTGAAATTAATTAATTTAATACATAAAAACTTTGAAATTGATCGATTTAGTACTCAAAAGAAATTGACGAAGGTACTATAGGTATGCACGAAAAGTTCTTTCAGGTATTAAATTGATCAATTTTAAAACACAAGTACTAAATTGATTAATTTTAAAGTTCAGATACCTAATTACATATTTTGTCAAAGTTCAAGTATCATTCGTGATATTAACCCATGTATTTTAATAATTCAAAGTCAAGTCCTAATTTATTGTATGGAGTTTACTAGGGAATGTGCTAGTAATATAGCACCATAGGTATGTGATTAATAGAAGTGAATTGCAATCATAGTAGGTGGTAATGGTGGTGACCTTTGCATGAGATTACCATTTGGTTTTCTTTCACTTCATGGAGTTTAGATGCTTTCATCAACTATGACGCCTTAAATTTAATTAGGTAATTACCACCACCTATAATACTTCATGTATGATACGCTCAAACTTCTTTAAAAGAATTTTATTTATATTGAATATTGCTAGCCGATTTAAAATTTTGAAACATTTTAATTAGATTTCGAGGCAACTGGATTTAAAATTTACAAAATAAACTTTAATTAAAACATTTGAAGCTTCCACTCCTGTAAGAGGAGATCATTTTTCATTGAACAAAACCATACCATCAGTATCTCATATACCTTTCATGATGGTCCAACAAAGTTTTAAAACTCATTACAAAAGTCATGGCTTCTCAACGAAGCCCCTTACAGAAAACAACAAATTTTAAAAGATAAATCCAGCTCTTTTCAAAAATAAAACAAACACGATTAATCCATTGCTCTACCACACTTATTTCTTCTCTCATATCTCCAAGATCACCCATACATGAATCATTCACCGTCCATCATCATCATCACCAACATTATCATCATTATCAAATATCAAATCATTACAAACCATCACCATCGCAATACGTGAAAAAAAATAAAAAATACAACGACAACAATAATAAGCCGAAGCCCAGTACATAGTAACATAATCACATATGAGGTAACACAATCACATATAGGGTAACACATAAACTTATTTAAATGCAATGCATCAACAACAATTTATTATCTTTAACTTAAGGTAAACAAATCAATACTGGAGCATTTACACTCCGAAACAATCCTAGGAATCTGGGGTTTATGAGTAATGACAGACACTCAAGGGTTGATATAGGCAGCCCGAATTATATACCTCATACATAACATTACAACAGTATAGCCTCATCTAGGATTTACAGTCATTATACATCTCTACTCAATCTTAGTCTATAACATCAGTTAGTTCAGCCGGTCCCATAAATATGAACTAAAACATGTTATTTCACCCTAAGTTCAAGTAAACGTTACACCGATACTGTTTGCCCCTTTAACTACCCGCCGAGCCACTTATGAAAGTCATTGCATCATGACTGAGATGACCTAAGCACCTAAACTATCATGTCCTCCCTAGACAAGGTTGCCACTCCCCGGACCGGATTCGATAGCACACACATAAGCAACACTCATTAATTATTAAGCTGAGTTTAAGTTTTAGTTCATTTAGGATACTTATCCTAACATACAACACACAAGTTACCGCATACCTTCTATATGAAATCCAAACAGAATCTCATAAGTCCTTTTAGAAGATATATTAGATATCAATATCTGTTCAAGAATTAAACCCATATAAGAAATTAAATTTATTATCTATTATATCAAACTTTTATTAAAACCCTATTTGATCAAGACGCTAATTAGGAACTTGTTATGGCTACAAAGATCACTCCACCAAAATATAGACAATCCTCCATTGTCAATCAAAGTATTTCTTTTCACTTTATTTATAATATTCTATTACAACAACATCATCAAACACACATTTGAAACAACATATTCCCAATATTGATAATAGTTTATCCTAACTCATTAATCAAAGCCAATTATAATTTATTAAGCCTATATTATCTTAGTCTTAATCAAGTTAATCCAACTTACTCATTTAATTAAATTACTAAGCCAGATTCAATGATTTCCCTAAGTAATTATCATATATCTATTTTAACTTAACTTAGCCAAATTGTTTAGGGTTAATCATTTAATTCAAGTAATAAAACAATGGTGATTAAACTCAATCAATCTAATTCATTTTAGCTTATTGAATTTTATTTTGTCAAGTTGAACTTAGGTTTATTAACTAAGTTTTTTTATATCTAACTTATATATCTAATCCAATTATTTATTAAATCTATAAATTCACTAAACTTATGTTTAACTGTATCATTTAACTAATATAACATATCAACTATAATTCATCTACTTTATTTTATCTCATTTAATTTTATTTTTATTTTTATTTTATTTTTGAATAGCACCAAAGAACAGATCATGCCCGTGATGAGGCGCATGATCGTCTTCACCTACCTCATTATGCCCGTGATGGAGGCCGTGATCACCAATGCAGGCCTTGTCACGCCCGTAACAAGGAGATAATGCCCTTGTCACGGCCATGATCTAGGCTATTTCTTTTGAAAGTTCTTGTCAAAGGAGATCACATCTTTCGTAACGGTCGTGATGTGCAATACTTGCAAAATTACGTCAGTTATCATGTTTTATCTTTTGATCAGAGGAGATCAAGATCATTGTCATGCCCATGATCACCCTTGATTTCATTTTGCGCTTATATCACAAGTTGTGTTACCACTGTGATGAATAAGGGGAACTTATTACGTTCGTCCTTTGTCTTTTACACTAATTTTATCTACTTGTCTTCAACATACATCAACAACAACAATTTGATATTAGCTTACCCATGCATAATCTTGTCCTATAAACATTTCTATGTATATTTCTATATCATATTTTCACAAATCATTTTATCAAACATGCTATCTACACGTGCATATACATATTCAAAATTGACATATATGTTCATATCTTACTAATTTATCAATTATATTCCAAGATCCACATCTATCTAGTTGTAACTTAACATTTGCATGTATGAACAACACTAAAACAAGAAAAATAACCAGACTTATCTTTTTAGTAAATCCAGAGAGGTTGGTTTTTTCTACTACTACTATTGAGTTGGTGTAGCTTCTTCAAGCTAAGTTCCTACTTCAATCTTGTTTTCCATCTTTAATTTATCTTTTAGTCTTGTTGATCTTGAGATTTATGGTTTAATTTTTGAAGAAAAGAAAAGAAGAAGAAAAGGAAGAGAAGGAGAAAAGAGAGAGAAAAAGAAATGTACGAAGAAAGGAGAGGAAGAAGAAAGAAAAAAGAAGGAGAAAGAAAGGAGCATGGTGGCAAGAGGAAGATGGAAAGGAAAAAGTAAAACTTTAAAGATATTTTAAAATAAAGATTAAGTTTAAATATTTCTGATATTTATTTTAAAAACCGTAATTAGATAGAAAATAATTTGAGAATATGTATATTAGAAATTTATGACTTACTATAAAAATACAATTTAAAAGTTTAGTTTATGAAAATTTGACATTTAATTAGGGTTCAGATTTAAAACTAATATTTTTAAACAAGTAATTAATTTCAAAAATTATAGAGATTTAAGAAAATGAAAGTTAACTAAAATATAAAGGGTTTGAGAGTTCAAAAAACATTTAAAATCTCAATTTCAATCTAAATCTATTTACTAATTTGATTTAGGTCAAATTATCTAAACATAAATCATGGTTTGTTTTACTTGAACTATTTAATTATCTAAGATGACTTTCTCACTAAGCTTAAACTCAATACCATAATTAACCATCTATTATATTATTTATTTTAATCATTTCTAATTTAACTAGATGTAGGTTTAGGGTATTTCATCAACCTTCGATAGCTTTTTGTTTGGGATCGAACCTCAATGTTCTCTATCATGTCATCCAAAGTCATGATTACTTTCACTGATGGTTGATAATTTACTGTTTCCAATTGTAAAAAAAATTGAAATAAAAATAAATTTTTGATCTCATATATGAATTCAAAACACCATGTAATGTTATTACAATTGTATTATGTATATATATTGACCATAGCCATGATTTAAGTTTTGATGCCTATGTGATGACTAAATCTCCCTTTCATTCACTTTCTAAAATGACAACTTTCGATAGGACTAGCCAACTAGGGTTTTTGCTTTTTTTTTTAGAGGGTTTTTGTTATTATGAGGGGTAAAAAGAGGACCTAACCTATATATAATGATCTAATAGAGCACTCCCATTAGGGGGTAATTATTGGGTTTAAAGCCTATACTAGTTGTCTAACTACATATATTAAAATAAGGCATAACCCTTACAATGATTAGAATAAGTAATAAAGTAACATTAAGTAAACTAGAACCAGTTGTTTTCTTAGATGGGTTACAAATCTTCACCTCAGCTAGACAACCCTAAACATGAAAGTGATTCAAATTGGATTTCCTGTTGGTCCATAATTTAAAAGGTGTTTTAGGAACAAATTTTCTTGAAACATGGATAAGAATGTACAAAGTTGTATTAATGGTTTAACTTCAAAATATATATATAGGTAAATTGGAACGACTCATCATACCCCTTATAATATCTTAAAAAGTGCGGTTATGTCTCCCAACCATACACTTTTATTAACTCTTGGCATAGTATTTTGGGAAACAATCCAACACTACTGTAAAAAATGTCTATGCTCAAAGGAATAGGCAAATACGACAAAGGACCTAAAAATGTCTATGCAAAATTTTATATACAAGCAGTTCATTTCACAACCAATTCATTAGCAAATTCAAATCTATCAAGCGTGTTTACAATCCCCATTGGTGATTCCTGACCCTTGTTGAGCATAGCATACAGCACAAGTAATTTAACAAGTGTATGTCCAATCTACGTGGAGAGGCAATGATTTTTTAGTTGTTATGGGCATTCTGTGTTGAAGGTGGTGTTAAGGTCTATGCCTGGTTTCTGAGGAGAGAGAGTCGAAGGTAGCTGATATAGAAAGAGAGTCATGAGTAGTTTTTTTTTTTTCTGCAATATGTGTATAAGGTTTTTTATTCTAAGTGTGTGTTCTATTTTGTCTTAGAGGAAGAGAAGGAAAGGTTCTTTATCACCACAGCACACTGCCAGTCTATAATTAATTGGATATATTGGTTTGGAATTATTCTGACATGACTAATATTGAACCAATACTGATATAATACCGATGAAAATTTGATAATTTTATCACAAACTTACCAAACTGAACCGATACTAAACTAATATAATTATGATACCAATGAATTACAGTGCTGATTCAATACAGATCAGATACCGACAAAAATCTGACAATCCAAATAGGATTTGACTAGCTCAAAACAAGCTTGTTTGACGAGGTCCAAAGCTCAAAGCTTGAGCTTTTATGGCATCCGGCCAATGGAAGGAGACGACGCGAATGTTCCCCACGCATACGCATAGCCTAGACATGCTAAAGCAATGAACCTGAACCCCCAGTCTCCGACTTGCACGAGCTCGACCCGACCGCTGAGCTGAGCTGTGTTCTCAAATCATCTTAACCATTCAAAATAAATTTAAGCTAAAAGAACCTAGCCCAATCTGATTTGTAGCTAAATGGGCTTTCATGAAAATGGCTCTAGGACCTATTTTATTTTACAGAAATAGCCCATTACCTTATAGAAGCAATATTAAACCTAAAAAAGACTAATTTACAAGCATGTAATATTATATAAACATACATACATGTAAATTATACTTTATTATATGAAATATATTATCACGCATATAGACATACTAATAATAATTAATTTTTTATTTTCATTTTTCTAATTTTCTTTTTTACCTTTTTTTTTATTGACAATTCCTATCCAAACCTATTCATTCAAAAGAAGGATTCTACTAATTTCCTATAACCTTTAGTTTATTTTTTTTTTTGGCCATCATCACATTTTTAAATTTTTCTATTTTTTTTTCTTTATTCTTTTTAGGAGGGTAAAAATGGGGTTTTACAGTTTATTTATAAACTCATATGTACCCTAGTATTGGCCTACAATAAAGTTAGTAAGTAATCGAAATAACAAAATATATAATAAAAACATTAAAATATAACTCAATAGTTAAGATAACTAAAAAAAAAAAATAGAAATAAATACTAATAAAAATAGGAAACAAAATTAAGAACTTGGAAAATCTATAAACATGCCATCGTTGATGGACCCATGCCCAAACTTCGCACAATTCAACCGTAAATCAATACTTCAACCTTTGACAGTCAACTATCAGTGTTTTGGCCAATTTTTCTTGGGCCATAACTCTTTGAATACTTTATAAATTACGCCTTTTCCATGTTATTGCACTCACATTTAACCCAATCACTTTATGGGGATCTTCGATTCTCATCATTTGTCTTTTATCTTTATTTTCTTCTTCATAATAAAGAGGTTCAACCCTATATATATTTAGTATGTAATTAGTACGTCTGTCGTTGACAAATATGCTTTGCTATAAGCTTGAAAGTAATAGCTACTTATCTCCTTCATAATTCGAAATTTCAAACCTATGGAATATGTAATTTTTCATACAATCTAATTAGTATGTTTGTCCTTAAAAAGAATATGCTTTGCTCTATGTTCAAAGAAATAGCATTTTTATTTTTTCGGTTTTGGTTGGAATATAACTCCATAGTAACTTTATTTTACGGGTTGTGATTGGACACAACAGTCTGCATTAGTGAGGATGGGCACCATAAAACCTGTCCTTACTTGGAGTTCTGCTTTTAGTTTGGTAAAATTAACATTGAGCTCCTCTCTACTTAAGGTAGGCAACCATAAATGGAGCAATGGTGCGGTGGTGCCTACAGGCTTAAGTCTTTCCTTTTTCCTCTAATTGTTTTTTCTTTTCATTTCTATTGTAATTTTCGCTTATTTTCTATGATCTTTTCCAAGGGTAAAAGGGACATAGGAGGGTCATCCTCGCATTTCCAAAAACATAAAAAGTCAAGTTTAGCAACTAAACTTTCCACAAGAATTTAACATAGTGTTTTAATTTGAAATGACCAATTTAACATACAATTTTATGTTTTTTATTTTTTTTAGTAGCATTTACTCTTATATGTTAACTTAAAAATGGTAATATATCATTAAATTACCATCATCTATTTCTCCTAATATTGTCTATCATTGATAGACTAATTCTTTCACGTAAGAAAACAAAACATATGGTATAAGCAAGATAGTGATTAAATATATCCATTAAAATTTTATTTGGGTCTTAAATTAATTACTTTAAAATACTGGTGTCAAATTAAATTTTTATACAAAACCTATATACCACATTTAACATTTTGTCTTTGTAAATTTTGAAACATGAAGACTCAAAATTAAATATAGGAAACTAAATAAAAACATTAAAATAATGCAATTTGCATTGCCCTAAATTTTTCTTCTCAACCCTTACATCGTTCTTACCAACTTCCAACACATTACCAATATGTTTGATTTAAGAAAATGAAATCGGTATTCCAGCTTCATTATCATCAAATATCTATTCATTTGTTTAGTTTGCAAAAAATTTTATCAAAAGAATATCTATTCCGTATAATACGGAATAAATAAAGAATCTCCATTCCTTTCCTTTACGGGAAAAATAGCTATTCTTTACCATAATGTATACTTTGTTCTCAAAATAATCCTAACTATCAAATAAGAAATCATCATTCATTTCCATCCTTATTCCATTAATATCAACCAAACCTATACATTCCTTGTCACGGCCACAACCTCATAGCCGAGACTGATTTTTGATTCGTTAATGTCTGTTGTGTGAGAGTCATTGGTGCATATAATGTTAAGGACCAAATATAACATGTTCCAAAATGTAAGCTAGAACAATCCTCTATCATCTCATTTTCCGTTCTCTCTGTAGCGCTCTTCTTCAATAATGAAGAACATCATCTCAACCCAATTTAAATTAGAAAAATTTTGGAGGGTTAATGTAGAATATCACGATTCGTGCAACCTTTTCATCTGAAAAAGGAGAAAAGGTCATCCAAAATTTTAAATATTTGATTTGTTTTAAAGGAAAAAGAGAAAGGCCCAATTGAGTTCTAAACCTTCTTAAGTCTTAAAACTTTTGAGAACTGTCCCGTAAGCTTTAAGCCCTTTTAAAGTACATTTAAATCCCTAAAGGTTTTCTAGAACGCCAATTTTAAGTCCTAAAACTATTTGTTTAATTGAACATATTAAAAAAATAAAAATTGCTTAAGACTTAATATGCACATATAGAAAGGTCTAATAGGAAAAAAAAATGTTGAATATCTTACAACTAACTCTATTAAAAAATTTGTTTAGAAGTGTTATGTACTAAACATAATAACTTACACCATATCTATAAGCTTGAACTTTTAGATCAAATAGTTGCTATGCTAACCTTAACAAGAAGTATTAATGGAGGATTTTTTATACTTTTAAAAATAGTTCAAAGACTCAAAAGACATTAACCGTCCAATCTTTTTGATTGGACGGTTATAGAGTTTAAGCTTGGATTCTATAGCATCCTTAAAAATATTTCATAAGCCCATTGAGTAAAAGGATCCACTTATAATCCGAAAACGTGAAAGACGCAATAGCAAAGTACAACTGCTATAAAAGAAAAGGGAAGGAAAATAATGTATGAATGGCTGCTAATGCTTATTTTTAAATTGTCTTATGACATTATCATGGGTCATACTCGCTTATAATCTCAATCATCAATTACATATACTAGCATCTTAGCATCTAAAAGAGATAAAGTAACGATAATTAGGAGAATGTAAATGAAGATCCAAATCCATATCATATAACGACTATATTTTACTTTTCAATTTGTCGCAACCCCCATGTGACAAATTACCGTTGCTAAACGTAAAGCACATTATCAACAAAATTTGCATTTCAAGATATTTTATCCCATGCAAATGTCTCTAGAGCACCATATGGCATGGGAATATCACAAGATGTGATTATATTTCACAATTAATTTAATCTCCTTAAGCCCCCAAGCACCTAGAGGAGACGCTTGTATCCTCCATAAATATACATTAGGAAGTGATTTAGGAGTAGTATTGGATGGGAAAGGTATTATAAACGAGAGAGACACAAAAACTGTGGAAGTAGAAAGAAAGGCCTTCACAAACCCTGAAAATTTGGCACCATTTCTTCTTCATTTGTTCGTCGACTTACAAGTATTGCTCATGTATTCTGGCTCTATTTTCCTCCCACCATAATCTGGCATGCATCTCTCCAAATCGTTCTCGACTGCAAATCATTATTTAACTACATCTTAGCCAAGAACACATAAGATGAAATGCAATCATGCAAGTATGTAGAATTTGCACATACATATAATTATACTGCCACAAAGAGTTCTAGACATAATTGTACTAGTCACACTTCATATGCTCAGACTTCAGACGCTTGAGATATATTATGTGATGACATTAAGAACAGAACATAAATATATGATAATTATAAATTATAATGATAGGTTTTAATGCATATACCAAGTATGAGGACTATATATGAAAGATGGGGGCCATCTCAAAGAGGGCAGCTCGGATTAGAGTGATTAAAGATGCAAATAATAGGCTCACCTGAATCTAACTCTTCTGAGTTCTTTTTTGCCACCAGGCAATGCTCTGATGGTTATGTAAACACCTGGTTCATCCTGCTCGACCCATTCAGTTTCCATATCACTGGCATTGCTGATGGAGAACTCTCCCGAACGATCTGCATCCCGTGAAGAACTACTCCTCATTGATGCATCCACCGAAGATGTCTCTGTTTTTGCCCCACTGATGCTTGAGAGTTTTGGAGTTGATGTGACACCTGTTGAGTCTCTATAGTAGCGAGGCTGACCAGGGGGGTGATCCAGTGAATCCGAAGACGAGTATCCCATTGCAATCCCAGTAGGGCGGTGTAAGTTTCGTGGGAGACGTTCTCTATTAAGTGGTGGAGTTACCGGACTGTCTTGTGCAGATTCAATTTTTGAGCTCTGTGAGACCATGGAGACCTTTTTATATCAGTGAGTATACAACCAACAATGTGAATCAAGGTGCTTGTGTGAATCAAGGTGCTTGTGCTATAAAGATAATGACAGGATAATTGATGCACTAGAAGAAAAGGTCACTACACTGTCAGATTCCCATGTTGCAACAACTATATTGTGACATTATAAACTTTCCCAATTGGCATTATATGAGGAATTCTACACAGGGAAAAGTAAAAAGGAAATATTTCATAATTTATTTCCCACTTGATTATGATAAAAAAATCTTACAGAGCAAAAGGTTTGCACCTCATGCCCCGCATCCACCATTAGCAAGATAGTGGACAAAAAGCATGGTAATAATCCCTTCCCTTCTGTTGGAGAGAAAGCTACCTCTCAAGCCTCGAGGAAAAGAAATAGAGGAATATAAACACCTAATCTTACAAGGAAAGCTAATTGGTATGGATAGCAGTGACAAAGCACAAAAAGGAATCATCTTGCTTGCACTGAATGTCTTTGGCTCCAATAAGTTAACGGCAGGAGGCAACTTATTTCCAACAAGTATTTAAAACTTCAGGTTGACATATTACTCTCCAAAGATTATCTTAACATTGATGGCAGATAGCACAGATTCTTGTGGAACAAAGCAGAAAGGTGACAGATCGATCATCAAAGACATTACATCCAATGCAGGTTGGACAGAAGACCAAAAGCAGCACCGTCTTTTTCTCAGTCTTCCTGGTACTTTAGTTTACTTGAGATATATTTTAAAAGAAATTTTTCAGAAGTTCATCTCATATGCTTGCTAGATTTGTCATTAAAGAAACTATGCTTTTACTTTATTTTATCTGCTAGATTCTGAGCAGCAGGAAATCAAGCTTGAGATCAATGAGCCTGATCACATTACAATCAGTGGAGAAAGAAAGGTGGGTGGGGGCAGATACGTTTGCTTCAAGCAAACCTATAAAGTTCCAGAAAATTCAGAAATTAAGGAAGCAGGAGCCACATTGAGAGATGGAATTTTCATTGTTGATATTCCAAAAAAAGAAACAAAAACTGGGAAAAGATCCATGGCTGCGGTCAGATTTCAAGAAGACATTAAGGAGAAAGATATGCATCAAAAGGCTAGTGACAAGAAGCAAGATCATAACAAAGAAGAATGCTCTGGGAGTGAACTCATGAAGAAGGAGGGAAAGAAAAACTCGAATCCATTTGGAAATACAATTCAGCTGCTAGTGGAAAATATGGGAATCATAATTCCAGTTGTACTAGCATTTTCACTCGGGGTCTTGGTTTCTCCTAAGTTGCGGCAATGAGGCTCTGCATGAGCCATAAAAAGTTCTTTGCCAGCATATGCTTAATGCAAGAACCTTTTGTAACCAAGCTTCCTTCAGTGCTTCTTGTATCATATTAGCGATTTACACCTCAGTGGTGCTCATTTGTCATTGCCCAACTCCACAGATACGGCTGCTACCATATGTAGATCTTACACATTCCCCAACATCCACATACTCTCTTCTATTACCCCCTTTTCTTCATGAAATTTCCTTTCTACATTTCATTCAAGTTAATACTGCACTTAATTCGTTTCATAATGAGAAAACATGAAAATTAGAATATTCAATGTTGCTTCCCTTTCCTTGCTAAAAGCTTATAGTTTTAAGCTCTTATTTTACAAAAAGGCACTATATCCTTCTGCCTTCCCCGATCTAGTTACATAGATTTTCCTGATAATTCACCCCAAGAATGTGCATATCGTCCATCACCAACAAGAAGAGAGGGGGGAGTAAAAAAAGAAGAACAAGCAAAATTAGAGCAGTTAATGTCTAAAGTATCATTAAAGTCATAAAATATAAATTCAAAAATTGTCTCTATCATCTGATGTTCCCATCATTTGCTGGTCACTGTATCCAGTGAATTTAAATTGAGTGCTGGTATTTCACGAGGGAAAGAAAAAAGAATCTAAGCAAGATAATAAGATCACAAAGTTAATGCTCTCAAACTCAAAATCTAAATATTTAAAAGTAGCACCTTGTCTGGTTTTCTTTTTTCCTTTTTGTTTTTATTTTTTCCTTTCTTTTTTTGTAATTATTATATCAGTAAACGCTTCTCTGATTATTCTGACAGTTGATGCATTGTGTATAATGATGCTGACGCTTTTAAAAGCTTATGTTGCTTGCAGTTCATTATTTGGTATAGCCCGATGCTCACTCAACAATGTTATACAGATGAAAATCAGTAATAGGAGATTAAAATTCAGCAGTTTTCATATAGTAGCCATTTGAAAATGATTTCCTTGGAAAGGATAACATGGATAGGTAGTAGGAGTTTCAAACACGCTCAACTATTAATGATCCTTTTTTGTCCTGCCTGCATTCATGTTACTTAACTAGTAATCTAAAGTAGAACCACACAGGCCAAATAGCCATTAATTGATGATATAATCTGCCATGCTTTATGTGTTTTGACAACACATTATTATCATATTGCTATATACAATTTCAACGGTATAATCCTGAGAATTGAACAGGAATCATTTCAAGCCTTACCTCATCTTCAGACCTTGGTGGGGTTGAGAGGGGAAAAGCCTGGCGGTTGAGCCTTTGAACATTGTAGAGTTCCATAACCTTGTCATAGTTCTCTGTCCACCACCTCTGAGCTTGATATTTGTTAAACATGTCTCGACTGTTCAAGAAAAATACAACATAATTAAAATTTTTTGGATGCTCTTCATTGCATGAAGCATTTCCATATGCAGTAAAAACTCAAATTTGTCCCTGAAAAAGTTCAAGAACTATTGGACAGAATTCCTAAAATAGTTCATGTTCAATGAATGGATAAAGTTTGCTTATAAGTCATAACTATTATCATCCCTTCATGCCAATTACATCTATGATTAATTAATACAGATCTCTTATTTTGTTTTTATATTTCTACTTGAAAACTTGTAATTGCCCATAGACAGATACATGAAATATTGCTTCCCTAAGGAATGCTGAATTGTTTAATGCAAGTCATTTTCAAATGTTTGATCCAGCCCTTTAGTATTTCCTTTTTCCCTTTTTGTTCCAACGAAGGAAGATTTCAAAGGTTCAAGATGAAGCACATCATATAACCAAACAGTAAACAACAGTCTTGGATGGAATGATGATTTTACTTGATGGTCTTGGGGCCCTTTCAGCCATTATAACTCATCAATTATGCCCGTGAATTAGGAGAGAATACAAGTATTGTGTCTCATTTATTTCTTATCTCTGAATCTGAAAACAGACTGGAACTGTATGCCAACAAATGCACTCTGGTCATGAACATTATTATTATTCTCTACAAACGAAAATTGAAAATTTTGATATCTTGCAATTGGCGTGGAGTCCACACTGTGGAATAATCTATTACTGAAACATGTGGGTCCTAGATTTCAAGACATTTGAAACTTGATGAATGAACAACCATACCTAACTATGGTACAGTCGATATTAAAGGACTTAGCCACAAACAACCATCATTGATTATTAATAGTTCCACCGAAGAAAGTAGACTTTTCCATTAAGTCCAAAGAAATGCAATAAAATACTACTCGCATGCCTATCTCTATAGGTCTAAGACACCCATAAACCATATCATTAGTCAGAGTTTAATAAATTTAACTTTTAGAATTTGAAGTGCTCATTCTACGGAACGCCGTTGGGTGCTTTATGGACAAAGTGAACAGAGAAATGGAATCCAAGATCCTTTTTTTTTTTTTTTTACTCCTCTATCTCTCTCTCTCTCTCTCTCTCTCTCTCTTCCCAACTCAAGACACTTTATTGTATGAGATTTTAAATTATGTGAGGTCCTGATTTTCCATTGCTGACGATATGAATTATTGGCATTTCAAATTGTCGGCCATTCTATTAGCCAAGGATGTAACTAAAACAAATACAATTAAGGACGGTGCATCAATTGGATGTTTTCAGTTTTATTAACTTGACTATATATGTTATGAAGAGGCAATATATCAAATTATATATATAGTATATTTATATTGGCAGGGACCAATATTTTGGGTAAATTCAAAAAAGGAATAGCAAATTGGAAGGACCAGTGTTATATAAAGTGGTGTAAATTTTTCCTATTGTATATATATTTATCACTTACATAAAACGTTGATTTTTTTTATCTTAATTATATATAATTTATTATGCCAAAAAAATTATATAGCATTGATTACATATTTGAATTTACTTAAATGTTAATACCTTTGGCATAACTTTGCCCAGAAAAACTAAACTTCTAAAGCATGAATTTGAGAACATTCACACACCCTAAACCATCAATAAATTCCTAAAATAATGTTATTTATGGCCACTTTATGACCGATTTCAAGAACTTAGCTACGATTTAATAAAAGTATGTATATATGCCTAAAAAGTTTTGAGGTATAAAGTTCTTTAGATACCAGGAGGGGGGTCTATTCCAATGTTTAGAGGCTTTCCTTACAAATCTAGCTAGATAAATTCCTTTTTATCTGTGACCGGAAGCAGGAAGAAGGACAATTCGCCGTTAGGTGCTCTCAATAATTTATCAAGAAGTAGGCCTTTAGGTCCCGGATTAAGATGGTGTCAAAGTCAAGCGGATGGTGCAAGGGCGAGTGATTAGATTACCATTACGGCCTCCCAAGTTGGTCCCCATAACATACGACCAAGAAAACGAAAGGTCCATCGAGGCCTCAAGGAAATGTCGTTGTTGTATGCCAACATTAGCACACTAGAGGTTCTTTTTTTTGTCCTGATTTATGATTTAGGACTAGCAGATGAAAATGTGTAAGAATTCAATCCTAGTTCGAACAGAGTAACATGTTGACAAAAAATGGTCATTACGAGACAAAGCTACGGAGAATCAGGCGTGAGTAATTCTGGAAAAAAGGAAGGTAGAATTTGAAGCCTCTCCCGACAAGCAGACAATGCTCTCAGTGAAAAAAGCTTGCCAACACAACACAATCAAAAATCCTGGGGCCCCACTGACCACTACTAGGATGCCCACAATGGGCTTCCCTTTCGGACTTCTTTTTTTGAACTGCCTTTCATTAGGCGTGAATATTACTAATTTGTGGGGCCCCCTCTTCATCTCATCGCTTATGCATCATGGTCCCAGATAAAAGGAAGGGAAAAAATTTTAAAAAAAAAAAGTCACTAATTATATTTTGTTTTGAATAATATTTACCCGAAAATACTTGTTATTAAAATCTATTAAGACAATATTACCTATCATTTTTAATTAAATCTACCTTGGTTACGCAACTTTTTAGTCTAAGCTTTGAAATTTTTGTTAGTTGTATTCTAATAATCAAGTTTTTAAATTTTTTTTTTTAAAAAAAAAGGAAAAGGCAAACATTTAAGGAGAACATGAAGAAATAATGACTTCCTTAAATTAATTAATTTTATGCAACTTGTAGCCATCCATCATCTAATTATTAAAATTAATATAAAAGCTAATGTAATAATTACTTAGAAGGTTTAATCCTAAGTATATATAAATTTAAGTTGTTTAATAACTTACAAGACTAACAAATAATAAAATAAAGCGAATCATAAAAAATTTTAACTTTTTCTAATATTTTAAATGTTTGGTTAAAGCGAAATATACTCTTTCATACATTGAAAACGAACCAAGAATTCAGGAATTATTAGGCTTTTTGTGTTGATTGGCAAGTCAATAATTGGCTCAAACAAAAGGAAGTCCACAAAGGAAGCTCTCAACAAAAAAAACATTAAAAGATGAGACAACCAAATTGTTTTGGGATCCACTTTAATTGAATACCTTTATTGGGTCAAAGCATATGATTAGTAATCATCTCCATGAAACATTTAATTATTCTCCAAGTTATGCTATCTTTACTGTTTGTTCACACCATCATGATTTTGTTAATATTATAAAAAGCGTGCCGGTGCACTCCCCATAACTTATCCAACAATAAAATTTTTAACTTGTGCACATTATCATAAATTTTACCAGTAAAAATGAATAAAGAAATTGAACTTTTCTTATTTAATATGTTTATTAAATGCCTAAAAAGCATACTTTAGGAAAGTCAGTAAACACTAAGTAGTGATTAATTAGATGATTAGAATTAAATTTTATATCGATAATATGTAAATTGATTAGATTTTATTTCCCTTTCCCTGCCATTAACAAAAAAATTCATTTCCTGCCATATTAAAGAAACTTCCATGCCTAATGCTGGACCAGAAAAGACAAACACCAAAGTCATGACGTGTATAATCCACTATTGAGGGCCACTTCCGATGGCCGATTCTTTTCGTCCCCAAGTGAGGTCCAGCACCATGAGCTCCATAACCATTATAATAATATCTAAATACCCCTAGAGATTTATTGTCCCGTAAATGTTGTTTTCATCCTATTTTAATGGACAATTATTTGGTATGTATTTATAAGATGATAATGATTATTTATTTGATTTTAGTAATATTTTTATTTTTGAAATTTACTTAACACATAACAAGTTTATTTATTGAAAACAAAACCAAAACATCATTCCGAAATCGCAAATATTTATCCCTAACTTACTAACGACACACCCAATTCACCAACCTACCATGCAATTTCAATTCCATCTAAAATATAAAAAACCTAAAATTAGCAGGATATCTTAAACAAATTTTATCTGGTAAAGACATACTCAATATATCATAATTACACATTTGAATGAGCACAAGCAGTGATATTTATAATCGTCTCATTGAATTACATATGTTCTTATACTGGAATTTGAATAACATCATTACATTATTTTTCTTTTAACTAAGGACAGCATGATGATTAAAATCACTAGTTTATATTCACATGAATCTATAAATTTATAATTCTATAAGATTTTTTAATTAAAATATATACAAAATCATTTACGTTGATGTTTTTATAGAAAATATAAGATTTAAAATATTTATGATTTTATAAATTTATAATTCTATGGACTTAGTTTATATAATTTTATCGATTTTATAGGTGGTGACTGTACCATCGAAGATTTTAACTGAACAAGTAGCAGAGCAACAAGAATTGGACGGTTATTGGAGCATACCTAAACCGGATGCGCTTCAAATCATTACCGCCACGAGGCAAAGACACGAAGGTAATGAGAACACCTGGCTCAACCTGAGCAACCCACTCTTTGGGCTCATTCTCCTCCACAAAAACCACCGGGTCGCGGCGTCCGGACATCGATTTCGGGGTCGCCTCGCCGCTCGACATCCCTTTCAGCCTCGCCTCCATTTCCTTCCCCCACATTGGCTTCGGAGGAGTGTTGTTGGAGCTTGAGCTGCCTTGTCGCCGATACGACCACCGGAATTTGTCCGAGTCAGAATCCGACTCGCTCAAGCTCTTGAGTCGACTCTGAGTCGGTGTCCCCGTTGTACATGGATTACAATGCCTGTATGCTCCTGACGCTTTAAGCGCCATATCTTTTAACTGCAAAAAAAATTACCAGACAAAATCTAAATTTTATAATAAAATTAAGCAGAATTAATTCGTAATTAATAAAATTTTAAAAATATCAAAATATATGCAGTATACCATACTAATCCACGTCCTTTGCGTATTTCCATCGACCGGAAATTAATTTTTTTTTCATTTTTAACTAACATGATATTCTATTAATTTTTATAATACCTTTAAATCACCACGAGATTGATACGAATATATATACACATGCATACATATGTAAATAATAACAACAATGATAATAATACCTGCGAGGTGAGGGATTTAATGGCTTGAGCTTTATTGGCATTATTGATATTACTTCCCGGAGTTGAGTCCGAGTTATCATGACTCAGTGAGTCATCACCGAGTTGCTTAGATCGAGCTATGCACGTTAACATCTCTTCAGAGAAAGAGAAAGAGAAGAGAAAGAGAGAGAGGGAGAGACAGGAAGAGAGAGACGATGACGATGACGATGACGATGACGATGATTACGAAATGAACGAACGATTCAGTTGAGAAGTAATACGAATGGAACTAGAATCTGTTAGTGTTAGGGTTAGTTTTTTCTTCTTCTTTTTTTCCCGAGGGGTGTGTAGTTACTGAAAATTACTCTTTTTTCCTTCTAGTGAGATTACCAGCAACCAAACAAGACTCAAGAAAGAAAGGAAATTATATATAAAAAAAAAAAAAAGGAAAAGAAAAGACGTAAGGGAATTAGAAAGCAAAAAAGAGAGAGAGAGAAAGAGAGAAGGGAATGTTACGGGGTGTTTGAGGAGGGAGGAGGGGGAAACTTTAATGGTGAAATTGGAAATGGATTATGATGGAAGGAGCAGTACTATGTCTCCGGTTACTTTTTTTTTTCTTTTGAAAGGAGAGGAAATAAATTGGAGAAACGGGGTTATGATATGAAGAGCGTGTTTTGGTCCTTTTGGATGACCTGTTACCGGATCGTGACCGGGTTTCTTTTGGATGGACGGAGTTAAGGAATTTTTGGCGCGTTTTGGTTTTTTTTTTTTTTTTTTTTTTTAGTATAGCAATTTTGCGGAAGGCTGATCCACCTTCGACCAAAAAAAAATTTAAGTACTTAGGTTTATAATAGCTGGCGGAAATTGCACCCGCAGATTTTTTAAGACTAAAATATAACATATGTATAAATTATTTTATATAGATTATGGATCAAATAAAATACATAATATGTTTGGATCATCTGTTTTTTATTTTTATTTATCTTTTTAAAATGCTAAATATAAATATGTTCGATTTACATTTAAATTTTATCTATATTTGATTTTTAATAAAAAACTATTAATTTTTTTATCTATATCTAATTTTTTATAAATAATTTATTATAAAAAAATTAAAAAAAATGTCCATATCCATAATCCATTAACAACCAAACAAATACATATAGGGCCAAAGACGTTAATTTGTTGGATGTGAAGCATGTATTCAAAGTAATTTGTTAGTTGAATAGCAAATAAAAAATAAAACTATCCTCCAAGATGACCGTATAAAACTATTAATAGAATTACTTGTAAATGGGATGGACACATCATTTCTGCACGTTTATATAACCACCAATAAAACTAAGGCCTACAAGTTTAAACCATTCAAAGTAACAATACAGTATAAATGCAAATAGGGTTTTAAAACTTAGTCTAATTTTGGAATCTAATAACATATGTTTGCTTAATTTATAATAATAAATAATAGATAAGAACCTAGTTTGTCCTGATATCAGGCATGGGAAGAGAGGATTGAAATCTATATGAGTGAGAAAAAAAAAAAAAAAAGACAATCACAAGTAAAATAAAGTCATGATACTAATAAGTCATAAATATTTTAAAACAGATAATATGATTGGCATTGATTTAAATTTTATTTGTTTTATATATAGCAAAATATCATGTAACAAATAGATAGCTCCATATCCATCCATGCCCATGACTTAAGTGCAGGTAGACATTCGGAAATTTTACTGTTCTTTAACTTTTAAATTTAAAAAAAAAAATATAACCTTGTATTTATTTGGATGTGATAAAGGAATAAGAATTAGAAAGGTCATCAATTGAGAATAATATTGTCACGCTCCGATGGTACCCTAGTAGAAGTAAACAAGTCTCACTTAAATACTATCACTAGATTACCTTCAGAAAATGACAGGTTTTCAAAATAACAGGATCTTTTAGTTGCTTGATAAGAAATGATAAATACATGTAAGAAATAAACTGGTAAATGACTTCTATCTCAATCATAAAATATTACAAAACTATTACAAACTAAATTGTCTTTCTGAAGTACACAACTGATACATTAACTCTAACTAATCTATTCTAATAAAACATAACCATTAATCCAAAGTACAATCATATACTTCCAGCGCCTAAACTCTTACCGGAGCCATACTCCTGGAAGTGACTAACCAGGGTCGTAGGGTAAACTTGAAAAGACTGTTGGAGTATGAGCGAAACCACAGCTCAGTGAATAACCAGACATATTATACATCACACAAGTCATTAGCAAATCATATGTAATGCAAGCACTCATCCATATGCACAAATACAAGCTTGGATGATCTAGAATCCAAACAGGAAAAAGATTACGCCCTCTTTTTTAAGAGTTGAAGAACCATTACTCCATGACCCACCTGCCCAGGAGAGACTAAGTTTACAGGAAAATCAACGATTTCTCGTTTTAGGGTTATCACTTTTAATATAATCAATTAAACTGACCATTTCCTGTATCCACCTTAGAAACTCCCTAAGTATTAATCATTTTAAAGTGAAACTACAGGCGGCGTTCTTCGATACCACTTAGTTCCCGTAGAACCAACGGAACAAAGAAAACCTTGAAAGAACTAACACATTAGAATAACCAAGCGTTAACAGAGAACCGAAATATTAATACGTAACAGGCTGTCATCCCTTTATATATGCAATAATGCAGTTCGTGTAATGCATGATCAAATTATTTTTATTAAGTCAATAGTTCTTATTCAATTTCATGATGATCAAACATTACACACAATCATCATCATACTACTTCACAACATCAAATTATTGCATTATCACTTTTGTAAGGATAAATTAACAATCATACAATCATATCACAACATACTTTCAACAAAACATTCGTTTGATTATCTTTGCATTATATATTCAACTACTTACAAGCACAAACAGTACAATATGACTGAATTACTTACCTGCTCATACTGACTCAGTCGTAATAATCGGCTAGGAGATCTTCTAGTGTATCAAAGTCACCTATTAAGATGATTAAAGTATTCATCAATATAATATAGATTGTATAACTAAATCCTATACGTGGCTGGTATCTTAAACTTGATATTTATCAAGTTTTGTAGTGACCAATACTAATTTAGTGTTATTATATACCAGACTCATTATAGAAAATCATAATTATTTATTATTACTTAGTATCGTCGTGTTTCTCTTAATTTATCTCATATAATTATTTTGTTATTTTTAGAAGTCACATTACTCAAAAATTTAGCTTATTTCGATTTCCATTCTTACCTGTTTTATCTATTTAAAACAAATATTTGATTAGTTATAACTTTTATTAACACTTAATATTTTCTTTAATTCTAGGGCTTTAAGAATTATCAAATATTAATCAAAATATTCTAAGTATTTGTATTTACTTATTTACTTAATAAATTTTATACCATATATATATATATATATATATAATATGTTCAGTAAGCTTATGATATATATGTATATATATAAATTCTGTTTATTTCAAAACAAACTTTCGTAGAAGAATTATAGGTATACATCAGCTTAAAGCCGCTGGCTTTGAAACCCAGGTGCCGGTATAGATTTGGTTTTGCAATTTATTTTGTATCGGTTACACTGGCTTGAAAACTGTCGGCTTTCAACGTACGCCGGTTCTACACCGTCGGCGTATAATCCCAGATATCCGGCTTTCCTTCATTTTTACGTGAAAATAAATTTTACGTAGCTTCTGTTCAGTGTAAGCCGTCTCTACACCGCCGCCCTATCCTTGTAAGCCGTCGGTGTTGAACGTTTACACTGCTGGCTTGTAGACAGTATTAGTACTGTTCATCATCTTCCTCGATGATCCAATTCATATTTGTTAAATTTTCCACGTAAAAAACATTCTTAAACCGTTCCTAAGTGTTTCTATATCTTATATATAAACACACAACCACTTCTAACACTTCGATCTTACTAAAGTATAATTAGGGTTTCAGATTTTTACCTTGGTTGAGCCGATCCGATGGAATTCGAAGCTTGTATTTGTGTTGATTATGTTCCTATGATTATCAGAAGTCAGTTCTAATGCTTAGATTTGAAAGAAAATCATTCGAACTTCATCAACTTACCTTTGAACTCGTTTCCAAATATTTTTGGTATTGTTTTTCTCTTGATCCGAACTTGGGTGATTCAAACGGTTTGATTTCTATTTTCAGTTTGTTTTAGTTGCTACTAAAGAGTAGATTCGTTCTGAAAAAGTTTGAGAGAAGTGAGAGTTGTTTGTTTGTTCATTAATAAACTTAATCATATATATATATAGAAGGAAGAAAGGAGAGGTTGCGGCTGCGTTTTTCCTCCGAGTTTCCTTCGATTTTCCTTCCTCATGTGGCTACATTTGGTCTGTTATTTTCATGTTAATTAATGTGTAGCTCTCTTGGCAACATTTGATTGGTCATATGGTTGATTTTGTTGACTTTTGGGTGAATTATTGGATCATGCAATCTGGCCATCCAAAACAACTTGTAGCCACTTCCCACCGAATGCATATATATATAAATATTAGCTAATTATTTAACTTAGTTTTATGATAGTTTAACAACTTATACGGGTATAAATTAGCTAATATTTGAGAGTTTTTGTATAAAAGTATATTTATAGAGTTATACAAAATACTTAGATTATCAAACAATACAAATTTAAGTTTTATATAAACGTGATTAATTATTTGTATAATTTTATCTCCCGCAATTAAAGTTTCTTAAGTTCATTAGGTCAATTTTTGTTTTAGGCTTCAATAGTTTAAGAAAACCATGATTAGAACCATAGTGTGATTCGATTATTTATTCGGAGTTTATATCTTGAGTTATTCATCAACTTATGTTTTCGTTGTGTATTTATAATCCTAACGGTTTATCTTTAGGTTATCGTTTTCTGTCTATAAGCGTAGATAATTATTTACTTAATATCGTATTTGATACAGAAGCTAAACTATATATATATACATATATATCTTTAGTTTTGATACCTATCATAAAATCTTATTAGTAGCGTTTAATATTAACTAGGAATCTCGAATTTAGGGTTTAAATCCAAGTCTAAGCTCATTACTACTCATTGTTCTAATCGAGAATCATTGTTAAGTTCAAAAGCAATCATTTAATCTCTATATTTATATTTTTCTATTTAAATCTATTTTCAGAACAAGTTTCGGGTTTGAGATTTAGCTTTTCTTTTAATCATATCTTGAAGTATCAGTTCAAGATACGAAATCTCGTTTTTTGGTATCAACTAAGGTTAAAGAAATTCTTTATTTGATTTCTAAATCCTTTATCTAACCGAATTCTAGGTATTGATCTATTCTTAAACTTTGATTAGAATCTAAGTCTATTAACTAGTTCATACATTCTACTCTAGAGTCGTGTACTATTATGAAAAATTTTCGAGGTTTACAAATACTTATAGAAAATATCAGGAAATATGTATTTTAACGTTAATTTGGTCTAAATTTTATTACTGAAGATATATATTACATAATTTACTTCAATTTCTAGATGACAGTATTAAATTAGGATAAATTTATAATACCATTATATCCTATTTGATTATTGAATAAAAAAAAGTTATTTATCAGGATAAATATAGTTTCATTATTTTATTTAATTTTATTTTCATTGGTGAGGGAATAAAAAACACCATCTACCAATTGATTTTAATTATTTCCTCTCCACAGGAATAGAAAGATTGGTAGGAGTAAATACTCCAAGTTCATTTTGCAAGTAAATGAGTTAATAGCATGTATTTTCAAAATCATTATTTTACTCCCTTTCTATTTACTTGGCGCATGAAGGAATAAGTAAGAATAAAAAAAATCATACCCTTTAACTAGTATTACCAACAATAAATAAGGAATAATATATTTCAGTATTTATTTCATTTATTTCCCATAATCCATATTTCATCATTTACTTTAATTTTTTAATTACGGTATTAAATTGGAAATAGAGTTAAATTATTGTTATGTTATTTTAAATATATAAAAAAAGTTATTTATTAGGGTGAAATAGTCTCATTAATTGAATTTTTATTCCACATGGAAGGTATAAAGGGTCAAAAAATAAAGAACACCATATGGTTTTTATTATTCCCTCCATATAAAGAATAAAAATATTATTAAAATGGTCAATGATTGGAAGCTTAATTTATAATTATTCCATTTTCTTACTTTATCTAATAAACTTTAATGGGATAATGACAGACCAAGTGCATATGCTTTTAATTTTGGACAATTTAGTGCCTCATCTGTAAATTTTGGTAAATTAGTTCTGTATTTTCAAATATATGCAATTTAGTGCCTCTATTGAAAAATATTTGATAGACGTTGATTTTGATGACAAGATAATGGTAGGCTAAATATTGTATTTTCAATTTATGATAATTATTTGCTAGTTTACTATAGTATTGTTAGATTTTGACAATTGCCAAGTGTCTACCATTATTCTGTCATCAAAATGAATGTTCGTTGAATATTATTTAATAGAGACACTGAATCGCACATACTTCAAAAATATAAACACTAATTTGCCAAAATCTAAACATAAGCCACTAAATTACCAAAATTTGAAAGTATAGGCACTTAGTCTGCCTTTATCCCCTCATTGTTAAGTTGATTACATTTATATGTATAAGACCTTTCATTACTTGTCTCATAGTATTTTCACCACCTTACTAATCTATTTATGATTTTAGCATTACCTAGTGTAAGAAGGCCAAAATGGATGTTAGAATTGAAGCTTAATAGCAAACTATGCTTAACTTCTTGAAATAAGTCACAAACTCTAAAGAATGAAATCCATGTATTCAGAATAATTTAAAGAGATTGGTACAAGTAGGTATTGTTGGACTAGTTTCTTTGTTTTCAATGTTTCTCGAGAATACATTTGTACTTAAAGAGGTACCCTATGGACTCGGATCCAAGAGAAGCCCATGAAGTAATCCACTAAGGGGATGACTCATATGGGCCGCCGCAAGTGCTTTCTGGCAAACATCATCATTAACTGGCTTTATAAATACTCAGAGCTTTTCATTTGATAATTTAAAATTCAAGGAAAACGACATCATTGTCATGTTATCACTATAAGAAGATCAAGCAAAGTTTAAAGTAAATAACACGCTACTCTCTTTAAGAATTGAGGAATTGATGCTCTATAATTCCTATACCTTTCACTAGTTCATTTTAGATCCTTGTTACTCTTCCTTACCAGCACATCCTTTGCATTTAATATGTTGCTTTTTTGAGGTTACAAGTAAGGAGATGCAGTTTACATATATGTGACAACTACAACCAGATCGTTACATCCACACCTTTCTAACTCCATGAAAGTTGATGGGCTATGCTATTGGATTGACACACGAGTAGGTACAAGGTTTAAGTAGTTGAGCTTATGTATACACATGGGGTTTACTACCTCGTTTCCTCATCATTATTTGCCTTTACCCCTATACCTTCCACCTCCACACTTTATACTTAGTTCTTTTATTTTGTGTTTCCTTTTAGTCACCTACTATGCTTATGTTTGTGCATATCACTATTAATGCTACCTATATATAATGCTTATTGTCCTCATCTTTTTTCCATTACTATTTCCCTTTATCTAATTGTTCTTATTAGTTATATGCAAGTTAGATGTGTTATGACTCTTTTATAGTAGCTATGATGAGTTCATTAAGTTTGAGTAGTGAGTGGCCTCCCTTTACATAAACGTCATATTTAGTTCTTCTAACATACTATTATTTGGGCCCAATTGCCAATCCTCTTTATAGGCCATCTATAGAAGCCTGTGGTTTGTTAATGTAACTTCTTTTAATAGGTTTATTGGTTTGTTGCGATTAATACTTTATAGTTTGTTATTGTGTAAGCATTTTCAACAGTGTTTCTTTATTGCATTTTAACTTTTAATGACTATTTTATATGTTTACTTTTTAGATCCTTGGTCTTAAGCTTAAACTTAATTCATGCAGGAACCTTGTTGCTTTCTTTCTTTCACTTAACCACTTGAGATTGAAGTTGGTATTTTGACAAGGCTAGAGAACTTAAGAAGCTATATTTTAACCTTAATGGAAATATTAATTTAATGTTTAATGGTATTTAATTAAGGGATAATCATTTAAGGAAATATTTTGCGCTCATAGAAAAGGGGAGATCATTTGATTTTGATGAGACAAAACACTTATCTTGTAATTTCCATGTAATAAATAGCTTTAACAAATTGAGTTCTTACAATTTGCGTTAAAAGTGTCTTGAGAATGACTTTGATGAAAATATGTTGTTATGTCATGAGAGAATTTTTTGTTTGAACATATGTATACAATCACTTAAATGAAGCCTTACTAATAAGGTGCATAAGGAATTCAAATGACTTATGTGAAAACTATCCTTGCATTTCTAAAAGTGTGTAAATCCAGGTATGAAGAGGATCAACACTTAAATTTATATAGAAATCCAAGGGAAACTTAAAAGACAAATAATAGAGCTTACATTTGTAACCTAACATCTTTTTTATAATTTTCATTATTAATCCTGACATCCTTTCATTATTTACACATTCTTGAGTAAGAATTGAATAAAGTGCATTGTAGATCTTTCACTTGTAAATTTTAATAGATCACCTCTCTTATATTATCTATAAGTTGACTATTTGTATATTTGTCTTTTGAGAACCTCAATTTCATGATTAAAATTAATATGAAGTCTTCAATTGGAAGCATCATATGATTGTGAAAATAACATTGGGGGTTGATTCTTATATCTCTATGTTTTTTATGGCATATTTGGATGGTATAATGAATTAACATAAGATCATATAATTACAATTCTTAAGAAATGGTGTAGAAAAGGGATAACTATTTCTTATAGTTCATTTAAGATCTCAAGGTAGATATGAAAATTTGCTAAATAAAATTTAAAAAAATATATTATTCCCTTAAATCTATACAGGAATTGTAATTCTTATTTTTTAATAATAGTAATTATGTGGAATAATTGCTCCACCAAACACAGGAATAGGTATGAAGAGAAAAAATAGCTATTATATTCTACCATTATAAACTTAACTATATGTGTCATTACTTTTTCAAAAAGTTATTTATTATATTTGTCATTCATTCACTTATTTAGTAGAATATTTTGATTGAAATAAATAAGTGTCCATTATTGTACTGATATACTAAGATTTTAACAAATTAATTATTAGGCAACGCAACTATATGTAGTACACTTTACACCACTGTGTACAAAATTAGCCATTTAGTATGCCCATCATTTATCTTTTAGGCACTTAGTCATATCTTTCAATGAAACAAATTAAATTAGGAAATTGCAAATAATTCCCATAAACTTTGGTTGTCAAAATGCAATTTTACTATTTATTGGAATGTATAAAATCAATAAAATTATGCAAAACAGATAAAATCACAAACATGTAAAATCATATACTTAAATTCATAATTCTACCTAAAGTCTACACCTAAACAATTTTACATCTATTTTAATTAAAAAATATATAAAATCATAAATTCATAAAATCATATATTTGACTTGCTATTATAATACAAGCAAAATTTTAAGACTGTTGAAGTATAATATGATAAATTGGATATAGGTCTCTTTCTTTATTGCTTACACTAATTTATTATTTTCATTATATGTTGCCTTATGCAATAAAAAATTAAGACTATGAATAAAAGAAGAGGTAGATTGGAAATTTGCTAACCAAGAATAAAAGATACAATTTTATTAAGACAAAAACCCTAATAAATAGCCCTAAAGACACAAAATACCCTAGAGCTTGAAATTCCTAAAAAACTTGACAATAAAAAGCTAAATATGACAGAGGCTAGTTCAAGAAAACAAAGCCATAATGATATCTCTCAACAACACTCTTGGATAATTAGAAGCACAGGTGTGTTAGAATACCAATCACAGTCGTATTAGTGAAGATGATGTCGAGTCTTATTGTTATAACAATGGTGTAAATAGAAAAGAAGACAATGGACACAATAGGGTTTCTTGGAAAGCATGGATAATGTGAAAAGAATGGTAACGGGGTGTTGTAAAAACTGTCATTTTAGGGCATCACGTATATGTTTTTTCCGTGAAAACATCTATAAACATGTAAAGACTGTGAGGATGTTTTAGATTCTTGTTCAATTTATAGTACGCTAAAGAAGTTTAGTCTAAAAAATTGATTTACTAGGCTTAAAAAGTTTATTATGATAAAGCCATCAATGTTTAATTTGGTTCATCCATCTTCATAAGGCTTCCATCTAGGATCTCTTACTGTATGCTATACAAGGCTTTACTCTTTTTATTGTATGTCGAGTGTTCAAAAGTCAAAACCTAAGCTTTGAACTTTATGTTTAAAAGGTCTTGGTCGAATGTTTGGTTTGAAATTACGTTATTTCTTGGTCATTGGATCTTCTTGGTCATAAAGCTAAAATGAGAATTAGGAGGGTAAATAATTTCCTTTTATTCACATCATATATAATTCTGTTTTTATTTTTTTCTTTTTGATCGGTTATATACAATTATGTTTAATCCATGCAATAAAAACCATTTGACATGTTTGCTGCTTTTCACCCAATAATTTCAAGAGTTTATAGATTTTTCCTATATCATGACATTCCTCAAGCATATGTTGTTAATCGTCATTTTTCTTTTCATGTCTAGGACAATAAGCATTCTCTAGTATATTTCTCTTTTTTTTTTCATTTTTTATTCTAATGCAAATGTTGTCTCGTTGTATTCTTTAAAGGGAAAATTACATGAGAATGTCTCAATATTTTGGGGGTCAATCTATTTAAGGTATCAATGTTTTAAATTGTCAAAAAGATAAATTAACGATTCATAAAATAAGTTAAATAAGGTATCCATAACAAATTGTTGGAAATAATCAAGAAAAATTTATTAAAAACCATCGAGACATTGATTCCTCTTGGTTAAATATTTTTAAAATGTCGATTCATTATTTGACTCACTTTATAAAAAGATAAATTATACCAGAAGGTCACAACATTTTGGAGTAAGTTTATTTTAGGTCGTAACGTTTCGAAAAGTTCAAAAGAGGTCGCAATGTTTCGAAAAGTTCAAAAGATGTCATAATGTTTAGTAAGTAAGTTCATTTTAGGTCACAACATTTTTTAATGGTTCAATTAGATATCACAACATTTAGAGAAGTGAGTCAATTGAGATCACAATTAGCCTAGGTTAACAAGAGAAATATTTAATTAAACTCAACAAACCCTTATTCTAAGACACTTTTCCAAATGTTGTGATCTCTTTTGAATTTTTTAAAATTTTATAACCTAAAATGAACTTATATCTAAATGTTGTGACATTGTGGTGTAATTTCCTTCTTTGTAAAATATTGATTCCTCTTTTTAACTGCTCAAAACATTAGTACTTTAAATAAACTTATCCAAAAAAATTGATGCTTTAAATGAATTTATTTATAAATATTGATACCTAAAGAAATTTACCCCCATATATTGATACTTTGTAGTATAATTTTCTCACTCTCAAAAACGCAAATTTTACCTTTTGGAGGAAAAATAATAAACTAAATTTTTTTATAATTCCTTGAATCTTGATTTCTTGATTTGTCATTTATAGGCTTAATTCACTCAAATAAAGGTTGGATTTATCATCAACAAGAAAACCATCCTTTTGGTCCTTTCTCAACAAAGTTAGCATTATAAGACTTAACTAATTTATTAAAATGGTCAACAATCGAAAGCCTAGTTTACAATCATCTTATTTCCATACTGCTATTCAAACTTTTAATTGTTAAATTGATTGCTTTTCTTTGTATATAAAGTTAGATTAAAGGCCTCATGGGGTGGAAAACCCTACCCTACCAATTTATTTTTGTTAATACCATTACCTAATGTAGAGGGGAAAAATGGATTCTAAGGCTCCATAACCACCTATACTTAGCTTATTGGATTATATAACAAGATCTAAGGAATCAATTCCATATACTCAAAATAACTTAAAAGATTTGGCATGGTAGTTTTATTAGATTGATTTATCCGTTTTTAACATTTATTGGGAAAGTTCATATACTTAAAGAGATGCTCTATGGACCCGGATCCAAGAGAAGCCCATAGAATGATCCGTTAAGGGTAACAAATGTCATCATCAACCAACACTATAAATACTCTAAGTTCCTCTTTTGACAATTAAAAAATCTAGCAAAATGAAACCCATTGTTGTATTAATGCTACAAAAAAATCAAGCAAAGCTTAGATAAAAGAACATACTACTCTCTTCAAGAATCATGGGATAGATACTCGATCACTCTCCTACCTTAGACTAATGCATTTGGTCTCCTTGTTCCTCCTCCTTACCTACACTCTTAATCATCCTTTATAGTGTACATGTCACTCATCCAAAGACATATGTAAGAAGATGCATATTACACCTGTGTGGCTACCATACTCAAATCCTTGAATTCATATTTTTGTGATTCCACTAAAGCTTATTAGTTATGATATTCAATTGAGGCATGGATAGGTACAAGGTTTGAGTACCTAGGCTTCTTTGTATACATAGAGTAAACTACCCTTTTTCTCATTGTTATCTACCTTTACTCCCCACCTCTACACTCTACACTCTACACTTAGTTTTACCATGCTTATGTTTGTGGAAATCACTATTAACGTTGCCTATGCATAATGTTTATTATCCTTATCCTTTGTCCCTTACCGTGTTCCTTTATTTAATTTTTTTAATCAACTATATGCATTTTTTATGTGCTATGAATTTTTATAGTAACTATGATGAGTTAATTAAGTTGGAGTATTGAGCTGTCTCCTTTTTATGTAGAGGTTATTTTAAGTTCTTTTGGCATAACGTATTATTCAGGGGATAAATTATACCAGAAGGTCTGAACATTTTGGGGTAAGTTCATTTGAGGTCCCAACATTTCGAGTAGTTCAAAAGAGGTCTCAACATTTGAAGAAGTGGGTCAATTGAGGTATCTATTAACGCGTGTTACAATATGATGGGTCTTCTGAGTTTTAATTAAATATTTTTCCTATCAACAGATGTCAACGGGGACCTCAATTGATCCACTTTTCCAAAAGTTAGAACCTCTTTTGGGCCATTTGAAATTTTGGGACGTCAAATGAAATTATCCCAAACATTAAGACATTCTGATGTAATTTACCCATTATTTAGACTCAGTTATCAATCCTATATATAGGCCCTTAGTAAATAAGCTTGTAGCTTGTTGATGTAAATTGTTTTTGTAGGTTTATTGGTCCATTTGTTTATTTTGGTTAAACATTATAGTTTGTTATTATTTGAGCCTTTTCAGTAGTGTTTCTTGATTGTACCTTTTTTAGTGGTTATTTTTTGTGTTTATTTTTCAACTCACTTGGTCTTAAGCTTAAACTTAGTTCAGGTAAGAACTTGTGTTGCTTTTCTTTCTTTCACTAAACCATGTGATATTAAACTTTTTTTTTTTTTTTTTACAAGGCTAACAAATAAGAAAGAACTTTTAGCATCGTGTGGTGTTTATTTAAGGAATAATCTTTTTAGGAAAAGTGTTTTACTCGTACAAAAATGGGAGATTGTTAAACCAAATTGTTGTGATCCTAATTATAATGGGACAAACCATTTTAATTTTCAATCTGATAAATTGCTTTGATAAAAATTACTAGTTAAGATTTGAGTAAATCTTTCTTTTGGAATGTCTTGATAAAAATATGCTATAAATGTTCAAATAAGTTGTGTCTTTCTGATGCTATGTTATAAGATAAGCTTTCTTCGAAGGTAAGTTCCATTTACGGTACCTAAACTTTTTGAGTTGTAATAGAATAATACCTAAAAAAAAATTTGTACTAAGAAAATACAATAACTTTTTAAAAGTTTCACTTGCGGTACCTCTAGACGAATTCCATCTATTTTGTTGTCCAATTACTAACGTAGTAATTAAAATTGATTAAAATATTAGTTTTTCCATCCATGTTAGCATTTCTTTTTTTTATTTCCTCTCTCTCTCTCTCTTTCTCTCTCTACATCTTCTTCTTCTTCAAATAAAAAAAAATACCCTAAAATCTAGAAACCCATTATGAACAACAATTTCCCCCATCATAATATATCAAATATTCACTATCTTTTATTAGAAAGTCTATAGGTCTCCCAAAGTTATGGCAAAACTTGTGGGAGAATTCTATAGTCCCCATCATTAATTTTGACAGAATCGATCTTGTCATTATCTAATAGCTCACACCATACCCAATCATGAATAGTTAATATTTCAATTACTATATTTATTTTAAAGGTTAGATAATTGACTTAATAGTTCCATCAACGGGATAATAAAAGCTCCCAAACTTATGAATGGATAAAAGATTCGGTCAAAAATTAAAAAGGTGGCGAAGATTGAGGTTATAATAAAAATCTAGAGTTGCCTAAGTTGGCAATTTTTTGGGTGATTAAAATAAGAATTTAAGATATTTTTGTAGAAGGATCCAAGAGAAGGGAGAAAAAAGTACATAATTTCTTTTTGTCTTTTAAGATTTAAAGAAACAATGGTTCTTCTTTCTCTAAAGAATGACTTTCTCTCTCTAAAGTTGCAATGACTGAGCCCAAAACTTCCCTCTAGATTATCTCCTTTCACAAGCAAATTTAAAACGTGATATTAGTATATATAGGTTCCTACTGGTTGGCAGAAATATAAAAATATAAAATACAAACTTTTATTATGATTCTTTGATAAATTGCAGATCGAAAAACTTTATACATGTAATTTTTGTCCATTTTGACTATGGATCCAACCTTCTATGCCCAACGTTTCCTAAAGTTTATTAAGAATTTTTTTCAAGCAAATGCTGCAACATAAGTAATTGGATTAGAAATAGATGGAAAAATAAAATATGGGTCCATATGTAAATAAATTCTCGTATGAGTCAATCAGTAATTAGATTATAAAGAGTTTATTGATTTTGTTATATTTATTATTCTTTATCAATATACTATATGTTACATGTGGGTGTCACATTCTATGCAAGTTGTGATCCAAGGTCTAATGGATACATCAGAAATTGGATGGCATTACAAATAAAGTAAAGTTCTTGGTTTCTAGTTATCACTCCAATATCTTTTTGAAAAAAGGAGTAGAAAAGGATGAACAGGAAGAGGATGTGATCATCACTCCAATATATTGGTTAATAGTTGATTTTTTTTTATTTGAGGGTTAGGGTTAAGAAGAAGAAGAAGCATAGGAAGGAGGAGAGAGAGAGGAGATAAAAAAAATAAAAGAAATGCCAACATGGATGGAAAAATAATATTTTAATCAATTTTGCTTGTCACATCAAGTAGTTGGATGGAAAAATATACATAATTTGTTCAGAGATACTACAAATGAAACTTTAAAAAGGTCAGGTATTTTCTTGCTACAATTTTTTTTAGGCATTATTCTATTGCAATCCAAAAATTTCAAGTACTATGAATGAAACTTACACTTTTGTTCAAACATGTGTATAGAGTGATTTAAATGAAATGTTATAGAGGGTAAGAAGGTGTATGCAATTGATTTATTGAGAGGATTCGAATGACTTTTGTGCAAGTACAAAAACATTAATGGTCACACTTGTTTAATAATCTAAGGACAAATTAAAAATAATTAATAGAGTGTGCACTTGCAACTTAATATCTTGTTATCATCTCCATTATTAGTTTTGCAATCTTTTAAATATTTGCACATTCTTGAGTGAGAAACGAGTGAAGTGAATTAGAGAGCTTTGACTTGAAAATTTTATTATATCATTTCTCTTATATAATTTGCAAGTTTATTATTTGTATATTTGGCTTTTGAGAGCCTCAATTTTATGAGTAATAAGAGTGGTATAAAGTCCTCCATTAGAAATATTATGTGATCATAAAAAGTAAAAGACTACTCCAAATCAACATTAATTCTTCGTTATTCTTATATCCCTATCTTTTCACTTTTCAATAAAGTTATTTAGTGTATTTTTTTTCTTTTTTTTTTTTTATGGAACTAAGAAATGCATCAACTAAGAAGTAGTCATTATAACCAAATTTTACAAACAATCAACCAAGATCAGATACAAAAACATCAACATCAGTAGAAGATGAGATTAAACAAATGCTAGTAGTTTGAAGCAAGTCTTTCACCACTGGAGATAGATCTTGGAATAACATCACTGGAATGGTACAATTAGAGCTTATATCTCTTAAAATGTGACTTTGCTCCTTAGCCAAGATATGTGCAAGGGAATTCTCTTTTGTAGCAGTCTAGCACAATTAGACCCATAGGGTCATTTGAATCAGTTGCCTAATAAGAATGATCACATTGGGTTAGAAATTAAGTGGAGTACTCACTAAAGAAATCCATTGGATTGCATTTAAAGAGTCATATTCTAGAAAGATAGAATAGGAAGGAAATGATTAGGCAAGTTTTAGTCCCCATAATATAACCTATATTTCAACTTCTAAAAGGAATTTAGTGAAATGGCCTAACTCTCAACACATAATTAATTTAATATACAAGTTGATATAATTAAATTATGCGATTTTGTTAAGTATTGAGTTAATGAGAATTTAATGTGATAGTATAAAATTAATATATGATATGTTTCGTTGAAATATATAAATTATGGTAAATAATTAGTTAATAAAATATGGTGTGATATAGATGATTTAGTGATAGTAGTGTATAGCATGTATATATTTTACTTGTTTGAAGTATGAAAATTTTGTGAATATATTTTAGTTGATAGATTATACATGTTAAAATATAATGTGTTAGTGTAATTTGATAATTTTGTTGATAGTTATATTAATGCATGATAAATTCAAGTTTTACTAAAACAAACTTAAACCAAACCAAACTAAGCCATAACAGATTTTTGGCTAAAACCAGGCCCAAAAGCAAGCCAAAAACAAGCCCAAGCCTCTTTATTTTCTCTAAAAATCTGCCACCCAAAGTCAACATTAAAGGATAGATATCAAAGTTCAATTTTCCAAAATTACAAAGGCAAAATAGACCAACCCAAATGGTGCCTTTCTCCTTTTCCATTCTATCTTTTTCTTCAAAATTTTCTTGCTCAATTTGCCAAGAGCTCTTACAATAATTCATCTCCGAGTTAAAGAGAGTTTAAGATAAGTTTATATGTCTTTTGTGATGATTTGTTATCCTTCTTTCATGGATTTCTATCAAGTTAGTCTCTTGGTAGGTTATATGTAATATTGGCATGTTAAGTTCATTGAGAAAGTATTTGGATCCTTGAGGTTGTAGTAAATAAGTTATTGTAAGCATTAAAGTTGTTTTAAATTAATGAATGAGTTAGTAATAGTCATGGTTATGTTGAATTGATGAGTGAGTAGTGATGAAAATGAAGTTGTAAATGTTGTTATAGATGTTGAGATGGTTGGAACATGTTTATATGAATGTAAGGTGAGTGGAAATGATGGTTTTGCAGGGCATAAGATGGTTTAAGTGAGTTGAACAAGTGTATGGATGTGTAGAAGTTATCAGTATGCATGTGTAAACCACGAGAATTTTTATACTAGTAATAGAAATATAAATAAAGAAAATAGCCGATTAGTGTAAGACTCAATAAGAACCTTAGATTAAAGCCATAATAATGAACCTATATATAACTTCAAATCCTAAAGCAAAGTTCTATAGATAGTATCTGATACCAAAGTTAAGATTTCGTAGCCGATATCGAAAACTCAAAGTATAGAAATAATGTTAAATGAGATTTCAAGTATATTAGAAAGTAAATAATCAATAATGCTTATGGTTAGAAAACGATAATTCAAGGATGAGCCGTTAAGGTTATAAATACACAATAGGAATAAAAACAGACACATGAGTAACAATCTAGACTCTAAATAAATGTTTAGATCACACTATTGTTCTAGTTAGAAAATCCTAGAGCTGTTAGAAACTAAAACCAAAATTAGCCTGTTAAGCTTAGAAAACCCTATTTGCGGGAGATAAAACCCTCAAAATAATTAATCGCATAAATTTTTAACTCAAGTTTGGACTCAATACCAACCTAGAAAATTTGTAGAAGCTTTATATAAATTTTAAAGATAAAACTCCTAAATAATTGACATATTTGTACCCGTTTAACTTAATAAACTACCCTAAAACTTAAATAATTAATTAAAAAAAATATTATTATGAATATTATTGCATATATTCAATGCAAGTGGAGAATTGTATGCGGCTGAAATTATCTAAAATTGTGCACAACAAAAATCTTGAGGAAATGGGTTAAAGCAAGTTAAGAAAGTCCAAGAAAAATAAAACCTAGCCAATCAATATACCCTAACTAAGCAGCTCATTAATTGTAAGAAGAATTCTTGCAATTTTTTCGGTACGAAACATCATCTTCTTGGCCAAGGATTGTGATTTGCTACCTCCTTCTCTTCTTTAAATACAAACTAATAATATACAAAGCAACAAAACACTTAAACACGCAATTGGACAGCCTAGTTTCTTCCCTTCCCATCAACGAGAAACAATACCACAAACATACAAACACAACACTATATAAATAAGCTCCATCAAGATCAAAACAAGCCTGAGACGTCACCAAAGATAGGTAAGTAAAATTCATTTCATGTTAGTTAATATAATAAACCTTATCTTAAACATTGTTTTATTCAACCTAAGTTCATATCAAGCTTTGAAAAAGAAGTGAGCAACTCAACATCAACTCCTACAAGGTGGTATTTAACCCTAAACCCTTTTTATATGTTGTGGTATATGTAGAAGCTAAGGAATCATGTAGTATGAAGTTATATGTATTGATATATTACATATAACACTTGGGAAGTATTAGAAAACACTTAGAAAATATTTAGATACAAGTATAATATACATATAACTTAAGAAAAATAAGTTACGAATGGAGGAAAATAAGGAAGAAGATGAATAGTGTTAACACCGGCCTTAAGTTGGCAATGTAAGTACTCAATGCCAGTGGCGTACAACGATAGGATGGCGGTAGAAACAAAAGCTACGTAAAATGTTTTTATGTAAAATGAATGAATATCGACAAATTGGAATTCAATGCTAGCGGTGTTGGTGCCGGCGTGAGTTGTAAAGCTAATGGCCTTGAGCCAGCGTATAATGATACAAAGATACATATAAAATATACGAACACCAACATCCTTGAGTTCAATGTCGGTGGCGTAGGATGCCAACATACATGCAAATTTTTCCTGGAAGTCTGTTTCGTCCGCAAACAAAGATAAATATCTATATGAAAAAGAACAGGAGACAAAACCTTAAATATAATAAATAAATAAATAATTGTAAATATTAATATGTATAATACTTGATTAAAAGATAATCTTTAAAAATTATTAAAAATAAAATATTTGTGTATAATAAAATATTAAAATTACGATAGTTGTATTATATTGGTGTATATATATGCAAGAATGGAAAAGTAGAAAGCTAGAAATAAAGATAATGTGAAATAATATGAACAAAGATCAAGAAAAACACGACGAAACTAAATGATAGAAAATAAATATTAGTTACCATAATAAATCAACTAAGGAATGATAAGTAATAATAATAGTAATGACAAAATATTGATCTACTGAATACAAACTCTACAACTACCCGATAAAAATATAAATATCAAATAAGATCAAGACAAACAAAATGGAAATAAATATTAAATGATAATTGTTACCATAAGACCACTAAAAGATTAATACATATAATAAGAATAAAATCAAATACCAATATAGGACCATTCGACACTCATAGGAGTTTAGTTATATAATTTATGTTTTATTGATGAATATTTTTATTAATCTCAATAGATAACCTTGATATTGTTGAGGATTTCTTAGCTGACTATTATGATTAAGCAAAATGAGCAGGTGAGTAACTCAAATCTATTACATTGTTTGTGTTTATAAATAGTTGCATATGTAATGCAAAGATAATAACACATTTGTTGTGAAAAAGTATTAGGTATGTATTATGAACTGTGTGTTTGGTTGACAAACAAAAATAATTAAAGTGATAACACAAATTGTCTGATGATTTGAGAACAGCATGTTATATATTATATGTATATTGTATGATCACCATAAGCCTAACTATAAATTACTAACTTTATAATTAAAACAGTCATGCCTCACACGAACTGTATTATTGCATATTCAAAAAGGGTGACAACCTGCTATGTATTAATATTTCGGCTCTCCGTTAATGCTTGGTTTTTCTAAAGTGTTAGTTTTTCCAAAGTTTTCTTTGTTCCGTCGGTTCTATGGGAACTAAGTGGCAATGAAGAACGCCACCCCGTAGTATCGCTTTGAAATAATTAATACTTAGGGACTTTTCTAAGGTATGATACAGGATATTGTCAGTTAAAATATCCTAAAGCGATAATCTTAAAACAAGAAATCATTGATTTTTCTGTATACGTAGTCTCTCTTGGTAGGTAGGTCATTAAATGATTATCCTTCAACCCAAAAAAGAGGGTATAAATCTTTTTCTGTTTAGATTCTAGATCATCCAAGCTTGTATCTATGCATATGCTTGAATGTTGCATTACATATGATTGGTTAATAAACTTGCTTGATGTGTAATATGTGTGATTATTCACTGAGCCTGTGGTTTTCGCTCATACTCCTAAGACCTTTCAGGTTGACTCTCCGACCATGGCTTGTATCTTCCAAGAGCATGGCTCCGATAAGAACTTATAAGATAGAAGAATACAGGATCTTCAGGTTATATTACTTATCGTTATTTCTAGTTATAAGTTAGTTAGTACTTATACTATCAATTTATGTATTTAGAGACATATATAATATAAATATGGTCTATAATACAATTATGATATTCACTACTTCAGATGGCAGATATTTACTAATTCATGGCTTATATGTATTTATCATTTCTTATCAATACAACTAAAAGATCCTAATATTTGAAAATATGTCATTTTCTATAGGTTAACTAGTAATAGTGTACAAGTGTAGCTTGTGTACTACTACTACAGTACCCTCGAGGCGTGACAGTATGAGTTGATGAAAGTTGGAGCTGAAAGATTCAAGTTATGTTAAGTGATGTGGTAACATTTATTTGATGTTAGGAAGTAAAGTTTATACATATTTTGAGTTTTTAAGCGCATGTAGTATGTTATATGCTGCTTATATAGAGCTTAGATTATAGTTGGATATATGAAAAATGTGTAAAAATCAAGTTTGAAAACAAGGGAAGTTCGAAAAATTCAAACATCTTGTCATACACCCTATATGGAAGGATGTATCGGCAATACACCCCTTGACACGGCCTGTATGGGAGTGTATTTCACTCTTTGAAGCTTTTCGTGTATTTTCCTTGGGTTCAAACAGTCTCTAAAACAGCCTATATGCAAGGACATTTCACTTTCTAACTTTTTATGCAAAATTGTCTCGTCCTATACGCCGCCGACCTTTCTTATTTACGTTGCTACCCTTGCATTTTACGCTGCTAGCATTGAGCCCAGGTACCCTGCTAAAAAAAAAGAAAAATTTAAATTGAATTCATTTGATATAATTTTATTACTTTATATATATTTCCTTATTTGTTGCTTGGTTTTGTGATTAAGTAGGAAGCTTATATAACCCTATTGTATGTTTATATGTTAAGTTATTCTTTTATAAGTTCCTATTTGAATTTGTTAAGTGTTAAGGATTTAATATTCAATTGAGAGATTGTAATGTTGATATGCAATTGTTTTAAGTGTGATATAATATATACATATATATATATATTTGTGTGAAAATGAATCATGTGTTAATTTGAACTTTGCTTGAGTTTCACAAGGGTTTAAGGAATTAGTATATAATTGTAACTAAACAATATTTTATATGAAATGGTTTCTTTGTCAGATTCTCGTACTTAACTAAGTTCGAATACTGATCTTTTGCATGATCAATCTATTTATCAAGGTAGTAGCAACATGGACGTTGTTTGCTTAGGATAGGCATTTTCTAAATTTATCTTAACTAAAGAAGGCTTAAAAAGCGTTTGTATTAGTTATGTTTTTCACCGTTGAATCTAGTCCTAGGAGCAGCAACCTTATTAATAAGGTTAACATCGTAGTTTAGGCACTTAGACCACTTTAATCATGATGCAATGACTTTCATTAAAGGCTCAGAGGGTAACCGATAGGGAGTATAGTATCGATGTAACATTTACTTACTCTTAAAAGAATATAATATGATTTAGTTCACGTTTCATGAGAACAATTGAACTGAGTGATATTATGGATTAAGTTAAGTAAAGTTGAGTAACAGCTGTAAACCCTAAATGAAATTACTTTTTCTTTATGAGATTATATCGGAAATATAAGCATTCGAACTGCTTATATCAACCTCCTAAGCAGCTGCGATTACTCATGACCTAAGATTCCTTATGATTGAAATCAGAGTTTGAATACTCCGGTATTATTTTATTGACCTAAATAAAGAGATAATTTATTATTTTTGCCTTGCATTAGTCCAGGAGTGTATGTCGTATCATAATTGTTTTTGTTACTGTGTACTAGGCCTCTAGCCCACTTTTATCTCTTTCAAGTATTGATGAAGACAAGTTTTATGATTCTTTGGGCTATAGGATGAACCTTAAGGACTTTTTGGATGAATGTGACAATTAAGACTCTTAGACCAACCTTGTTGTTTTCTTTATAAGAGAGACCAAACCAAGTTTTGTTTTTGAATTGTAATAGTATAGACATGGCTTACTTACAAGCCTAAGTTTGCATTATAAAGAATTTAAGTTTCCCTAGTATGCATGTAATACATGGTTTTGTAAACTTTGAGATACGAAGTTATTAGTATCTATGTATTGTTATATTAATTTAACTACTCCTTGATGAGTAGTCTTTTTGATAAAACTTTGTATCTAAACAGGTTAAACAGGCAATCCACATAAACAACTCATTTTTTCGAACTGCTTTACATGCAACACTTAGGTATTATACATGGCTGGAAGACTTGGCGTGTCTAATATGAAAAATCGGACATGTCGGGTCTTTACATAGCAAACAAGCGTTTGATGTATCTACCTTTACATAACCCATTATAGTCATGTAAGAAGCTACCAATACTTGACCATCGTGTCGCCTCCTGAAAACTTGCATCCATGTTTAGCTTCCAAAAAGGTTCAGGAAGGGCTTGACATTGTGGTATAAAAAGTTTGGAAGCATGGGTTGTTTCGAAAAAGATAAATCAGTCCAGAACTCATTGGCATTAGATCTAACTAAACACTTCCAATCCATTCTGAGTTGACCATTCCAAAAGATAGTGTCACTTTGGGCACACCATATATACCATAGATCAAAACAAAAAGTCACAGACCAAGGTGGCCTATTATTATGTTTCCATTTCCTGGGAATCTTTGAAATACCCAAATTTTTGTATTTAGTTAATTAGATATTTTTAGATAATTAGTATGAAAATGCAGGTAATTTTAAATCTTAATCTAAATTGAGTTTAGGGATTGATTTTAAATAATTTAGCTAGTAGAATTATGCAAACTATAAGATATAATTGGATAATTTAATATAATTGAACTAGTAAATGAATTTAATTAAAAATAGATATTTTAATACCATAAATTCCCAATTAAAACTATTAAACTACTTTAATTATCTATCTCAACAAATTCAAATTATTCAATATTTTCTAATTATCAAACTAAATTCAATTTGTCAAGTTCAATCACCTAAATCCCTAAATATTCAATTTAGCAATTTTAGCTCAAATTCCAACTCCTTAAATCCTAGAAATTTAAAGTCAAATATTTTCTTTCAAATATCAATTCCTAAGTCCTTAAAATTCTAAATTCAAGCGTGATATCAATTTCCCTTCAATTAGAATTCTTAAATTTAATTTCTACTGCCAATTAACAAATTTTCTATTCTTACTTCTTAAATTTAGTTTCCAAATGCCAAATCCCATAATCTAAAAGTTCAATCCATGACATTAAAGTTCAAGTTCATAATCCAGAAAGCCCATAATTGAAATATCAAGGCCTTGAATCAAAGCTTACAAGCCCATAAGATCACATTAGTTAACATATTCCATCACACATATTATAATTCCCTAATTTCTAGAGAATTTCCAATGAGTAAAAGAAAAAAAATGACCTTCCCCAATTCTAGAGAATTCTACACTTGTGAAAAGACCAAAATACCCTTAAACTATTTAAGTAAAATTATTAAAAAGACCTTAACCCTATATGTAATTACAAGACATGTGTAATGGTTGTGCTATGGGTGTATTGGGAAGGCTTATATGCATGTAAAAAGGGTTGGGTGTAAGTCATGTGGGCTCCCCCAGCGTTACCACTTCACAGTAGCATCGCCCTCATCTGTGGGCCCCGGAGTCCTTACCGGGAAGACTCTCTCGCACACAGCCTTTTGGGGACCACTGCTACATGGTGTGAAGGATTGTCCCACATGGGTTTGGCTCAACCCTTTTTACATGCATATAAGCCTTCCCAATACACCCATAGCACAACCATTACATATAGTCTGTAATGGTTGTGCTATGGGTGTATTGGGAAGGCTTATATGCATGTAAAAAGGGTTGAGCCAAACCCATGTGGGACAATCCTTCACACCATGTGTAGCAGTGGTCCCCAAAAGGCTGTGTGCGATAGAGTCTTCCCGGTAAGGACTCCGGGGCCCACAGATGAGGGCGATGCTACTGTAAGTGGAACGCTGGGGGAGCCACATGACTTACACCCAACCCTTTAATACATGCATATAAGCCTTCCCAATCACCCATAGCACAACCATTACAGACTATATGTAATGGTTGTGCTATGGGTGTATTGGGAAGGCTTATATGCATGTAAAGGTCACCCATCCTAGTACTGCTCTCAGCCCAAGCACCGTTAACTTCGGAGATTCTCATGGATCCGGTGCATTTGTGCACTTGTGAAAACTTCAATGTTAAGTGTGCTTTAGAAGTAGCATTCTATGATGGGTGACCTTCCTGGAAGGATAAATTAGAGCAAATGTGTATTTTTTTTACATACATATAAGCCTCCACCTACAGCCCATAGTACAACTCTTACAACATGAATAATAAAATACTACCCTTAGAAAGCCTTAATTCTCTCTTTATTTCAATAACCCCAACTCCTAAATTCTCTCAAGAAAACCTTTCTTAAAACACACAAATCATCCAACAGTTCCTCTTCAAATCAAGCATCTAATGGCTAAGGAAATTCATTATTTTTATACCATATAATTACTCAATTTCTTCCTTAAAATCTAATCTCTATTTGAATTGATTCTTAGATGATATTTGAAGACAAATCAGGGATTAAATTGAGGATTAGCAATAAAAGCATCATCAAATTCTTAAAATAGTAGTAGTAATGATTCCTAAGTTATTTGCTAATTCAAAAAAGTAATTGTAGTTAATATGTTTGGTTATGTTAATAACATTTAAGTTCATCTACATTACTAAGTGCAAACTTAGATTTAAGATTGATTGATATATGTATAAATATGTATGTAAAAACCGAAATATGGATATATGTATGTATGTATGTTAGAATTAAAGTATGTGAAATTATTGTATGTATATGTGTATGCTGAAATATATAAATATATGTATATGTTAAATTGATATGTTTTATTGAAATGAAATTATCAAATAAACATAATATTTATATAATATAAATTCTACCATGAACATATAAGTATGCTTGTTTAAGTTAATATGTTGGAATTAGGATAAATTTGTGTTAATGATGATGATTTGAGATGTGCTTTATGATTTTAGTTGTAAAATATGAATCCATGTATATACGAGATAAAATAATATAGAAATAGGTTGGAAGTTGAATTAAATTAAAGGAAATTCGAAAAACACAAAATAGTACTAGATCAACACCTGGCATTGTCCTAAGGCATGGATGTTGGTGGCTAGACGAGCGGAAAAATGACCTTTGATGAGCCGCATTATATTATGAACTATGATAGGTAGAGATGCGTAACAACTATGGCCCCTGGACGAGGCTGTTACTAGATGGTCTTATAGGAGATATGGGTATTCAAGGTACTTATATTAACCTCCTAAGTAGTTGCTACTACTCATGACCCTCAGATTCCCATGACGTGTTGCCGAAATGTGAGTACTTTATGGTTGTTTGCTACACTTTAATTTAAAAACACAAACTATTGATTGTTGCATTGCACTTTAAATAGGTGTATTATCCATCTCATGTGTGCTTGTGTTGTTGTCATACTAGACTTCGGCTCATTCTTTTCTTTTTGAAGTATTAATGACTTTAATGATAATACTCATGATTATATACGGTATAGCACATACTTCAAGAAGTTACTCAATGAGTGAAGCGGCTAGAATTGTTGGACTGTTATCTTTATTTTAAACATATAAATATTACATTCAAACTTATATCTTAAAAATGGCCTATATGTGAGCTCATGGTCTGTATTTTGAGATACTCTATACTCTTTATTTTGAAATACCTGATGGTATGGAAATTATTTATATATATTAGTCTACTCTCTAAAGTAGCCTATTTGGAAAATATTTAATGAAATTTATTTCTCTGTTGCAATTCTAGTTGTTTCCAAAATTTAATTTAAGGATTCTAGAATCTAAAATTTGTTAGTAATGATCACGATAAATTGTAGTTTAGGGTCACCTTGCGTGTAACGCTTAAATGTTGTATGCGATAGAATTGATTACGTCTTGACCCTGTTTGGGCGTGACAATCTTGACATTACAAAGATAAACTAAAAGAAACCTAGAAAGCTGAGCTACTATTGAGACTAAGCCACCTAGCTTTTGTCCAACTACATTTCACTAATAAATGTTTTGTATCTTCAGGTTCACAATTACATAGGGTACATAAGTTTGGAATATTTATGCCATAGGAGAGAAGATTCTATCTTGTTAGCAAGCAGTTTCTCCAACATCTTCAAATAAAGAATTTGGTTTTTAGGTAGGTATACAGCTTCAAATCCACTCATATTGTTGATCGTGATTATCCTATTCATCCTCCTCTATTAGAGAGTAATAAGCAAATTTTATGGTTACTTCTCCATTTACATCTTCTCTCCAGGCCCATTCACCATTTACATCTCCCTGGGTTAAAATACGTGAACCCAGTTTCGTAAGTATGCAATCATCAATGGGGTATCCAATAAGATCTTCATCCCAGCAGTCCACATCTTGCCATACTATAGAAACAATAGCTTTTAGCATGTTTTTGCTTAAGGGCCATATAGAAGATTTGCAAGGCATCCATCTTTTGCATAGTTGCTTGTCTGAAAAAGATAGGACTGACCATTCATGAGTCTACAATGGCTCTTATCACCCACCCATTGCGCTAATTCAACTATTTATTTTCATGGTGATGGAAATATTGGCTCTTCTATTCTTTTCATAAAAATTCAATTTTCTTCTTGCAATGCCTGCCCATAGAAGATGTTTCGTTTTGAGTTTCTAAGATAGTTTTGCTAGGCATGTTGAATTCCTTTTATGCAGATCCTATAGTTCCATCCCATTCCTTGATTTTACTTTGATAACCTCACCTTAGAGCAATTCATGTATCTTCTTCCTTTCCCCTCTTCCCTAGAAAAGATTTAATATAATCTTCTCAACTTTGGCTAAAATTCTCTTGGGCTTATAGGTTACCTACATGTAATAACCCAAAATACCTTTCAAAAATGCCTTGATTAAAGTTTATCCCTATTGTCTATTTGATGGCTTCGTTTTGTATCAACCGATGTATTACTTCAAAAGAGCACTCTCAATTTCTCATAGTTGATTTTTTGGCCAAACATTGAATCAAATAGTTTCATCATCTCAATCATGATATTAACATTCTCAACCAGCACTTCATATAGTAGAATCAGGTCAGTTGTAAAGAAAATATGTGAAAGCTCTATGTTTACCTCTCTAAACTTAATGGGTTTCCACCATCCCATATCAACAACCACTTGTATCCACTTACTTAACATTTCCATGGTTAAAATGAAGAGATATGGGGATATGAGGCATCCTTGTTGTACACTACATGAACTAGTGAAGGCTAGAGACATTCCACTATTAATTAGAACTAAGAAGAAGTAGGTTGACATGTAGGATCCAATAAGTTTGATCCAAGAGGCAGGGGAAATTTAAAATGGCAAGTGTGTTATGGATAAAGTCCCACTCTATGCAGCCATAAGCCTTCTCATGTCAATTTTCACCACCATGCAACCCTTGTTTCCCTTCTTTCTTGCACTTGCATTGTAGATTTCTTACAATAAGTTGATATTATCTAATGCTAATCTCCTAAGGAAAAAATTGGCTTAGGAGGGGTTAATGATATCATCTAGGAAGGGTCTAATCCGATTCACCAAAATCTTCATAATTAGTTTGTATATTGTGGTACATAGGCTAATGTAATGAAAATCCTTCAATTGCTTAGCACCATTCTTCTTTGGGATAAGGACAATGTGCGTTTTGTTAATCTCCTCCTCTATTTCCCTTTGTAAAAAAAAAAAATTTGTACTGTTTTCACATTGAATCACCTACATTGTTCCAATAGTGTTTGTAAAAACCAACATTCAGACCATCCATTCTGGGAGACTTATTCAAACTAATGCATTAAAGAGCATTCTAGATTTCAATTTTATTAGGGAGACAAGCTAGCGCTCCTGTATGACTTAAGGGAGTCTTTGGTCTACCCATATCTAAGAAAAGATTAGGGTAATTACAAAATTGTTTCTTCAAGAGAAAAGTTTAGAGAAATATGAGATCACCATCTTCTCAATATTCTGTTGTCCCCTAATGTTATTACCATTTTCATCTTCTAACATAAAGATTCTAGTTTTACTCTTTCTTGCCATGGTGGAAGGGAAGAAGAACTTCTTATTGTTGTGACCTTTTGTAATCCATTATACTCTAGCTATTTATGCCCATAACATCTCCTTATATTTCATAACTTGTTTTCAGCTCATTCTTGACAAAACACATATTATTGAGTTTATCCTATGAAAGATAAGTCTGAATAGAGTCCTCCAATTGGGCAATACTTTCCAAAATACGCTTTTCCAATGGTTAGCAAAACTAGACACTGTACAATTCCACTTCCTTAATTCGACAATAAAGGACGGAAGTTGAATTACAATATCAAAGGTAGATTTTGGCCAACTAAGACTAACAAAATCATGGAAGGAAAGGTAGTGTAGCCACATACTTTGAAATAAGAGAAGTCGAGACCTACTTTTGTAAATCTTCATTAGGGGTATTGGACCTAATTGTTCATTGTGTTTTTTTTTATGAGACAATATAATACACAATTAACTATTTATCTGTTGTAAACTATACTTAATTAATCAAATATATATATAGTGTGTGTGTACTTTATGCATATTTGTGGAGTTTTCTATAGGTTTTAGTACAAACAGGGGATGGTCGAGGGCAAGCCTAAGTTGAGCGTTAAGGTACGACAAAGCAAAGGCCAAATTTGTGGTTGAAGGGTTGGTCGAGGCCTAGTCATATCAAGTGATCAAGATGCGACAAGCTAAAGTCCAAGGGCAATAGGGCAAAGAAGTAGACAATGCTGGTTGAGGGCTTGACGCCCTAAAAACTTGGGGTGCGACATGTTTTAAATCAAGGCTTAACAAAGATAAAAAGCTCATAGTATTAGTTACAGGTCATGTCAAGGGCTCGAAGTAACGAAAACTTTAGGCACGACAGTTCTAATTTGAGGCCCCGAAGAAGCTCACATATGGACCGTCGAGGGTAAAGTTGGGGCACGACAAATTATGGCACGACGAATATTTGAGGTGCGACAGCTTAAAATGTAAAGCTGATGTGGCAAGAAAAGAGTTGTTGAAGCGCATTTAATGTTTGGTAGATTATAGACGTTGTGTATAATAGACTTTTGAAATTCGAAGACTATTTATATACAAGTCTTGGAGAAAATAAAAAGAGAACAACAAAAAGAATGAAGTGCCAAAATCATTTATGAGCTCTTTATTGCGATCAAATAAATCTTTCTTTTTGTTCTCTTATGTATTATATTTTTATATCTTTTAGAGAGAGAAAATATACACTAGTGCTCAGTTCATATTTATTGCTATTCACTTAAAGAGCACTTAGAGAGAGAGGAAATATTTTATTTCCTAAGTTATGTAATTGCTCATCTTAAGCTAACTTTTGAAATTAATTAAAGTGGTGGTGAGGACTCGATAGAGGCAATTTGTGGACTGTGAAGAATAGGAAGTGAGTCAAACTCCACTGAGTATATAGTATTTAAGTACATGATTTTAGTCTCAGGAAAGGAATCAAGCCAACTTTGGTTAAGCCTTATCAAGACGGATATAAGTTTATATCTGTTTGACCACGTAAATGGGTTTCCAACAAAGCCAACATCTAACATACCATAGTTGTTCATATGCTCTTGATAGCAACTGACTCTATGTTGATTAATTTCAGTACCTCCCTACTTCTCATCACTCAATATCACCTCATTAAAATCACCAATGATCATCTAAGGACTAATGAGAATATCAATAGATTTTCGTAGATTATCCCAAAGGGATAGTCTATCTTGAAAAAATGTACTTGCATAAATGGTGGAAATAAAATGAAGAAATAGAGAGAAAGATAGTTGGACAAGTAGATAGATCTCCTGTCTGAAGGTAAAGAGGGTAGAGACAACAGCATATTCCTTATTCCATAGAATAATAATACCGCCATTCAAACCTATTGACTCCATGCATTACATAACTTGGAGACCCTCAACTACTTGTCTTCCCATTATGGTTTCAAGAAGAATAAGCAGACGTAGATTATGAATTCTCATCAAATCTTCAAGAGCATGTCTATGTTGCGGAGCATTAACTCATCTCACATTCTAAGACAAAACTTTAAAGGGAAAATTTACTGTAATATATTGGTTGACCCCCATCATGGATTCATCAATGAAGGAATATATATCATGATACCAAGATTCAATGGCTTCCAGTAGGCATCTTGTTGAAAAACCATGCATCACTAGGCTTAATTACATGCACATATTATGGAAGCGGAAGCTACGAAGCAGGTTTTTAAACCAATTTTAAGCTCACTTAACCAGTCATTGTCTCTTTTATCTTTTTACGCATAATTACAACAACAATAATAAAAGAGAAGGAGAAGATTACAGCAGATTTAACATGAAGTTTGACCCACTCTCTAGTCTCCACGGTCCACAATTTGCCTCACTCAAAGATGACTTTACAGAATTCATTCCATCAAAATAACTGCCTCACAAAGAAGACTTCACAATAATGCCTCACCAATAGAGGATTTCACACAATGCTCATAACGAAGACTTCATTCAATGCTTACCTAACATGTAGGGCTCTACATAGGTGTCTCAATACATGAGGACTTCACTAGAATACTCATAAACAAATGTGTGAATAGTTCTTTACAATATTAGCTCACTAATTTCACAAATGACACTATTTACCTAACAAAAACAAACACAAAATAGAGAGTAATATTTACATAATATATGCAAGTTAAGTTCTACTCTCTTCTCTCTCTTTTAATCTCTCTTAAAAAACACCCAAAAAACATTATATATATATATATACTACTTTAAAAACATAGCCGTTTACCCTCAAAAGAATCTTCAATGGTCAAATTTAAAATTTGTAATGACTATTTTTTAAACTATTGTGTCCTAAACTTGTTGTGCCCTAAACTTGTCGCACTTCAATTTACCCTGCACGAAGTTTGTGTTTGTCGAACCTCAAATTTAGACTTGTCAAACCTTGGAGTTTAACTTGTCGAGCCCTTGACATGACCCTTGATCAAGTCAGTGCATCTTATTCTGCTCCATTTGTCACACCTTAGATTTACACCTCGATTGGACCAATTGGGCCTTCGATGAAGTCCGCGATTAATGCCGCGATCAAGACCGGGGCACGATAGTTTGTTCCTGTACAATCTGTAGAGAGTAACACACATATAAACACAAACATATATATGTATGTTAAAGCTTAAACATATCATATCAAAAACAAGTTTTTTAGTTTAACTAAATTGTGGAGTATTTGTGCAATACATTTTCTCATTAAAATAAGATTGCAACCAACCTTGGTTCATCACATCTTAGCCGTTGAATCTCTAGCTTTAGCCAACATGGGCATTAGTTGATGGTTAGCATCATTGGATTTTTCTCCACTAGTTGGAACATCCATGGAATAGTATCCCCCATCTCTAGAGAGAAGATACTTAAGATCAGATGTATGTATACTTCCATGATTGTTAATCCCCCTAATGCCATGCAGGTTTGTCTCCATCTCTATAGGGCAGTTGGTGGATGTAGGATTGTAGGAGTTATGACCTGAGTTATCCTTAGGTGACATTCTCTCAGTGTGTGAAGCTGCTCGCCACAAAAAGGAGATATTGTCTTTCCCTACATGAAGGTGTCCTAGTATCGAAGTACGGGAACTTAATGGAGACGAAGGGATAGATTATGTATTGGTGCAGCTAGAAGCACTTCCACCAATATTTTGTGAGAGTGATCATCGAAGTTCACTTGCGATAATATTGACCGAGGGGTCTCTACTAGGGTTCTTGAAAGAGGATGAAGAAACTTCACTACTAGGTAAATTTGTGCGTTGTGGACCATGTGTTCTTTCTTGAGATTTTACTGCACTCAAATGCTTTTGCGATTTTTGCTTTGAAATTTCTGTTGGAAGCTCTTAGAAGTGAATAAAAGAGATATATTAGGGTTTGTATTTTCTTTATTAAGAGTTTCCTCGTCAATCGGACCGATGTATGGCCTGCCATCAGATGTCCTTTCGTCCCCCCATTGCTAATCCCATAATTCTCGGAACCATACACATTTAGCCTCTAGTAGTCATTATCTCATCATTGGGGGTTGTACTGACTTAAATTTCTCGAGCTAGTATTAGATGTACTGATAGGTTGAGTAGCATTTGCAAACCTCTCCTTTAATCCATGGCTAACCCATGAATTTCCTTTTGCCTCTTTCTTTATCCTTTCGACTTTGATATAATCACCATAGGAGTCGTTATTCTCTACATCCTTTCCATGATGTGATTGATTAGTCTGGGTATTTTCAGATTGGATATTAATGTTTGCATTCACATTACTTTCTTCCAGTCTATCGTCCACATTACAATGATTTGTTTCCACTTTGGGCATCTTCGATTGGCTATGTGTCTCACAAAACCACAAGTACTACAAAGCATGGGGAGTCTTTCATACTGAACCTTTTAGTTCTGACCATCAATGATGATTATATAACTAAAGGTGTGTTGGTAGCTCATTTATTCGAGCCCACACAATAATAGAATTAATGAGATTCAAGGATGGAGTAAAATTAGGGATCAAGTGCCTAATGGCTAGAAAATGTCCATTGATAAACCAAAGACCTTCTTTTATGATATATTGGATGTCATCCTCAAATGTGAAATAAATAAAGTAACATACATTTCCAACACCAATCATAGTGAAAACTAAGCATTTTTCTAAATTAATTTTAATTTAGTAAGAAGGATGTTATATCCTAGATTCAAACCCATAATCTTGATAATATGATTAATTTCCATTTATCTCTAATCAACCTTTTCTCCTCTTTATCAGAACATATCATTCTCATACCAATTGCATTTGTACTATCAGTGCTAACATCTCTAGAATCCATCATGTTATCATCCTCCATAGTGCTTGAATTTGGATAGAATTCTGGGAAAAAGGTTGAGGCATATGGCCCTAGAATGTGGGATGCTACTTTGTCCTCATATGACATTTTCGAGCTAAGGTCTCCAATGTTGTGCTCTCCAGATTTAAACAAGATTTCATTGGTAAAAATTACTTCGGATCTATGCTTAGAATCCTCTTTTTCCTACGTTTGAAAAGATTGCTAACACTACCCTTGGTAGGATTAGGATTTGGGGATGCACTAGGATCTATATAATAAAACATTATCACAAATTTTACTTAGTTACAAGTTATTTGGTGTATTGATCATTGATTCACTAATCCAGTAAATAAAATTGATTAAAACGAATGATCATTCTTGTACTGATTTATGAACAACTTGATAATTAGATAATGTACACATAAGTTTACTTTGTACTACTATGTAGAAAATTAGCCATTCAATATTTCCTTCGTTGATCATATAGACATGTGGTCAATTTTTTTAACTAAAGGGTTAACGTCACAAATAGTATATGAACTTTAATAAAATATATAATTAGGTATCTAAAGTTTGTAATTGATTAATTTAGTATATAAACTTTAAAATCGATAAATTTAATACCTGAAAAAGCTTTTTTGTGCATGTTAACAGTAACTCTATCAAGTTCTTTTAAGTACTAAATTTGTCGATTTCGAAGTTTTTCATGTATCAAATTAATCAATTCAAAGTTCAGGTGCTAAATTGATAATCTTAAAAGTTTAGGTACTTAATTGTATATTCTACTAAAGTTCAGGTGACATTATTTCTTAACTAAACAAATTAAATGGGGAAATTGTAAATAATTCAATGCAAATTTCAAAAATTTTATATAAGAAGAACTTTGAATAAGTTGATAATATAAAAGATGTTTTCTTTTCTAGAGGGGATAGGGAGGAAAAAACATTAAGGTGAAAAATTAGGAGTTCTAAATTGCAATTGATAAAATGGATTGAGTATTTTCATACCAGGTCAAAGCTTAAAAGGATTATTTACAATTTCTATAAATTATTTGTCCATTTATTAAATTAAAGAAGTTATTTTGCAATATTTAAAAATTCAAACATAACTTCTGTTCGAAGTATTAATGCTGTTGTGACCTTTTTTTTTTTTTTAAACAAGTTTTTGTCCTTTAACCAATTAGTCGTGATTTTGGGAAAAGAAAAATAGTCACAAGTAATTTAGTTCCCGAACTGTTTTTGTGTCAAATGAACATAGGAAAACACGAATTATGGGCTCAATGGGCTCTATCCCTGTATATGTCAAACCTATTAGGGGCATATTTGGGCTAACCCATCGGAACGTGGAATCAACTTAAAGGCCTAAATATGAGTTACCCAAGAGGTAGCAATTTATATTGCGTCATTTTGAGAGTATAGAGATGATTCAACCACGGCAAACAACAGACACGACGCAGCTACTTCTATTTTTCTTATTATTTTTTTAATTTTTTTTATAATTTTTTTTTAATTGTTATTCTATGTTTTTGTCTCAACTTACTTCCCGAAGACACACGTTACTTTTTAAGTTATATGTGCTAGGTTGTCTACTTTCTTTAATTTTTGGATTGCACATAAAGCCTTCAATCAAATCCTAGTTCTTGTCCACAAATCACATTGATTAAACAGTAACAGAGTTCAATAATTCAAGAGAATTTTGCTCTACAGTCATATCCTATTATATATATATATATACACACACATTATATAGGCCATTATTAAGAGAATAAGTACTCCAATATTTTAGCATAAAGTGGGGCATTTTGTACACATATTTTTTTTTTTCCTAGTCTCTATGCGTATTCTTTTAAGTGCATCTTCACATTCTCTCTCTATCTCATCATATTTTTTTAACTGCATTGTCACAGTTTCTCCCTTTTTTTATAAATATACGTTTACTTTCCAAATTATTTTTATGTATATTTTATTCTTTTTACTTGATCATGTTGATAATTTAATATGTTATAAATTTTATTATATGATCTTATTCAATTTTTACACATGCAACACAACTGCACCTCCGCTTATACATATAAACTGCTGAATACATGTCCTCTGCTTGAGGGATTAGAACAATTACTCATATTTTTGTTCGGTGGATATTATTAATTACTTACTCCAGCCCCTTATTCACATAGAGATTTATTAATTGAGTTTTCCTATAGAAGCATGATGAATTGTTATAACATATTATAAATATATACAAACAGCATAACACAGTCAGCCGGGAGAAATAATCCTTTTATATATAGACTATAAATTTTAATAATAAATTGTGTGGTTTGTTTGAAACCGAGAAACGAATCTCATTGCTCACACCAATAAAAAAATGATTGGGGTTGTGATTCACTTCGGTTGGATCAAGTGATTTATAATTCAGTTAATTTTACATCACATTCCTAATATTTAGACCCTTATCCCCGTACAAGCACCCAAATATATATATACATATATATATATATAAACATAAACCAAACACTTAGTCATACGCAAAACCAAATACAGACTAACCAAACCAAACCAAACCAAACCATTATCAATCAAGAAATTATCACTAGAAGAGATACAAATTAGTCGTGAAAAAGGACTATATTTTAATTATGATGAAAAAATTAATAAAAATCACAAATGTAAAGCAAAGTTCTTTTTGTTACGATCGGGTGAGGAGGAAGAAGTAGAAGAGCAATTCGATGATGATTGTATACAAGAGTATCAACAAATATATGACTCTGTACCATTTATTATCATGTTATGACTGATGATAGTGTTCCATAGACACTGAAATTCGAAGGATTAGTCTCTAATAAAAAATTTTCAGTTTTGGTTTATTCAGGTAGCATGCACAATTTTGTGCAAGGTTGTATGGCTAAATTTCTAGGTATACCAATTACTTCAACCCCTATATTCAATGTTATGATAGGAAATGGCCAGAAATTGTTATGTGAAGGACAATGTAATGGTATTAATGTAGATATACAAGGTTTTAAGTTTGCTATTGATTTCTATGTGCTACCTATACAAGGAGCAGAAATTGTGTTAGGTGTTCATTGGTTGAAGCAATTGGGGCCTGTTATTATTGATTATAAAAAATTGTCAATGAAATTTGTCAATCAAGGCATTGCATTGGTAGGAAGGGATATTATTGGGGTTTCACAAATTTCACACCATTACCTGCATAGAATGATTAAAGTTGATGCTATTACATCATGTTTTCATCTGATAGCTCAAGGGGATTGTGCATCAAAGACTACCACCAATAATTCTTCCATTGAAGTGGTTCTAGGCAAATTCTCTCAATTATTTGAGACACCTTCACATTGCCTCCTAAAAGAGATATTCAACATCGGATATTTCTCAAAAATGGTGTTTCTCCAGTGAATGTTAAACCATATAGGTATCTTCATTTTCAAAAAATGACATAGAGAAGTAGGTGATAGAGATGCTGGAGCATGGGAGAACATGGCATAGTATTAGTCCCTTTTCATCACTAGTTTTATTGGTAAAGAAGCAAGATGGTATGTGGCATTTTTGCATTGATTACAGAGCATTGAACCAAGTAACCATCAAGGATGAATTTCCGATTCCAACCATAGATGAGTTATTAGATGAGCTAAGACATGCTGTGATATTTTCTAAACTAGATTTGAGATTAGAGTGTCATCAAATAAGGATGCATGAGGATGACATTCACAAAACGACATTTAGAGCACATGATGGGCACTAAAAAATCCTTATAATGTTGTTTGGGTTAAGTGACGCCCTAGCTATGTTCTAATCCATAATGAATAGTATTTTCAAGCTGTACTTACGTAAGTTTGTCATTATCTTTTTCGACGACATCTTAGTGTACAATACAACTTTAGAGGATCGAGTAGCACATTTATCTAATGTGTTTTAGCATATTTTTGCAAAACACATTTTAACTTAAGAAATCTAACTATGCTTTTAGAGTAGACACAATAGATTATTAAGGGCATATTGCGACAAATGAAGGAGTTAAACTAGAACTTGCTAAGATTCAAGCTGTTATGGAATGGTCACATGAGTATTTTTAGAATTCTTAGGATATTATCGACACTTTATAAAGGGTTATGCTTTGATAGTCGTACCTCTTATTGATTTGTTGAAAAAAGAGCAATTCCAATAGGATGCTATGGCTATTGATGCATTTAATAATCTTAAGAATGCTTTAGTTTCATCTCCAATTTTAACACTACTAGATTTCAATAAACAATTTGTTATTGAGATGATGCATCATGGATTGACATGGAAATAGTGTTACTGCAAGATGAAAATCCTATGTCATATTTTAGTAAGAAGTTTTCACAACATATAAGTAAAGCATCAGCTTATGTGAAGGAGCTTCATGCTTTAGTGGAAGCAGTTCGTAAGTGGAGATAGTATGTGTTGGGAGATCACTTTGTAATACATATGGATTATGGGAGTCTTAAGAAGATACTATAACAAGTCATTCAAACACCCGAACAACAAAAGTATTTGGTGAAGTTATTAGGTTATGACTGTTCAATAGTTTATAAATCGGCACATGAAAATTTAGTGGCTGACTCTTTATCGAGACAACATGATGGTAGGCTATTGAATTTGACTTCTATGGCTTTTTATTTGGTTCCTTAGTTGAAGAATGAATATACTTGTTTATCAGATTTAAAGAGGTAATTAAACAGATGGATTCTCCAATTAGTCAGAGTCTATGTGTGAAGTAGGTGATTGGAATATTGTATTATAAGCATCATATATTTTTGGTGTCTAATTCTTCTTTAATCCGTATCATTCTCAAGGAATTTCATGATTCTCCATTCGGAGGCCATTTTAGAATATTGAAAACCTACAAAAAAATTTGCCTCTCAATTTTTCTAAGCTAGTATGAAACATTAGATTGAAGATTATGTGAGAAGTTGTTGTGTTTGTCAGCAAGTGAAATACTCCACTCGGGCACCACATGGTTTGTCGGCACCTTTGCTAATACTAGAAAGATTTTGGGAGGATGTATTGATGGATTTCATTACATGTCTCCCTTTACCACAAATTTATTCGACTATTTTTGTAGTAGTGGATAGAATTTCAAAGTACTATCACTTGGATCATTGCAACCTCATTTTAATGCCACTACAATTACAAAATTCTTCATTTGGATGGTGGTAAGGTAATATATGTTTCCTTCATCGATTGTTTCGGATAAGTACCCAATTTTCTTAAGTGATTTTTGGAATAATTAGATGAAATTGAGTGGGACTCGTTTAAAATTTAGTAGTGATTATCATCCTTAGACCGATGGACAAACCGAGATCCTTAATTAGGTCATTCAATAGTAAATTTTTTGCCATGGGCAGAATTTGCATATAATGACTCTCATCATGAAGGTACTCATATAACTCCATTGGAGACTGTGTATGGTAGATCGTCGCCATCCATTCCCACTTACGTGAGAGGTTCATCTAAGTTGGAGGCAATTGATACTGATTTAATTCAAAGGGATGAAGCACTATATTTACTAAAAATCATTTGGCTAAAGCACAAGCTTGTATGAAAGCTTTTGCTGACAAGCATGGATCTAATATGTAATTTAGCCCTGGAGATCTGGTTTTTATTCAATTGCAGCCATACAAACAAACCTCTCTTTCACAGGGCAATTACTCTAAGCTCTTTAAACACTTTTATGGTCCTATCGCATTTTGAGAGCTATTGTTTTATCAGCTTATAAGTTGCAATTACCTAAAGGCACTAAGATACATTAATGTATTTCACTGGTCTATTCTAAAGAAGGCTACTAGGCAATCTATTCCTTCATTAGATTTACCTACAGAAGCATTTCAGTCTCATCAATTAATTCAACCACTAGCTATTGTTGGTTTTCATAGTATTTTGAAACACGATCAGTAGGTGTCTCAAGTGTTAGTACAATGGAAATGTGTTTCCCTAGAAAATACATCCTAGGAGGATTTAGAAGAATTCAGGAAATTATACCCTAATTTTGACCTTGAGGACAATGTCTTATTTTAAGAAGGGGAGAAATATGTTACAACAAGGACAATATAAGGAAGAACTCCTTCATCATGGATGAAGGATTACTATATTGATGATACACGAACAGTTTTGGTTGTAATAAAAGTAGTTAAAAGTAGCTAAAGTAGTTGATTTCTGTTATAGTATAGAAAAATCAATAGAATTTACAACTATATGATGTAACAAGATATAGATACAAAGAGAAAAGAGAGGGAAAGCATCAAAACCCTTTTTGAGAAAATAGCAACATTCCTAAGGAGCACACATGGCTTGAAGGTTAAAGCTTTCATAATATTTATCTACTTGAGCTTTAGTTCAAGCATTTCCTCGTCATAAACATAAACACACAAGCATTATAAATCAATTGATAGATAAATCATATCGTAAAATCAAGAACTAGGGTTTCGAGCACTTGCGCATGTGAAAAAGAAGTAGAAAAGAGAATTTACTATTAAGGCGAGTCTGTTATACTTAAGGTAAAGAATTGGGCTGCTCCCATCTCTATTGATCTTATTCTTGATCATTTTCTTGAGCAAGTCGTGGAGATTATTGACAAATTCTTTAATTGTTCTTGCATGTTCTTGGCTCCATTTGATTCCATTCTTGAGCTCCAATGGTAGAAACTACAAATAGGTCTCAGCAAGCAATCACTATGGAGATAAAGAAGATTTTAATGGATATTCAAGAAAATTTTACAAAGATGAATGCAAGCATGGATAGATTTAATAAGAATCGGACTCATAATGTTCTATCTCAAAAAAATTCATATAAAGAGCCATCACATTCCAACTTGAATGAAGATTCACCATTTTTATCCGAAGACAACAAGCAACATGATCAACATCAGAGTTTGAAGCAAGAACCATCATCAGTAGCATCACAATTTATATTTCCATCACTCGAATTAGAGGGTATCCATCAAATTGTAAGTGATATTGATTCTTCATTGCAATTTGTGAATTCTAGGCTAGATTAGCCATGCTATGAGATATTGCAATTTCAACCATTTCCATCGATTCATCCATCTATAGTAAACATGATCAAGCAAGATATCCCACGTTTTTCTAGTCAATATCCTATTCCTAGGGTGTTAAAAGTGGAATTATTTTTGGATCACTACCATATAGATGAAAAGTACTATCCAACACTTATAATTTTAGCTATGCAAGGTGTAGCTACTTTATGATATAAGTGTATGAACGAATTCAATCATTTTAAAACATGGATCATTCGTTAAGGAATTAATGATAAGGTTTGGACCTTTTAAGTATGATTAGATAGATGATTGATTTGACATTATTGACAATCAAGATAATCAGATTGGATGTGACGAAGGTGTTGTCGACAATCAAGATAATGAGATTGTATATGATGGAAGATATGGTGTAAACATAGATGAACAAATCACTGATGTTCTCGATGGAATTTCAGAGCAGCAAACATATGGTTTTGATGCTTTTAAATTTGTACGAAATTTGTACATAAATAATAAATATCGCAATGAATGTTGCTAACTTACAGTAGATAGAGGCGGATTTTTCTACAATGATAGGTTTAATTCTTAAAGTTCCACAAACAAGCATTGATTTTCAACTGAATTCAAAACAACCAATGAAGTATGATGGGTTTTTTAGGATTTAGCTTAGGGACTCTATTTCAATCACACATTACCTATTACTGACATACTTTTTAGTATGGGTAGCCAACAAATTTTAGTAGTCTCATTGTCATTATTGCCAATTAAAGGGCATTTTCAAGTGGGTGTTAATGGTTCGACACTATACTTTATATGGGACAACATTTACTTCCTCAATGGATAAAAAATAAGATATGGGCATTTAATCCTCCAATAAAAAATTTAAGCATTAGCTATGGCAAAAAAAAAAAAAAAAAAAAAAACCATTTAAGCATCAACATCACAAGAAGCAACACAATTTTTGTGGCGTTTGATATTTGGATAGAGATGTAGTTTTGAGTCAGCTAAAAGATCTACTGAAGGCCCAAGCTAAAATGAGGAGGACAATAGATTAGTATGGGATTGAGATTTTTTTTTTTTAACCTTAGAGATCTAGTGTCTATAAAATCATTACCTTACAAACAAATATCAGAGCATCAGGGTCCTTTTTCTAAGGTGACCACATGTTCTATGAACCTTTTCAAGTATTATGATGAATGAGACATGTTATGTTTTATTGAAGTTGCACGAGAAGATTCAATTACATCATAATTATCATGTCTTAGTCCTTATACATTCTACTAGATAGTAGCTATCATTAGATGTATTGTCATTTTATCATTGCAAATATCAAGACATAAGATCCAAGTATCGGATGCGACTTGGATATTTAGTCCAACCAATGAATTATTGGGCATCAGAACAAAAAATTTAGTGTTTGTAATGGAGTTGCCAGAAAAGTTCAAACACGTATTTCCATAATTATTGGACTCATATTCATAATTATGGGCATTCACAGTACTGTTACCACCAGCACATAGGTAGAGTGGGCAGATGAAACATGTTAATCATAATCATCATCGTTTTTCAATAGATGAACATTAACAAATGGAACATTCGAAGTCAGATCTAACAAAGACAACATGTGACATCGAATTTCAACCTTAGGGACAAGGTTGTTTCCAAGATGAGAGGAAAGTGTTACAACTCAGACGATAGAAGATAAAGACAACCAAACAAATAGAACTGATTTTAATAACAAATAGTAATTTCAATAATAGAATAAGCAAGATCTGATTGTAACAGAATAATAATCATCTAACTATCATGTAAACATCTATAAATACAAAATAGAAAGAAGAAAAAGGGTAGCGTGGAAACCCATTTCAAAAATCATTGTGTGATTTAGGAGCTTTTGGCTAGTTCGAAGGCCAAATTATCATCAATAGCATATTCTCAAATAGTCACATCACTATATTTTCATTTACCTGCAAAATCACAGCATAGTATTAGAAAGATAATAGCCATAGAGAAAATAATAGAAAGACTCGAATTAGAGATTTTATCTTATACAGAAAGATACTAGGTGAGATAATAAGCCCATATGCTTAGGTTACATGGTGAGCTAGGCTTTGGGTGTAACAACACCTTTCTAGTTATGATTATTATAATGAAAATATAAACGAATCAAGTGTCTAAGCTGCTTTTTTCACCCTTCTTCTTTTGTAGCATACCAAAGAGATGTAGCATATAGTTTAAAATGCAAAATACATTGGTCCGGAGGCCTAGACTTTTATCTTATTGGAAATTGCAAATATGTATGTCCATACACCTTTAGAGTTAAAAGATCTAATTGAGGGACAAATAGCTTCGTCCAGACCCACCATATTGATAGTAATTTATAAAGTTATTATGAGCAAGTGACTCTTGTAGATTTATACATATCTTTATTATAATATATTTTCACCGAGCATAAAATACTAGAAATAACCCTAAACAAGTTCTGATATCTATTCCTCTTAGCATATAAGAACACGACTGATATCACAGTAGATTAAAAATTGGATTAATTATAAAAATATAATGTATGTTTTAGTATTTTTATAGGTAAGTGATCTAGATTTTAGTTTTTAGAAATACATAACCTGTGTTTTGATATTTTGATAATCGAATGACTTGTGTTTTATATTTTGTAAATAAGTGACCTAGATTTAGATTTTTAACTATTACATAACCTCTATTTTATCATTTTATATTATTAATAAATTCACATATGGCTTTTTCTCATTAGTACATAATGTTAGTAAATAGATTTAATCAACTAATAAAAAAAGTTATGTATCCTTAATCTACATTAACACAAAATAATAAAATACAAGTTATATATTTATTAAAAGTTAAAGCTCAATTGTAAAAGCACTGAAACATGGATAATATTCTTTTTCATAAATAATCTTAAAAATTTAGATAAATTTAACTATTAATATACAAATTGATAAAAATTCTCAAGATAAAGATGAAGATTATCCATACACATACAAATATCTATATATATCAGAAGTGCTCTGCAAAGGCAGGCAGCAGGATCAAGCTGTCCTCCATAGTTCCTTACACATGCTACTAGAATCTGCTTTTTGTACTGGTGTTTGCCATGGTGAACAGCTCGTTAGTTGTTCTTTTTTTTTTTTTTTTTCCTTTTTTTTTATCTTTCTTTTTGGCCTTTCGGCAACCACTCGTCTAAGAATTTAACTTTTAAGCTTTCCTTGCATTTTTGTTTCCATATTGCACAGTGAATAGGCTCGTCAATCTGAACCTAAATGACAAAAAATTGGAAGAAGGCAAGCGTTGCATGTATTATTACATACTTTTAGACATCGGTACGGTTCGGATCGATTTCGGACCCGAATCGAAATCGTTAGTTCACGGTTCCATAGAATCGTCGATTATGACAGTTCTGATTCCGATTACACATGAACCGTGAACCAAGTTTTATTTTTTTTTTAAATAAAATAGACCGGCCCACCTACCCCACCCCCTCCACCGACCCACTCCCAACACCAAAATCATTCATGTTCTATGTGTGTGCGTTTTTTTTTTTTTTATGGCGGGTCGGAACCGGTGGAACCTCCAGTTCCACGTGGATCAACCGCTAAGATCCGGCGGATCATAGCGGTTCACAACCGTCCCCGACGGGGGAGGTTCTCGGATACGAAACTGCCGGGGATGGTTCGGGGCAGTTCGCGGTTCGAAACCGTCCTATGGTAATATCTATATACTTTAGTAGGATCAAAATGTGTTAGCTGTTTGGCGGCTAGCATAGGAGAGGAAATAAAATGATAGTGGATTATCAAGATAAGACAAAAAACGTGTTCACTAAAAATGATATGTCACGTAAATTATAATATGATATGTAAAAATGTATAGAAATATGATATTTGAAAATATTTATAATTATAACTTCATGGTGGTTCGTCAAGTATATCAATTTTTTATTTGATGCTGTCTAGTATGTTTTACTCTATGTGGCATATAACTCCTAGTTTTTTCCCCATTTTTCCATGCATAAGAAGGCTCATCGCTTATATTTTAGCTTAATTATTCACTTACAAAACTAAAATAATGTTACAAATAATATCACACTTTTACTTTGAAACGAATTTCGATTTAGTGTTTAATTAAATAATAAAAGTAAAAGTATTAAATTATTAAAATTAAAAGTTTAAGTACTAAATCGTTAAAATTTAATAGTCTATATAGATTATCTGCTTTTCATTTGTATTTGCATATGATTATCATCTATATCTAATTTGTATATAGTTCGTTTAATATGATTATTAGTTAAAATATATGTTTTTCATCTATATCAGTTTCTTAATAAATAGCCTCAAACAAAACGATAACATGCCATTAACACGCTAATGAACCAAACAGAGCCTACAAACAAACCAACACATTCCTTTTATCCCTAATTATGAAAGATTCAAAGGAATAGGATATTTACATACTAACCTTCCAAGTCATTCTAGATTCACGTTATAAATGTAAATTGATATTGCATATTGATTTCATATGATTATTGGTGGACTTTGTATAATTATACAAAAGCTAATGTAGGTTCAACTCTCTTTATATTGTTCTTCCCATATTTCACACAAAGAATATATTCCTTATATACATAATTACAATAAAAGAATTTTCAGTACCAAAAAGGCCGTGGTATAGAACAAAGAAAGCATGAATGACTTAAAAGTATAACTAATGAAAAATTAGGATAGGGAGATAGTTAATGTCAACTTTGCCGGCCGCATAAATACAAAGTAAAAGTAGATCTTTATAAATGGAAATGGGGTTGCTTTTGCATAATTTCGTTAACAGAATTTGCTTAGTCTTTACCTTTTTTCTACTATTTCTTCCATAAAGTCACTTTAATATTATCTTTTGAATATATTTTTACCTTTAAAGTCAGAAAGATGCCAAGTATCATATGCACTTCTAAACCTTAATCATGGCATCTTAAGAAAAAGGAAAAAAAGAAAGAAACGACATGCAAGTGGATATGGTGATTCTTGTATTAATTTCCAGGGAAAACAATTGAAATACGAGAAAAAAAATATATGTATATATGTATATTTACATATTCAAGAAGACTCCAATATCTTTCCACATGCTGGAATTCTCGAGAATCAGAGAGAGAAACGTATATGATTTTGTTAATCTTAAGCAACCGCGATTTTGTTCTCTAGTTTTTTGTTTGTCTCCTCTTTTTTCCGCCGTCCCTGTTGATCAAACTTACAATCAATCAAGTCTTTTTCCGAAAAATATTTACGAGGTCCATATGAAAACACACACACACAATATTCTAGAATTCGTTATTTATTCAAAACATAAGCCATTTTTCATAAGTATAGTAAATGGGCCGTGACACATGAGTCATGAGTCTGACGTGGTATGTAAGTTATGCGAAAAATAAAAACAAAAGTACAAGTACACATGAGCCAACAAGCGGCACGTGAGACACGCAAAATAAGTAAGCCAGCATGACACGATACTCAAAGCACACAAACTAGTATGTAAGCTTTTTTATAAAATAATAATATAAAATAATGATTTATGTTTTTTTTTATTTTACTATAAAATTGTATTTAGTTAATATGATTTTTTTATTATTTTAATTAAATCTATTGATCTTTTTAAATAATATAATATTTTTAGTATATCTTACTTTTTTGAAGTGATGTCAATTGTATTAATATATTAACTTGATTTTTTAGCAAATAAATAAATGAAATTATTAAATAATAATTAAATTATATTAAATGTTAAACTTGCTTAATTAATTGATTTACAATAATTGTAAATTATTAAATAAATAAAATTAGTTAATGCATTGGGATTAGTAGAAAAATTAAATTTTATTAATAAGACTTTTTTTTATGCAAGGAGATTGGAGGAAGGAAAAAAAAAAAAAGTCATCAACCATACACCATTCCTCTTATAATGATATTTGACCATCTCATCCTAGCTTCAACTATGCTTACGGTTGCAACTCCGATGGTGAGAATGACCCTCCTAATCGCAAGTCACTTTCATCAAACCATAAAAAATGTAGGTTTTACTACTTCCTATCATCGATATCAGACTAATCTTCCAAGCACACACATGCTTCTATGGTTTCTAGATTTAACCTATAGTGATGTGGATCAATGAAATTGTTGAAGCTAAAAAAGTGAAAACATCCTGTCCCACTACAAAAAGTACCGACATCATATGTGTTCTCTTCTTCCACTAGTCGAGGACATTGAAATCATCCTCCTCCCTCTCCCCTTCCCGTTTTGGTTCTTCCTTGTTAAGTGGTTGCACCGCATACATCAGCATATCACTGAAGACTTCTTGGAACTCCCATGGCTACTCCCAACATCTTGGTTAATTTGTTTACTTCTCTTGGAAAACCCTCAAGATGAGTGATTGCTAGTTCGTTGTGGTTAGGATGATCGTAGAGTCGCATGATTACGACACTGATACATGTGTTTAAGAAAATTCGTTGCTCCAGTGTCAGGACTTGCAATATATATTTTAGGATAAGCCACACCAATATTCCTATAGAATTCCTCAATGAGTGCTTTGGACGCACGAAACTTATACTGTAATATGGAAAATAGAAGAGTGGGGGAAGGGGGATGAAATACTCTGGGAGCTTACCACCCATTACAGACATCATGGTGATAGAATCAGGATCGCAACAATAGTTACTCAGCACATTCGATATGTTAACCAGGTAGGGAAGTATGAAGTTGCTAGTAGAGTAGTAATAACCTGATAAATACTATGTTGGGCCAAAAAATGCCTTGAGGACCTCTTTAAGTTGTGTGTTATTCTTCAATCTAGCTTCTCTATCACACCAATGTTAGGATTAGAGGGATTAAGTAAAGTATTGTATAAATGAGTGAGAGTCCTTCTAGACTTCAGTACTCGATTAAGCATTTTGAATGTAGAATTCCACCTAATCTTGCAATCAAGCATAGGCATCTTTTTCTCTAAATTATGTGTCTTGACAAATTCCACATACTTTTGTTTATACATCTTGGAAACACAAGACAATTGATTGCATACTTATCTTTTGATGTGTATGTCTAAGCTACAAGCTTTAAGGCCTACTTGCATTACCAAATTTAGTATGTGGTAGACACATCAGATGTCGGAGAACTTCCCATTACATACTAGGTTTAATGTTTGCTTCAAATATCGAACGGAAATAGTGCTGTTTGATGCATTTTCAAATGATATACTGAATATGCTCCATATATCGTACGATAAAGGGGTTTCTAGGATGTTACTAGTAATTACCTGGCTGGTACGTTTTCCCAAAATGGTTGGAAAGCAATAGTCTACTTCTAAATCAACCACTAATCATCTATCTAGTGAGTGGTAATGCATATATCGCTGTCCTAAACAACATGGAGCCAGGATTTCCATACGTCTAAAGTGAGGAAGATGCTACACAAGTAAAACTAAGTACATTATTTGAACCGAGGAGGAATGTTGTAAATTCCTCATATGATCTCAACAATGGGTAATTTATCAGAAGGTCACGATGTTTGAAGGTAAGTTCATCTAAGGTTATAACATTTTGAGTGGTTAAAATGATGTCACAATATTTGGGGAGTAAGTTTATTATAGGCAACAACATCGTAACCTCTTTTTAACTACTTGAAACGTTGAGACCTCATACGAATTACTCTCAAATGTTGTGATTTTTTAGTGTAATTTATCCTCTTGAAAATGTTATAAACAAGAAATTTATTTTAAAGGATCCTACTTAGAAGGAAGGCTTGACAACACTTCTTCTTTAAGTGCTTGATGCTTTCTTGAAAAAAGGTCCGTTGAATCACTTTTCAACGTTTGTTGCCCTGCATGTTCGTATTGGGGTTGCAAATATTCTAATACCCAAAGCAAATAAATAGGCTGGTACAACACGGTACGTAAAAAAAAAAATGCAAAGTGTGGCACATGAGCATGAATGGGCCAAGCACGAGAAAGTACGCAATATGGAAAATTTGGCACCTGGACGGTACATGAAATAAAAGTGATTAGATATAATATAAGTTTAAAAGTAGAGACTATTATAAGAGTTATAATTTTTTTTATTTTTATGTCTAGATTCGGTTAAATTTAATGTAAAACAAAGAACGCGATGTGTATAGTAAATTTTTAAAGTAAATAAATTTTATCTATTTATTAAATTACCCCCTCGATGACCTATGAGATTAGATATATGCTCAAATTTAAAGCACAACAAGAGTTAGACTGGTGAAAAATTAATTTTTGAGAGTTGCCTCACTAATACTTGTAAGGTGCATAATATTATAGATTATCTATTTATATTGTTAAAGTAAATGGAGTCGTTTTTATCTTTTTATAAATAAATATAGGAAGCTTCTACGGTTCTGTTGATGGGACCGTCCAATCAATCATCTAATCATTAAAATAAATATAGCGATTGGAATATTAACTATTTTAGTGGTTCGATCACAGTTAGATATAATGATGTAATCGGATCGAGTTTCGGACGCATCATATGAACTTGAAACTCGACCTGCTACCCTATAAGGTCTACTAAACCCGATCCTATAAGTCTATAAAGTTTTGATGCTATATCCAAACCCGCTATAGGGTTTGATTCAAAACCTGACCCTATAATCCTATTTTTTTCAACTTATTTTGAAAAATTAATAATAAATTTTAAAAAAGTTGCTGCTTTTAACACAAGTTTCCTATACATTAAAAAATAAAAAGATGCATGTAGGATTGATAGAAAATGTTGTAGACCATATTTATTGTACAACATTTAAACACATAAATATATTACTTTTGTCATCATATAATATCTTAATAACATGGTTAAATAAATCTCCTACTATAACTAAATTGCAATGGACAATAAATAATATTAATCTCCACACCAAATATGACTTAAACAAAATTTAATAAAAAGTTTAAAATTCATAACTAATCAAGTAGACATAAAAAAAAAACATCGGAGGTAAAAAAGATAGTAGCTCATTCATATCTTCTTTCCTCTCCTTGTCTTTTTAGTAATGGTTTATTTATTTAATTTTTAAATTATAATACTGGGTTGTTGAGTGCCATCGGGTTTATTATATGATTTAAACTAGACCCTATAACCCTACAGGGTTTTCACTATATATCCAAACATATTTTAAAATCCTATAGGATTTTTAACGGGTCGGGCAGGTCGGAAACCCTATAATAACCTACCTGATTACATCCTTAATTAGATATGATCCGAGCTATTAGACAGTCGATGGGACTGGTTCCGTTAAAATTAATGACGAAATAATATAATTTTCCATAAATATATGAAAATTAGAATTAGGATTTTTAGTTTACGTTATAGAAAGTTATCTGCATTAGATTTGTAAAGATAAATAGTTATTATTTTATAATAACTATTACAAAATATTTTTATAAGTGTTGTTATTTCAACATCAATAAGAAGTATTAGAATAATTGGCATGATTATGGACCTATAAAGTAGGGCTAGTAAAACGAAATCCAGTCAAGAATGCACCAGAGATTGTTTGATGCAACCATCTAATGCTCATATTAGTGTTCATACGACATAGGAAATGGATAATAAGAAGTACAAACTCACTACCGTGACATACTTTTCTTTTTAATGAGGATGTAGAGAAAGTATTTATATGATAGAAGATGGACTCTTTACAATTTTTGACATTGTGAACAACGTGGAATAATGGGAATTTGAGAGCAGTTGTTGGGATCTAGGAATTAGGCCACGAAACCAAATCAAATCATTTCACCGTTGAGGACAACAAAGGTCCACTTGCTTCGTCATTTTTCTATTATTTTGGCTTCACCTTTTTATCATTTTCAAACATATTGTTTGTTAAGAATATATACTACGAAAAACAGATATTTTTACTCATAAACTGATCAAACATACTAGCTGATATGAAACAGATATGATACAAATATCAATAAAAAACATATCATAATAAAAGTCTTGGGAAGTTAAGAGCAATTGTTATGATCATGGAGTAGATGCCAGCCACATCATACCGTTTCACCATGGAGGACGGTAAAAGTCATGGAGAGTGTCTCGAGTGATTAGTTCGGAAGGCTACCTTATTAAGTCAGAGAGAATTTCGTTATCTTCAAGGGCTTATGATGAATTAGAATGGATTGCACTCAAACCTAGTGGGGTTAGTCAAAGCCTTGAATGAGTTGAACTTAACTTGGCGAGTTCATATCCCATTAATTATATATATTTTTAAGCACAAATATTGGTTGGCAGATTAAAGGAAAAGATTGAATGGTATTATAATGTGTTTGAAGAGTGTTAGATAAGTACAATTAGGAATATAAATGAATAAATTGAGTTTACAAATTACTTGAGTTAGGTTTGATTTTTCGTTGAATTTGATTTAAGAATAGTTGAATCAAGGATGAACTACTCAATTAGATTTTTAAAATAAGCTTAAGTATAAAATTTAATCTATTTTGAGGTCAAGTTTATATACTAATATTATTTGAATTATGATGGAAAATATTTCTAATAAATCAAATGTAAAAAAAAAAAAGAAAAAAAACTAAATTAGGTTTTAAATTTATTTCTTACTAGTTTGATATTGTTATCCCTCTCAAATATAGATGATGGAACTTTAATCACAGAGGCGTCTTTTTGATATAATGATTTGGAATTTGTCAGACCTCCAAAGTTAAGCGTGTTGTAAAGCAATCCTAGGATAGGTGATCCTCTGGGAAGCGCTGGCATCAAAAGGACAAAACCGTGTGGTGTGTGGTCAAAGTGGACAATACCTTAATGGGTATAGACCCGAGTTGTTACACAATACCTCTAGTATCTTGGTTATGCCTGAGGTTGTGTTAGGAAGGTAGTGTACTTGGCATCACGATTCCTGTCAAGAATGGCTTAAGGGCTTAGGTGTCACGGTCTAGGGCTTTCGCTAGCACACTTAAACCGTGCGGCACTTGCTATCCTACCCTTGTAGTAGTAAGCAAGCCTAAAATCTGTAAGCAACACACACACAAAGCAACAATGATAACAAACAAATAAAAAGGGATGCGAGCAACAAATCAATATATGAATAACACTTTTCATTAATATCAAATGTACAAGGCAACAGAAAAGTGTGTGTGGGGGTATTGTGTAAGATGGGCTATCATTGACTATGGGTAGTCAACCGGTGAGTAAGAGCTTAAATCCAGAAGAGTACTTACACCCCCACAAAAAGCTTAATATGTATTTTTGGCTCTTGCAGGAGGAGATATTAATTTTGGTGAGGAGGCAACACCTCTAAATTAAAATAATAATAAAAATATTACAAGTTCCCTCTTCTCCACCACCCCCCCCCCCCCCCCCCCCCCTTCTTATATACCTACATTATAAAAGATTTTCACACCCTCCCCCACTTAATCTATTGACGTCCTCGTCAAGGTGTGCTGGAGCTTGACCCTGGTACTTGAATCGTCTTAGCTTGAGCTGCTCTCCTCTCAGCTAGAGGTATAAGATCTTCTTTTATCTCCCAGCTGTTGTTTTCTACTCCACGATCTTTCCACTTCACTAAGTATTCTGTCCTTGCTGCTCCTGTGGTTGGATCTTTGACACTTCTTTCAGCAAGGATATCTTCGACAGCTTCACTAACGTTGGAGTTGAACTTGACATTTGGCCGCTTTGACTTGTTGCGTGCAGGATCTTCTATGTCAGAGTAGTATGGCTTCAAAACACTTACATGGAAGACAGGATGAAATTTCTATCACTTGGGTGGTTCCACTTTATAGGCAGCTTTTTCGATCTTGGCAACAATAGGGACTGAACCAATGTATTTCTACATGAGTCTCTTGTCTTTATGTCTCAATGGTCTGATCTGATATGGAAAAAGCCTGATGAGGACCTGATCTCCAACATTGAATTCTCTAGGTCTGCGCCTCTCATCTGCCCACTTCTTCATACGCTTTGAAGCCTTCTCGAGATAAGCTTTAGCAACTTCAGTTGTCTGCTTCCAATCCTTTGCAAACATATAGGCCTTTGGGCATTTCCCAGTATATGGTGTTACCACTGTATGGGGCAATAATGATTGTCGACCCATAGCAATTTCCATAGAGCTTTTGTTAGAGGAAGAACTTCGTTGGATGTTGAAGCAAAACTGGTAATATCCAGTAACTTAACCAATTCTTCTGATTGGCACCCACAAAGTGTCGCAAATATTCCTCCAGCATCCCGTTGAACCGCTCCGTCTGTCCATCACTCTGAGGGTCGTGGCTAGAGGACATGCTAAGTTCGGACCCCAAAATGTTGAATAACTCGGTCCAAAACTTCCTTGTGAATCTAGCATCCTGGTCACTCACAATGTTCTGAGGCACCCCAAAATTTAACCACATGCTTGAAGAAAAAGCTGGGCAGTCTCTGTAGAGTTAAAGCTTTTTGTGGTCGGAATGAAGATAGCATACTTTCGAAAATCTGTCTACCACAACAAAGATGGATGAAAGCTCCCTCACTTTTGGTAAGGAAGAGATGAAATCCATGGAAACGCTCTCCCATGGGCGAGAAGGCACTGAAAGGGGCTCCAACAGCCTTGCAGGTTTCTGCCTCTCAATCTTGTCCTGCTGGCAATTTAAACATGTTTTGCTGTAGTTCATCACATCTTCCTTCATATCTGGCCAGTAGTAGCCTTGCTTTAACAAGCTCATCATCCTCTGCCAACCGGGATAGCCAGCCCACAATGTATCATGGCACTCCTTCATGAGCGCCCTCCTCAAGTTTCCTGCCTTAGGAACATACAAACGATGGCCCTTGGTATAGATAAGATCGCCCTCAACCCAGAACTGCAAGTCTTGCCCTCATCAATCAATTGCTTCAAATTTTTAGCCAACAGGTCTTGGCCTAAGTGTTCTTTGATCTGTTCTTGAATAGTACAGGTAACTCGACTGGCAGATTGTTGGGCTATTTAGGCTAAAGAAGCCAAATTTGCTCTCCTACTTAGGGCATCTGCTACCTGATTAGTCCGCCCACTACGGTGCACAATCTCCATATCAAACTCTGTAAGGAACTCTTACCATCTTGCTTGTTTGGCTGAGAGCTTGGGTTGAGTAAGGATATGACTAGCAGCAGAGTTGTCGGTCCTTACAAGGAACTTGGACCCTAACATGTAGTGTTTCCACGTTCCAAGGCAATGCATAATGGCTAGCAGCTCTTTCTCTTGTGCTAAATATCTGCGCTTAGTGGGGTTTAGCTTCCGACTCCATATGCCATTGGGTGGCCATCTTGTATCAACACCCCGCCCATAGCAATGTCGGGGGCATCCGTGTGGACTTCAAATGGTTTAGAGATGTCAGGTAGGGCGAGGACTGGCTCTTTTATCATAGTATGCTTTAAATCTTCAAAGGTATCCCGACACACCTCATCCCAAGACCATGCTCGATCCTTCTTCAATAGATCTGTGAGGGGAGCAACCCTCCTGAAATATCCCTCCATAAATCGTCTGTAATAGTTGGCGAGTCCAAGGAATGAGCGCAACTCAGTGACACTCCTTGGGATCGGCCATTCTTTGATGGCTTCTACTTTGGTCCCATCCATTCGAATATGCCCTTCTTCAATTATGTGCCCAAGAAAGTTGATACACTTATGGGCGAAGGTACACTTCTCTCGCTTCACATACAGATGATTTTCTTTGAGTTTCCGAAAGACCATCTGCAAGTGCTTCACATGATCCTCCAACGTCCTGCTATACACTACAATGGCATCAAGGTAGACCATCACAAATTTATCTAAGTATTCACGGAACACATTGTTCATTAGAGTGCAAAAGGTTGCAGGGGCGTTGGTGAGACCAAAGGGCATCATTAGGAACTTATAGGCACCATAGCGGGTAACACAAGTTGTCCTAGGCTCATCACCCTTAGAAATGCGAACTTGATGATATCCCGAGAAAAAATCCAATTTAGTGAAGTATTTGGCCCCGCTCAATTGATCAAATAAATCAGCAATGAGAGGAATTGGATAATGATTCCTCACAGTCAACTTGTTGAGAGCTCGATAATCAATACATAGTCTCAAACTACCATCGTGCTTTTTTTGAAATAGAACAGGAGCCCCATATGGTGCTTTTGAGGGTCTAATGAAACCTACCTCTAACAGCTCATCTAGCTGCTTTCTCAACTCAGCAAGCTTAGGGGGCGACATTCGGTATGGAGCTCTAGCGGGTGGCTTGGCTCCTGGGGTCATCTCAATTTCGTGATCTACAGGCCTTCTTGGGGGTAGTTCCATTAGGAGTTTGTCTGGCATGACAGTATTAAACTCCTCTAGGACATTTTGAATCACCCCTGTATTTCTTCCTTCCTTCCATCCTCTTTCTCTATTAAGACTGCAAGGAATGTAGGTTCCTGACGTTTGAGCCCTTGCTTAAGTTGAAGCGCAGATAATATCATTGCCTCAATACCGTTCTCATTATTACTTCCATTGCTTGTCTTCTGCCTTTGAACGGGCACAAAACATGGTTTGTCACCCATGAATAGCAAGCAATCCATTGCTGGCATGGAAGCAACTTTGGCATTCCTCAAAAAGTCTATCCCCAGGACTATTCTAAAGTCGTCTAGGGGAACAGCAGTGAAGTTAAGATTTCCACTCCAATCTCCCACCTTCACTTCTACACCTTTGGCAACTCCTTTGACTGGACGTGCCTTAGAGTTTATTGCTTTGATTTGGCTAGTATCATCTGTCAGTACTAACCCCAATCTCTCTGCCTCAGGCACATCAATGAAGTTATGTGTGGCTCCCAAGTCTACCATTGCACTGGCACTCTTGCCATTGATGTGCAATTGCACATACATTAAATCGTTGTTGGTATTGGCTTTGTTGCGTACTACCAAAGCCTTCCCGACTACTGACAGCATGTGAAGCGCTCCCGTCCGAGGCTGTCTTTACACTCCTCTTCAGACATTTCATTTTGACAAATGCTCTCGGCCTTCTTTGCCATAGCATTAAGTGCTACCCTGTGTGGGTACTCTGCTACCTTGTGCGGTCCGTTGCACAAGAAGCAAGAGAAGGTGGGCTTCTTGCCGTTGCTTGATGCTCCACCTTTCCCCGATTGGTAAGAGCCATAGGATTTCTTTTGGCCCCCACTAGTACTGTTGTTGCTCAAACTTAAGGCTCCCCCACTCTTAGGTTTGCCCAAGTTATTGGATCTTACACCATCGTTTCTGGTGACACGTTCTTCCCTCTAATGTCGCTGGTGTAATCTGTCAAGCACTCTGCAGCTGCTTGTGCTTCGGCCAAGTTTGCTACCCGTTGCCTCTGCAACTCATTCCTCGCGTATTGCTTCAACCCCTCTAGAAAATAGAATAGCTTATCATTCTCACCAATGCTCTTGATGTCGAGCATAAGTGTAGAGAACTCTCGGACATACTTTCGAATGTCATCGCCCTATCTAAGCTCATGCAGCTTCTTTCTAGCATTATATTCAACATTTTCTGGAAAGAATTGAGCTCTCAATGCAGCCTTCATCTCATCCTGCGTATCAACATGTGCCGTTCCATTTTGGATATGCTCATACTTAGTGCGCCACCACAACTTGGCATCACCTGTTAGGAACATGGCTGTCATGGAAACCTTAGTTCTTTCATCAGTCTGTCCAATGGCTGCATAGTATTGTTCCAAATCGAAGATGAAATTCTCTAGCAATTTTGCATCCCTCTCGCCAGTGAATGCTTGAGGGTCTGGCACCTTTGGATGGGTGACATGTGCGGGAGCGGGGTAGGAGTGTTTGCAACCGCTCTAGTTAATAGGGCGATTTACTCCCTCAAATCATCTAATGCTTCAGCAGTTGCATGATTGGCCAACTCAGTTTTCACCCCTTCGATCGACACCCGTACCTCTTCTCTGAGTATGCCTACCGTCTCTCAAAAATTATCAGCCAATTCATCAACCCTCGCATTAGTCCCTTCATTGGCTGCCTCAAGGTCTATCATCTTTACATTGAGTGCATCCTATGTTTCCAATTGCGTCATAACCATTGCCATCTGTTCTTTGAGGTTGTCCACTTTCTTGAACAACTCGTCTTGTCGTGTCATGGTTGTTCCCGCTGGAATAACCTATGCTCTGATACCAACTGTCACGGTCTAGGGCTTTCGCTAGCACACTTAAACCGTGCGGCGCTTACTATCCTATCTCCGTAGTAGTAAGCAAGCCTAAAATCTGTAAGCAACACACACACAAAGCAACAATGATAACCAACAAGTAAAAATGGACGTGGGTAACAAATCAATATATGAATAACACACTTTTCATTAATATCAAATGTACAAGGCAATAGAAAAGTGTGTGTGGGGGTATGATGTAAGATGGGGTATCATGGACTGTGGGTAGTCAACCAGTGAGTAAGAGCTTCAATCTAGAAGAGTGCTCACACCCCCACAAAGAGCTTAATATGTATTTTTGGCTCTTGCAGGAGGAGACATTAATTTTGGTAAGAAGACAACACCTTAAATTAAAATAATAATAAAAATATTACAAGTCCAAACCCCCCCCCCCCCCCCCCTCCCCCCACCCAACCTACATTACAAAAGATTGTCACACTAGGGGACGGTGGAGCTTGAGGTGGCAGCCGTGACAAATGATATTATAGCAGTGGTTCTGGACTTGTGTAAGGAAACTGATGAAGACGTCAGTTCTATAAGTCGGGGAGTATGTAATACCCGTCAAATACAAATGGTGGAACTCTAATCATAATGATGTTTTTTTGGTGTAATGGCTTGGAGTTTGTCATAACTCCAAAGTTAAGCGTTCTAGGCAAAGCAATCCTAAGATGGGTGGCCCCCTAGGAAGCACTGGCACCAAAAGGATAAAATCGTACGCCATGAGTTCAAAGCAGATAATACCTTAATGGGTAGAGTTTCGAGTCGTTACATAGTGCTTTGGTATCCTGATTGAGGCTGAAGATGCTCTGAGAAGGCTAGTATACCTGACTTTACGATTCCTATCTAGCGTAACCTGAGAGCCTAGGGACGCTTCCTCTACAGCGATGGAGCCTAGAGTGGCCGGATGTGACAAAATTTAAACTCTAAGTTCTAAAATTGATTGGACTTGAAGTGAGATTGAGCTTTAAAATTTTGTTTGAATTTGAGCTTAGGTTTCACATTGTACTCATTATTTACTAAAATTTTATTAATATTTAAATACCATTTAGTATCATCCAAACCTCCATTGTCATACAGATTATAATAACAGAAAACCAATAGCTAAAGTTTAGGCTATTAGGGTTTGAATATTCATGTAATATTAGTTGTATCAAAATGTTTATTGGTTTGTACTTGTCCCCCTGAACAAAGACAAAACGATCATGTCCATCAATCTTCGCCTAAATTTCCATTAATGAACTCCATGAAATGACTTCACATTAGTCCATCACGTACCACCACCCCCACAACCGCCATCCATGTCTCTCCTCCGCCGCAGAAAGATTCCTCCAACCCCACCACCACCCCAACCATCATCACCACAACCGGCAACCCTTCCAATCCCCACATCCGATCCAAACGAAAACAACCTCCAGCAACCCCACCTCAAGAAGCACCCTAAACCCAAGAAGCCCAAGAGCTGGACATGTGTAGACAGCTGCTGCTGGTTCATAGGTTGTATATGTTCAACATGGTGGCTGTTGTTGTTTCTTTACAACGCAATGCCAGCTTCTTTCCCTCAGTACGTCACGGAGGCTATAACGGGTCCCTTACCGGACCCGCCTGGTGTTAAGCTGAGGAAAGAAGGTTTGGTTGCTAAACACCCGGTTGTTTTCGTACCCGGAATTGTTACGGGTGGCCTCGAGTTGTGGGAAGGACATAGCTGTGCTGAGGGTTTGTTCAGGAAAAGGCTCTGGGGTGGTACTTTTGGTGATCTCTATAAAAGGTATAAGAAAAAAAAAATCAAGTGAACTCATTAGATTTTTTATTGTATCATGTCAATATGTTTTGTCTGGATTAAGATTGAGGTAATCATGTCTATCTTGTGCCAATCACATGTTGCTATGTGTAAATGAAAAGAAAAAAGGTGGGCTTGCATTGAGTAATAGTTATGTGATAGACACGTTTGATTTGCAGAGTTCAATTTGTGGAGGGAATAGGTGAAAAGATGGAGCTTTGCTAGAAGTTTAGTTGATTTGTGGATTTGGGAAAAAAGTATGACTAGGAAATGGAGACAAGTTAAAAGTGTGATGTTTCTTTTGGGTGATTAGGATATTTTTGGCTTTGATATCATAAGAGGAGACAAAAAGATGGTTTCTTTTCATATAAGTAACTGTCAAATTTTGATTGTGGTCTGGCTTTTATTATTATGATTAATTACCGTTGAAAGTAAGTTGCGTTGTTTGTTAACTTCATTTTGAAGTAAGTGGTTCATTGTCAATTTCCTGTATAATTCATGACTCTGGATCTTTTCAAATGTATGTTTTTCCTTTTTCTTTTTCTTTTTTTTTTTTTTTGGTATGGTGGATGACTAAAAGCAATTACACACACCTTGTGGTTCTATAGCCTAGTATTGTCGTTGGTAAATTCTTGATAAAGTTTAATTTTGGGCATTCAATCTTGAGAATTGATATTTGCTCAACCTTGTTTACAGATTTATAGTTGTTGTGTTACAACAAAAAGAAGAGCAGTAAAATGAAAGTGTATACAAAAGTACCAGGGCAGTTGAGGTGTCTTTGCTTTTCTGCCTTGAAAGCTACTATTTTCTCTTCTTGTGATTCACCATTATCTTACAGACACTTTCGTAAATATGATCTGTGCTTTGATGTAACATAACATTGAAGCCCTTTGACTTATAATCCATTCGCTTTTTATTGATTATGCATACACTTTCTACGTGATGCCTAGATTGTCTAAGAAATTATTGCCCTAGAATATCCCCCAGTAGAAAAAGTGGTCAAATAAAATTTGGTGCAAATTTTTGCTTATTTCCAAGTCTTTTAACATATCCTGCGATGATGCAAACTATAGAGAACCTTGGATCCTGGAATATCCATTTTTGAAGATTGAAAATGTCTAACAGCTTGTGAAAGCATTCTAGTTTCCAAATGTAAATTTCTTTTTCAAATTTTATCAACTTTTTGAAGATTGCAAAAATTTGGTGCAAATTTTTGCTTATTTTTCCAAGTCTTTTAACATATCCTGCGATGATGCAAACTATAGAGAACCTTGGATCCTGGAATATCCATTTTTGAAGATTGAAAATGTCTAACAGCTTGTGAAAGCATTCTAGTTTCCAAATGTAAATTTCTTTTTCAAATTTTATCAACTTGTTGAGAACTTCCCCGTACCTTCAGCATAACATCAGTTCAGTTCTTTCTGGGACATTATTTAAGCACTTGGGAGCTCTATGTGAATATATGTGTTTGTCTTGAATGCTTTACTTGGAAAGCATCACATTTAGAAGTTTTCCCTCTAAAAATGAAACATCTTGAATCTTTATGTTTCTGAGGTGTGTAATGAGGCAAGCCTAAGAGACTCTCCATGGATATAAGTAAAGTACATATATGTGCATCACTTTATAAAGTAAGGGCTGCATGACCTTATAGGGCTGCATATGGGTGAGGGAGTTAGAGAGGTAGATTGAAGGTTTGTGACAGACTTCATCACATATGGCTATGCTCCTCTAGGAGCATCGTCCAAATTCTTATTCATTCTAATGATATTTTCTTTTTGCACTCTGCAGACCTTTATGCTGGGTTGAGCACATGTCACTGGACAATGAAACTGGACTGGACCGTCCAGGTATACGAATTAGGCCCGTGTCTGGACTAGTAGCAGCTGATTACTTTGCTGCAGGTTATTTTGTCTGGGCAGTGTTAATTGCTAATTTGGCTCGAATTGGGTATGAGGAGAAGAACATGTACATGGCTTCATATGATTGGAGATTATCATTTCAGAATACTGAGGTATTGTTTTTAAGGAAAAACATATGTTCACTGCATGACTTTTTGCATCCTCAAAATATATAATCTCATTTTTTATTCAATTTCTTATATATAAGTTAACCCTAGATTGGTCTAACTTCTCTGCTATGACTTAGGTCAGAGACCAAACCATGAGCAGGATGAAGAATAATATAGAACTTATGGTAGCTACAAATGGCGGTAAAAAAGTAGTTGCGATTCCTCACTCGATGGGTGTTCTATATTTTCTTCATTTTATGAAATGGGTTGAAGCTCCAACTCCTATGGGTGGTGGAGGTGGATCAGATTGGTGTGCCAAACATATTAAAGCAGTGATGAATATTGGTGGACCATTCCTTGGTGTTCCAAAAGCAGTTTCTGGGCTTTTTTCTATTGAAGCAAGGGATATAGCTGTAGCCAGGTTTTCCTTTGAACTTCAATGTAGTGATATTACCGTTTCTGCAACGTGCCAGTTTATTATCCCCAGTTGGTCTGTGCTTTATTACACATCATATCTGTCTGAATTCTGGGATCAAACTGATGTGGATAATGGGAGTGTCAGTGGCCCATTAGTAATTTCATAGGATAAAACTGAAATTGTTTCTCACTAGCCTTAATGACACTGGAAAGTGGAAACTTCCATATTCCAATGAAGGTCTTGAACATGTGCTCATAGATTAGTTTGAGGCATTGTTGTTAATATGTCTGCTATATGCAAAGGTTGGACATCAAAGCAGCAACATTTAAAGGACAGTAGATAGCATTGTGACACTTTTGAAAACCTTTTTTTTTTTTAATTTTCTTTTCATGGACTGTCCTCAGAAAATTTCCAGCTTTCTTTCTAAATTAATTGTAATATATTGATACATGACGGAGCCTTTAATTTCTTCTTCTTCTGTTTTGTGTTTCATTCAGCGTACATTCTTAATTTATTGCAGCTTGATAGGGAAACATTACCCTGCATAACCTGAAGGGTTTTTGGCTTTTCACTTTATGTAGTGCATCATTTTTAATGTTTAAGTATAGATGTACTAGTGTAACTACTGTCTCATGCAAGATGTTAATAGGATCTGTTTGGATCATTTAATTTTTATCTGTATCTTATCTATATTTAATCTGCATCTGCATCTTATTTGTATTTTATTTGTATTGGTTTGTTTGATCTGTTTTTGAGTAAAAATGTTTATTTTTTATCTGTATCCGTTTTTTGCCAAACAGTTTGTTCGATAACAACAAAAATAAAATGGCAAAACGATTAGAATAAGATGACCTAAACAGACTCATAATCTATGCCGACAATCTTTTCAGTCACTTGATTATTTTTTTTCCTCCTTAAATGGAAGGGTTTATATATGAGGGTAATGGGTTTATATCAATTTTAAGTGCAGAAGATGATGCCCTCATCTAAGTATGGCTCCTTCCACAAGTATAATTACTTTAAGAATTAGCATTCAAGAGTCTGCTTCACTGTTTTGTCTTCTATGCCTTTATCAACCATAGAATATGCTTTAATACATCTTCAAGAGTAATAATATCGAAGAATATCTCAATACCTTAGATAAAGTCATTGACATCAAGGTTTCAGTTTCCTATTTGGGTGCGTGATTTGAGTTCTGAACTTTAACAGGGCATTTGCACCAGGTGTATTGGATAAGGATGTCTTTGGACTTCAAACATTACAACATATGATGCGGATGACCCGTACCTGGGACTCCACGATGTCAATGATTCCCAAAGGTGGAGATACCATTTGGGGTGACCTTGATTGGTCACCTGAAGGAGCTTATAACTGTAGTTCTAGGAAGTCGAAGAATAATGATACTACTGCAGACCAAAAAGAGGCTAAGAAGCAGGACCAAACCAATGGTATATATTATGGAAGAATTATATCATTTGGGAAAGATGTCGCTGAAACACATTCTTCAAAGTTTGAGAGGACAGATTTCCGGGTATCTTTCATTGTTACCATTTCACTTTAAGAAAGTGCACAATTTACTTGTGTTCGCATGTCATGTCTGCAGATTTGCCTCTGCTTATGTCACTGTGTATGCATGTCCATTTCCTAGAACTAAATTTGGCTGGCATCTTATGTTTGTGTTGTGTTGCTCAATTGTCCATGCTAAATGGCATAGTGGACAATAGGTAATTGGCATTTCATATATCTAATTTTATTTATTTGTGTCAGACTGGAATTGACAGTCGTGCCCTATAAATTTGGTTGTTTTGGTTTCACTATATTCAGTTTAGGACTGTCAGCTTGAAAAGAAAGTTCTTTTTAATCGTCTTCTAATGAACTATAGATTTTCTAATTGATTCCTTTTCTATGCTTTTTGGCCTGCACTAGGGGTTGTAAATATGCTGGCATGGGAATCAGATCTTACCAAATATCTGAAAATTGTACCATCTTTGCTCTGTTGCTTCTGAAGACATGTTGTATCTGCTAAATATAGATTATTTGAACTAAAAAAAATTCAAGATTCCATTTCCAACTTGCCTATTTTCTGGCATGTGTAGGGGGCTGTCAAGGGAAGTGATCTGGTCAACACAACAAAGTGTGATGTATGGACAGAGTATCATGATATGGGAGTTGGTGGTGTTAAAGCCATAGCTGATTATAGAGTCTACACAGCTGGATGCGTATTGGATCTGCTTCATTATGTTGCACCAAAGATGATGCAACGTGGAAGTGCTCATTTTTCATATGGCATTGCTGACGATTTAGATGACCCAAAATATGACCACTATAAATATTGGTCAAATCCCCTGGAAACAAAGTGAGACATACGCCCTTATATTTCAAACCAAAGTCTTCTTTTTATTGATCATCTGAATGATAAAATTGTGAAATAGATCCTTTGGTAGTGGTACATTCTCTGTTACAGTAAATTAGACTTTAAATGCTCCAATTCGCTGAGGCTATATAATATCATGGCACTAGGATGTGACAAAAAATTTAGAGTGATCATATATTTTAATATGGCTGGTGATTTTTCTAATTTACCAAGTTATTTGCTGATGCTGTCATCATTTTTTTGGGGCAAATCGTATGGTTTGAGTCAAAGCCACTGTTGGATAAGAGTAATTTTTTATTGGTTACAACATATTCCATTTGTTTACTCAAAAAAAAAAAAATTGTTATTCCCAATGCTGAGAATCATTGTCTTTACTGTCAAAAGGCTTATTGGTTGAGAATATACTTCTTGATTTTACCAGCTTCAACATTTTTTATACTGCTTTTGCAGATTACCAAATGCTCCAGAAATGGAGATCTATTCCATGTATGGTGTTGGAATTCCAACAGAAAGGGCATATGTTTACAAGTTAACTCCATCTGAATGCTATACCCTTCCAGATAGATACCTCAGTAGTTGGTGAAGGCGACAACTCATGTCTCCAAGGTGGCGTATTTTCAGCCGATGGAGATGAAACTGTTCCTGTTTTAAGTGCAGGTTTTATGTGTGCAAAAGGTTGGCGAGGGAAAACTCGGTTCAATCCTTCTGGTATTCGGACTTATATCAGGGAGTATGACCATGCTCCTCCAGCTAATCTACTTGAAGGGAGAGGTACACAAAGTGGTGCCCATGTTGACATCATGGGAAATTTTGCATTGATTGAGGACATAATAAGGGTAGCTGCGGGTGCTAATGGTGAGGACCTGGGTGGAGATCGAGTTCATTCTGACATCTTTGGATGGTCTGAGAAAATCAAGATACAGCTCTAGATAATAGCTCTAGATAATGGGTAAGTGAAAGGCATCCTCGGCTAATCTTAGAAATGTTCTATCCTATACCTGCAGTTACTCATTAATTTCCATAATCTTTATCATTCTTTCTCTTTTTCCTTTTTATTTCCTCTGTCTTCCTAACCTTGATTTAGAGTGATCATCCTTCTCAAGTAAGACATTTGGACTGTGAAGTGGTTAGTGGCTGAGAACCGTGGCGCACCCACCAATAGACTGCTGAAAAGAGGATAAAGTTGGGAATCATTAGGATAAATCGATCCAATTTTAGGAGGAGTCCGTGAAAAGACATCGATTCACATCTACAAAAATGGCAAGACTTGGATGAATTTAGTTAAATCGGGTGCTCGAGCTGATTCATAAAATAGGTAATCCCACGTCGAATTATCCCCTCTTATACTTAGCTGCGCTTAAATGTTCATAATATTTCCTCCATTGTTGACATTCAATTCATTCTTTGATCTTTCAACAAACTTGATTAACAATCTGATGTATATTTGCTTCTACAATTTTCATTTTCTCCCTTCCCTTGTAGATGTAGAGTGTTGGTTGTTGCTCTTCCATTGTTTTAAGACGTGGCAATGGACAAGAAAATTTGAGGGCAACAACCAAATATAACTCACTTTACATGATGAATTCAATGAGATTAGTTCATTGTTACTTTCAAAAGAAAACTTGGAAAGAGTGACAACATAAGAATATTTAGATGTGAAGATTCATCGATGTAGCATCATATTTATGGTGTATGCCTCTTGCTTTACACCAGTGGAAATTGCTTGTTTCTCGTCTCTAATCTTCTTCAAACTCTTAACCTTTGGTATTGAGTAACATTCATAGTATATTCCATGGACTTTCAATTATATTGATACTTTAATTTTATTATAGAGATCTTGTGAGTTCATTGGAAGTTGCTTAAATTAAATTCAAGTATAAATCCTTAATCGTGCTTTATTAAACTTATATGCAATTTAGCAGAATCTTTAATGACTATAAGCATAAGCTCAACTGGTTCATCTATGTAAATTTGCTTATACTAAATTGAGTCAGGTAAACTTGCTAGTAAATTAGGATTAGAAAGACTAATTTTTATTTTCTTCTTATATTATTAGGATTAGGAAAAGCCAATTTTTGATTCAGATCCAAGAATCGTTCATGAATTTAAGTCACATTTATCCCATTTGATAGTTAATGGTCCCAATTTATCTGTTTTGGAACTAAAAAACCAAATGTGCTTTTCCGCTTCTTTATGGCACCAGTTGTTGCTTCATTGAATTTGCTTCATTAATAGGCTCACGATTCGACTTTGATCGTTATGGACTGGTACCAAAATCCAGTCCTAGATAGGCGGACCTAATTTTAACAGCCGGCATAGTAACATGAAAATGGCTCCTTCTTTAGTTGAAATTGTCAATAGAATGGAATGTTCTAACTAGACTCGAAAGGTCTTTTCATAAATCATTAATTCGAATCGCTATTCGAGATTTTTACAAGTCTACCAAACCGAAAGCGAAATGAGATTTTGAGGAAAGGAGCTGATCCAAATAATGAATGGAAGTGTTCTTCAAATTCGGATCAAGTCTGGAAGCCATTGTCATTTTCAATTAAAATGTATATTTTAAATTTTTTAGGCTAAACAACTTTAATGGAGTTGAGATTCGAGATGAGATTGGATTCCTTAGGTGTTACTTTAAGTGAGCTCAAGTTCTAAAGTTTTGAGCTAAGCTCGAGTTTAAGCTCAATGTTGTATTATTTCAATTCAATTTACCTTACAACTTTATAATTAACACAAAATCATATTATCTATGGCATATAAAGAATCAAGATTTTGAAATTATTTACACCAACGACCATGAATAATTCACATCAATTTACCCCCATGGTAGGATTTTCTTATTTTTACTAATATTCTTCATTAAGATTGTGATATGTGTTGGTATGTAGGACCATTGTGGGAAAGTGGTTGGTATGCTATCCTATATACTGGTAGAATTTCTTATGCATCACACACTTAAAGAAAACTATTATTAAAAATAGGTAGGTTGGTGCTTACACACTCTTTATTCCACCATCATTGTGGATTTACCTTCCACTATTTGATCCGTCAATAGGGTAGTAAACCTACACCCTAGTCTCACATTGAAGAGCATAAACAAACCGAATCAATTCGATTAGTATCGAGCTTAACTTTGATCAAGTTTTGAGTCTAAAACTCCAATCAAGTTATGAAAATGGGTTTTTTTGCCATGGAACAACAGTCTTGTATATTTATTTATATATAAGTATACCCATTTTTAGTTGTAAATTTAGTAATGTAGTATTATGTAAAACTCAAGACACAAACAAATCCTACAAAGATAAAAAGAAGTTTCACGTTGTTAAGAAATAAGATTTCCATTTCGTTGGAAGTCTATATAAATCAATCGAGCTTAATTTTAAGTGTATTTTCTCTTATGTTATTAATAACGATAGCACATTAAATGTTATGAATAGTAGAATAGGTAAAAAAATTTCTCTATTCACATAAAATATACTTTAAACACTTTTTATTATTATTTATATTTATTTATTATTTATTTTTTTTTGGGTCTTTTTTTCCCTATTTTCCTTTTTTTTTTTTTTTTAATATGGTGTGATCCGACTTGGTCTGTTGATAGGTCAAAGCCCTACACTTACACCAACCCGGCAACCCAATAAGTCATTGTTAGTATCATGCTTGGTCACAAATAAGACCCAATCAATGACCATGTACACGTAAAATTGAATTACATATTAAGAAGTTTTTGTTTCAAACTGTAAACTCATCCTTGTTCGGATGGTAATGCATAAAATTAGTGGTCTTCTATTTTCTAGGCTGTCCTTGTAAGGGGAACTTTGTTTTCCTAATGCGAGTGGTGTTTTTGATATCATAGCATACAAGAAAGTGATTTCCATCAGCATATTTATATTCATTTATCACCATCACTAGAGGCCACGGCTGCTATTACCATAATAATAATAAAATCCGAAAATAATTTTGTAATAAATGTATGTATGTATATATGCATATAAATATATATATATATATATATATAAACTTCATACTTGGAACATTTTGCTTGGTTTAGAAGGATGGAATGGAACGATACAATTGTCTCCTCCTATGATTAGGAACTTTTCTTAAATTCACGAAGAAGTAAGAATCATGAGCTCGTGACATTAATTAGCTGGCCCTTTGACAAATGTGGCCCTTAAAAACCATGACATTGACCAAGAAATACCAATCATTACAGGCCAGGACAGCATCGTCGGTCAGCACACGCCTGAACACCTTTGCTGGATGATTATCGGTATCTAAATTATTTTTCGAACATTTCGATCCCTAAAATTGCTTTTCTTCTAAATTTTTTTAAAATTATAATTAACGGTTGAAACTATTTAAATTTTAAAATAAAACGCGTTATCATTATCACGTTATTTTCTTTTTCTTGTAGTTTTAGAAATAAATAAATAAATAATTTTAGAGAATTTATTCCCACTCAACATGGGTGCGCAAGGTTTGGCTAAATATTTAGACAAAAAATAAAAAATATGGAACCTAAATTTTACACGAAAATTTAATTTGTTATGGCCAATTTAATAGAAAAATACATGAGATTTATTGTTTGATTGTATCATTTTTTTTTTTTTTGTTAAAGACACCTTGATTTTCTTGGGCCACTGTTCTTTATTTATATTATTAAAAATTTTGTTAGATCCGTTACAAGCAATAGTTATTTTAGTTGTATTTCTGATAATCATCTAACCATTTAGGTAGTCTTATGTTCCCTAATACTCCGTGCAAATGCATAATTTTATATGTAAATTGTGTTATTTAAATATGCATATATATAGTGTATATACACATTTTAAAAATATTCAATTTATAGCTTATATTTCAATATGGATATTTATATGATATGTTATATGTATAATTTTTATATAATACATAGATTGTGTAATTCTTATGTGATATTTTGTTAATTTGTATTTAGTTAGGAGTAAAAATGGTCTGGTAATTTAAATTTTTATTCCACTAAAGAGGGAATATGGATTGGAAAAAAAAAAAAAAAAAACCTAACAAGTGGGTTTAATTACTTCCTATGGAAAGAATAAAAAACACTTGTAATGAAGATTTTAATTCCAATTTATAAGTAAATAAGGTTATAGGGTGTATACGAGGAATAACTATTGTATTTCGACTCTATTATCTCATATAAATGAGGCCTAAAAGTTTATGATGTACAAGTTTTAAGTTGGTTTTAAGGTAGTATAAGATAAGTATCGAGAATTTTTTCCCTAAAGAAAAATTTTAAATGTAAAATATTAAAATTTGGGAACTTGTGCTCAATAAAGTATCTGGAAGGGTTGTTTAAAAAAAGTACTCAATGAAGTAGGATATAATATATATTATAAATACATATTTGACCGGACTCTTCTTGTATCTGCACATTCCAACTTGAGATAGCATGTAAGAGGTCAGTGAACGGGGAACTGCACAATTTAGGAAACAAGACAGCAGAACTGACAAGGGAGTGCATGAGTACAAACAAGTTTCCATGCAAATAGAACAAAAATAAGCCGTTGCATATGCAGAAGGTCCAAATTTTCATCTTATTTCCAAATGAAGATTCCAAAGTTAGGTACCTATCTAAAAGTGAAACCCTTAAAAAATGAATTTATTAATGACAGTTAGATATGGCTCGAATCCTTGGTTATTGATCAAGCCATTATAGAATAGTCAATTTAATTTTGTGATAAAAGGAAAGATGACCAATGATTCCAATTGGTTTGATAAAAGGAAAGATGAACCATAATTTTCATTGGTAAAATATGTAATTAAATATCTGAACTTTAAAATCGATCAATTAACCAATATGGTAAAAGTACTTGATATATATATATATATATATAAAGTTCTTTTAAGTACTAAATTGATCAATTTCAAATTGATTACTTAATTACATGTTTTATCAAAATTCGGATATCATTCACATCATTTACCTTTTCTAATTTGGAACATCAATCGAATATTAGGATGGTTCATCAACTCTCTTATGTGGTTGAGTAGGTTTTGAGGATAGTTGATCCAGACATTATCGAAAGTAATCTCTAATTCCCTTTTATTGAAAATATAGCATGTGGTTTCTCAACATAGAGAAATTCCATAGTTCCGTCGACTATTTAACAGCTCAGATTCATATCCAACCATAATATTTCAATTATTATATTTATTTTGACAGGTAGATGATTGATGGTTGGTTTCATCAATAAAACTGTAGAAGTTCTCAACATATTGCAAAATGCACATCATATGTAAGTTAAATGTGAAATTTGATACCTAAATTTTAAAGTAGTTAATTTGATACTTAATAAAATATTATGTGGTTAGATTTCTTACTTTTTTAATATCATTTATTCTATTTGCTAATGTGGAAGAGACGATATATCATTAAATTTGCATACTTCTCTAATATCGTTTACAACTGGTATGCATCCTTTTTTCTTTTTTTGTTAGGAAAAAAGCAAATTATGTCAATAAGGTAGTAAAATTATCGCGAAAAGTTTGATTGAATGATAAATTAATCATTTCAAAATTCATATACCAAATTAAATTTTTATACAAATTTCAGATACTAAATTTAATATTTTTTTTGTGAATATACTAGGGTTATTTGTTTTGATGAGGTGTAACCCACTCGTTATAGAAAGATGCTTAAGGTACCAGTTAGGACAGAGCCCACCAAATGACACTCGGCATCCCACACATCATGGCGAATTTGGTAAACGTGTTAACATGAAAGCCTAAATTCTTTAAGGAAAACAGCCTGTCGGACATAACTCCGCATAAACTCTAGTGAGAGAATCTGCTTCTAATTTTTATGGGTTGAAATTAAATTATCCTACTTTAACAAAAGTTTTGCATATTACTCCTTTATGCTCCACTCCATTTATTAGTGAATGCCACACCCTTTTTTCTCCTATTGTTTGTTACTCTCCAATAGAATTATCCACGTAATATTCTTATCTTATTCTTTCCTTTCATATCTCCTTTTGGATATTCGTGAGTCTTTTTTTTTTTTTTTGAGCCAAGTATATTCGTTAGTTTTAGTGATTGAATATATATACTTTTTTTCCCATTTTGACATTTATAACGATTATAGTAATTAACTATTTTAAGTTTAAAGTATGAATTTTACATCTTAACTTTACCTATTTTATAATTAACTACTTGAATTTTATTAAATTTTATAATTAATTACTTAGACTTTACTCGTATTTATAAATATAATACCTCATATGGATATTATAAATGACTTCGAAAATAATCATTGTTGAGTCGCTTAGGTCCTTTGTCCTTTGATTGAATAGACATCATTGAAACAAAGAAATTGGAAAAAAAAAAAAAAAAGGATTCATTTGACATATGTAATTACTTAGATAGAATCCATAGTGACCTTAAATTCAAGGTTTTTTTTTTTTAATTTTTTCCTCCTCCTTTTCTTCTACCTAGAAAATAAAAGTTTTAAATCATGACCTTACATATTAGTTCTAACAATTCATGTTATCACATCGTGTTTTATATCCTTGTCTAAATAGGTTTATATATGAAAAATCTCAATTTGTGACCCAATATGTTTATATCGACCAAAAAAAAAATTGTGTTTCATATCAATACGTTTATTAATTAATAAACACACAAAAATATATGTATTCTACTAAAATTTAAATATTTTGTATTATCCTAGTGTTAGTATATTAAAATAAATATTCTCTTATGTATACATAGTTAACAGATTCTGTATTATATATTATGCTATACAATTAAAAAAAAAAGTGAATAACATCAAAAGAAAAAATTTTGGGAGTAAGTTCAATTAAGACATTAACATTTTGAGTAGATAAAAAGTAAAATCAACATCTAAAGATAAATTCATTTAAGTATTAATGTTTCAATAAGTGAAAAAAAAGGAATCAATATTTAGTAAAGTGAGGCAAACAAGATATCCATAATTAACTATTAAGGATGATCAAGGAAACTGAACTGAAAATATTGACACCTTAAATGAAATTTACAAGATATCGATACTTCACTTGATTCGCTTTGTGAAACGTTCATTTATATTTTTCATTATTCAAATGTTGATATTTAAATGAATTTATCTTCAAGCATTGATACATTATAGTGTAAATTACCCAATTAAAAAAAAAAGAAAGAAAGAAAGAAAGAAAGAAAAGAGGTTATCAAATGTCGTATTATATGAGTAATACTTAATTAAAACATTGAATTTTAATGTGTTGTTAAATTGGTATGGTATTAGTTGATCATAATTGACAGTAACTAAAACAATAGAAATATATTTTTTTAACCAATAGATATTGTATCTCACCATTGTAATTAATATTTATCTCAAGGTTACACATAAAGTTATCATGTGATTAAAGAGATATCACAATAAGCTACTATCTACATATATAATAAAATTATTTTTATACTTTGAACAATACACATGGGTAAAGATAACTTTATCTTTTGAACTAAAGGAACAACACATACTTCTCTACCCGAAAATATTGATATACTTGAGTACTCAAGAACAATTATGGAAGATTGAAAGCATAAAGTAGTCATTCTCCTTTAAAGGAAAAAACAGGACTTCTTATTGTTACTCAAAAGATTCCCTATTAGCTTATGAAGGCCAAAACTCATGAAAAGTCTTAAAGTAGAATATGCACTGCATCACACAGGTGGAAACTTCCAATTTCAACAAATACAACGTATTTAAAATTCATAACACAAGAAACATGACATTAAAATACTAAATATCATCAAATTCAAAAACTTGATACAAAACAAAATCAAACCTTAATTTATCCAATAACCATGAATTCAATTCTATCAAACCCAATACAAAAATCACTAAAAGATTAAATCCAAACCCAAGTCAATTTCACAAATACTCAAAAAAAATAGCATTAAAAGAAAACAACGTTTGTACTAATTCACTTAATTTTAACTTTAAACTTGTGAAACTCTTCTAATTCCATATAATCCTATAAACTTCTACAGCCTTTTCTCTCACTACATCTTTGTAATGGAAAAGACACAAATCCAATAGCATTATGATTCAAAGTGTTGAATTCACTATATTTTGTTAAGTTAATTTATGGCCTAAAGGGAGCTCTCATCAGTGGTGATTTCCAAATTCACAATATTCTTTGTTAGTTTCTTAAATGAGACACTTGAAGAATTATGGCTTGAAGGAACTGCAATGATCTCATTTTGGTTAATGGATAGTAAACATTTGTGGAGCAACCTAAAGAATGAAAAATAAATTCCCCCTTTTGTAAATGATAAAGTAGTCACTAAGGAATTTCATTTTTATAAAAAAGTAAAAATTAAAGGGTATTAAAAGAACGTAAATTTAGGTTAAAATTTAAAGTATTAATCATTTAGGTTTTAATAGGTTAACCTAAACTCATATAACTAATTTTTCAAAAATGAGTTTTTAAAAAGGGCTTTTGGGATCAACCCAACCCACTAATTAACTCACTACTTTTCATCTTAATCTCAGCAGGTGACAATTTTTAAATATCAAAAAATCAATTTTCTTTAATTTCTAGTCAAGATTTATATTATATGTTCTATGATTTAATGTGAAAAATGAAAGGAAACAAAGTCGAAATCAAGGCACGACAATGTCTCTATATAAGTAATTATCATTTCACATCTAGTTGAGCATTGCCCTATTATAAAAGAAGATTATCTTCACTCGGCGTTTTCATATGTTAAATTTGCTCGTAACACAATATGAATGAATAAAATAGGAAAAATGAATTCAAATAATCTAAGCTTCACGACTGCTTTTTGATGGAATCGACTTAGCTGAGCTGCATTCCTGTACATCTCTCTCTCTCTCTCTCTCTTTTTTTTTTTTTTTTTTTTTTGCAGTCTTTTCTTAATTTTGATATTCTTATGTTTTAAAGGAAAAAAAAAATCGAAAAGTAAATTTGTTCTATAAATTGTAATATCATCCATTGGGAAATGAGAAAAGAACTTATAACGTAATTTTTTGATCGCATAATTATTCTTACACAGCATAAAAGAATAAAAAAACCTATTTCTTTAGATAAAGTGAAAGACAACACACCTCAGTCTATTCATAACTAGAAATTTGTTCTTACAAAGAAATTTTCTAAGCCTGATGATGCAAACAAGAAAAATATCCACCCATATCAATAAAAATATTAACCCAAGAAAATTTTCATTGAAGAGCCGTATCATGTATAATTTTAGTCTTTAGAAACCAATTAAAAAAAAAAAAAGGACTTCTTCAAAATCCAAAATAAATGTCAATAACCTAACCATAACCAATATTCAATAGTTACATTATAATTGGCACAACATGAAAGAGAAATCTAGCAAAAAAACAAATGTTGAATCGGGTATTTATTTCAAGGGGGTTGTCAAGAAACTAAAGATCGTGCAATCTAAGCCCTAAGGTTTGACTAGAGAGAGTATCTTTTGGCGTATCATAAGCATACAAAGAGTAAGAAAGAGCTAGTCAATAGTGTTCTCAATTGACCCATATCCCTAAATATTGTGACCTCAAATGAACGACTCAAAATGTTATAACATCAAATGAACTTATACTCAAACATTATAACCTTTCGATGTAATTTACCCAATTATTTTATGATCGTATCGTGTCATATCCATATCCATAGGATGAGTCCTGAATTGCCAGTGCTATTTCATATATTATCTTACATAGTCCTTTCATAAATAACTATAATGATAGTTAAATAATAAAATTTAAAATAAACACTTAATTACCAATGGCAAGAAGGCATTTTTACATCCCTTAATTATTATAGAAATACTCACTTTTAAACAAACCAAAAACCAACATATTGTCCCTCTTCTCTTAACAATTTCTGCATCAACAACCATCAACCGTTCTCTCACAAGATAACTTACTTTGCAAAATCTTGAAGGTAAAACACCTCACTCTTGAAATCTTATAATTTTTAGTGATTAATATGCCCTAAAGTTGAGTTTTGAGTGTTTTCTTAGAGCCCTAAAGAGTTAAGCAGGCTGGACTAGTGGGTTTACTTTCTTCTCGTGGGAAAAATTGGCTTTGGAATCTTTTAGTAATTTAGACTTGCAAGGAGGATTCAATAAGAAAATTAGGTAAGTTAATGAATCTTAGTAGATAAGCTTTTATGTTTGGCGCTATATCTATGTTGTGTAATGGGTGGAAAATTGGAAATAGTGTTTTGAAAGAGGTATAAATGATGATTTGATGTGAGTTTCATATTAATACTAAAACTATAGTGATTTAGATTTGTAACATTGAGAAAACTTTTGTCTAAGCAAACACGATTTGTAACATGATCACGTTTGAACTCGTGTTACAATTTGTAACGTTTGGAAAAGGCTTTCATCTTAGCAAACACAACTTGTCAGATAGCCGCATTTGAAATCATGTCATGCCTTTATTTTGAACACAACTTTAAACATGGCCAAGCTTGGACTTGAGTTAAAGAACATAACCACAAACATGGGCAAGTTCTAACTTGTGTTATGCTTCTAGTCCAAACACAACCTCTAAAATGGCCATGTTCAAACCCGCATAAAAAAAAAAGCCAAAAAAGACCTCAAACATGAGCATAATTCAGCTTATGTTCCACTTCTATTGAGAACATGACTTTAATATGGCCATATTCAAACCCATGTTCAACATAACTTCTTCAAACTCGTATTTTTTCTTCTCAAAAGCACATGAAACTTGTTCATATTCTTTCTTTAAAATTTAATGTTATTGTAAAACCCTAAAACTTAGATTTTAGTAAATCTATTACCATGTTCTCATTTTAAGTTAATGTTTTACATGTTTCTTACACCAACGGTGTGTAAGAGCAAGAATTATAGAAAATGTGATTTATAGGTAGGTTTAGAAGTATAAACATTTCTAAATACTTCAATTGTGTGGCAACTTTGAAACCTTAAAACTTAGATTTTATTAAATTTGTTATCATATTCTCATTTTAAATTAATATTTTACATGTTTCTTACACCAATGGTGGTGTAAGAGTAAGAAATATAGAAAATGTGAATTATAGGTAAGTTTAGAAGCATAAACAGTTCTAAATACTTCAATTGTGTGGTAACTTAGTTTAAAAGGGTCTAGAGTTCAAAAGAACTCTACATTCTAGGTACGCATATAGCATATTTAGTACTTGTTGTATGTGCTTGACCACTATTAATAGATGAAGAGTACTCATGCTCTTAATGAGACAACTAGATGATCCTTGTGTACCGTTATCTCAAGTGGAGCTACACCTGGTAATGATGCGCCACGTGAATCGGGGTACCGAGCTATCCTTTTTTTACGGTTTTGGACTATATTACTTAGATGATTAAATGACTGTTTGCAATATGCATAGCATATAATTGCATGTAAGTTTATGATCAGTTGTTTATGTGCATGTAAGTGTTGGTATGCCATACTGGACTCTGGTTCATCCCTTTTTCTTTTTCAGCTAAAGTGATACTCCCTAGCTTTTGACCTCTCTAGCTATGATATCATAGTTGAATATATGCAGGGCGATAGCTGTGAGGATGACTTTGCTGATATGTCATTCTTTAAACATTGTGTTGGAGATGGAGACTCCTAATTGTGCTATATTCTATGTAAATTTTTGTTTAGTGTATTTTTGTTGTTAGGCATAGACTCTGACATTAATTTTGTTAGTATGTTTAGTGGACTTTATGAGATATGTAGTAAGTGTTCTATGTGTATGGTATTATTACTATTCTCAAGTTAAGAAGAAAGTTCTATGTAAATATGTTTATATGTGAAATATCTTTATCAAGTGTGACATGGAGTTATATATTATATATTGAGATATTTAGCAAGTTTGGAGCTTTAACGTGTTTAATTACAATTAATTGTAAACACGTTATGGGTAGTAAATGTCTATAAAATTTACAATATTACAGATAGTATAATAGTTTATGACTAGGTTTGTATAATTATGATTGAAATTAAACCTAATTAGATTAACATGGGATCAATGTTAAGCTCTAAAAGTTTATCTTTTGACTTGTTCACTTACACTACTCTTTTAACAGAGAGGGAAGGAAATACTATTTATAACTTTCTTTTAAGGGGAAAAAATAAAATTTGAAATCCTAAGACAAAATAGAATGCAATATGTAATGTCTGGGGCAATGGAAGGGAAAAAAAAAGAAGCAAAGTAAACACGTAAACCCTCACATTATAACTATCTCATTTTTCAAATATTTCTTTTAAAATAAAATTTATCATCTTGAACTTACATTTAAATATTTCAATTTAAAGTTATGATGAATAGGCCTAAAGGCATGATATGTAAAGTCTTAAGCTATAAGTAGTTTGAATTCAAGTTTGATACAAGGTAGATATATTTTGTCTAAATCCTACTCATCGTCTTATTGATAAAGGTATGTTATCGCTATTAAAAGTGGGGACAGTTTTATTCAAGTCGGTTCAATTTTTGCTATAATAGGAAAGAATTTTTTAAACCCTGCAAGAAACAATTTTGAAAAGAAATTGAGTGTAGTCTTATTAATACCGTATGTATTTTCTAAAGCTGTAACAAATTAGCTAAATAAGAACAAAACTCCGATTTTGGTTGGATTGGGATTTGATTTGCCTTTTTTCTTTAATTATTTCTCCCTTTTCTTTGTTGAATTGGTGTAGTATCAATAATTGGTGTCACGATGGGCCATGAAGAAGTGCTCACCATCTCATCCTTGGGAAAAAGAGAAGCCTTGTGAGATAAAATTGGTATAAAGGATTGTTTGTTTCGTCATTATTCTATCATTTTGATATCTATCATCCAGGACTAGGAGTATTTAACCTTGCAAGGTTGCTCCTGCACATTCATACAAAATTTCAAGTACCCCCTGCTGCTGAGGTTTAAAGCATAAACTAGTGATGCTTTTGCCGATCAAACTCGCACCATCTAAAGTGCATGCATTGCTTTGCATAGCAGTACGATTTCTGTATTTCTACACTCCCATTTTCATGGTTTGGGTTGTTTCTATTTCACTTATTGCTGCTATGGAAATAGCTTTTATTTACTGTTAAGCTGTTTTAGATTGCAAGGTTTTCTCTTGCAATTGACTTTTTTATGTATAAATTATTTTGATTTACTAAGGATTATAATTTTGTTTATGTGATCACTGTTTTCCCACGTCGTTATATTATGTTTGAATTCCACTCCTTATTGTAAAAAAATTACATACAAAAGTTCATGATATATAAGACCTCTGTTGCAGAACAAAAAGTTTCCATTTTTTAAAGAGAATAAAAGATTTATCCTTAGATCAGTCGTCATTCACAAAATTTACAGCGCAATATGTTTGTTTTTCGTGTTGATATTACATTTTTATTGACTTTTCTAGTTTATTAGTTTGTAGGTTGTCCATATAAAATATTATCCTCTTTGCATTTAGACACTATTGAATCTCTTTTATGTCTTGTACGTACTAACTCAGCTTTTTAATGTTAGAGCACTTTGAAATATAATATTATATATATATATATATATGCATTAAAAGGGATAACGTCACGAATGATACGTGAATTTTAATAAAATATACAATTAGATGCATGAACTTTCAAATTAATCAATTTAGTGCATGGATATTAATATTGATAAATTTATTAGTATATGAAAATTTTTAAAATTAATTTATTTAGTACCTAAAAGAACTTGATAAAGATATTATTGGCATATGCGAAAAGCTATTTCAGGTACTAAATTGATAAATTTCAAAGTTCAGGTACTAAACTGAACGATTTCAAAGTTTAGGTACATGTACCATTTGCGCCATTAACCAAAATTAAAAATAGTTATTAGCAAATATTTGAGTTATGATATATTAAAAATAAAATTTGGTATATAAAAGAAAATATATAAATACAAATGAACTTACTAATCCATAGTTAGATGCTTAAAAGATATCTAAACTTTCAAAATATAGCCGTCCTTTCATAATTTTTGAATAGATAAATAATCATATATTACCGATAATATAGTAAAAGTTATGTGATTTAATTGATAGATTAAGAATTATCTATACATTTTCAAAAGTTGGGAGAGAGGTAGAACTATGTTTTAGGTGTATGAGGGCCCATTTAGAGATATAAATGAGTCAAACTATCGGCAAGTTATTCAAGTTAGACTTAATTTTATTTGAGTTGGATTTACAAATCCATTCAAATTCAAATTCAAGTTATTCAAATAATTTATCAAGCTTAACTTGAACTTTATGATGTTTGACGTGCTAATTTGTGAATTCAATCGAACTTGAATCAAGCTTAAATTTTAATAATGTTTTAGTTGAGTTTGGATATCATTATCCATAATTAAAAATTATTTATCAAGTCTTATTGATTTTAATCAAACCAAATTTAACAAGTTAAGTTCACTTATTAGATTAATAGATATATTTATAATTTGCCCTTAAAGAAGCATATTGGACACGGAATTTCCCCCACTTTGAAGGATAATCATATAAGCATCTTTCATCATTATCTATCCTGACTTTAGGGGCTAATAAAATATATAATAGGAGTTAGTCCCACGAGTCGCCCAAATTGCCATGGGACATATGGACATTTCTCCATCGACTATCTTTGAGAACCTAATTGGAACCTAAATGACTCGAATCTAGCCACATTTGGTCGTGTCCTTTAGTACGGGTCTAAGGGAATAAAATAATAATATCAATTGATTGGATAAGAAAAAGCTGCCACTTGGTATTTGGTTACTATTTAGCTAAGTTTCATGAATCACGTGATGTCTTGTTTCCACGAGACTGCATGTCCCAGTGCGCCTTATCATCCATGATGGCTAGGGCACAAGTCAATGAGGTCCTCTACTCATTGACTTTATTTATTTATATATTTTTGGATCAAAGTAGGTCCAATACATGTATTTTTAATTTTTAATAATTTAATATTTTATTTTTTAAATTTTAGCAAATTAGTAATCATTTTTTAAAGTACATTCGATTAAGTGTCTCTGTTAAATAATATTCGATGAACGTTCGTTTTAATAATATGATAATAACAAGCACTAGGTCAAAAATTATCAAAATCTAAAAATGTGGTACCAAACTAGCAAATAATTATCATAAATTGAAAGTACAGTACTTGATCTGCTATTATTCTACCATCAAAATAATTATCTGTTGAATATTATTTAATAAAGACATTAAATCGCTCATATTTTGAAAAGGGATACTAATTTACCAAAATTTAAAGATAAGGCATTAAACTGCCAAAAATTGAAAACGCAAGCACTTAACCTACTATTATCCTATATATTTTTGGGTATATGAAATTATGAATCAGTGCTTGATTTTTTTCTTTCTCTATTAGATTGATCTATGCCATTTTATTTATTTATCTATTTTTAAGATTTAAAAGAGATATATTGAAAACTGTTTAATATAATAATAATGGACATGATTTTACAATAATCAAAATATTAGTATACAAACGAAGGAAAAAAAATAAAATTAAAAAATACCATAACAAAAACTATGGTAAAGATATTTTTTTCTTAGTTGATATACGACCAACCGATTAATATATCACTCTAGTTTTGGATTGCACCTGCAATCTTGTTATTGCCAGACAAAGACAAGGAGTTGTCGGCCTATTTCATTAATTTGTTTGAGCTAACACCCTAGTAACTGCCTGAACCTAAAACTTCTCAATTTTATGCCTAACCAAAATTCTTCAAATTTATTAATTCTATCTCTCTAACTTAGTTAAATCAGCTTGTACTTCAACCAAAAACAACACATGTCTAATAACCAATAAGAAACTCTGAAAACAATTAAGCACACCCATTTATTACACATGTTGTTTAGCTAAACATTTAAATAGGATCTCAACAACTTTTATGTATGAATTAATTAGTTTGTTTAATTATTTGATTTTCTAGTTATTTTATTGGTTATTTTACATACATCACTTACCTAGTAGTTGAAAGTGTTAGCTCAGCAAACAAAATTCATTCTATTAGTTGAGATAGTAAAGCTATTATAAAACTTTAATTAGATATGAAATTGGTTATTTTAAAGTTTAGATAATTAATTGTATATTTAAGAAAAGTTGAAAGGTGGCATTAATTTTTGTTTTTTCATTATGTTTTTCCTTTTTAACATTCATTTTATTTTCCTTCTTCTATAATTCTTCTTGGGTGCCTTTTTTCTACTTTCTCTAATGTGATAATGACATATAAACTTTTATGGCATGTGAGCATCTATCCATGTGTGGTAGGAAATATGGGTTCCATACATATTAGTGGGCCGGAGTGCTCAATTTCGATTAGCTGTAAAATATGTATATAATAATAAGAATTTCAAGAGTGATACGTATAATTGATCTTGTGATCTATAATCCACTCGTGAATCCCCGTTTACTTGCATTAGTCGAATCACCAGTGGACAAAAATTTATCCATCTCTATCTCTTTTTTCAATATATCCGCTAAAAATGTTATCACGCATGGTCAATAATTTTAAATTTGTATGAAATATTTATACAACTTATATTAGATCTCCATAACTTATTTAAACTATTAAGAACACATAAGTGAAATATAGAATCAATGGTAACTAGAATTGATTAGCACTATATAGATATTAATATAATTTGATCATTCCGTATAAAAGTAAATTAATTATTTTTCAACATATTAAAATATTATTAATACTTGTTTACCATTTATTGATTTTAGAATAAATATTAATTTATTTTTTAAAATGGGGTTTTAGGATTGAGCATATTGGGATAGTTGGAACAGATAAGTGAAGGACTAAGAGTATCTTTATCTCCGGTACTTAATGAAAACTCTAAGAAATATGAGTGATGTGATAGTTGTTTGTGCAATAAAACGGGTTGCTTGTTGAGTTGTTTAACAACTAAAGTTGTTATGACAAGCAATCTTCTCATTCATCATCCCATTGTTCGTTCATAATTATTTAATCTTTATAAAATATATATAAATATTATTTTAAGGTAATAAAATAAAATAAAATTTATAAAAATTAAAAAATATTTAAATAAGTAGCTCTTATAAAATAATTGAGGATAAAATAGGAAGTAAATAAGCGAAAAAAGTTACTTCGGATGCTGATATTTCACTCACAGCATCTCCTCCACCAAAGGACAAAGCATCGTACACATCTATTTTGGCTTGGCTTGATATCATCCAAAGTAAAAGCAATTTCCCTTATCCGCAGGCCTTATACATGGGAAAAAGCGCAACATGTTCATTTGAAGAGAAAAATTAGACACGGCATGGTCTTCCTCTGTACGATACTTACTTCATTCAGGTAAGATAAAAGGTTATCGAGGGTTCTAAGTTTAATGACAATGGTATTTATGATGAGACTAGTCAAACAATATAATTAATATAATCGAATAATGTAATTAGTATAGAGTCAAACAATGTAATTAATATAGTGGTAGGAGAGATATTCGAATAGTATATGTATATATCTCTATATTTGTACAAATAAGATATTAAAAAAAAAAAAAAACCTTTTCTAGAAATTATTCTCCTATTTTGTCTTCATCATGGTATTAAAGCCTTGGCCGTACTCTGTAAAAATTTTCGTCATAAGTTCTTAATCCCTGCCAAATATTTTTTTTCCTTCTCAATGGCAAACAAAGACTCTCTCATTATTATTCAAAACACTCAAGAACCTTCAAATCCATTAACTATGATCATAATTCACAACTCAATCAAACTCACCTCTATGAACTATCTCTCTTGGAAAACCCAAATGGAAGCGATTCTAATCGGCTACGACCTACAGAAGTTCATTGATGGTTCTCATCCTTCTATTCCAGCCACTATCACAGTTAATAATACAATCACTCCCAATCCAGTATATTAAACATGGTTAAGATAGAATAAACTTCTATTTAGTGCTCTTATAGGTACTTTTTCACCAAATATTGTGCCACTTGTCACTCAGTCAAAAACATCTCAAGAGGCATGGCAAACTCTCGCCAACTCTTATGCTCGACCTTCTCAAGGACACATCAAGCAACTCAAGGATTATCTGAAAAATATCAACAAAGGCTCTCTTTCTATCACAGATTACATGCAAGCTATCAAAACTCGTGCAGATGAGCTTGTTGCTCTTGGTAAACCTCTAGATCAAGAAGATTTGATTGAAAAAGCCTTGGAAGGCCTTGATAAAAATTATAAATTTGTAATAGATGCAGTAAATAGTTATGACATCGTTATTTCCTTTGATGAACTACATGAAAAACTCATTAACAAAAAGCCGACTCTTTAAAAATTTTCAAGCTCCTTTGTTTTACCAACATTTGCACATCTCTGCAACATGCGCTCAAATCAGTGGTCTGCCCGCAACCGCCCTCCTCAGTTTATTAATGGTTCATCTCAACAATTTACCCCTACTGTAACACATTTCACCAGACATGCTAACACTCAAGTACATCGCTCAGCTCGACCGTTTCTTAGTAAATGCCCATGGTGTCATGTACATGGACATGTTATTTCACAATGCCCATTGTTTTGCCAACAATATCCTCATGCACAACCACCACTTCAACCTATTGCACCAGCTCAACCTTACATTACACCTCCTTGGCAAGCACAAGCTCTTGTCGCTAATTCAACCTCTTTTGGTCATCCATGGTTTCTTGACAACAGTGCATTGCATCATGTCACTGCTGATCTCAACAATCTTGCTCTTCACAATAGTTATGATGGCACAGATGAGATTATGATTGGTGATGGTTCTGGACTTCGTATTACACACACTGGTTCAACATCTCTCAACACTCCCTGTCATTCTTTTACACTTTCTAATGTTCTATGTGTTCCTACTATGAAATGTAATCTGAACTCTATTTCTCAATTTTGTAAGACCAATAATACCTCTGTTGAATTCTTTTCATCTTCTTTTCTTGTGAAAAACCTGTGCACAGGGGCATTACTTTTAAAGGGTCAAACTAAGGGTGGTATTTATGAATAGCCAACCTCTTCCTCACTATTGCTTGCTTTCTCCAGCATCAAAACTACTTTGCTTGCATGGCATCACAGGCTTGGTCATCCATCCATGTCAACTTTTTATCTTCGGCCAATTTAGATGTTTCTGGTTCTTCGAATCTCGAGTTCTATTGTAATTCTTGTTACTGCAATAAAAGTCATAAATTGCCTTTTTCTTCTTCTTCACTCTCTACCTCTGCAACTCTTGAGGTTATCTTTACTGATGTTTAGATGTCACCGGTTCAATCCATTGATAATTTTAAATATTACGTAATATTTGTTGATCACTTTACAAAATATATCTGGTTATATTCTCTTAAGAGAAAATCTGATGTCTAAGATGTTTTTATTCGATACAAGGCTCTTGTTGAAAAGTTCTTTAATTGTTTAATCAAAACACTCTATTCTAATAATGGAGCGGAGTATCAAGCTTTATCATCCTTCTTAATAGTCAATGGTATTTCTTATGTTACTTCTCCACCCCATACACTAAAACACAATGGGTATTCAAAACGTCATCATCGACACATTGTTGAAACGGGCCTCTCTTTATTATCTCATGCATCTATCTCTTGCGTATTGGTCTTTTGCTTTCACTACTACAGTCTATTTCATAAATCGTCTCCCTACTCCTACACTCTAAAACGTGTCTCCATTTTTCAAACTCTTTGATACTGTTCCAAATTATGATAAACTTCATAGTTTTGGTTGTCTTTGTTATCCTTGGCTTCGTCCTTACAACACTCATAAACTTTAATACCATTCTTCTCCATGTGTTTTTGTTGGTTACTCCTCCGCTCAAAGTGCATATCTTTGTCTTCACATCTCTATAAATCGTTTGTTGGATCTATTTTCCCTTTGCCACTTCTCATCCCTCTCTTCCTCGTGCCTCCTCTTCCACTGTGTCCGAATGATATTATATGACTCTTCCTCTTGCTACCCGTTCTATCTTTACCACATTTACTTGCCTGCCCCCATAGCTTTGCAACCCAATACGGTTGTTCAGTTTTCCCCTTCGTCTGTTATTGTTCCTCCGCAAGCTGGCATCGATCCTCCCTCATTTACTAAACTTAATCCTTCTTCAAACATACAAAATTTCCTACCCTCATCACCCAAAATTATCATGACTTAATCCAAACACAATATCCATAAATTAATCCAAAAGCTTAATCTCAACGCTGAACTTCATTAACGTATATTTGAACCCACCACCATCAGTTAAGCCATGAAGGATCCTAAGTGGCGCAAAGTAATGTCTAAGGAATTTGATGCTTTCATTCGTAATGGCACATGGGTACTTATTGCTCATCATCCTACCCAAAACTTAATAGCGTATAAGTGGATTTTTCCCAGTAAATACTTGCCTAATGGTTTTGTTAATAGGTAAAAAGCACGCTTAGTTGCTAATGGCTTTCATCAACGGCCTAGAGTTGACTACACTGAAACATTTAGTCTTGTCATCAAACCCACCACTATGCATCTGGTTCTCAATCTTGCAGTTAGTAATGGATGGCACTTATGACAACTTGATGTCAATAATGCATTTCTTCAGGGTACTCTTACAGAGGATGTGTTATGTCTGAACCACCGGGTTTTGTTGATCATGATCATCTTCATCATGCGTGTAAACTCCGCAAAGCCATTTATGGTCTCAAATAGGTGCTTCGTGCTTGGTAACATGAACTACGCTAATCCCTTCTCGATTATAGCCTTACTAATTCAGTGGCTAATACTTTCTTGTTCATCTTCAACAATCATGGCATTCTCATCTACCTCTTAGTCTATATTGACGACATCATTATCATTGGGAATAACAACCAAGCTGTACATAAGTTTATCTAACAACTTTCTCATCGGTTCTCCATTAAGGATTTAGGTACATTGAACTACTTCCTTAGTGTTGAAGTCATTCCTCACACTGATGGTACATTTCTAAGTCAAACGAAGTATATTGTTGATCTTTTTCACAAAACTCATATGATTGAAGATAAACCTGTCTCAACGCCTCTAGCTATCCATCCACCACTCACCTTAAGTGCAGGCACATCCTTAATTGATCCTATAGAGTATTGAACTATTGTTGGGAGGCTCCAATATATCTCTCTCACTCATCTGGATATTGCTTACACAGTAAATAAACTTTCTCAATTCATGCATCGCCCAACCATTGATCACCGGAATGCAGTTAAACGGCTTCTTCGGTATCTCTGTGGCACCATGGATCATGGTATTACACTTCATCACATTTCTCCTTCTAATTTGCATGCCTTTTTTTGACACCAACTGGGTAGGCAACAAGGATGATTATGCCTCCACCAGTGCTTACATCATTTATCTTGGTCACAATCCCATCTCTTGGAGGTTTAAGAAATAGCGGACTGTTGCTTGTTCCGCTATTGAAGCTGAGTATCATTTCATTGCGCCTACGACTGCCGAACTATGTTGGGTCTGCCCCATCCTAATTGAACTTGGTGTCACTCTTCTTCATCAACCAGTGATCTATTGTGATAATGTTGGTGCCACAAACCTCTACTCCAATCCAGTCTTCCACTTACGCATGAAACATGTTGCCATTGACCATCATTTTATATGAGAACAAGTTCAAAATGGCTCACTTCGTGTCTCCCACATCTCGTCCTCAGATCAACTCACCGATGCACATACGAAGCCTCTTGCTCGCTCTCAGTTCCACTAACTCAAGACCAATATTGGATTCACTCCACTGCCATCCATCTTGTGGGGGCATGATAAGACTAGTTAAACAATGTAATTAATATAGTCAAATAATGTAATTAATATAGAGTCAAACAATGTAATTAATATAATAGTAGGAGAGATATTCTAACAGTATATATATATATATATATATCTGTATGTTTGTATAAATAAGATATTGAAAATAGAAAAACCTTTTCTAGAAATTCTTCTCCTTTTTTATCTTCTTCAATTTATACCAATTGAATTTTAAAATTTTTCTTTTTTTTTTTTTATTTATATGGTACTACCATATGAAATAGAAAATCAAATCTTATTGATATTGATTGTTATGCTTATATTTTAAATCTTAATATCTTTTAGGGTTTAAATCTGAATTGGTAGAGCCTTCAACTTAATTTTGGTTCAATTAAGTCTTCACACATTGCAATGAATAAAATGTGATTAGTGGATTGAATCAAAACCGAACCATATTTATGATTAACTTCGATCAATCCCAACTCCATTTAAAGTGAATTGTATTACAATGTTTCAATGTGATTTCTATCAAACCATATTAATTAACCTATTTTTCATGTTATTATATCTTTTATGGCTATATATAATCTTATCTTAAGATGCATCTAAATTGATTGTTTACTTTTCAATTATGCTTTATTATGATCATGAAAGTGCTTTTTTTTTTTTTTTTTTGCATCTTAAAAATGATGAAATATCAAGTCGTATAAATTTTAAAGTTCTTAATATAGGAATAATTTAAATTCAATGGCAACAAAGTAGAGTAAGTTAATCAAAATGAAATCAATTATGTGGTAGCTCAAATGAAAAGTTTTCCGCACAGATTGGGCTTTTTTTAATTTTTTTTTTCAATTAAAGTGATGTGGTTTTAGTTCAAAATCCTTAGGATCACATGACATGAGCTAATCCATATTATACATAAAAAAAGGTTTATTTTATGATTCTATTTGATTTGAAATTGACACCCTCATTCAGACATGTAAAACTGAAATCTCTGATCTATATAAAATATATAAAGTGCATTTGGACTTCCATAACTTTATCTATTTATGCTTTGTTCCTTTGATTTTGGAAAAGTTTATTCGTCCTCTTCAACTTTAAGAACACGCCACTAAACCTTTTTTATAACTTTGCACTTCAGTAATATTAAAAAATGATAAATGAAATAAAATATTATAATTTTTAAAAAGAAAAACAAAATTAAAAAATGAAAGAAAACCACTAAGGTAGTGTTTCTCATTGTGTTGGTGGCAATGGTGACCACTATTATTAGTGATGTTATCATCACCTATCTTTGTTCAAGCTATCTAAAGCAATAAATAGCAATTAATTGTGATAGTGGATGCAATCAAAAACAAAAAAGATTTTTAGATTTGAAATTAAGATTGTACATAAAGTTATAAATGAGTTGAATTGAGATGATGCAGTATCAAGCTCAAATTCTACTTGAATGAAAAAAAAAAACTCAAAATTTGAGCTCGATCGAGTTTTAATTCTTAAACTTGAACTTGACTTGAATTGGTACTCAATGAGCTCAAACTTCACTTGGTTAGACTCGATTATTCCTATAAAAATAAATTAAATTGAAAATTAGTTGGGATTTGGGAATATGATAGGAATTTTAGTTGACTTTATCTTAAAATATAATAATTGCAGACCATTAGATATAAAGGAAGCATAAAAGAAAAATGCAATGAATGAAAATGGGCTTTCAAATGGGGAAAAACATAATTTTTATAATTTTTTTTATAAAATAATCTAAAAAGCTCAATTAGACTCATGTGTTACTACACTCAAATATTTTAAAACTCAAACTCAAACTCAATAGTAATTCAAATAACTCTTGAGCTCACTCAAATGTAATCGAGTCGAATTTAACTAACACGCAAGTAGGCTCGACTCATTTACAATCTTACTTGCATATACTATAAATATAAAAGATTTTTATATTTTCAGCTGAAAATAAAATTACATATTAATTAGCAAACCATCTACCATAACATAGGTCCAAAGATAGGTACAAATTACATAAACAAGGCAATCCAACTTATCTTATTTAAACTAATACTTTATGTATGATGTATGCTCGATTTGAAAAGAATTTATCCTCTAAAGCTTTTTTATAAGCTTAGAGTCTTGTAATTTAAAAGATTTGATAATTGAAATAGAACATGATAAGTTAAAAAAATTAATTTGAAAGTACATCATTGCATTAGCTTTTATAATGTGTGGGTAGCATTGCCATGAATTCATGGTAATGGTTGGTGCAATCGTGGCAAGTAGCATGAATAACAGAGATTAATCAACAATTAATCTAAAAAACAAACATAAATTTGCAAAGGAATTGCAATAAAGTTAAAAACTCAAAATATTTTTTCTATCATTGATAAAGATAATTTGTTCCTCTAAAGGAGACAAGAATATATATACCTAAAACCCTAAAAGAATCCTAACAAATCTCTTCCTAAAAATATTTGTTTCCTAAAAAAATATATAGAAAAATCTAATAATATCGAAAGAGTATCGGATGAAGATACGATTGTACAAAACTCACAACGACAAATTCAAATATCTGAAGGAATGATTACTCGAAATAGAGCCAAGAAACTTCGAGAAAATCTCAAAGATTTGTGCAAAAGTTTATTGAAGATTACTCCAAGTTCACCAACATCGATTTAGAATAAAAAACAATGACTTTTACTGTTGTTTATGCAACTTAGGAGGACAATATAACACTACGGCTGGAAATCACACCAAAGCTGCCCGTTTTACTCTCAAAGTTGCCAGCGTGAATAATAAACACCGCCAACCTTAAATCATAACACAACCAGCCTTCATTCTAACATTGTAGGATCTGTATCCCGCTAGTGTATGCCGTCAGCCTATCAAGATATCTCGTCGGTGTTGGACTATAGGCTACCGGCCTTTATCCCACTTTGAAGATAACCAAAAGCAAATTTTGTAAAGCAGATCACATGGCCGCTAGTGTAGTTCCAAAAGGCCGCCAGTGTGTAATAAAGGCTGTTGGCCTTCTTGTGCAACAGACTTATTTTTATTTATGTCTTTTGAGTTTCCATTTGGGTTTTATATGTATGCCTTTGTATCTTTTTTCGAGCACATATTACTTTTGATTAGACATCAATTTAAGAGAAATGTTTCTCTTTGAGTTCTTTTGAGAACTTGTGATATCTTCAAGAATTTGATTCTTATCAAGTTCTTTGATTATACTAAATTTCTTGGTCAATATTTCCCATAGGGTCAAGATCTCCATATCAAGATTCTTAGGATTACTCAACCAATGGGTCAAGGTCATTCCATCAAATTATACAAAGGTTCGTGAAATTTCATATTTGATTTCTGGATATTTCATTGGGTCAAGGTCCGTTTGATTCTTAGAGTCTAAAAAACTTCAAGATTTGTGCCTGGCACCCATCAGTATCTATATACTATTTTTTTTTAATCGTATCTCCTGCCTTCAGCCTTCATCCTTCATCATTAAAATATCTAGATACTAATTTAAATAAACTCTAAAGAGGATTTAAATATGTAAAAAGAAAGTCTAAAGAATTATCCATAACTATTTTTTAAAATCATATGCTTATCCATATGATCGATGCTAATTCTATCTTCATCACTATATATATTATATATATATATATATATTCTTCTTGTCTCCTTTAGAGGAACATATTATCCTTATTAATGATAGAAAGAATATTTTGAGTTGTTAACTCTGTTGCGATTCCTTTGCAAATTCATGTTTGTTTCTTCGATTAATCGTTGATTAGTCTCTGTTACTCATGCTACTCGCTATGTTAGATTGCTATCAAAGTAGGTAAATAACATGACAATGCCAGGAGGTGGTCATGCTCCGGATGTTGCTCGGGATGTGGAAGCTTTGTAAACCAAAGTGTATGCTCGAAAGGCGGCATTGGATAACATAGATCAAAGAATATATTAGAACATAGATCAGTGATTCTAGCATTGAGAACAACACTTTGATGACCAGATCGATGGTTTTGATGTGATAGGAGTCTACACCAATAGGAACAATAACGGTGGCGGGATGTCACCAAGGATAGAGTATGTGTGCAATGATTTTGTTATCAGACCCATTACTACCAATAGGAACAAGCACAGTAGTGGAATGCAACTAAGGGCAGAGCATGCTTACGACAATCCTGTTCTCAGACCTGTTGCTATAAATCATGATTTACGTGCTTATGAAGATAATGAATTTGAAGCAGATTTTCATGGTGGCTAGAATTATTATGGTTACAAGCATAATTATGATGGAAGAGGTAAGGCATATAGTGGTGGTGAATGTTAATATAGAGGTAGAGGTGATAATTTTGATGATTATTATGAAGGTAAGAATGAATATAGAATGCATGATTTCAAGTTAGAGGTACATATTCCATATCTTAGAGCATATTTAGAGATTAAGGATTTTATTGATTGGATTGCTGAGATTGAGCGATTCTTTAAGTATATAGAGACTCAGAAGAGGGTAGATTAGCGACCTGTAGATTGAAAGGGGACAGTTCTGCTTGATGGGAAAGGTTAAAAAAAAAAAAAAGAGAAGTTGTAAAGGAAAAACACCTATTAAAACATGATATATGGTGAAACAATTATGGAAGGAGAATTTCTTCCTCTTAATTATGAGGAAATCATGTTTCAACAGGACTAAAGATGTCTTCAGGATAAGAAATCGATACATGAATATACCATAGAGTTTATGATGTTGGCATAAAGGAATGGTTTAAGGGAGGAAATGATGAAATTGAAAAATCAATAGAACAACGGGATAATTCCAAGGTTACTCAAGGACATGTTACTATGGATGTGAATTAGAAAGGGAGAGTTTTTATAGTTATGGAAAAAGATTGTGATATGATATTAACGTTATAGAATAGATGCTTAGCGAAAGAGAAGTCTTGGAGGGGTTGAAGCCATAAATCTATGATAAAATTAGCGTTCATGTTTTGCGCAATTTGAATGCAGCTAACAACATGACCATTTACGCGGAGTTGATGTTGCAAGAGAATAACAATCGTTTTGATGGTAATAGGTGTTATGAGGGTCAAATATCTAGCAAAATTCTTATTAAGAAGACAAAGACTGCCCAGAGGATATAAAGGGGTGTTGTTGAGTGAAAAGAAGATAAATCAGTAGGGAAGAAGATGGTGGAGTTGAAGGAGAGTGCAGTTTTGTAGGAAAAAGTACATGAGTTGCTGCAAAAGAGGTTCGTATTTGATCCTAAAGGATACTTATTCATGATTCCAAGAGTATCTTCCTCATCCTGAGGTTGAACAACCCCTATAACTAGATTCAACTCAAAACTCGAGGACTTTTCTAGTGGGAGAAAATGATGAAGACGGGATTAGCGTTGATCATATAGATAAGCATACAATTGAAAAAAAAAAGTTATCCAGATAATTCTTTAGACTTTCTTTATATATATTTAGATATTCTTTAGAGTTTATTTAAAGTAGTATCTAGATATTTTAATTATGAAGATAGGAGATATGATTGAAAAAATAGTATAAATGTTAGAAATATATGCACTCAGCAGGCTCGTTTAAATACACATGCATAGATTACGGAAGTAGAAACTATAAGATCGGTTTTTAAAACCATTTCAAGTATACTTAACCAACCATTATCCCTTTTACCCATTTTTACATAATTATAATAGTAATAATAAAGAGATAAAGAAATGAGAAGATTACACCAAATTTAACGTGGAGTTTGGCCTACCCTCAATCTCCACGATCCACAATTTGCCTCGCTCAAGGAAGACTTTACACATTTCAAGTATACTTAACCAACCATTATCCCTTTTACCCATTTTTACATAATTATAATAGTAATAATAAAGAGATAAAGAAATGAGAAGATTACACCAAATTTAACGTGGAGTTTGGCCTACCCTCAATCTCCACGATCCACAATTTGCCTCAACAAAGAGGGCTTCACAACAAATGCCTCAACACGATGACTTTACAAATACCTACACACACGTAGGATTTCACATAGGTGTTTCAACACATGAGAATTTTGTTAAACTACTCAAATAAAATAGGCGAATAGTGTCTTACAATATTGACTCACTTATCTGATAACTGGTCCTATTCATGTAACAAAAATAAACACAAATAAGAGAGTATTCTAACACAATTTCTGTAAGTTAAGCTCGACTCTTTTTTTTTTTTTTTTTTTTTACTTGCAGTCATCACTAAAAATCACCCCAAAATCACTCTATATATATCAGGTTTAAAAATATAGCTGTTTACCCCAAAAGAACCTCCAACGGTCAAATTCAAAAGTCTACAACGACTAGTTTTTAAACTGTTGTGCCCTTAACCTTGTTCGTGCTTCAAATTCGTCGTGCCTTAAATTGACCCTTTGACTAATGACTGCTCTCATTAAGCTTTAGATTCAAACTTGTCGTGCCTTAAATTGACCTTTTGACTAATGACTGCTCTCATTGAGCCTTAGATTCAAACTTGTTGTGTCTTAGCGCATGTTGCACCGTAACTTGCCGTGCCTCATTTTGGCCTCTGACTAAATATATTATCTTTATCTTGTTAAGCCTAAGACTTAAGCTTGTCGAGTTCCCATTTTAAGCTTGTTGCGCCCTAACCGCTCGACACGTTAAGCCCTCGACGTGACCAATAACCAAGCCTGTTCAACTTGTTTTGTCCCATTCTTCACGCCTTGGTTTTACACTTGCCATGCCTTGGATCAAACCTATTGATCCCTCAATTTGCCCCTCGAGTTTAGGCCATGACCAAGGTTGTGACATTTATAAATATGTTCCTGCTAAAACCTGCATAATCTCTATAAAAACACGCAATATACACATATATGCATATTAAAGCTTAAACATATCAAACACAAGTTCTTGCTTATTAAATGTAGCTTAATTAAGTTGTAGAGCATTTGTGCAATATATTTTCTTATCAAAACAAAATTGTAATCACCCATGGTTCATCAATATAAATATTGTTTGGATATTATTAGATTATTCTAGATTTTCTTTTTTAGGAAACAAATCTTTTTAGGAAGAGATTTATTAGGATTATTTTAGGGTTTTAGGTGTTGTGTGTGTATTCTTCTTGTCTCATTTAGAGGAACATGTTATCTTTATCAATGACAAAAAGAATATTTTGAGTTTTTAATTCTATTGTAATTCCTTTGCAAATTCATGTTTATTTTTTAGATTAATCGTTGATTAGTCTCTGTCACTTACTCTACTCCATGCATAAGATTGCAATCTAAAAACATTTTTAGATTTTTTTTGAAGTTTAAATTTCACGTTAACGAGCAATCTACCATAGTAATGGGTTTTCAAGGATAAACACAGGACATGGAAAGCCAAGATATGAGCTTACTTTTTAACAATGTGAAAGAGGGAGAAAGTCATTTGGCAATGTAAAATAAACAAATAGGCAATTAGTTAAGATAAAATGATTTTTGTGAGAATTGAAATTCATGACCTTAAGTTTACAAATTATACACTTGTACCACTTAGTCATGCCTAACAGTATGTTACAGTGCGCTTTTTGCAATTTACATACAATACATACCTTCCATTAGATAATATTTAATTTTTTCCTAAACTTGAAGATCCAGAGCCCCTTTTCATCCCTTAGGTCCCTTCTTAAGTAAGTTGCATGCTCTATTTACAAAAATGTAAGTAAAAAATTGTGAGCTAACTTGTTATGGTATTATATTTTAGCATGACTTAGGCCAGCTCAAACTCAGATTCAATTAAATCTATACACACACATACTGTGCTTTTTATTTATTGGGCTTATTAGTTCCCTGGAAATCCATTAAGGTAAAGATAGAGATGAATTATTGACAATATATATATATTCAAATAGCTCGTTTTTTAAAAAATAATTTTAATAGTTATTGGAGTAGCTTACAACTTGTTTTAATATATTAAACTTTAAATAAGAGTAAGAGAACTATATGAAATTTTACCTTATATACTTACAAAGAATGGTGTTTTTTGGCAAAATTATCTCCATAATTGTATGATTTGGCCCTTGTCTATCTTGTCGCACCATAGTTTTGTCCCAGTTCAACGTGGGATTAAACTAAGTGAAGGAAAAAAGGAAGAAGAAGAAGGAAATGGGCGTAATAATCTAAAGGTGAAGAAATTACTTTAAATATATAGATTGTAATAATATCATGACTATTCCATGCAATGGTTGATGAAAGAAGAATATAGGAAAATGAATTCATAAAATTATAAATACATGAGTTTAATTTCAATCAAGTTCACGACATTAATTAGAGAATTACCAACTTAGAGTGGTGGTATAAATAATTTAACTTGTTCTATTTTTACACTCTCGTTTGGTATATAATTGCAATGCAGCCTCCCTAGAATTCATTCTGAAATCCAATATGATTTTAATAAGTAATTCATGTACTTGTTCATTTGTTTTAGCTTCATTAATAGAAAGATTTTTAAAGGTGCTATCTTGTCTTATATATAAATACTCGTAAAATTATAATATTAAAAAAAACAATTTTCATTGCAATCGTACATTATTCCCATTATTATTTATAAATATTTATTGATATTGTTCCATTCCTTGCCGAATAGCATATTAATACAATAAATATTTTTCCTTCATGAATCTTCACATACAAACACATGCAGCGGGATGTTTTTTTCAACTACCATTAAATACTATAATATTTTCTCACACTTTGTAGTAATCTTCAGACTTTAACTATGCACTTATGTCCACTTATGTCATATTCCATTTGTTATGTTTAATTTGAACCAACATTAGAAAAGAAAGATTATAGAAGAAGAGAATGAAGTATTAGAGAATTTAAATTTTTTTTATGTGTATGAATTATGAATGGAAGGAAAATGGATAGAATTTTAATTATTATAAAATACAAAATATGATAAATGATAAATTACTTATATGTTCCTAAAAGATAATAGGTAATTTCAAAAAGAAGGCTTCAAGAGTAACTTTAAAAAATTTCCCCCTTCCCTCCTAATTCTCTCCATTTTGGAGGGGATAAAAAAAAAGGCGAGAGCTGGGAATAATATTACATTCATTTTCTTTTCCTATGTGTGATAGCCTGATTATCATAAAATGTAAGAATTAATCCTAAATTAATATGAGAATGTCCCTGTTACTAAAATATGAATCGATAATTAGAATTGGATAGATAATCAAATAGGAAAGATAATCAAAACTGTAATAACCCTAAAAATCAGAAAGCAATCATTCAAATTAGAGAATTAGTATAGGAATTTAAAGATTAAACTCAAATAAAATAAATGAACAAAACTCCTTAAATAGCAAATAAGTAAAATAATGGTAAATAGTAAATAGGAAAGCACTAAATTGTAATTAAGTAATAATAAGAATAAATAGTAAATTAGGAATGACACAAAGACATATAGTCAAATCACTAAATAGTGTAAAATTTGGCTCAAATTATCAAATAAAGTAAAATTAAAGTAGTGGAAAAACTAAAATGCCCTTAATTTGACTTTAAAATCCGTAAATTCACCTACAAAACACCAAAAATAGGAGACAAAGACTATCAAGCAACTAGAAATATTACAATCATTATGAAAAACCAAAACTTTAAATTTTGGAAAAATTGGAGGAAAATTCCCAAAAAAACTACAAATTTACCTATAAAATGAGCAAATTAATCAAACAAATATCAATGAAGACATAAACATCAATCAAAACTTTGTAAAAATAAGGAAAAAAAAAGGAAAATTTGTAGGAATAGATGCCATATTTTTTTAAATAAAGAAAGTTTAGAAAAATTAATGCATGCATGCAAAATTATGTGTCAAAATTAGAGAAAAATACTTAACATTTGTCAAAAATCACTATAACTTCCATTATGGACATGTAAAATATGTAGGTTATGTGGTAACTTTTGCATGAAATAAAATTAGCACTTGGTAATTTTAAATAATTAAACAAACTCTAGGAATTCCACTATAAATATCTATTAAAACCTGCAAAATTCACGACACCCACATCCAAAATCATAAAATCACAAAAATTGGGAGTTAGAAGTTTGAGAGTGTGAGAAGTCCGTCCAATAAGTTTAGGAAAGGTGGCTCAGCCGTCTCGTGATGGTGCCGTTGAAGAATAGCTAAATTCCGATGAGGCTAAATTGTGATATCAAACATTGTTCTTTCAACTTCAAAATTTTACAATAATACAATATAATATTAGTTACACATATAATTTTTCATAAAATTTTAATAGTTTTAAAAATTCACATGGATATAGCTGTTATAATGCCAAAACACTGAAATCCGAATTACTAATATAAAATATTTAAATGATTCTTAAAAATCACCAAATAATTATATTGTTACTCTATGATATTCATATTATTATTATCTTTGATTACAAATTTTTACATATTTTCTTAAGGAGTTAAGCTAATTTATCAATTATACCTAGGAAATAAAGAAATTATAAGAGCTTTACTAATATTTATAACTCACATTGACCTTAGTTTTTTTTTTTTTTTGGTCGAATCACATTCACCTTAGTTAAATTAATATGTTAGTGTCAATAATAAGTATATAAATACATGCATATCCCAAAAGAAGATTACTAAATGTTAATATAATAGCTAGCCATAAGTTTAACCATAATAAAACTCTAAAAGTAATATAGTTGAATTTATATTTATACATCTATATCATAGGTTATAAATATCAAATAACTTTCCTAAATACTTACGGCTATACAAACCTAGCAAACTACTTGAATTCTTTAAAGATTTTCTAAAAGAAAATTATGACCTTTTGAATTAATACCTAAAATGCTTGTACTTATGCTTAATCATTGTCATCTAGCAATGTTCTTGGTAAATACAAAAACTAAGCCCACTAGTCCATTATACACAAACCTATAGGTATGGTTAATCTTATATAAAGTTATCTTGAAAACAAGAATAAAGTCATCATAACTCTCAATAAACTTTTAATAAAATTTTGAATTAACCAAAGATTTTGGCAAATAATCATTCTATGACTAAAATTAGAATAAAACCCTACATCATAATACTAATTCATCTCCTCAAAATCATTCTTTTATGTATTGCTCCACAACAATCTGTTCCACACCCAAAACCCATTTTGGTAAGTGGTCCAACTTTATAGCTATTCTTAAACAATCCTTAAAGTTGATATGTTGATTATGAATGGTAACTTAGCAAATAGATGCATGTGACTGATTAAATGTTTGATTCTATTATAATTGCTTGGTATGGTGTGATAAATTGAGTGATCACCTAAGTAAACCTGGAATTTTAAGAATTTATTCGGACCTTCATAAAATGAATCGCATTACGCGAAACATCAAATATCCTGCTTCCATCAAAATCAACCGCTCAAGAAAGAATCTTTTAAACTTTATTGAACTAAGTGACATGAGAGTAGGTTGTAATAAAGGCTATAAGTAATCCGTGGATAGTTCTAAACGGTTTTTGGGAGAACAGCAATCCATTGCACATTCCTGGTTTTATGGAAGGTATATTTGTGTTTAACCTCCTCGAAACCCAGATTAAAGTGTGGTTAATTTCTCTAATCTCATGATGAACCGGTCAACATCATGTAGATGGCATAATGATAGATGATGCATACATTTAATAAACTTGTTTGTTGCCTTCTTTTGAAATATATGACAAGATTCTTACCACTTACTGAGCACATGGAATTTTGCTCACCACCCTACAGCTTATTTTGCAGGAATCCACAAAGAAATCAATATAAAATGCTAGGAATCATACCCGTAAGTACCAAGACTTAATTTTAGCTCCCATTTTTGTAAATATCTTTTTAGTGTGGTATCATTTAGTGAGCCTAGTAATTATCAAATGATTATGGACTATATGTTTACTAAACTCCATAAATACTTGATAATTATGACGGGACTGTTACTAAATAAATTTTTAGGATGTGACACTTTGACTTCCCCTCTTAAAACAAAATGGAATTTAGTATGCTCTCATTTCTTTCCCTTCTTGATCATTCCCTTCAAATTCAATTATACCAAACATAGTCTTAGATTGAAAGGGAATTCAATTTTGCTTTCAAAGTCAAGTGGCAATTTCATTTTGAGCTTCACTAATTATCATAAATTAATTACCTTTTTATCTTATCATATATTTATAATTTATATTTATTTGTTATTAGAGATAATTTTAAAAAATACACTTTGTAATCATTCCATTTCATTCTATTTATACATCCAAACATAAAAATCGATTTGTTATTTCAAAACCCATTTCATTCTATTCCAATATATTCTATTTCAAGCAATCCCTATATATTAACCGAGACATATGTAGTCTACAAAAATGAGTCGTGTAACCCAACACCACACCTTATTTAAGGAATTTTTTTTCCAATTGTAAGGAGCAATTCTTCTACCGGTTGAGATTTACTTTGATCCATCCGGTGACGATGATGATGATGATAACATGACCTGTGTTTTAGTATTTATACAAACAAGTGACTTGAGTTTTAATTTTTAACAAATATATGACCTGTGTTTTGATATTTTGGTAAACAAGTGACATTGGTTTTATTTTTTTACTAAGTACATAGCATATGTTTTGTACTTTTGTAAAAAAGTAACCTGAGCTTTATTTTTTAATAAATATATGACATGTGTTTTTGTATTAATAATAGATAAGAGACGTGAGAAAACACAAGTAATGTATTACACAAAACTTAGATAACTTTTTTATAAAAGTACAAAATATATGTCATATATTTATCAAAATTAAAACTCAGGTCATTTGTTTATCAAAATATCAAAAATACAAGTTATATATGTTTTTAAAATCAAAACGTATATAATTTATTTATAAAAATACTAAAATACAAGTCATGTTTTTACAATTTTTTCTCATAATAATAATAATAATAATAATAATAATAATGACTTTTTTTTTTGTCTTAACGTGCACGTCATCGTCAACGATTTTGACAAATTAGGTAACCGTCCTTTCTCAATTAATTAATATGCAGGCGCATATTCTCTTCTTATTTTACGTTCCCCCTTGGACAGGACATTGAAAATTTAAAAACAATGCTAAAAAAGTAAAGATTGCTATAATTGGAGTCTCCTTGTCCTTAAATAACAAAAGGTTCCGGAATCTCGTATGTAGTCAAAGAATAATAGTTTTATCAAACTATTGTTATTTTAACTATTTAAAATAAAATTTCATTGTAGACACACTTCTATAACAACTAAAGAAAAGCCTAGTTCTAAGGATCCAATGAGAAACCTCCTCGAACAAATCGTTTACCAGTTATGGGTATAGTTGTTTCCTTCGTTTATCATTTGCAATCATCTATATCTATTACATATATATATATATATATCTATATATGTTTGTTTTTCTTTTATATGCTTACTATCTAAATACTCGAGAGGTGTTATTATAAAAAAAAAACAAAGAAAGAAAGAAAGAAAGAGAGAATACCAAAATGATAAGTTCATGGGGACTTTGTGCTCAAGCCGACAATGAAAAAGAGTACTTGAGTTCACTTGGGGTGGGAACAAATCATTTTTCCCCCTTAGTACATGCAGCTGAGTTTTGAGTTTGTTTCCTACAATGAAATCAAACCGAAATATTGTCTCTTCAAAGACATTTGATAAAATTCGACTAGACTAAAATATAATTTGCAAACAGTTTCATACATGAACTAAAATGAAAATGTTATACTACAAGTGCATAAAAGACCAAACCGAATAAAAAATTCCTTTATTTTGCCATTTTGTTCATGGTTGATTAAAGGTAAGATTGTTCGTTCCATATGCATGGTCGAAGTGAGTTTAACATTCCGTGCAACTCGAATTGTTTCACTATTCAAACTACAAATTCAGTGGAGCTCAATCTTTTTATATTAGTGGTAAACAAATGTTTACTCTTTATCAGCGATTAAATGATATCCCCAACCCTATATCACTTAAATTAACTAAATAATAAAGAAAGAAACTCAAACCTTTTATCAGTGGATATGTATGTTTTGGTATAAATTGGTTCGTTGGATATCTTGTGAGCCAAACTACTACTAAGATTATAGCTGTTGAATCAAACTACATCTCAATTTGCTGTGTGATTAGATTCAAAATGCTTTAAAAGACACCTAGATCATAGTCAAATAGTTTTTTAATTGCCCTTTTATCAGCATGACTAGCCTAACTGAGATCAAATTTAAAGTAGACAAAATAGAAATAATATTAACTTATTGAATAGCTATACGGATAATTTCACCTAAACTACTAATTTGATGTTTAAATAGTGTTATATTATATGAAGATGTGGTGTAAAAGGTGGGGGGTTGGTGGGTGGTATTGGAGATGAATTGGATGCTAGCATCGAAGGCTAAACATGGTAGTATGAGAAGCCAAGTCAATGGATACTACGATTGGTATTTATGTACGGAAAGAATGAGAAATTGAGAACAAAGTAAAATGTGAAAATAGTGATTAAGGATAAGGGATTTAAGGCTTGATTGAAAAAAAAAAGGATAATTTTTTATGAATTAAAATTTTTTTAAAGATGAAAGATGTTCAATTTGGGATTAATAATTTGAATGTATTTATCTTTTGAACCGATCCAAAACCTAATTGTACTATAAAGAATCAACTATTGCAATTTAATTAGGTTTGATTAAATTCACTAATTGGTTCAATTTCTTTTAACAAGTCATAACATGCTTGTAAAATACCTAGCAAATGAGATGAATAAACACTTTATTTCTTTTTAGCCAGTCAAATATATAAAATAAAAATAAACTAAATTGATATATAAAGTATATGATCAACTAGTAATACTCTACACTATGTATAAATTTGAATTTAGTGTCAAAATTATAGCACGAAATTGTGATTTGAAGTGCACATGCCTTCCTAATTCTAATTTTAAATTCAAAATTTGGTAGCACTCTCTTAGTGTTGGCAAAGCATACAATTAAGGAAAGAAGTGATTTGAGAAAAATTCATATGCCAAATTGGAAAGGACATAGTGAATATATGGCAAGACCCTACGATTTTTGGTTCACTTAAATCCAAAGAACATTCTCAACAAATTACTAGTGAATTAGCAATCTTAAAAGTTCATCACAATAGGGATAATAGCAACAAAAGCTAGAATTTAAGTGAAGCTAAGAAATTCCCTCAAATGATGAAGTAGACAAAGTAAAGAGTAATCACTCTACTCATGACTTCGTAGAAGACAAACTTATATGGCCTAATAGTAAGAATGAAGCTTCTTTAGAAATTTAGTTTTCTTTTGCTAACGGAGAATGCTTTGGGTAGTATAGACTATAAGTCTCATCTTCCCATATTGTGGACAATAAATTTTGGATGGCCTAATATGTCAAAAATAAAATATTTTCTTTAACCAGTGTCCACAATTTTTTTACTTATGATGTTAATTCATTTATTGCCTATATTGTTTTCATATCATGTTAACTTCTTTAATTTGAACATACTAGACGAATGGCTGTTATCTATGCTAAAATCTGAATGGTAAAAGACAATCTTAGTGAGGATCTTTTTGTCAATGTTACAGTAACTCTTTGGTACATTTTGAAGGAAAGAAAAAAAAGTATCTTTTTTTTTCAACCAAATCCAAATGTAGTGACTAACATCAAGTAAATCTTCTACTTTAATTGTGTTCATCCTATTATATGCATTATTACAAGGGCTTAATGGCAAATCAACTTGTGATGCAAAGATTTGCGGTTGTCTTCAATCAAAGTTTGGAAGAAAAGAAACCCGGGTATCTTTTTTCAATCAAGCCTAAATCTATTGACTAACATCAAGAAGATCTACTACTTTGATTGTGGTATTCCTATTATATTCCTTATTACAAGAACTCAATGATAAATCAATCTGCAATGTGAATATTTGTGGCTATATTTAGTTGAAGATATATAAAATTTGAATTATGATGCATCGATTGATTTGAACATTCATGTTGCAAAAAAATTTAAAAAAAAAAAAGCTCTATTGCAAAAAACAACACTAGTGGTCTCTTTGTAACAATAACTTCTCTTGTTATGTGTAAAGATGCTGAATCGATGTAAGCATTGGTAATGTTGAAGAGCTCACAATTTGCTAATATGAAGAAATAACTAAAAGTCATTGTCGAAGTTAACTTTACTATTGCAATTGGGTAAATTAGATAGAAAATGTCAACGTTTAAGGGCAAAATCATTTGAGGTATTAATGTTTCAAGTGATTAAAAAAAGGAATCAACGTTTGGAGATTAATTCATTTAAGGCATCAATGTTTTAAGTGGTTAAAAAGGAGTATCAATGTTTTGTAAAGTGAGTCAAATAATGTATTAACATTTGACCATTAATGAAAATTAAGGAAACTTAATTAAAAATTAATTTAAACGTTGATACCTTAAATGAACTTTATAAAACGTTGATACTTGATCACGCTTTTTCTATATGTACTTTTTAAAACTCTTTTTAATCTCTTTTTAAATTCCATTAAACATGCAGATCTTAATTGGCTAGTGTATCAGGTACGTGTGCAGTAATAAAATTTTGGTGAATACCAAGTCATGTCTACAGAGAGTGAGGACTAGCTCTCAATTGTATTAGTTCTAATTTTACCAAGGCAAATCGAAAAGATTATATTTTTAAATTTTTTATATAGAACTAATCTACAAAAATATGAGATTTCCAACACTTTAATTGAATTAGGTTAAGAGCAAGTAGATCAAAACGACAATCGAATGTATGCTATGACTAGAATATGCTTGCAAATCCCAAATTCTAATGGGTTTAGTTTTTTAATCAATCAGGCACTAGATAAAAACTCCTTTTTTTAAAGAAAGTGATTATCCTAAATTAATCAATCAATATTCTCTATTCCTAGTGTTACACGAGCCAAGTTTGAGCTGGTAGAGATTGCTCCTACAAACATCAAAAGATAGGTCAAAGGGGTGCTGGGAGTTGCCCAGCACGGTCACTCCAACGCTCAAGTCAGTCTGTAGGCAAGGATAAGAATGGTGCAAACAAAATGTCAGATATGTTGTTTTTATGTCTGTACTCTATGCTATTTTTCCTGTTCACCCTTTATTCTTCTTGTCCCCTTGCTAAGAGGGGGGGAGGCACGAGAAGGGTATATTTATAGGGTTTTAGGATCATACCAGGATGCCTGGTATAGGGCTTTGTACTAGGTATGGAAATGGTATCCGGATAGGAGGGCTTGGTATCATAGAGCACGTCCGAGCAGTTGGTGTCCCTCCAGTCACGAGATGTGACTAGGTCGTGAGATGAGAATATGAGGTCGGGCTGGGTCAAGGACGAGCTGATTAACCCAACAATCTGATGAGCTCGAAGAGGTGTTCTGAGGTGTGGGCTTGAGGTTGAGTCCTATACCAGCTCATATAGCTGAGGTGTTATGTTTTCTGAGATGAACTGAGTTGTTTCTTCCATGGGTTGCTGATGGCAAAGGTTCCTAGCCCCCTAAAAGACCAAGTGGGCCTAGGGCTATATTTTACCGTCAACATTTGTCCTCGTACTCTCGATGTGGGAGCAGATAGTGCATACCTCTGAGGTCGTTGTCTTCAGGGAGTTCAGGTCAGGCCGAGTTGAGCTTTCCATTTGAGCTGCATCCCCCCTTAGTGATGCCTTATTACAACAACCGTTGGATGTCCTGGTAGAGTGTTGTAATTAACACTCTTCGCAGTGTCCGAGGGGTATGTTATTTTCGAGGGGACCTATGGATTTGAAAGGTCCTGACAATAATTGCATCTGGCTCTGACAGTCATGGTGATTGGTCATGATGTCGGGATCCTAAAGCCTGCTCACGGATCTTAAGGGGGTTAGGCCTTCCCACTTTCCCCATTCTTCTATAAGTACCCCCTTTCTTGTGAGGGTTTCTTGGCAGTATTTTTCTTTTTACATTCTATTGAGAGATTTTCCAAATGTTTCTTTCATCTTCAGTTCGTCGGCGTTTTCCAAGCTTCGTTAATAATGTCGAGTTCAGGTACCTCAACTACCCAATCATTCTCGCTTAACTTAGCTGGCAAGGTTCAGCGGTTCACCTACAAGGTGGGGAGAGAAGAGGGAGATACTATGTCAATATCTAGTGGCTCGGAGTCGAGCGATAGGCATAGGTCGGAGAGTGGACGCTCTGCTTTCGTTAGTGGCCTTCAGGAGAGATCAGTCAGGTCTCCGAGGTCGGTGCCGAGGTATCGAGGTGCTTCTGGTGTGGGTCCCTACGCTGAGTTGGCTAGAAGGCTTTATCAAGGTCTTAGGGATGTATATCCTTCTAACGGCTTAAAGAGGATACTGGTCATCCCTTTATACTAGGAGATGGCGTGAGAAGATGGCCCCGAGGGTAGCCACCCACATGGGATTTGCAGTAAGGTATCGAAGGGAGAGATCCAAGCTGTAATTGAGCAAGAGATGTGCGATGCTCCATAGGATTAGGTGATTGTGAAGCTTAGGAAGTCGGATCGCGTGTGTCTCCTCGGTGGTCGGTAATTTGCTTTATACAAGAATTCATTCGAGTTTGGGCTGAAAGTGTCTTTCTCTCCTTTTCATAAGGAGTTTTTTAATTTTCATCGCCTGTCCCTAGCTTAATTGTTACCTAAATCCTGGATAATACTGGTGGCGTTCGAGGCCATTTGTCTCAGTGTATCAGTGTGACCTATTCCGACCTTGTTTTGACACTTCTTTATTTGCAAGAGGTCATCGAAGGGGTGATGGTACTTCGCTAAATAGCCTAACTCATAAGTTCGAGTGGGTTTGAGTGGAAGTGTGAGTTCTGGATAGTAAGACTGGAGGACGGCATGCAATAGAGCTTTGATTTTTGGGTCAAATGATGTAAACCCATTTGTAAGAAGTCCCCATCCTTAATGGCACATGATGCTAATGGGCTGATGGTGTTAGAGGGTGCCTTGTGAGAGTAAGGTAAAAGGTTGTATGATACCGCGCTCGTTGTAAGGAACTTTGTGAGTGGGAGTTCGATAACCAATGGAGGTATGACCTATTTATTTGCAGTGTCAAGCTCTCTCTCTCTCTCTCTCCTCCTCCCTCGAATGACTTGTCGAGTCGAGCTCTAGGGAAAGGTTCTTTCTACAATCGAGTGGTATGAGCTATTGAGCTCGACTGGGAAGGTAATTTTACATCGATGCTGACTTAGTTATTTTTTGTTGCGTAGAGCCCGTGATACCTATGGTAAACCAATTCGATGTGTTGGCTGGTCCTTCAAAGAAATGAAAGAAGCCATTAGTGAAGAGATCGACAGTTGAAAAGCGACCTCTTGAGGTCGGGGGTGCCACTGAGGTCGCTTTACCCGTAATCAATGTTGACGAGCATAAGTGGAGAGCTGGAGAAGGGGCTATGGGATCTAAAGGTGTAAGCGATGCCGGTAGGGTCATTGTAGGGGATTATGGGGCCAGTACTAGTGTTTGCATTGGTGAAGGAGGCATGAATCCATCTCGTTTGGCTCTATCTCGGGAAGAACGTGGTTCAACCTAGCTATCCCCCATGTTGGCGCCAGTTCGAGCTCCTAATGGTGCTGGTGAGGTCAGTGTAAGTAGTAATGTTAGCACAAAAGGTCAGATGTTGGTTTGCAGTTGTGGGAGCTAGCTCGAGAGGGGTGTCGTTGGTACACCACTTGGTTTCATTGAAAGAAAGGTGCTGAAATGGAGTAACATTGCGGTGAATTGGTCATCTTCCGATGAGATTGGTCAAGTTGATAACCTTAGGAAGTTGAGGGCCTTATATGATGAATTATCGTCGGTAGATTCGGCTGTAGATTTCTCCTCACGGAAGACTTATGAGGTAACGGTGCCGTTATGGTTGTTAAATTTCATAGATAAGTGAAATTGAGTCATGTTTCGCGAGCTATGTTAACTATTTTTTATTATAGGCTCTGGTGACTGTCACTGAGGCATTTTTTACTGTTGAGGAAAAGTCACGGGGTGGTAACTTGCATTTTATTGCCGCCTTTTCTTTTCTCTATTTCCTTTTTTTTTCTTTGCATGTCTCAATTATGAAGGGAGCTGCTGAGCTCAAGGCATAAAATGCGAGCTTGGAGAAGGAGCTTGCCGAAGTGAAGCAAAGCGAGGTACAGCTAAAGAGCGACTTGATTCTTTGATCGACAAGCGTGATAAGCTGCATGCTGAGACAGAGGATAAGATTATATGAGTCTAGGCTAACGTAGACGATGCAAGGAGGAGACAAGCATCCACGGAGATAGCAACGAGCGAGTTTGAAGACATATGAAAAAAATGTGAAGGACGAGCGAGACAAGCTTTCTCGCCTAGTAAATGAGATGGAGACCACCATAAGGAAGCAAATATGGGAACTTGAGGTTGCTGCCTAAGAAAAAGGGAAGCTATTGGAGAGCTTGTACTCGCTAAAGGGAGACTGCGAGAAGTTGAAGGTGAGGTTGTCTTAGTTTTTAGTCGCGTCATTCATTATTGTTGTAACAGCTTCCGTTTGGTTGATTATCACTATTTTCATAGGGTCACGTCATGGATCTTCAAAGTGGTCAACTCATTCCTGAGGTGACCAAGAAGCAGGTGATTCATGAGCTATTTAAAAGCCGAGACTAGAAGGATACACAAGTCAAGCTTATTTGAGACACTACAAAGTTGATAAGGATCGACCTATTGGAGAAGTATCCGGACCTGGATGTTAGCTTCTTAGTGACTCACTTAGGGGAAGCTTTTGAGGAAGGCTCTCGAGAGTGATGGCGAGCGAGGCGGAGAGGTTATTGCTAAAGGCGCAGTCGAGGCTACTGCGGAGGAGGCTGCTGAGGTAACTGAGGAAGTAGGGGTCATTGGTTGCCAAGGAACTGGCAATCCTGATGCTCAGGAAAGCCATGGTAAGGGTGTCGTGATGACTCGAGAACCTGACCAGGAGGTCTTGTTGTCAGCGACCTTTCACATCGATGGTGCACCTTAGGTCAAAGGCCATTCCAAGAGGCAAGTCGAAGCTGAGCCCGTTGAGAGGCCAAGTGGTGCTAGTAGTGTTCCCCATCCAATCACAAGCAATGAGATCTTTAGGGCTTGTGGCGACTAAACTGAGTATTTAAGGTCTTTTCTTATTGTACTGCGGAGTGGGAAATTTTTTTTTAGTATTAATGTAATATGGAATGATGTATTCCTTGCTTATCAATGAAATTTGTTTGTTTTTGACCTGATCTTTGTTCACTAATTAGAGTTTCCCTATTTTGTCCTATTGTTTTTATTTGTCTTCCTAACCTTGCCTTTTATTGGATTACTTCACCCAGGCTTTGTCACGTTTTCATAAGACTAGTTGTAGGTGTGCAGGTACAACTTCCCGAGTGGATGATGATATTCTGCTAACTGGGTTACGTGTGTCAGAAAAACTTTCCATTTTGATGGTCGTGGATTCCCCAGACATGATCGGTCGATTGGGGCGGTTTGTGCTTGAGATCCTTGAGGTTTGGTGGCATTGAATGTCGTGCCCATGAGAGCTTTTTATCTCTATAAATACCATTTGTATGTGAATTTCCTTCTCCAAAACAGCGCTCTTGCTTATTTTATTGCCATCGTCAAGCTCATACCAATTATACTTGTAAGAAAATTATAAGGAGGCATGAGAGTCATCTCCATCGTATTTCATTCACTTGATAGGTCAAGCCCATGGGCACCTTGCTAGTTGAGGTGCCGAGAGAGTCTTGATGTCTCTGTTTAGATGGTTCGAGAGTCTCATGGTCTTTGTTTACATAGACCAGTCACCTAGTCGTGTAGTAAGCTGGGCGTGTTGCCCAAAGTTCATTTCTGCCTGTTTTGGTGGCTATCCCATTTGGGACTGTGTTTCTCTTCTACAGTTGTTTGAATAAGATGTCCACTGGCATACACTCTTAAGGTTGGCCATGGTGACCACGGTAGTTGCATATGCATGAATGTATGCCTGACTTTGTTGAATAGTTTGGGATGAGGTCGTCGTGGAGAGGCTACTCGATCCCTTTTCCTCATTTCCAATCAATCTCATTTAAAGTCCTTGATAGGAGATGGATGTTGTTGGAGCTTAGGGGTAATGATCTCCTCTGTAAGCCCGGTTTTGTGTCATGATGTTGGTGGGGGGCTTACTGGGGAGGTGGCTCTTCAGTCTCTGTTATCTAATAGTGGCGAGCTTGGATCCAGCTGAGGTTCATTTTCGTGATTATATGGACAAGCTTAGGTTGATGGTCAGGGACACAGAGTCATGGTATTGTCCGAACCCATAAGAGTACTTCTTTGATGGATAAGCTCGTGTTGAGCTGTGGTCGGATGGTTTTCGAAGAGCTTTTCTAATTTGAGGTTCAAATCCTTGTCGGGACCCTTGAAGTCGCGATTGAGTTTAGCTCAAAGAACATCGTGTTCATGTCAATACTTTATTGTATTGGTTGGGATACCAATGAAAAAGCTATCCTGGCCGTGATGCCAGTCAAAACTATTGTAACAATTTGCTTTAATGAAATCAATGAACAACGACATTGATTCCTCGTGTGTTTGGTTGTACTTTCTTTTTGCTTAGTTTCTTTTATTTAGCCCTTTTGGGGTTTATTTGCATGATTGAGTGAGAGTAGTTATCCAGGGGAGTTGTTCGAGGTAGTGAGGGGAGTTACCTGCAAGAGGGAGTCACCCAAGCTATTTAGGGGAGCTAATCGTAAGAGGGAGTCACCCGAGCTCTTTTGAAAAGTTATTCGTAAGAGGGAGTTACCCGAGCTCTTTTCTTTGAGTCACAAGAATTCGTTCTGAACATCATCATGACATGATCTGTATAAGAAATCTTGATTTCATTCGCGAATGCTTTTCTTGTTACATTTTACACATTTAGTTTCTTGTTACTCAAAGAACCTTCTTAAATTATTGGCGTTTCATATCCTATGAATGAGCATGCCTTCTAATGTTTCGAGCTTGTAGGCTCCATTCCGTAAGACATCCTTCACTCTTATTAGATCTTTCCAATTTTAGGCAAGTTTTCCATGGCTTCCTCTGAGCCTATCGCTTTTAGTTTTCCACAGACGAGGTCTCTGAGGAGGAAAACTTTGTGTTGAACCTTATTGTCGTAGTAATATGTCGCTCTCTATTGATACGTAACAATTCTATTGCTCATAGTGTTACAGTTTCCTTGATGGTGTCGGGCTTGGCTCGAAAGTCGAACTCGTTAATCGATTCATCGTACAAGGCCACTCGAATATTGTGCAATTCTAATTCAAGTGTAGAACGGCTTCGGAGCCAAAGGCAAGGCTAAAGGGAGTCTTATCGGTAAGAGTTCGTTGGGTGATACGATACCCCCACAAAATACCGGGTAGCTCATCTGCCCATTGTCCACTTTTTCAATCTACTCGGGCCTTGAGAGATTGCATGATGGTCTTATTAATCGCTTCAACCTGTTCGTTGGCATGAGGGTATACAATGAAGGTGTAGCGAGGTGTTACATCGTACTTGGCACAGAAATCCTTGATTTTCTTTGAGTTGAACTACCTTCCGTTTCCATGATTATAGAGTGTGGGATCTCGAATCTGACGATGATGTTGTTGTAGATGAAGCGTTGTACATTTGTGTCCGTGACGTTTGTGACCGCTTCGGCTTCTACCAATTTGGTGAAGTAGTCACATCCGACTATGATAAATTTTCTCTGTCATGTGGATGGCAGGAAGTGTCCGAGTATGTCCAATCCTACATGGCACATGGTTAGGGGCTGGTGAGGCAAAGCAGGTTAGAACTCAGGATATAGGTGATGGGAGCGATCTTTTGGCATTGCTCGCAACGTTAGAGAAATTCTTTTGCGTCATTCTTCATGGTTGGCCAAAAATAACCAGCTCATATAACTCGGGTGTGCAATCATTAAGCTTTCATGTGATTGCTGCATTCATCAATGTGGAGCTCTTCGAGGACTCGATGTCCTTCCTAGGCCATAAACATCGGAGAAGGGGTGTAAGCCCCTAGATTTTTCGATAAATATAAGCAAACCCTAAGAATCGAAAGTCAAACCGTAACCCTAAAGTTAACCTAGTTCTATATTTAGTCTAATGAATCTAGATCCAGCAATCCCGTGTTCTTAAACTCAAGACAACGAAATTAAGATAATTATGGAAAATGGTTTGTAATAATATAGGAAAGTTTAAAAATATCATATTTGCAATTTTCTAATGTCTTTTGGATCCGAACGGGATCAGTTTTCAAAAGCCGTGCCCTGGTGCGCCAGATAGTGAAAATATTCCGATAACACCAGTAGACTCGTAAAAATATAAGGTTTTTAAAAATATCAGTTTTAGAATTTTTCGGTAACTAAAAATATCAGATATAGGTCGTTTACGCGTATTTCCTTTACTACCGGTATTTTAATTGTCTAGTCTACTATTCATAGTACTATTTTTACTATTCATTACTATTTCACTATCTTTATTTTTTTTTTACACTCTATTCTTATATACTACCATACCTGTACTTTACAATTTACCTTCCTCATACAACTTTAATCACATCACACTTTACAGATTATTTCTTTTTATTACAAAATAATAAAATAAATTAATTTCCTTCCCTTTACAATGCCAAAACCGGTGTCTCCCCCCTCTCTCTCTTCTATCATTTTATTTTCTTTTTCATTTTATTTAATTACATCTAATTTCCACTCCAAAACTCTATGAATACCCTCTTCCTCTTGCATTTTTTCACACAACTCATTCCTCACTAAAACTCTACCAAAATCACTCCATAAAATCTCTCTCTCAAATACTCTCCCAAATCCTCTTTTATCTCCATAAAACCCTTTCCTACATATTATTATAACCCATTCTATTCCTCTTCAACAAACACATAACCCTAGGTAAAAGTTTCTTACACATACTCATCATGTTCATACAACTTAGCATGAGTTTAGTGTATGTTTTTTAGACTCATGAGAGTTAAAGAAACAACAATATGTTCATGTTTTGTTTTTGTTCATGTTCCTATTTTACATTATGTTATTATTGTTATTATGTTGTTGTTGTTATTGTTATTATTATTTGCTCTAATCTAACTTCTATATAGTATTATGTATATTATATATATATATATATATATATATTTTAGAGCATATAAGCTCACTTGTTATTTATTTATTTCTATGCTTTGCAATTTATTTATTTATTTATTTCATGCTATTATTAAGACTAGTCTTTCTAGTCTTAGACTTGTCCTTATCAAGTCAAAACAATTTTCTTTCTTTTCTTTTCTTTTTCTTTTGGGACTAATCTATTTTTAATCCCGAGATACCTTGATGAAGCTACGGTTCCCAATACTTAACTTTGCTATTATGCTCTTATTGCATTTATCCTATTATGTTGTTTTTCTCATAGTTACATATTCTCATTCATGCATGAACATGTTGATATTGTCTCAACTATAATGAAAATGAGTTTTCTTAAATAATAAAAATAAGAAATCTCTTTAAAAATAAATTTTTTCATATAGGAAATGATCTTTTTTTTCTATAAAAACTTAAAATTTTATCTTAGCAAATATTTTCTAAAGTTAAATAAGTTTAGCTTAAGTTTTAGTAAAAATACTATACAGGATTTCATCAATAAACATATAAAATAAAGTTATCACAAACTCTCTTTTTAAATCAATAAAATAAGAAAGTTTCTTTAAACTTAATTCTTTGGTTAACAAAATTTTTTTAAACTCATATGTAAAGCTTTCATCAACATACTAAGGTTTAGATAAGTTTTACAAAAATTATCAAAGAATAACCTTTCTAAGGATAAGCTTTACTTGGGAAATAAAAAATAATAAATAACTTATAAGATCATTGATATTATTTATTTAAGATGGATCAAACTTTAGAAAAACTTTAGAACACATAACTAAGAGATATTTAAAAAAACTACATTTTTCAACCACTAAGAATAAAGTTGTAGGAATCTTAACAAGACTAAAATTACTTTTGAAAATTTAATTATTCTCAAAATGAAGAAATGGAGTTAAAAGAAGGAAATACTCACTTATAAAAATTTAAGAAATTTTTCCAACAAAACTAAAAAGGAAATTTTCAAGTCTTAGCATTTTCTCACTTTTAAGACGCATTGTTTTACAAAAATCATTGTTGAGACAACACCACTAAATTCATGCATATAATTTGAGTCTATATATATATATATATATTCAAAGGATTTTTTAACCAAACAAATATCTATAATTTTGGTACAAAGATTTTTGGATGGAGAAAAGTTTGAAAACTTGAGTTTTGAAATCTGAAAATTTCATATCAATTCTGTACGTCACTATTCTGAGACCCAAATGAGTTCTTTTGGTAAAAATAACCCTAGAAATAGATAGATCTTTTCGAATAGGTAGAAATCGATATATAATATGCAAATTTCGAGTTAAAATGAGTAAGTTATGGCCATTTTAAGTTAGGATTTCCATTCATACGATTTTTGACGAATTCAATAAGATATAATTAGAGAAATTGAGTAGATCTTGGATAAAATACTCACTTCGGGTATTTCTTTTGTTTAGGTGTTGAGGACCAAGATCTTCTCTTCCCCAAGGATTACTTCGACTCATAGAAGATCGCTATGGACGAGTAAGTTTTTTTTATGTTACATATTCGCGCATGTACTTGTAGAATAGAGTACTAGATGTTAGGAAAAGATAAAATTGATATGCATGTGGGATATCATGGGAATTATGCATGTGAATTGTTATGTGATTAATGAACGATAAGTATATCGGAACCTGATCTGTGATTGATATAATTGTTTCTATGTATGTATTGCTATGTGTGCAATTATTGCTTGATCACTTTAAATGATTTAACGTCATATTGGAATCCCTATATAATAAATTGCTCATACATATCACTTAGAATATCATTTCAAAATTTTGCTACTACTCCTCAGCGTAGGACCAGAAAGATAAGCTGCCTAGCTACATCTTGAGTGTTTAGGACGTTCGGGGAATACAGCCTCAAGTTGTAGCCGAGCTGGATCGATCGCTTTAGATAAAGAAAGCCTGGGAACTAGTAGTACAGTTCGTTGGAACCCTAAAACGCGCTCAAACTTATAAGGAGGTCGTTTGGAGTTCAGTTCAAATCATTCCCTAACCACCGATGGATGGATAAATCCATCATACATACGAAATCGAATAGTCATATGTACTGTTTGATCATAAGGTTGTTGCATTTCATATGCTTGTTTAATGAACTTGGATGAAAGACCGTCATGAGTACTTTTGTGTAAGGAATATCTCACTAAGCTAGTTATGCTTATACCCCCATAGATTTTTTATTATTGCAGGATCGTTATTTTTGCACCTGAGGCCATCTTGATCGCCGAGTAGAATCTTTATTTTGGGAAGCTTTTGGAGAAACTTTATTTTGAAGTCTTAGGCTAGATTTCCTTTAAAATCTTCTAGCTTTAGTTAATCTTCATATTAAGATCATGTTGCTATGAGAATTATCGGGGGAATGCCCCTTAGAAGTTGTAAGACTTTTTATTTCAATGAAATATATTAAGTGTTATTTTGCATGTTCCGCTGCCAATATCTTAAAATGCATTACTTCACCAGTCTCCCTTTGATGTGAATGTACGCCTTGTACCGATATGGAAGCTTTTGAGTGGCTGGGGTAGTCATTCTTAAGTTTTAATATTATGTATGGCGGGCTATCACGTTTAGGGTACCCATTAGGGCATGACAAGGGGGAAATCGAAACCTTTTTTTACAATTCTCCATTCATTAGGGTATAGTTTGTTGCTCGGCACATCAGTTTTTTGGCTTCGGCTTTGTCCAAGGGTAAGGTGCCATCCTTGAGGTAACTTTCTATTGGCATCATCCAATTTGGGGGTGGCGCCTCGTGGTGAAGATCAAGCACTTCATGGGGTCGTACTGTCGTAGACTTTTTAGGTAGATATTCTACAAATATCCTTTCCTCGACCTTTTCCAGGTCGAAGGATATCATTGATGCTAATTTCGAAAGTCTATCAGAGTCGATAATGTCGGTCCACGGGATCTTTATTATGTCCCAAGAGGGTAAGTTCTTCATGAGGGACTAAACTGCTTCTAAGTATCCCACAATGTCTTCGTTTTTAGCCTTATTTAGGCCTTTGACCTATTAGATCATAAATTGAGAATAAGAGAAGATCTTGAAGTTCCCTAAGTTTACTTTGACGTCTACAGCGAACCTGAGCCTGGCCAGCAAAGCTTCATATTCTACTTCATTGTTGCTTGCGAGAAATCCGAATCTCAGGGCATATTTTCACTCAGTGGGGTCCTTTGAGTACAAAGTCAGCGCCGCTTCCTCCCTATGTGGAGGAACCATTGACGTGGAGAGTCTATTTGGGTTTTTCCTTATTTTCCTGTTTAGGGGGGGGGGAAGCGATGTATTCCACTACGAACTATACTAAGACTTAGGCTTTAATGGCATCTCGAGGTTGATACTGAATGTCATAGGCGCTTAGTTCGATAGCATACTTCATTATTCTTCTTGACACGTCTAGTTTTTGGAGGACTGTTCTTATCGGTACATTGGTGAGTACAATGACCTGGTGTGCTTTAAAGTAAGGGCGTAAGCGTCGTACGGATATCAAGACTGCCAAAGCGAACTTTTCCAACTTGGTATACCTTAGTTCAGGCCTTGAAGGATGTAGCTGATGTAGTATATTGACTAGTGTTGCTTTCCTTTAGCTCGTATCAAGATGGATGATAGGGCTTGAGCGTTGATTGCGAGGTAGAGGTATAAGGTTTCGCCTTCTATCAAGTTTTCAGTATAAGGTCAGACCTTATAGGGTCGTGGGGTGAGTTTGGAAAATTACATGCCAAATCTATAGGGTTTCAAGTCAGGTTCGGGTCATTAGAAAAACCCGATAGGTAATCCAAACCCATCATATTATAAACAATTTAAAAAATTGAGTTTGAAATATTAAAAAATAAAACTCCACTAATTTTTGTCTTTAAGAATGGTTGTTAATAATTTTAACTTTATTTTGTCTTTTTTCTAATTTTTATTTTTATCTCTTAAAAAATTATTTTTACAATATTATTTATTTTTATTGTTTTAACAAATAAAATAGCTAGTTCAACGAGCTTGTGAATTGGTGAGTGTCATGTAACTAGCCTAGCTCGGTTTAGACTATACTGAAGTTTAGCTGCCGGCTTACCACCCAATATTTTCTTGGAAGATGCAATCGAATTGAACTAAGAATTGAAAAGGAAAAAAAAAAAAAAAAAAGAAAAGAAGCAGGTCGCGAGGTGGGCCGAGTTAGGATCAAAACCCTGTAGGGGTAGATTTGAGTATTGAATAGAAAACCCAATAGGGTCACTGGTCGGGTTTGGGAGACCCTATTGTGAAAGCGGGTAGGGTTTGGGTCTTATGTGACCCGTCCCAAACCCGCACCAGTTGCATCCCTATTTTGCCCGCGAGTTGCTATACCTCTTTTATCGATTTGGGTAGGCTCACGGCCAGTATAGCTTTGATTTCATCGGGTTTTGCTTGGATGCCCCTCTGAGATACCATGTATCCTAAAAACTTCCCTAATAAGGCTCTAAACATGCTTTTTTGAGGGTTCAGCTTCAAGTTATAGAAATCAAGTCAGTCAAGGTTTCCTGTAGGTCATGTAGATGGTCTTTGGCTTCTCTACTTTTTACTATTATGTCGTCAACATAGACTTCCATGTTTCAACATATCCGAGGTTTGAACACCTCAGTGACTAACCTTCGAAACATGGCACCTGTGCTCTTTAACTCAAAGGGCATCGTCTTGTAACAATATATGCCAGATGTCGTAACAAACGAAGTATGGACTTCATCTAAATCCTTCATTTTGATTTGGTTGTAACCAGATAAGGCGGTGCCCATGAAGGTTAACAGCTCGTGTCCCGAGGTGTTATCAATGAGCTGGTTGATTCGTGGCAAAGGAAAGCAATCCTTCGGGTATGCTTTGTTGAGGTCGGTGTAATCCACACACATTCGCCATTTGCCACTGGACTTCTTGACCAACACTACATTAGCCAGCCAAGTGGGGTACTTTTCTTCCCCGACAACCCCAGCTCGAAGCAACTTTTGAACTTCCTCTTTAATGGCGGTCTGTCTCTCAAGGGCGAAGTGTCGTTTTTTATCGTACCGGCCTGAGGGCTTTGTTAATGTCAAGCTGATGCATAATGATGTGGGGCTTAGACCTATCATGTCGGCCGGTGACCAGACAAACACATCTCTGTTTGCTTTCAGAAAGGCAATTAAATCTTTTTTAACATTGGGGCGGAAGGTTGCCTCAACTTTGACCGTGTGGTTGGGAGTATCGTTGAGGGCAACCTCTTCCCTGATCTCAGCTGGCTCACTATGCTACTCAAGGTTTTGCCCAGGCTCCACTTCGATCATGCATATACGGTCTCCTTTTAAGGTTCTAATATACAATTGTCGGGGCTGCTCCTGGTCTCTTCAGCACATGCCCACTCCCGCTAGGATGGGGAATTTAGCTTTAAGGTGGGGCTAGGAGACAATAATAGAGAATATAAATTGACTGCCTCCGCCTAATATCACGTTGTAGGGAGACCAACGGTCAATTACGAGAAAGCCAATAAATGTTCGACACTGTACGGTTCTTCATCGAACTCAAGAGGCAGTGCTATGATGCTTCGAAGCTTAATCGATCGGTTGTTGAATCCATACAGCTCGTGATCATATGCCTCAATTTCGGCTTCAGCTCATGTTTCATCTATTCATAAGGATGATTAAAGAGTATGTACATGCTACTTCCAGTGTCCATGAGTATCCTTTCGCCCTTCCATCCTGATATGCGGGCGGACAACCAGGGCGTCCTAGTGTGGAGTTTAGATTCCCCGTAATCCTTGTTGGAAAACGAGATGGTGGAATCTATTCTCAACTTCTTCGATTCCACATTCATCACCATTCGGGACATATTGGGCAGTTCTAGCCCTCGTCGAGGTGATGGGTCCACCAATTATTGTGTTGATCTTGCTGTGACACAACTAATGAGGACGCAAGTGATTCAAGTGGTCCAGGGTTGCTGGCGTTTTTTTTCATCAACTTTCCTTTTTTGTGCCAGAGGTTCTGGTTTCAGGTTGTGATCCATATACTATTTTAGCCAACCTCGGCATATGACGTCTCCTATGGTGCTTTTGAGCTGCCAACAATTGCTTGTATCATGCCCACGGTCACGGTGATACTTGCAATATTCTTGGAGTCTTTTCATCATGGACTCAGCATCATAGGAGATGGTGGAGGAAGGAGACCCCAATTCCTTATTTCAAGGAGCACGTCATGTACAATTAGTTTAAGAGGAGTAAACTCGCCGTACATCGGAAAGAGTCTTCACTTGTCGTCATCTTTTACTCCTCGATTTTTATCTATTCGGCTAGAGTTGTGGTGATCCCTTGGTTGATTCCTTTCCCTAGGAATATTGTCATGTGCTCGAGCCAGAGTTGAGCGACTTTTGGTCTCTCTTCAGGCATTCTGCGTATCTTCTTGTCAGATGTACTTCTGGGCTTTCTCCCTTACTTGCTCGAGTGTGGTAAGTTGGCATTTGGAAAAGGAGTCAAAGATCGGGCTCTTAACTAGTACCCCTTGCTTGATAACTTCCAAAGCCACGCCCTGGTTAAGGTCCAGGATCTCCAAGCATGCCTTGTTGAACATCATCAGATAAATCCCATAGGGGTTCTCCAGGCCTTTGTCGTATTATGTAGAGGTAAGAGGCGTTTTTTTCTAGTGGTTTTCTCGCCATAAAGTGCGTAACAAAGCTGTTAGTGAGTTGGGAAAACGAGCTCACTGTACTTGGTTTGAGCTTGTTTAACCAAACCTTGGTCGCTCCTCGGAAGCTGGTAGGGAAAGTCTTGCACCATATGGCATTTGAGAAGTTGTATATTGCCATAGTAGACTAGAATTGGGCAATGTGATCTTCTGGGTCCGTTGTCTCGTCTTATGACTCTAGAGTGGGCAACCTCGCTCCTGTTGGGAGCACTTCGGACTGGATCTCGAGCACAAAGTGTGTCTTAACCGGTGGTACCTTTACAGTTGGCTCGCCTTCGAAGCCTTCTTTAATAGTAGACAATCTCCTCATTATGTCGCGTATCTCTTCTAGTGCACGTTCCTTATTAGAACCAAGCTATGTATCTTTAGAGACGAGGGTGTTCCGCTCGTGTCCTAACTTAGATGGAGGTTCATTGTTCTCTTTCTATTGTCCTGATAGTTGTTGACTTGGTATCGTGTGATGGCCTGAGCCGACTACTGTGAGGCGGTACATGCTCATAATGTGTTGTTCGCGGCCCTTATAGGGCTTCATGAGATGTGGGTCATACGGTGAGCATTTTGGGATGATCCTGAGACTGTGTAAGCGCTTCCTGTGGGAGGCTTTGGAGCTGTGGGAGTCTACAACAGCCGCATGGGGGTGTACAGCTGGCTGCACTCCTTGTCCGAGTGACGATTGAGCTGGGGAGACACTTCTATGCATGCTAGAGGTGCGCTCTTTCAGATGTAAATCCTTTAGCCCTTCTAGCTCCGTTATCCTGGCCTGTAAGAGAGCATTTAACCGCTCATTTTCCACGTTCTAGTTCACTAAGTGCCTGTACAGATGTTCGAGTTCCAAAATGCGGCCTTCATCAATGGGGCTAGTGTCTATGAAAATGGTTGGGTTATGACGTGGCACCTCAGAGGCTTCACCATCGACGACATGAGAGATTGGTGGTAGAGGAGCAGAATCATCTTAGTTCCTGCTCCGTTGGGGCCTGAGCATTGTGAGAGGGTGGTTTTATTATCCAAGATTCTAAGAGGGTTCTTTGGAAAGAAGAGGATGAGAGGTGACATGAAAGTGGTTATCAGTGTTTAGTGGTTGTTTTCCCATAGACGATGCCAAAATGTTGCATAAGCCAAGTCTGAGCAAGTAGAGATTGCTCTTGCAAACATCAAAAGATAGGTCAAAGGGGCACCGAGGGTTGTCCGACATAGTTACTCCAATGCTCAAGTCAGTCTATGAGGTAAGGATAAGGATGGTCCAAACAGAACGTTAGATATATTGTTTTTCTGTCTGTACTCTATATTATTTTTCCTGTTCACCCCGTATTCTTCTTGTCCCCTTACCAATAAGGCAGAAGGGGTATTTATAGGGTTTCAGGATCATACCAGGATGCCTAGTATAAAGCTTTATACTAGGTACGGAAGTGATACCCATATAAAAGGGCTTGATGTCGTGGAGGGCGACCAAGCGATTGGTGTCCCCCAGCTAGAGATGTGACTGAGTCGTGAGATGAGGATATGAGGTCGGGTTAGTTCGAGGACGAGTTGGTCGACCCAGTGACCTGATGAGCTTGAAGAGGTGTTCTGAGGTGTAGGCTCGAGGTTGAGTCCCACATCAGCTCGTATAGCTGAGGCATTATGTTTTTCGAGATGAATTGAGCTGTTTCTTCCATGGGCTGTTGAGGGCAAAGTTTCATGGACCCCTAAAAGATCGAGTGGGCCGAAGGCTATATTTTACTGTCAACACCTAGGAAAGTGATCAATTGATTAATCCTTATAAATTTCCAAATCCTAATTGAATTCAAATCCACATCCTTATGAGATTTATAATCTATATTATCTAAATCACAGAATTGATTAGAAAGGAATTTTCCAATTGTAGTCCTAATCTAACATGAATTCAAAATCAATCCAAAATATATGATATGTGAAAAAGCATTAACAATTTGAATACAAACAACAATTCAATCAATAGCAGTGATCATTAATTAGATAATGCAGATCAACAACTCAAAACCCCAAATAAAGCACAAAGGAAACAAGCTTTAAACATCATTTATGAAATGAATATTAAAAAAAAAAAATCAAAATCACCTTGTCAAGAAAATCCCATTCTTGAATCCAAATTCAAATGATGTTTTCCACTTGATCCTGGTGTGGAATTTGTAATCAAATTAAAAAGAAAAGCTTTCTAGTGTCTAAACCCTAATCTAAATGTAGAAGCAACAAAAATAGTCTTCAATTTCGTGCCTAAGGTTCCTTCTCTCTCCATTCCAACAAGAGAGTTTATATATAAAGAGGACACAGGGCACTTAGGCCACCTTCAAGGCCAGTGGCCTTGAATGAAAATTGGTCAGCCTTTCTTTGAAAAAATATTTTTGAGCAAAATCACCGATGTCCTTAGAATAGCTTCTTTGCATATATGCAACCAAAGGCCGATGGTGTAGAGGTAACATTTGTCGGCATTTAGCTTATATTCGAAGGCTGGTGTTTTTGCTATTTGAAGGCTGGCAACATTTATTCTCCAGTAGCCATTGTTGGTGTTAATTTGATGTAAGCTAGCGACCTTCTTTCTATATTTGTCGGCCTTTATTCTTCGTGTCTTCAAATTTGTATAAAACTTCTCTAATTTGCTTGTATTTATATGATAAGTCCTTAAAAAACCTAAAATATCAAAATAAACCTACTTAAAGTACCATTTCCCTATGATTTCTATAAAATCAATAATGATTAATTATGATTCATATGATAAAAAGTGAGTATAATATGACTTTACCAATACCTTATTTTATTCACTTTACTAAATATTGATTTCTTTTTTTAACCACTTGAAACGTTAATACCTTAAATGAAATTATCCATAAACGTTAGTACCTTATAGTGTAATTTATCCTATTATAATTTGTTGCCTTCTTGATGCTAAGGATAAAATTTAGAACACTCTTTGTTGGGAACAAAAGCTCTTGTTTCCATATTTTTTCCTATTGATTCTTTGGTATTTAGAGAAAAGCAAGTGCAAGTGGTAATTAGGTTGCATTCCAAGGCAAAAAGAGGATGAAGATTTCTTTTAAATTTAGATAACACCATCTATTGAACTAAAATGCTGTAACTTAATCTTAATGAAATAAATTATTATATAAATTTCGAGTTAAAAATTGCTAAAATAATATTAAGTGATGAGATTTGAGCTTAAATTTTCTTTGAAAATGTTATGATGAAAATATGTTGCGCTTGTAAAAGAGATTCATATCTAATTGAAAAATGTTTAAATTAGTTGTGACAATTTATAATGTTTAGCTACAAAGCATAGCTTTGTTTGAACATATGTTTAAAGTAATTCAAACAAAGCCTTATAGAGAGCAGTAGGGCTTATAGGAGAATAAGTTGTCCTAAAGATTCAAATGTCTTATGTGAAAACTAGTTGTTATATGATTTTAAAAGTGCATCAAATGCATGCATGTGGGAGAGTAACAACCAAGTTTGTTTGCAAGCTTTTAAATATAAGTTAGTAGGTAGCTTAAACACAAGTACTAGAGCTTGCATTACTACCTAACATCTTATCATCATCTCCATTATTGATCTTTAATCTTGTCCTCTTTCCGCCATGTGAACATTCATTGATAAAGTTTTAATGAAATGCATTAAAGCTTATATTAGCAAATTTAATTGGATTATTTTTTTTCCAGTAATTTAATTTATTGGATTATTTACTTGTAATATTTGTAAGCTTATTACTTGTTATTTGGTTTTTAAGAGAGTCAACTACCGCATTAATAAAAGTAAGGTAAAGTCCTTGATAAAAGATGTTGTGTATTGTGGAGAGTAGGGAATGGTCTAAACTCCATATTAAAAATTTCGAGCTTGATTATTCCATCCATGTATCTTTACTTTACTCCAATTTACCAAGATCCTCTAAAAATGCTATGCTTGTTACACAACCTTTAAAGCTTATATTTACTATACAAATGACTTGGCCAATTTAATTCCTCTATCATATAAACAATCCAAGGCCACTTCTCTTTTATAATTACCCACTATTTCTTTTCATGGTTTGCAACATTTAGCTTGAAATATAAAATTAAAGCATGTTGAGATGGTTTATTTCTCCCCTTAAACCATTTCTCCATGTCATTCTAAAATACCCCAAAGTTAATTAAAATAAAGTGTAAGGGCTAAAAGGTAAATTAAGATTTTTAATGAGGACAATGTTGTCAATCACTATAAAATTCAAAAGATACGTTGGTATAAATTAACATATATTGATGTTAGGAGAGAAAACACCCAAAAACTCCCATTGTATTCTACAAAAACTTCCTTTTCTTCCCTTACATGCAGAAACTTTTCTTTATCCCTCATAGTAAAACCATGAGAATCCTTGAAGAAATCTAAGCAAAATTAATAACAATGATACTTAAAGAGAAGAATGAGATATTTTAAGAGTAACTCTTAGAGGAATATTTGAAGGTGGAGGGAGGAGACTGTGTACTTGATGAAAGCCTTAGAGAAATATCCAAAAAGGTAAAGATTTCAACATTTTTCAACCTTTTGCGTGTTGTTTTAATGGAAAATATGTAATTAGGGATTTAGTTTATATAAGGGAACATTTGACATTAGTATAAACAAAATCAAAGATGTTTTAGAGCATTAAATTCAGTAGAACAGGGCAAAGTTATATGTTTTATGGTGTTTGGGGTAATAAAAATTTGTTTAGAATGAATAAAATTGGGTTTCAAGTTGCAAACGAGTGAAAATTCATGGAAGGGACATATCACTGGAAGTACATGGCTAATACACACCCTTGTGTATTAAGTTGTGTATCTCTCTAAGTGTGAAATTTCATGTTTTCTAGAAAAACACGGCTAGTATACAATTGCATGTATCTAGCTGTATTTCTCTCCATGTTTCTTCAAGAAAGGAATGCTAGAAGAACATGATATGTACATGATACCGTATTCTTAGTCGTGTTCTTCTCAGTGCTTAAAATTCTATGCCTGGAAAAGAATACGAGGAGATACATTAAGTCATGTTCCCCCAACGTACTCCCATGTACTACTCGTGTACCTTCTTATTGACTTTTTTTATGATATATTTTCTCTACCTAAGTGATGCCCATCCCTATACCCACTTGTACATTAATTTATGCATAGTATAACACCTTCAAATTCATCTTTTTCTTCCCTAAAAATGACTAGGATTCGTTAAACTCTTTATTTTATGATTTAGGTATACTTTAAGATCTTTAGAATATAGGAAGTGATGGAATAGGATCGAGAGTGATAAGAATGTTACAGAGTTTAAGTTAAACATTTACAAGTTTTCTAAACAACTTATGTATATGTAATTCTAGTGGTAGACATTGGTTTTGGAATGAAACAACTTCCAAGTACGTGTATACTTTGCTTGTTGCTTGTGTTTGTATAAGATAAAATCTCAAATCGATTAATTAACTATTTAGTTAAACAAATATACTTATTGCTTGTGCATGGCTGCTATCCATGCTATTATTGCAACAACCTGATTATCCATGTGTGATAGTGCTCCGAGTAGAGTTGTGCATGGAAATGATTTGAGTAGATCTAAGTGTTTCGATTTGTTGAATATTAGGAAGTACCCGATATTCATGTTTGGGACTCTTGGATATTGGGCAGTACCTAACATCATAAATATGTGTATATTATTATATTTACGTATTACAGGATATTAAGTTATCCCTATGTTATTTGCGTGGCTTAAATAAAAGATAATAAAACATTGATAACTACATTAGTAGTAAGTCTGTGTGTGAATGTGTGTCTGTGAATCATACATGTATGTTTGTTGGTATACTGTACTGGGCTCTGGTTAACTCTTATTCTTTTTTTAGGTACAAGTGATAAGCATGTAAATTGTTATATCGCTAGGTACTTATGAATATTGGGCTGAAAATATCGCTAGGAATGAAGATACTTTGAATGATGAGTAGAGTTTGTATAAGATTAACATAGTTAGTCTAAGGAGTAGCCAATGCTTAGTGTTTATTAAAAAAAATATCTTACATTGATAACTTATAATCCTTGTAACTTTAGTATGGTAAATGATAGTTAAACTCCTAAGGAATATAAGTAGGTACTTGTGTAGCTGATTATGGTTACAAGCAACTGATCTTATGAATCTTGAAGTCATTTATTCATGAGCGATTTTGGTGTATTTATTATATTTATTGCAGTTATAATAGATTTGAGCCTTTGCATGTCCATATAGCGGGTTGTAATTGACTCTTAATTTAGGGTGTTACCCATTCTTCATGTAAAGAGCCATTTGAAGTGCAATGCTTGCCCTTATCACATTTAGCGTAAAATGTACATAGCATATTCTTGATGTGCACTAATAAATCCTTGTTTTTCGATTGTACTTGATTCACTTCTCCAGTATCCTTATAGTAGCACTAATTATTCTATAAATATTAAACACATCTTTACAGTATGTAGGTACTATAAGCTGAAATAAACTTAGCAAAGGATAGCTTAAACTCCTTCGTTAGTCACCTATTTGCTACTTTTAACCTTTTTTTTTTTTATATTTTTATCATCATTTCACAATCTAATTAAAGTCAACCATTATCTCATATTTTGGCAGACTTTTTATCAATAATTTTGGAAAAATAAGACTTATGAACACTACTTCCCACGTGTTCATATCATGCCAACAAAAACCCAATTAAAAACTCCTTATAATAAGGTCAAAAACACTAAATAATTGTCCCATTTAACTCAATGGTTGGATCTATTGCCCAATCCAACTTAACTTTTAAATTCTCAATGGCATTTTCGGAATTTTTCAAAAACACTCTACCCCTGAACTTCCCAGGTTGTCACTGATAATGATGCAATTCAACAGATACGAGGAGACATGGTAATTTATGCAAATACGGGTAACTTTTGGGGGGCAAATAATAAATAACTTCCGAATCAATTATCCAGTTTCATTATACTGCTGACGCACACCCACTCACATTTAATGCGCGTGAGTAGATCACTCCTTGATTAACGAACCGTGGTGGTATGTGGATTGTACTCATAGAATAGACGCGGGGCTTTGCTTCTACAGTGAAGGGCGGCTGTGATAATGAAATAGAGAGAGAAAGGGCGAGGGGGGCATTGGGTTAAGGGCGTGTGTTTGGGTGGAGTGGGGCATATGAAAGAGATATTAAATCAATTAAAGGAAAAAGGTAAAGAAAAGGAGAAAGATTAACCGGTCTATTACTTATGTGCGGTAATTACTAATTAGAGATGTTTAAATATCGATAAATTTTTATTATTTAAAATTTTTATAAAAATTATCTATTATTTTCACTATTTATTAAAAATATATTAATATTTACTCAACACTTATCTATATACATAAGCTTTTGAATCCTTTTTCAAAAAAAAAAAAAAGAAAAAATTCTATTATTCTATTATAGTTATAACAGGATTTGGTTTGTCATATGAATAAGTGGTTCAAATTTTTTCAATACGATTAAACTATTAAAATTTCTTACACTTTTTTTTTATAATTAATTTAATTTTATATTGATAGCGGTATTATCCACCACGGACAATAAAAGTTCTTGAAAGTTGGTGCATTAGTGGCAGCTGGTGGTGTTTGTCTTTTGCTTTCGATTTGATCTCTCTTCTAAGGAAGAACGACTTTAAATCAATTCATAATATTTTTTTAAGGTAAATTAAAATTGAAGTAAATCGAAGTTGATGAGAATGTCTCTTTTACTCAATTTAACCTTGTTTTCTTTCTTTTCAAACTTCACCGGAAATCAATCAAAGTAGTTAATTTTTATTTTGCTTTTTCTTTTTCAAAAAGCATCTTTTGAATTAATTTTATTGTTGGCCTAAAAACAAACTAAAATTAAGTGATGGTTGCTTTAATAGTTTAATTCTATTTCTAAATCTTATTTCAAGTAAATAAATAAACAAAAATCATGAACACCACTCATAAAAAAGGTCGGATTATAGCATCCTATGCTTATATTTTGTTTTAAAGTATCTATATAATAGAAAAGAACATATAAGTAAAAAATATTATTACAAATTAATATTTTATTAATATATATGACATAAATGCTATTGATTAATTTTATAAATGCATACTATATAAGATTAATTACAAAAACATAATATGTGTTAATTTTTTTGACAAATAGGTAACCTGAGTTTCATACAAAAGTATCAATATGATCAATTACTATTAGAGGGATATGTGTTGAAGTTCCATTGGTCTAAAACAATAATTTAATAAAAATATAACTAAATAAAATAAAATATATTAAAATATATTTTTTTGAAATGAAAAATAATTAAAAAAATTAATTATTTATAACCAATAAAATATTGACACATGTTATTCTAAAATGATTAAATAATATTGACACTTTTATATAAAACTCTGGTCACCTATTGGTAAAAAAAATTAATATAGGTCTAAAAAATTAATATGACCAATAAAATATTAACACATATCATTTTAAAATTATTAAATGATTTGGACATTTTTGTATGAACCTTGAGTCATCTTTTGTAAAAAAAAAATTAATATAGATCATGTATTTATAAATTAGTTAAAATACATATGAAGTTTTTGTAATTAACCCTACTATATATTGATTTTATATGACTAGGATGGTCATTTCAGCATTTCTGCAGAAGATTTTACGATACTTTGAAATATTTACCATACTTTAAGTTATAAAAGATGCAACCTCACATCCTGAGGGTTATATTATTTCATATTAAGGTATAAAAATATCTCAACCCTTCATGCAAAGACCGAACTCCATCTGAATATATAGATTTGGGATAAAGAGAATGTCTCTTAAATTACATGAATGAAAAAGAAATTTAGTAATTAGAAAGGTTCATGGGGCAATGTGCAAAAATATAAACAATCAAAAAGCATCACTACTAGTGAAAAAAAAATACTAACAAAAAGTTATAAATGTTAAAAATTAAAAAAAAAAATTGTTTATACAATATAAATATAAAAATAATGATATATTTTTCATCAGTATCTGTATCGGTATTTGTATCATATTTGTTTCATATCAGTATTTAGTCTATTTGGTCGATTTTATATGTTAAAATATCTATTCTTCTTCGATATCTATTTTTGACAAACAATCCGTTTAAAAAAAGATAAAAAGATAAAACAAAAATGACGGAAATGATGAAGTCAATAGTGCCTAGAAGTTTACCTATTATATACTTGAGATGTGGGGTCCAACAAGAAAGAATATTTACTTTATAGAAATTGATATAAGAAAAGTTGCTAAGAGAAAAAATAAATATAATGGAGATTTTTTTTTAAATTTTTTTCTTCAAATCTCTTTGTGATAATGATAGAACCATTGTTCAAATTTTGAGTGTTTACTAGTCATATACCTAGTTGCTTGTTATCCTATCCATTTTTTTATTGAATTTTACACATAAAATTAGGTGTTTTACTATCTCTTATATTCTATTGCACTTTTCTCATCAAATATACAAACTTTTTTATCTTTTACATATATTTTGAAATAAGCCTCCACTAGTTAGAAAGTGTAAGTGGGAATAATGAGATGCAAGGTAGTGAAATTGATAAGTAAAAGTGTATTATTTCTACTATTCTATTGGTAGGACTATCTCATCCATCATTTGACAATTTAAGTGATTATGCAAACATGATCAACTAGATGGTCTTACCAATAAGATCATAAATTTACTCATGAAAGTATAATTAAACAAAACGTTTTAAATCTTTAATTTGAGATTTAAAATTTAGGGGAGAAAAACTTATGCTTTGTTTGAAATAATGGATATAAATGAGAAAGAAAGAAAGTAATAAAATATATCTTGCTTGGATATTAAAAAAAATGGGAATAAATGATTGTAAAGCAAAATCAAATTGATTATTCTTTAATTAATTTAACCTTTGCAAAACATTCATCTTTTTCTTTTTCATTTTCCACATTCTCTCGCATAAAAGTTTTATGGAAAATTACAAATGATTTTTTGACTTTTAATTACAGTAACACTCAAACAGACCCAAAAAAAAAAAAAAAAAAAAAACCATAACACTCTAAACTTGGATAAATTTTTAATGTTAAATGCACAACAAAATAAGTTTGAGTAAATGCTTCCACATTAAGTTAATAGAATTATTTTAAACTTTTGATTACTTATTAATTTATTAAAGTTTAAGGATGTTTGCATCATGTGAGCTTGTAAAATCCTTAGGTGGTGTCTAATGATATTGTAGCCTAATGGCATTTTCTTGATATCTCAAGTAAGAGATCTTAGGTTTGAATTCCTCCTTTTTTATTGTAATAGCCGGAAAAAAAAAAATCCCTAGGTGGTGCCAATAATCAACGATTATTAAAATTATTAAGGTGATAATTTATAAATTTGATTCATTTAATTCCTTAGTAATTATTTTGGCATATAATAAAAGTCTTACTTTAAATTCTCTTATAATATTAACTATTTGCTCATTTCAATGTAACTGCAATTTCATCATAGTCTTATTTCTTGTGAATGGCTATGGCAAAATTCACTTAGCCACGAGGGTGATTGTATAAGAAATTCTTATTAAGAAATATCTAATCATTCTTTATTTAAGCCTACAATCCAATACTGAAATTATTTTTTTTTTAAATATTCTCATTAAAATGAGACTCTATTCCGATAAATCATGATAGCGTTATTTATTTATTAAAGTAAGCAGGGCCAGTACAGAGAATGTAGGCGTGGACAACATGTTTTATCCTAAACTTTATTTTTCCATTTCTTTCCCTAGAGTTCACTTCTCTAATCCAAATATATTGTTCAAGTTAATCATAGAGACTTTGACATCATCCCACTCTCTTTTACCGATATTTTAGCCATTTTCACTCCTTTTTTCCCCCATCTCTTCTAAATGCCAAACAAAGTGTATTAATCACGGAACAGGATTCAGACCAAACAAGAGAGAGAGAGAGAAGAGACAGACAGACAGAGACTGAAGAAGAAGAGTATTTGTTGGGTCGTGGGTTTTTCAAGAAAAAAACTAAACTTATGGGTCTTTATCAAAAATGGAAAAGACTTAATCTTTGATCAGAATTCAGACCAAACAAGAGGGGAGAGAGAGAGAGAGAGAGAGAGAGAGTAGTGAGTGTTTGTTGGGGGGTTTCAATAGAGGAGACATGTTCAAGTTGATGCCAACAATTGTATTCTTTGCTTGGTCACAAGTAACCACCTCCTAGAGGTCTCTTCATCTTCTTCTTCTGCTTCCTTTTTCTTCTACTCTTTCTATTTTCTCTCTCTTATCCTGCCTGGTTTTCAAGTCTTTAACTTTTGCTTGCTCGAGCTTTGCTCTTTTTTATTTTTCTTCTACTTTTTCGTCATAATTATTGGGCTGTGTTACTTTCTTTTTCTTATCTTGTACTTTGGCATTTAGTGTATCATCAACTTGGGTTGTTTTTGTATTGTCGGTTCTGATTATGTGATTGCATGTGGAGTTTCTCAGTACGTGTTTTTGATGATTTATTGTCTCATGTTGAAATAAGGAAAGTAGGGCATGGAAAAAGGTGGTAAATTTTTCTTTCTTTCCTTCATTTTCTTATCCTATACTGTCGGTGTTTCTCTTTCAATGATCCGGGTCCTTTTTTTTTTTTTTTTTTGGGTGGTGTGTGTTGTTTCTCAAAATTTTCATTGACCCATATATGACAACTGGGTTTATTTTTATTTTTTTATTTTTATTAATTCTTTTTGGGGGGATGTGAATTTATTGGTGTATTGAAGTTCCTTAAGCTTTTAGAGACATCTGTATGTTGTTTTAATCTGTTGCATGTTGTCCACTTGTTACAAGAAACCACCTGTCTTTGGTTTTTTGAATGAAATATAGAACGTTTGGCATTTGTGTTGTGCTATGCTTTGCTGTGCTGGGTTTAGGGTTTGTTTGTTTTTTGTCTTGACTTTAGAACAAAAGGGAGAAAAAAAATTGACCAATTTCATTGCTAAACTTGATTTGTCAAGGCTGCTCTCAAGCCATTATATGGTGTCTGTCATGGAATTGGACTCAGAAGTCAGAATTTTAACTCAAAGTTTGTGATTTTTGTTTTATCATCTTTTTGTTACTGCATGCTATAATTACACTCTCCTTGGTGCTTTTATTTCTTTTTCATCTTCAAGTACCCCGAAAGATGGAGATTTGGTTAGTAGTTGTTGAAACCAAGTTAATACTGCCTTGTGTTGAGAATATATCTTCCTTGATTTCGTATTTTTGATAGGTTTCCTTGATCGGATTGAATCCATTTGACAAAGAGATTTTTCCCTCTAAATTTGAATTTTGGGAGACAGCATGACTCCGTGCTTTGTGTATTGGCAACCATGGCTATGATTGCAACGATTAAAATTGGTATAGAGAAATGTGCATGTTGAGATTCTTTGCCTTTTCCACGTATTGCTTCCTTTTGCATGTTTCTGTTCGATTTTGATATGTATGCTAAATCTTTTCTTGTGGAGCGTGGTCGTTGTTAGATCACAAGTGTGGGTGGCATTCCGTGTTATTGTGTTGTCATTGGATTGTGTTTCCCCTCGGTAAAATTGTAGATTTAGATGACAAATAATATATCTATTTTGTAAGCATGCTGGCTCATCCTAATTTTGGGTTTGACTTGTTTTGTCAATGTTGGGTTTCCATGGTTAGTGTTTTATATTGTTTTCCATTTGAGTTGTGTCCTGTTGTCGTGTCTATCCAGAAATTTGCAACCCCACTATCAAATTATTATCAATTTCAATATGGATGATTTTTTGAAAGAATGATGATTGAGGTAATTTTTGAATGACTTATCTTGTGGTGTATGCATGGAATTTGAAACCATGGATTTACTAACAAAATCTCGCATGCAAGTGTTGGTTTATGGCATTGAAAAATTTCATGTTCAACTGTATGGGAGTAGATATTGTCACTAATCATCTCAAGCCTAATTGCTTGAAAAAAGTGAGTCTCCTTGCTTCTATGGATTTCTGGCTGTGTATGTTGTCACTTCACTTGTCAATAGATGTGTAGCGTCTTTGTTATGTCAATATCCCTTGAAGCCATTTGTTGATATTTCACACTGTAGTGTTATAATGCACCGGGTTTCTTTTTGTTTAGATGCCTCTAATCTTCCTTTTGAATACAGTGTGCATTTTGATTGGGAGGGGTGATCTATGATAATATAGAAGGAAAGGGTATGGCTAACTTTATAGCAAACTCCTATGAAGATAGAGTCAAGTGACATGAGAATAACCGATTCTCCTAACTGTCTTGTTGTCGTGACTTGATTTACGATGTTATGATGAACTGATCAACTTGTTGTGCTACCAATTTTTTGAATTGCTTAACTGATATTAGTGGACCAATATAATGATAAAAGGTATGGATATGGTAACTATTGTTGGCTATTATTTGGCAAATTATTGTAATGCTCTGGTTGACAGGTGCCCTTAGGGCATTATTTAAGAGGCCCAAAAATGAAACTTCAATCCTTCTTAAAGTTGTTCACATAGTCTGGGAAATAGCAAGTAAATGTAAAGTTGAAAAGGTTTCTTCTTTAGCCTCTAACAAGTGTTTCTAGGATGTCTCTTAACATTGTCCTTATTATATTTAGGTTTATTTATATATATTTTTCTTTTTATGATATACGTATATTCAAGTTTAGTGCTGAATTCTATTCAGAATATTCATTTGCCATTGTTTTCATTCAGCAATTTTATGTAATGTGTACATAAAGTGTTTCCAGAGCAAGTCTTGCTAAAGTTTTCATAAGCACCCTATACCCATAATACATAATTTCTCCTTTGTTATGTTGACAAATTGTTGACTAGTTACTACATTCGAACTTTCCAAATGCAGTTGACTAAATGTAGGAATGACTTATTGGAATCTATTGTCACCTTGAGCAGCTAATTCTTGAGTAAACTGCAAAGAGTCCATTATCCGTGAATACCTTGTTTGCATTTGCATTGAAGTGAAGTGGACACCCTTGAAATTGAATGGCTATGAGGATCCAGAACATGCCAAAGAAAGATTTTGATCCAAATCCTGTCATTCCATTATCGCATTTTTCGGGAAATTATCCATCATGGTGGGGTATAAATGAGCAGCAACTGCCAGAAACTTTTCCTAAGAATCTTGGCTCAAAGGACGCATCTCCACCACCAATCCATCATGAAGGAAAGAATTTGGGTCTTACACTGGCTGACCAAGATTCTTCTTCCACACAGTCGATGGGTCTATCACAGCATGAAGCAAGTGTTGTTGGTGGAGTTGATTCTCAGGATCATAGCATTTCTTCAGAATCAGGTATGCGGACTCGCTTCCTATGCATACTACTATTTAGGATGTTGGAGTAGCAGTGGGAAAGGTGTGTACTATACTACTATTCACAATTAGTCTTTTAAAAAAATGAAAGAAATTATAGCTGTAGTTATAATTGAAGGTGTAAGATTCTAATTTAAAACATTGTAAAATTGACAACAGAAAATAGCATGTGAGAAACAGGTATTATGGTACCTTTTGACTGGTAATAATGTTACTTTAATCAAGTTAGAGATATCATCTCTCTTATTGTGTCTTACAGCCATGCTTGTCCCAACCCAAAGCCATGTCATATTTCTTTGCTTTTTAATACAAGTATATTAATCTTAAATCCCTACATTAAAATGCTCAAACAGCATACAAATGCTTGGAATATCATTAAGTGTGAAAATTTTGGCAAATTATGTATTGTTTATTCTTCAGCTGAAAGTAGGGTATCGATTTTCTGCGTTGTGGTAGAAAACCAAGAGATTTTGCGATTCATGGTGCTCTAGGCTAAGGTCATCTTGCCTTAAACCTAGGGACATGTTTGCAACGAAAAGAACTATGTACTCCATGTGAATGTTCAATCTCTGCCATTTTTGCTAGTATGCTATTTATTTCTTCACATCATCTGTCCTCAAGGTGATCAATACTAATATCCTTAGGCTTTTGTGTTTTTCTCATTAATGATGTGCAAGTGCAAATTTTACGAAACAATTACATTTTGTGCCTTTAATGAAGCATAGTAAACATCTTCAACAAAATCGTTATATAGGTCAAAGCCGAATTATTTTATTTTTTGGGAAGGATAATCCAGAAACTTAGAAAGGGTAGCTGACAGGATCCTCACCATTAGGCTGCCCCTATGGTGGGCTTTATTGTTTTTTGTTTAAGTAATTGCAAGTCCAAGATAGTGGTTCCTCTCATGTAATCACTTGGAATGGGGCACGTGACATCTTATTTCAGTTCATTATTTCTTGCATTACATATATTAAGCATGTTGAGTCCTTGAGGGTTTAGGTGACATGGATGGCATTTATTCTATCCCAGGTCCAGATGAAAGTAGCTGCAAGAGTGTGGATGGTCAAATGAAGCCTCTTTTCCTCTTTGGTAATCCTGAGGTTGTGTCTAATCATTCTCAAGCTGATCATAGCCATCACTGGGTACTTTGAGACAGATCTTCATGTTTCACTTACTGTTTTAGGGTGATTGCTGACGTTCGTTTCATTTTTCAGCCCCGTGTATCATATCCTCCAGTGGATCCTTATTTTGGCGGTTTATTGGCTGCATATGGACCACAAACTATTGTAAGTTCCTTGTCTTGTAGGCTGTAATTTATGACCTCGCTCCCTATTGATTGTTAGATACTATATATACATTACTCGTGTCAGTGTCTAGCAGCTGCAAGCCTGAACTTTGCGAGTGTGTATTACTGATATCAATTGGAAATCGTTATCAATCGTTTGCAACCTTTTTAGTTATTTTCTATATTGTCTATCCATTTCGTTTCGTCAAGTTGCTATCCTGGAGCTCACTTTTTTTTTTTTTTTTGGGGGGGGGCTTGGGAAAATGTTAGATTCAGCCTCAAATAGGATCTCCGATGGTGGGCATGCCACCGACCCGTGTTCCGCTGCCGCTTAACCTTTCGGAGGATGGACCCATCTATGTAAATGCTAAGCAATACCATGGAATTCTTAGAAGAAGACAGTCACGTGCGAAACTCGAGGCTCAGAACAAACTTGTCAAGACTCGGAAGGTAAGTGTCTCTCTTTTATACCATGATTTCAATTATGCATTATCTGGACTTTGGTTCAATCACCTTTTGAATTTATGGCCAATTTTCCTTTCCATCATCATGCTCGAGTTAATTAATTGCAGCTTTGCTAATGCAGCCATATCTTCATGAGTCTCGGCACCTTCATGCACTGAATAGGGTGCGTGGTTCTGGAGGTCGTTTCCTTAGCACAAAGAAGCTTCAACGGTCAGACCCAAGCTCCACTAGTTGTCCCTCTAAAATTCCAGAAATCGCATCACAACTGAAAGACGCATCGCTTTTGGAAAGTCACCACCCCGGATCCACTCTGCAGTTTACTTCTACAACCACTCCAACATGCTCGGAAGCCACAAGCGTGCCTAACTGTGATGTATATTACCTGCCAACCAATGGCAGGTTCTCTGGCATCACGAGCCGTGTTGGGGGTGGGGGGGCTATGCAACACGTTGGTGGTCTTATGTGCGGTGCCGGTGCTGCTACTGCTGCTCAGCACTGCTCACCATCTGTCCGGTGAAGAAGTGGAAAGCGAACAATTGCAGCCACTGTCACTGGCGGGGCAAATCATCCTTGGCTTTTGTACTTACTATATATCCTAATTATCTTACATGTTGTGGGAAACCATTAGAAAATGTTCCTTTTTTTTTTTTTTTTTCAAATTTGGGGTTATGTGCTGTTTAAGATTTTAAGATGGTGGAAAATGTTGTCATCCAAACTCTCTATATTTGTGGATTCTTCACTTGACCATTACTCTTCATCAAATATTATGTGAGCATGCTTGTTGACAGGAAGGTGGCGCTCAAAAGAAAGTTCAGGTTTTTTTCATCATGGGTAGGGTTGTTTTTAATTTTTTATGTTCCCTAATATGCCTACATGTTTTTGGGGAAGTGAAAGTAGGATTCTCTTTTGCTATTTAAGGTTGCTTTTCTTAATCCGTACGACATTTATGTTCTGTTAAGTTCTAGACTTATTAAATGCATTCTTTCTTTTCTCTTTTTATCATTCTGTTCTTTTTATTTTTTCTGGTGTAAATCGTACATTTTTGTATTAACGAAAGAACTTTTCGAAATTATATATTAGGATGGATGAGTAAAACATTGTTGGTTGAGAGAGAGAGAATGTGTGCGCGCGCGCGCGTAGGTTGGTGAAAATACAAAATGTTTTTTAACCTTTGAATATTGTCAAAATATTATTTTTAATTTTATATTTAAAATTGAATTTTTATTTGTTAAATCTAATATGGTGTATTTTTTAATAGATGACATGACCAACGTATTAAGAGAATTTTACGGTCTCTTAATTGGATTATTCAATTAATTATTTAATTATTAAAATTATATAGTAAGTATTTTAATAGTGTAGTCCTGGTTTTGATGATGCAATTATGTTTGGATGAGGTGGATTTGACTTTAATTATTGGTGGGACTGGTCCATTTAAAAAATTGGTATTTTTATAGAATTTTCAAACGCTAAGGTAGTAAATTTGGTAAGTAGTTGGGAGATTATAAATTTGACATGGCAATCTTATGGCCTATTAGGTAAAACATTTTTAGCAAATTTGACATAAAGATGCAAAATGGAGAAGGAGTGCCTAAAAGGAAATGTAATTTGTAGTTTTGTACCACATCCTGCGGTAGACCTCCATGCTTTGAAGAAGGTTTTGGTTAAAAATTTTGGCTAGGAAGGATCGAGTCACGCAACATGAGTAAGAGTGAAGTTGTCGCCTGGCAAGTGCAATGCAAAGCTGTTTGTAGAGGCCCATAAACATAAAAAAATGTGTCAATAATGGTTAAGGATGCAAGCGGCATGGGTTGTTATAGGGTACCCAATTGTCTAACCTGTTAAAAATCTTATTGGGTTTTGGAATTAAAAAAAAAAAAACTTGATAAGTTATCGGGTCGGATTCGGGTTTATTATGTAACCCGTTGGGAAAACTCGACCCGATATAAATTTAAAATATAAAAAAACTAAAAATATTAAGTTATTAAAGCAAGGATCTCATTTATATTCTACGCACGTGAAAGTAAGTGGAAATGAAGTGTTTGTATTCTTTTATATGATATTATTGTTTAAAATTTATTCTTTCAATATAAGTGTTTGTATCATTAATAACTTAAAACAAAATTCTTTCTTTTTCTTTATTTTTTTAGAAAAAAATTGAAAATCTTGGGGTTCGGTCGGATCGGGTCGGGTTATGGGTTCCTTAAAACCCCATCGGGTCGGGTTTTGAGAATGATAAAAAAATCCGATAAGATTTTTCTCGGGTTCTAGGACACCCATTAAGAATCGAGTAGAGGTCGGGGTCGGGGTCAGGTTAGGGTTTCAAAAGACCCGTCCCAAACCTGCTCCGGTTGCATCCCTAGTGATGGTAAGTATGGCCATAACTAAGTATTCAGTGGCATTTATGGTTCATGATGAATCCTCTTATGCAGAAAAGGTGTCAAGCTTCCATGAGTCGAATGCCTTTTTGATGCAAGTGAGAAAATAATCCTATATTTTACATGTATTATAGGATCATAGGTCATCCCCGCTAAAGGGTGTTGGACACTTAAGAAAATTTTCAATGAGTAAGTTTGTAATGGAGAGCTTGTCATTGAGGGCAGTGATGTTCATAATAATCTACTCCTTGCACATAATGCTTAGGCAGATATAACAAATGTTGCTAGTCATTATGTAAGGACTGAAGAAGAAAAAGCGCCACAGACGGAAACACATGTAGAGAAGGAAATGATTGTTGACTTGTCAGGTTTGATGAAGAAACACAACTTGCAGCAGCAACTGCACTTCTCCAAATCTTTGAAAGACAATATGAGAAGTGTAGCGCAGCACGACTTGTATGAAGAATGACACATGCCTACGAAAACATGGTACTTTTTATAGAAGTAGACATATTTGTGAAGAATCTTAATCATAGTTGTCAACTATACGTTGAAAGCATGCTCAACGAGAATCACATCAAGATGACATTTATAAACAATGACGTATTTATAAACATCATGCCAATGTCTATATTCAAGGCTACAAACATAGACATAAGATAACTAATAAAGCAATCCATTGTTTTTAACAGTTTCAGTGACTTGACTATAAACACAATGGGATATGTTAATGTTGACTTTAAAGTTGGGCCAATTCAGGACTCCACACAATTCCATGTGATCAATACACTTGTATCTTATCGTTTGCTTATTAGAAGGAAGTGGCTACGTGATCACAACCTTATACCTTCAATACTACATCAGTGTATAAAGGGTCACTAAAAAGGGAAAGACATATTCAATCTCGCTATGAAGAATTTCTTCGAGCATAACAAGTCATATCTTGTTGAAGCTAACTTCTTCAATGAGTATGTTGAAGAAGGAGAGAAAACCATTGCGAAACCTTTAAGCATACCATTACTTACATGGGAAGAAACTCAAACGAGCCAACAAAGGACGAGGAAATGTGGCACCTGTGGAGGTAGGAAGAAGCAAAAGTAAATTAATGAAGTTGAAAGTTTTGTTAGACCTGACAAGAAAAGAGTATACTACTTATGATGGTTTACGAGACCTGAAGAAGCCTTCGTGTCATCTTCAGGTCCCATAATGATAAAAGAAACCTAGCCTGTCCCCTATAAATGTAAGATCAGATGAAATTTCAAGTAGATGAGGTTAAAGAATTGGACCTAGTGGGATAATAGGAGTCTTCATGACCCATCTTCTTCAGCAAGAGCCTCTTGCTAGAGATCAAGGTCCACTTAGTGGAATTATTGAAGAACCGTGGAGATATGATCGCTTGGACATACGTTGAAATGTTAGGACTGGACCTCACTCTAGTGGTGCATAGATTGAACATTGCACCTGGGGTTAAGCCAGTAGAACAAGCACAATGTATCTTTCATCTAGAAATTGAAGTCCAAATAAATGAAGAGATTTAAAAAAAAAAAAAAAAGCTACTTCTAGTTGGCTTCATCAAGCCAATCGAGTACCTTACATGCTAGCTAATATTGTGTCAATGAGAAAGAAGAATGGATAGATACGTGTTTATGTTGACTTCTGTGATCTTAACAATGCATGTCCAAAGGATGATTTCCCACTCCCTAACATTGATACGTTAGTAGATGCAGCAGTGGGACATCAATTGTTCTCCTTTATGGATGGTTTTAGCAAGTACAACCAAATTAAAATAGTTGTTGGAGATACCAAATGTACTACTTTCAAAACACCCGTGGGAACTTCTATTGCATTGTCATGCCTTTCAAGCTTAAGAATGCGGCACTATTTACCAAAGGGTAATGACTACACTTTAAGTTGATGACATAGTCATCAAGTTCAAGTAAGCACTGATCAATTAATTTACCTACAAAAGGTATTTGAAAGATTTTAACTTTACAAGCAACGTATGAACTCACTAAAATGCATGTTTGGAGTATCCTTAGAAGAATTTCTTAGATTTTTTGTTCACATACAAGTGGTTAATATTAATCCATCTAAGGTACATACCAAATGGTCTATGCCTTTGCCTATCACTCTAAAGGAGTTAAACACATTCTTGGGAAAGTTCTCCTATATTAGGCGATTTATATATGCATTGGTAGAAATTTTACATCCCTTATAAGCCTACAGCTTCTCATGAAGAAGGGAACTCAATTTCAGTTAGGGCAACCACAAGAAGAAGCTATGCACAAAATCAAGAGGATACTCACCTCCCCATGAACAATGACTATGTTAGTCAAAGGCTTACCAATGATCCTTTACCTAACATCCACTGACAAATCCATTGGTGCTCTACTGGCTTAGGAAATTGATGGCATGGAGTGATCGGTCTACTACCTAATTCGTTTCCTCCATGGAAGTGAGATAAACTACCCAACATGCGAGAAGGATGGTCTTGTGCTAGTATTTACCACACAAAAGCTTCTCCACTACTTCTTGGCACATAGAGTTAACCTTATCCTTAACTCGACCCTATAATATATTTATTAGTTGTGACCGGTCTTATCTAGGAGGACTGCAAAATGGTTACTCCTCCAATAATAATTTGACATCATGGTTGTCACACCCAAGGTTATCAAGTCTTAGGCTTTAGTTGCTCTCTTGGCTTAGTTTCCCATAACAAAGGGAATTTATGCAATAGACATGATTCCAGTAGAATTCATGAGGACTCAATGACGGTAGAACAGGCTAGAGACTGATAGGTCCATTTTGATGGTTGCTCTAGCAATATTAGACGAGGAGTTGCAGTAGCATTGACATTTCCAAAAGGCTAGGAGAAGTTAGACTTCTACTACACCAATAACAAAGCCGAGTACGAGGCACTCCTCCTTATATTCATCTCTGCTTAGAATGCCGGAGCATCCCACCTATGTATTCTCATAACTTTAATTTGATAGTTAAGTAAGCCAATAGTGAGTTTGCCCTCAAAAAGCCAACACTCGCACCTTGTAAGATTGCAGTGCAAGCTCTAGTTAGGAAATTCAAATTAGTAAGATATGAACACACCAAGTGATTAAGTAACTACCATTCTTATGCATTAGCACCACTAGCTTCCAAGGTTCCCATGCAAATTGCAGAAGTTAGTTTGAATGTCCAAGTTATTAAGAAATCTATTCTCTGTATAGGTTTACAATTAATAGATGAAGAACAACAAGTGTTGGATGATTGGTGCACACTCATTAAGGCACAAGAAGCACAACCCAATGTGGCTTTTGGGTCAACCTTAAAAAATTCTACATGTCTCAATGACATCCTCTATTTTAAAGGTCTAGAAGGCAACTTAGCATGTAATTTTTATGAATGATATCCTAATATGTATAGTGGTAACATGCAAAGTTTCATGATTTTTCAAAGTCGTTAACTATTTATAAAAAACATATCTAATTTCGCATGAAAATTTATAGTAACCTGAGTTATTAAATGTACATAAAATATCAAATGAATTTACTTTTTTTTATTGAAATTTATGGGGTTAATATTTTGATGTATCTATATTAAAGCTAGAAATTTTCATGATTTTTAAAAAGCATTTTCCATTTTTAAAACTTATTTTAAATTCGACTAACAACATGTAGTAACCTGGGTTTTTAAATCTAAATAAAATGTAAATTGAATTTATTTTTGAAAAAAAAAATTGGGAAATGATTTTTTATATGTAAACCTCTAAACTGGAATTTTTTTTTTAATTTTTGAAATTCATTTACTATTTTTAAAAAATAATTTAAAGTCGTCTGATAATATTCTAACCCTGTTATAAAATGAAGAAGTGCATGTTTAGCTTAAATAATTAATTTAATTGCTAAACCAGCTTGATCGATGTATAATTAATTAACTTAAGTGTTTTCTAAATTATAAGGTTTTTTTTTTCAAATTAAAATTTGATAGAAATAAGTTAATGGACTAAATATGATAGTGTGGGCATAAAAGAACTTTTAGTTATAAAATTAAATAAATAGACATTGAATGGGCCCAAAAACAATAAAATAAATTATTGTGGGCCTTGACATGTTAAATGGACTTAGTTGACAATCTAGGGCTTTATTAAATTAGATAAACTCAAATGGGCTAAATATGTCGAACCAGATTAAATTAGGCATTTGGCCATATAAAGGAGCTTAAATTGAATATTTAGCAAATAGATGGGCTTTTATAAACTTAGGGCTTAAAAGGACTATAAAATTGAATTAATAATTATTTTATGTTTAAATGGACTACAATAATTCAAATATGTCTAATTAGTAAAAATATGATTAATTTGACGTAAATGACCTAAAATAGGCCAAGATAGTAAGAATAGGTCCAACTTGACCTAAATAACTTAAAGTGGACTTAGAGATTAATTTCGATCCCACTTGGCTAATATTAAATAATTTTAGCCTTTAATAATTATTAATGAGCTTAAATACTAAAATAGGATCCAATTTAACTAAATAACTATAAATGGGCTTAATTAGATAAAATTGGTCTAGAAATACAACCCTAGATCCAATAACATAATTTCTAACCAACTAGACCTATTTACATTAAATAGACCCAAACTAAATCCTAACAAGTCTTCCTTAGCTATTTAGGGCTTAAACCTTCAAAATATAGGCATTACCTAACTTTACGTTTTATGGGCTTAAATTCCATAATATAGATCTAGTACCCTTATCTATTCCAATTGGGCTTACTCCTAAAATAGTTAATTCTATTATCGATTCCTGGTATTAAAATACTTAATTAGGCTCAAATTCTTTCTATAGGCCCAAATGTCTTAAAATATCCTTCCTGAGCCTATATAGAATATTAGAAGACCCAATAGCTTAATTGGGGTATAAATTAAACTCCAATTGAGCTTGAACATAATTCTTAGGTCCAATAACCAAGATTACTCTAATTGGACCTAAATTCAAAATAAAGCCCAATTTAATCTAATTTAACATTTATATTCCTTAATGGGCCTAATTCCTAAAGCCTATTACCCTAAAATGTTAAATACTTAGAGAATTTTTTATTGGGCCTAACCTAGGATCCCCAAAGGCTAATACATCTAAATAATAAATTCAATTTTTCAAATTCTATGGGCTTAGTCTAAATTATTTAAGCCTAACTATCCTAATTAGACATAATTCAATTATAAACCAAAGGCCATATACTACATAAGACCTTACATTAATTGATTGGTCAATATGACTTAAATCTGGAGTTTGTATACTCAATACTTATATAAATTAACCTTCCTTAACAAATATTCAATCAACCTATTGTCTTACTTGTGATCCTTTACTGTCTACTATTTTGATATCAGGTACATAGTGAATTGCATGTTACTTACTATGGAAAGTATTCTAAAATGAACTAATGCTTAAAGATGACCTAATTAATTATTTGATTGTGCTTCCATTGTTTAATCTGATTCGAGGAGCGATAACCTTGCTATGTGATGCTAGCATGGTAGTTAGGCGCTTAGGCCAGCGTTGGCAGCTTGGCGGGTAGTCAATAAGACAAATGGTATATAGATAACGTCTACTTAGGCTTGGAGAGAAGTAATGTAATTTGGTTCACATTTATGGGATGAGTTGAGTTGGATTGTAATATGGACTAAGATAAGTAAAGATGTGTAAAGGTTGTGAACCTAGATGAGGCTATTACTAGATGTTCCTATAAGAGATATAGGTATTTGAGTTGCTTATATCAACCCTCCAAGCCGTTGTTACTACTCAAAACCCCCAGGTTCCTAGCGTGTCGTCAAAGTGTGAGTGCTCCATTGTTACTTATCTAACTTAAATTAAAAATATATAAACTGATGGTTGATGCATTGCATATAGTCTAGGTATGTATGCTATATCATGTTTGATTGCGTTACTGTGTAATGGGCTTTGGCTCATTCCTTTCTTTTTCAAGTGTTGGTGACTTTAAGTTCAATGGTTATGCATATCTCGAGTTTGGGACGGATCAGTATGAGCTTGACGAGCGGATTAATTAGGAACGTAGGATTATGTGTTTTTATTAATTTAAAAGTTATATGTAATGCCCTAAAATTTAATTAAGACATTACTATCATGTATAATACTTTATGTATTACACTCTCAAGCTTCCTAGAATGATATGTTTATTGTGACCATTTGCTATTCGCTTTTAAATTATGAAATCATCAAATTAAATTCTAAAAACCACTGGATTTATAATTCACATTATTAAACTTTACAAAACATTTTATTATCTACTCTCATGAGTAGACTTACATCCATAAAACAAAATTATGATGGTATACAAAACTTTAAAAAGCTTCTTTTACAAAACATGGGCTTCATCAAGCCCCTTAAAAGAATGTTACAACTTAAATTATAAATTCAACTCTTAAAACAAAATAAAAACAAATACAAAAGAAATCTACAGTTTTAACCCACTTCACTCATCGAACAACGCCCAAAACCTGAGCCAAACATCACCATTAATAATCATCAAGAAAAACACTACCATCATCATCATCCCATCATCAACATCAACATCTCATCATCATCAAAATACCTGGAAAAAGAATAACGACATGAGCTAGAGCTCAATACATAGTAACATAAGCATACATAGAATGTCAAACAAGCTTAACTAAATGCAATACAACAAACAATAAGTTATTATCTTTAATTTAAATTAAACAAATCAATACTGGAGCACTTATAATCTGGAACAATCTATGAAAACAATTTATCATCCCTAGCCCACTACCACAGCAATGGGGAAGCATGCCGGTAGCCCTGCTGGTGACTACTCTAGGGCAGGAATCTAGGGGTTCTGAGTAACCACAGCTGATCAAAGGGTTGATATAAGCAGCCCGAATACTTATATCTTTGATAACATCACAAGAAAATAGCTTCATCTAGGGCTCACAACCGTTACACATACTTTACTCATCTCGGTCCATAACATCATCCAATTCAATTGTTCCTATAAACATGAACCAGATCATATTACTTCTTTTTGAGCCTAAGTAGACATTTCATTGATACCATTTGCCCCATCGGCTACCTATCGTACCATTAATAGAAGTCATTGCATCATGATGAATGACCTAAGCGCTTAAACTATAGTGTCCATTCAAACAAAGTTGCTGCTCATCGGACCAGATTCCATGGCGAAAGCACAACCATCACTCATCATTTATTAATTGAGTTTAAGTTTTAATTCATTTTACAATGTCTATCCTAACATTCATCACGTAAGTTACTACTTACCTTTTGTATGAAATCTAAATAAGCTCAGAAGGTAAATCAGAAGCCAACTTAGAAAATAAATCAGGTATTTGTATCTATAGATTTGAGAATTAATTTTATATAAGAAATTATATTAATTATCCACTTATCTCAAACTTTTATTAAAACTCTATTTGATCAGACACTAAATAGGAATCCTGCTATGGTTGCGAAGATCGCCCTGCCAAAATACGGACAGTTCTCCTTTGTTTGTCAAAGTATTTCTTTTCACTTTGATTATAGTCTCTTATTACAAAATCATCAACAAAGTATTCATATACCAAAAACATTCATTTCTTGATCAAATAACCATTTGAAAAAACATATTTTCTATATTATCTATGGTTTATTCTAACTTAATTATTAACTATTAACTTATTTTAACTTAATCCTAGCTAATTTGATTAGAGTTAACCATTTAATCCAATTACTAAGCTAAGATAATTAAACTTAGTCAATCTAGTCCATTTTAGCTTACTAAAGTCTATTTAATCAAGTTAGACTTAGATTAATTAACCGAATTCATTTTATATCTAAGGTTTATATTAACTTAAGTCTATATTATCTAATCTTAAAAAGTTGATTAAGCTTAATCAATTTAATTCATTTTTAGTTCATCCAAGTTCATTAAGCCAAGTTGAACTTAGATTACTAACTAGGTTCGTTTTATATCTAATTCTATATTTAATCAAATTATTTATTAGGTCTTTAAGTTCACTAAACTCATGCTTAATTATATCATTCAATAACACATTACATATCATTTACCTATTTCATTTTAGCCCTAAAAGATTTATGTTATATTTAACTACATACATTTAATTAGTAAAACGAGTTTTAAACTTTGTTTGGAAAACATAGCAATTGGGAAGAATTAAAATTTTTGCCTTGATATTTTTATAATTTGTAAAAACTTAAAACATGAAAACCGCAGATCTATTTTTGAGATTTTCGTAGCCTTTTGAATCACTTCAATTTGAGGTCGGATGAAAAAGTTATGAGCAAAATACGAAACAATATTGATGTAGTAGGGAACATCAAACAGGACTGCATGAAGGGCCATTTCAATCCAGGGGTTTTACTCAAAAATAATCCGAGAGTACAACACCCCTCTAAATGAGCCGTTTCCTAGTTCGTTTACTCCATACAACCAACCTCCCCCATCCCCCACCCTACCCCACCATCCCATACAGGTCATTTCTAAGGTCATTTGGACCTAGAAGATTTGTATAAAAAGCTCCAAAACTTGCAACACCCATTCATATGGGCCATTTCAGGAGCCGTTTGGTCCATACACACTACCAAACAGGCCGTTTGATAGGGTATTTAAGCTATAACGAATTTCTCTGTTTTAAACTTCAATTTTTTCCTTCACTTTTTACACATTTTACCTCCATCAAAACATCATTTAATCATTATACAAACTAATTTTCATGCTTTTAACACTTCTATATCCATTCTACCCATCAAACACCTTAAACACTCCATCAAACCTTACATTTACTATGCATCACCTTCTTCATCCACTCAACATACAACAAGCATCAAACTAACATATTATAACATAAACAACAAATTAAAATAAAGGAAAATCAAAACTTATCTCTTTAAGAAACTCTAATTTCATGATTTCTCTTTATCTTTACTTTTCCCAAGCTCTTGAAGCTTGTGAATGCATGATTTCCATCTTAGAACTTGTTTCCCACTTCATTTTCTTCCAAAAACTTGTTTAGATTTGAGTTTTGGTGTGGAAATTTGAAGAAGAAAGAGAAGAGGAACAGAGGAAGAACAAGGGAAAAGAAGAAAACAAGAAAGAGAAAGAAAGAAAGCAGAAAAAAAATGAAAAAGCAAAGAGAAAAGGAAAAGAAGATAAGGATAAAGGAAAAAGGAAAAATTAAAGATATTTTAAAAATGGATTATTGAGTTTAAACTTTTTTGATAATTATCTTTAGTATGAAAATTAACTAGAAAATAATTTGAGAACATATATATTAGAAATTTACAACTTGATATAAAAACACTACTCAAAAGCTTAATTTATGAAATTCAAATATTTAATTTGGGTTTGGGTCTAAAACTGATATTTTTAAATAAGTTATTGATTTCAAAAATTAATAAGATTTTACAAAATGAAAAATAATTAAAGTTTAAGGGTTTAGGAGTTTTCAAAAGATTTAAAATATTTGTTTTAAGGTTTAGGAATTGAAATCGAAGAAAAAGGAGTCTCCATGTAAGAATATGAAGAATATGAAAAGTTAAATTCATAAGAAAAAATCATTGAGACATAGGAAGGATTTCAAAGAATATTTAAATCTCTAATCTCAATTTGATTTATTTATTAATTTAATTGTATTAAATCATCTATTCCTTTTTCCATTATTTACTTATTTTATTTATTTAAATTACCTAACCATGTTCAAAATTAATTATCTATTATATTATTCAATTAAACCATTTCTAAATTAAGTAGGCAAGGGTTTGGGGTATTTCATTGTAGCTATCTTTTCAACCTTTTATTTTCTTTAAGAGTTTGGTTTGTACTTATGGTTGTAAAATCCTTTATCAAATACTTTTAATTGATAATTAACTACATTGATACTTTAGTTATTTTTCCACTGCTTAATTAAATATTTTCAAAACCTAATTAAATGATTTTGGAATCTAAAATTGGATGGCAAACAAGCACGATAAATAAATATTTTACGGCAGGCTTAGCGTATAACGCCTAAGTGATATATGTGGTAGGACTAGACACGCCTTGACCCTATTTAAGGCATGACAAAAGCTCTACACAATGTTGAGAAGATGTGGCACTCCTTGATCAAAGCCAAACTAACGCACCACTCTATTTAGAGAATATGCTATGACTCTCTGCTCTAAGAAGCGTCCATTTAAATTTCCATTATCAAGCAAAGACAAGCTCCATGTGATGCACCAAATCAGGAACCTGAAGTAAGATTCGTCTAACCTCCCGTGGTTGTCAACTAAGATGACATCACTTTTGAAGCCTAGAAGATAAAACCCATCACTGTCTTCATAGCTCAAGATGCTTCATGTAAGTGCAGAATGTGAATTCTTTCTCAACATTAATGAGATGAAAAAGCAACCACTTAACCTCTACTCCAGTCTATGCCCATACTCTAGGAATCGAAAGGTTTAAGTCCTAATTGATGGCAGGTGGTGCAAAGTGGTTCTAAAATTACTCATAGAAAAATAGTTGCAAGAAAGAGTCCACATGCAATAGGTTCACATAGTGACCTTTGGAACGCATAGATGCTTGGTGATACGAGTTAAGGCATTGATACAATAACCCTAGGTAGAAGGGAGCTAGTGCAAAGCATTAATTCTGCGCAACGCATATCACTAAAGGAATAAGTCGTGGACTCACATCCTCTTCTAGCCCACTAAGGAACACAAACAGTAGCAACAAAAATGAGATGAAAGCAACAAGTTCATACCTGCAAATCAAAGAATCTACAAGGAAAAGTGTGTTGGTTGGAAAGGTTGAATACATAGTAACCACATAAACATGCAAGAAATGACTTACTCTTCACTGCGAGCTAATCCCATGACTTGAGGCATACCTTTTCTTCATTCTTCAAAGAAATGCATCATCCAAGAAGAGAAGCATGATTTCTTCTTGTTATCATGAGCAACCTTCAAAGCAGCCACTAAAGTTGCCTCAAAGTTGCGCTTTTTGTTTAAAGTCACGGCTGCAATAGCATTGATCAACCCAGAACAATGGGAGTTTAAAAGCATGACCACGTCTTTAAGCGTTAATGTTATCTGCCCCCATATGGTGATAAGTATGTGAGTCTAGATGCTCCACCAAGAGATAATGACACATCATACTTCCATCTTACTTGTGCTTACATGCCATAAGCCGGTAGAGGTAATGATAGCACTATAAAATTTGGCTTGCTTTAGAAGGCTCACATACTCTAGCTTTTCAATGAAGTAGTCTACCCAAGCACTCCTTCCAAGTAGAGGCTCGTTGAGGAATGTAAAGTGTGTGTTGGAAAGAGAGCTCCTTCCGTTTGTTTCTTAAGTGTAAAGCCGAGTTCTCCCCTGATGGTGCCTTTGGATCAATGCGCAGCTCGGGTTCAATTAATCAGAAGTTGTCGTCAATGGGTAGTATTACACATAACTTGGCGCGAGAGGCCTTGTTTGAGAAAGTGTCTTCAGAAATAGCATAATCCATTTACTGGTCTCTTGGAAGTTAAATCTGTGGTGGGTTACCGTCTTAGTGCACTAACAAGTCCTTTTAGTTGATGACTTTAGTACTTTGTGCTTGATTGCTCCTCACTGCTCCCTACCTAGCAGCTTCAATCTTTGGCAATTGGTTGGATCAATTACTCTTTTTTTCTCCTTGCTCTTGGTGGTTCCAATACTTTGAGCTAGATTATGGCTTGTCTCTACTTGCTTGATCGCTTCAATGCTTTTAGCTCAAATGCTTTTCATCTCCATCTACTTGGCAACCTTAGCACCTTTAGCTTTTATTATGATGTATATCCTTCTGCATAGCAACTTGAGTGTTGGAGGTTTGACCACTCTTGACATCCTTTAGTTTGACAGCATCAGTATGTTGAATTTGACTATCCTGAAACATATCGGTCCTTTGATGCTTTGACAAATGGCTGAGGTTGAGTCAACCTAACACTAAATATGAGATAACTTCTGAAAAAAATAATAACGATAAATAAATAAAATGAATGGAATCAATAAGACAAAGTACATATGAGAAGCATTATACACATGTAGCAGGCTTAGTTTGCAAAATATTTACAAAAAGAAAAAGAAAGAAAAATAATTGTGACTAGAGTGGTAAATAAAGGAAGTGCGGCTTCAACAGTTCCAAAGTCATGATTGGACATGAACAAAAGGTGCTCATGTTGAATGATAATTAAACCTAATGAATCTAAACAAGAACAAGAGTTACTCTAATTCAAGTCGCATGTTTGACACACAACTAGAGTTAAGCACCAAGTCAAATATATATTATTTTAAAAAAGGAGAACTCTTAGCTTATCAAAAGAAGTTCGGCATCATGATCCATGAGACCAAAGTTGTTGTGTAAAAATCGGATGCGAGTGATCTAAGCATGTTCCTGGTGGATGCAATAATACGAAAGATTGAGGAAGATAAAACAAATTCTTGATATTTGTTTCATTACTATGCCTTTAAGTCCGCAAGATGTCATAAGTATATGTATATATATTTATAATAAAACAAAATCAAAAGGAAGAAGCAAAAGGGATAAGTAGAGTCAATACAGAATATAAAAAAGTTTTTTTTTTTTTCTTGTCTCATACTGATTAAGAAAATATTCCAGTATTCTATTCATTATCATGTTGGGGATTTTTTTTCCTTAAAGAATTGTTTTGCTATTATTATTATTATTATTGCTTTTTGGGAAGCAATATGTTTTGCTGTTATTATACCATTGTCACACTTCCCATTATTATTAGGAGAATCAATACAAAAAGCCTACCATCTTTAAAGGACTCAAATCGTTTGCTACCTGTTAGCGAACTAAACATACCTACAGTAGGAAATATGATTAACTAAGACTAGAAGTCAAAGCAACCTAGAAGTAACACAAGTTGTCATGAGTACCAATCGCCAAATGAATGCTTAGAAGATCATGAGCATTACTAATATTGCCTAATATTGGCGGTGCGAACTGTGAAGTCTTGATCCATTGCTGCAATTGATGAAAAGAAGAAGCTACTATCATGTTGTTGTCAATTTAAAAAAAAAAGAAAGGAAAAATCAAGTTAAGAAACACCTAAACCTACTGTTAAGGATTATTGCATGTGTGTTACTTTGATTTAAGCGGACACGTATAAAAATATCATTGTTGTGATGAAGGATTGCCACTGTTCATACTTATTACTCAATGTTCAAGTGTGTCTTTTCTTGATTGATGGAATACGGTTGTGCTTGTGAAGTCTTTTCTTGATGATTGCCATGATGAAGCCATGAAGGATTGCATGTGCGTTACTTTGATTTGAGCAGACACATATAAAAATATCGCTGCTGTGATGGAGGATCGCCACTGTTCATATTTGTTACTCAATGTTCAAGTGTCTTTTCTTGACTGATGGAATCATTTGTGCTTGTGAAGGCTCACTTGTGCATTAAATAGGAAAAGAATGAAATCAATAATAGATGATAGATACGTAAGCAATAAACGGTGATACAAAGTAAGATGTTGAGGAGAACCTGTTATAGAGTTGCCAATAAACAATAAATAATTCAATGTTTTGTTGGTTATAGATGCCTCATTAACTCAAGATTACACATGCATGCATTATATATATGTTTGGAATGAAGGATATACATAAAGATGGACATTATGTTAATATGTAAAATCACCATTCAAACCATAGAGATAAAAATCCGTTATTATTTTTTGTATTAATTTACGCATACAATGAAAATTTATCATGAGTGTTGTGGGTGGAATCACAGCACTACTAAAGTAGTGAAAGTTATGTGAGAAAAGTATCATAATCCGATGATTCTAAGAATACCCAGATAGCGATATTAAATTGTCTATTGATTTTGAGAAATCCTAAGCAAATGACATCCAAAATCAGAAACTATAAAGTAATTGAAGTTTTTTTTTTTTTTTTTTTTTTGTGGGGAGGAGAGGGGGTGGGGGGAGGGTGTGCGGATGAACAAAGGCAGCTCAAAATTGATATTACTAATAAAATTGATCTAATTTTTTCCTAGGGCATACACTTATAAGCAAGACTAAAAGCTGCAAAATGTAGAAAATCCCTAAAACTAATGGACATAAGGTAGATAAAAAGATAAGTAAGCAAAACAAAATTGTCTATAAAGAGTTGTAAAACATCTAAAACTTTCTCAAGATAGAAAAATAGCCATTTTGAGGGACAAAACAATGGAATTTTCCCAAAAACTGACGATGTACACCACCAAAGATAGTGATTTTTGCTCGTTAGCCCATTTTTCAATGTACTCGCTACCCATTGCTTCCACTCTATCAATTGTGAAAAGACTCATATTCATATATGTTAGGAAAAATCCCTAATTATCTTGTAAACAATTTGAATGATTTTTCCTCTTGCCTGTAGCGATCACAACAAAATAAACAGAAAATACAGAATTAAAACAATATACTACGATTTACATAGAAAACCCTAATTTGGGGGAAAAACCACGCGACCGTCACACAAATTTCTTTCACTATCAGCAATAATATGATACATCGTTTTTCTTTACTAGATAACACTAGTGGATCACAATTTTCACTACAACTGGTGGATTTCAATCAACAATAAGTCCCTCTCTCTTGACTCTCTCTCTCTCTAGGATTTAAGAATAGCCAAGATACCTTAAGAACAAAAAAAAATATTTATACCAAAAGATAAAGGAAAGCACGCGGAGTACATAGGCTGGCAAAATAAAAGAAAGGCTAGTGGTTTATGGGCGGCATTGAAATGTTGTTGAATGAAGGCCGACCAGTATGCTGGCGACCTTGTTACCTACACCAGTGACGTACCCCTTTAGGCCAGCGGCTTTGATGCCGGCCTTGCCAAATTAGTGCTCTCAGCAGAAAAATCTCAAATTCTACCACTAGCTTTGTTTATTCAAGGCTGGCAGCCTTTGGTCCTCTAGTGGCCAGCGTACATAATTTCAACTCCTTTGTTTTGCACAAATCTCCTTATTTTACAAGTCTTCTTCTAAATATATGTAATATACTTAAGATTACCTTGATTATAGACCCATATGGGATGGATCTATAACCCAACCGACTCCCCCTCCAATTCATATGGGGGTTTCATCACACCTGCTGTCTATTTGCAATAAATAAGTTTGACTTTGGGTAAAACTTTAGTCATTATACTTGAAACATTATCATCAGTATGGATCTTCTGTAGTTTCAAAAGCTTTGATTCCAATACATTTCGAATCAAATGATCCCTAACATCAATTTGTTTGTATTTGGAATGGAATGTTGGATTCTTACTAAGATGTCTAGTACTCTAGCTATCACAAAACACCCTCAAGTCTTCTTGCTCTTGACCCAGTTCTTCTAAAAACTTCTTCATCCACAAGACCTCCTTGCAGGCTTCAATAATAGCTATAGTAGTGGATAATGCAACACATTTTTGCAACTTTGATTGCCAAGACAACGTTTCTCTTGCATATGTAATCAGATAACTTGAAGTGGACTTCTTGGAATCAAGATCTCTAGTCATATCAGCATCTAAAAACCCTTCTTATAAAGGTTTGCTACCACGAAACCATAAACTTAACTTGGAAGTGCTTCTAAGATACCTGAGAATCCATTTAAAAGAAAGAAAAAAGAAAAAGAAATAATTGGTAATTTTGAATATAACATGTATGTATTTTAAAATAAGGAATGAGTATTAATAATGAAGGAATATTAAAAAATGATAAATAAAAGGAAAATAATTAAAATTTTGAATGAAATTAATGTCTTTTATGAATAAGATATGCATGGCATGTTGTATAAAAAAAAGATATAAATAAAGGATGTTTAGAAATAAAAAAAAAAAACAGAATGTAATATACTTTAAATTAATAAATTTTGTAACTTAGAAAAACCAAAATTTCTAAAATAAAAGCAAATTTGATAGATTTATAGGATTTATAACACAAAAAATAAATCTTTTGGCAAAAATCATAAAACTTTAACAAATTTAAAGTGAAAGAGTTTCAAAATTAAAATAAACCAACCTGCTAATGTTTTTATAAAAGAACCACGTGATGTCTGATCTCGAATAGCAGGTATATATGCATCTATGGGGTGACGTAAAAAATGAATAGTTTTTCTTTTTCTTTTATCTTGTTAATACTTAAGCATCAAAATAATATAGTTCTATAAAATAAATTGGATGCTTGTAATATAGATTTTGTCTTGTAAATGCTATCTTAATTAAAATTTTCCACTTTGTAAATACTCTGAATGCCAATATTTTTAGAATATTTAAGGGTGGTAACCATTGATTTTAATAGGATAGCCATCAAACTATGAAAATCTAGTTATTTTTAAAAATCAACTTTGATAGATCTATAGCTAAATAATGATCAACCAACCCATTGATTGTAACTTACATTTTTTTTCTCAACTTTGTCAGGTGGTGAATCGTAAAATTTTTTGACAAAGTGATGGTTTTTTTTTTTTAAATTTGTCGTTAAGGGTTTGTATCAAATGGGTTAAGGTTTGATACAAATAGAATTAAAAGAAATTAAATTAGAAAATGGAAAATCCAGGCTTGACATTGTGGAAGCTTGGAGACCATAATTTTGGCTTTAGAAAGGAAAAGAAAGACAAGAAATTAAAACATTACTTGTTTGAAAAGTTGAAGCATCGAATATGAGGAGCTCATCAAACATGTCTAATTGTCCATAGCTTCAAATGAACGTCCATTGTTCTCCAATAATGGGCTTGTCTTCAATAATTGTGGGCTAAAAGCAAGGGTTTTAGTTGTGAAGATAAGAATGAACAAGGTCAAAAGTTTCATGTTTGTCTCAGTTTTGTTATAGATATGTGTAATGTTCCAATATGCATATGACATATGCACTAAGGTTAAGTGGAAGGTATAGTGTGCTCTATAGATGTTTTGATATTTTGAAACTATCTATAAATGTCTGTGTTTAAAGTGGTCACGCATATATCACGTGTATCTAATATCTTGTACATGATTTCAAAGCATTGACAAGGAGATAACACTTTGAAGGGATTACTCGAAGAGAATGACAAAGAGAAGAAATGGCCAATTTTAGTATCTTGAACGCATAAGTGACGAACAAAGAAACTTGACTAAACCTCCCCAGTCTTATAGTTCTTAAACCATTAGAAGAGTAGTAGTCGTCTGAATTGTTTGTTTAAACCTTAAGTGAAAATCTCTTCGTAAGATGTTGTTTGTCTTCTCTTTTTAGAAGTTAGAAACGAGGTGGAATGAAAAATGTTTATAGGAACTTATAGTGGATAGAAACCATTAAATCATCTAAGTAATTGACAAAAGAGATGAAGTAAGCTTATTTCATGTTTATTTTGAATAAGCTTACTATGAGTTAAGATGCACGAGCCAATCTAAGAACGGTTTAACGCAATGGAATAGTCCAATGCTCTCTATTTTAAACCCACTATGCCAAATCTTCCTAACTCATTCCAATAAGATAGATTTAACTAGATAGATCTTGTCACTTAACTCACAAGTCAAAGCCCAATAATAATAATAATAATAATCAAGCCTTTTACATCGTGTATATTTGAAAATGTTATGGGTGGTACAAATGTATATAGGGCAATAAACTCAATGTAATATATTAGCAAATTAAAAAATATACATGATTAGAGCGATGTAAGAAATTCATTATGTTTTTATCATATAGGAGGATAAGTACAGCTTCTTCCAATAAGTGCATTTTGAGGAGGATGAGAAAATATAGACGATGGAAGTATCTAAAGAGCTTCGATTAAGGAAGGAATGCCGGTGTCTATAGCATTAGAAGCTAAGGTTGGAGGACTAAGATTGTTAGATGTATAAGTGTAAATGAGTCAAGTTAGTCACAAGTTACTTGAGTTCGACTAGACATTTACTTGAGTTTGACTTATAAATAATTGAGTCAGGTTTGAGTTCAAGTTAATTGAATAGTTAATTAAGTCAAACTAGAGCTTCATAATATTTGACTTGATTATTTTGCGAGTTTAATTGAGCACAAATTGAATTTAAATATAAATCGGTTTAAGTCGAGTTTAAATATTAGCTAGCTTAAGTTGGGTATATATATTAAAGGTCTATTTGTTTAGCTTTTTTGGGCAGATACAAACATTTTTTTCAAACTTTTTTTTTCTAAAAAATTGTTTATTAAGAAATAGATATAGATAAAAAAAATTTGGCAGTTCTCATGAAAAGATCAAATAGATCAAACAAAGATAAAATATAAATATAAATCAGACGTATTTATACATATTATATCGATATAGATATAGATATAGATGAAAAATAGATAAGAGAAAAAAAATATATTTTAACAATCAAGCTCAAAAAAGCTCAATAAAATTTAGTTTAAGCTCAAAGTTCTAAAACTGAATGAGCTAACTTGAGTAATGCTTGAATTTTAAAAGTTCAAAGTTGAAATTGATTGCAAATTCAACATTGTGTCATCTTAATTGGACTTGTTCATAGCTTTTGTCAAGAAGAACTCCATCTTTTGAAGAATTTCTTTAATGGATATGGTGGAACCAAATAACTTTGTGATTAACTAATATTCCTTATGATTTTTTATTATGTGCATGCTTTGAATGACCTTGGAGATTCAATTTGATCATAGTAGAGGAATGTCATTACAAAAAGGTGTCAGATGATGAATATATGATCTTAGTAACTCGTAACACATTTAATTGATTAATATTCTTGAACAATCTTCATTGAATTGTATGCTTGATCTTTTAGAGGAAGATTACAATAGTATGGTAATGTTTGCCTAAATTTTCTAAATGAGTCAAAGAGATAAAGAAAGTACTTGTTTATAAATTTTTGAGCCTATCCTTAACCATTAGATGACTCTAGAGACCTATGGATGAGATGAGCATTTTGTACCATCTTTTAAATCATTCATTTGCCATCAAAATTGGTATTTTATGTAAAATCGCCAAAATAAATGTAGAATCCATTCATAGAATCAAACTGCAAGGATTATAGGATTTTACAACTTGTGTAAATTAGTTATAAAAAATTATAAATATAATTAAAATAGTCTATAAATTTTAAAATACTTCATAAAAATAAAGAAATTCTCATGAATTTTTATCATAGTATAATTTTAGTAAAAATTAATCAAGTATAAATTCTTATACGTACAATCTATGTGGCGGTACCGATATAAGATATTACTATATAAATTAATTACAATAAAAATGAAAAAATAAAATGAAAGAGAAATATTATATTTGGTATTTGAACTTTACTCATTTTTATAATTAACTACTTGAAGTTTAAAAGTTTCAATTTATTATGAATAATTTTTTACATTATTTTATAATATTTGAACTAGATAATTAATTATAAAAATAGGCAAAGTTTGGATAATTAGCTATAAAGCTAGGCAAGCCCAATTACCGACTCATAAAGGTTAAGAAAATTTAGGTTTCAAATCGGAGCTTTCATATTTTAGGCAGTTAAATGCAACATTTGCTAGAACTTAAGCAGTAACATTTACCCTAAGATAAATCATTAGTTATCATGTCATCATCAAAATTTCAAATATTTCCATCATCATCGATGTTATCATCCTCGTCATCATTATTGTTAAGGTTGTTATTGGAATTGTTACCGAAGATGTCATATGTTCTAATTTCAAATGATGCAACCATGATGTAGTGAACAAGAGGCAAGAATAATGGGTTGGTTTAGGCTATAAGAATAATGAGTTGGTTTTAAATGTCCATAATGCCAAAGTATTAAATCTAAAAGAACAACAAAAAGTACAATATGGACAATGGTAGATCATGTAAAAAATAGGGATTCTTTTGATTTTAAGGTTTTTAATCAAGATTCTATAGGGAATTTACACAAAAAAAAAGGATAATTGCAAATTAACCCTTGAACTTTATTTAAGTTCAGATTCACTTTTTGAATTTTGAAAGTGTACTTTCAGACCTTCTAAACTTTCAACATTTGACATGGTTAAGAACAATTAATATTTTTTATATGCACTTTAAAAGCTTTAGGGATAAATCTGCTCATAAATGAAAGTTTAGGGGAAAATCAACACATAGGTAAAAGTTAGGGAGTAATATGCAATTTCTCCTTTTTTTTTTTAATGAAAAATGTTTAATTATCTTCAATTGTGCTAATTTTTAAAAGTCTAAGGGTCTGAATATGCACTTTGAAAGTTTAGAAGAAGAATTCACATTTAGTTGAAAGTTTAGGGAGGGTAATTTGCAATTTCCCAAATATATATACATATCTACATAGGTTTAATATCTTAAAAGTCAAATAAGGATTTTGACAATCATCATTCTAGTAACCAATGAACAAAATACATGCATTATTAATGCATTGATAGCTACATTCTAGGTTTAAAATTGATGTAAACTCCTTATTAGATTTCTTATGATCTAAGTCCATGAACAAGCCTATTCAGTGTAAGCTTCATAAGTAACACTAAAGGAAGTGAGGTTGGCCTGATTAGAGGTGTGCAAAAAAAAAAATCCGAATTTAAACCAAATTGAAACTGGAAAACCAATAAAAAAAAAAAGTTAACCAGTCTATCGATTTTAGTTTAGGATTAGTATTTTTAATTGTTTCGGTATTTGGTTACCATTTCAGTTTATAGAAACAAAAACCGATGGTTTCAGTTAACTGATCCATATTTAAATATATATAATTTATAATATACTTATATAATTAATTGAGATTTTGTATTGAGCTCAACTATTCAAGGTTATAAGAACATAGGAGCAAAAGACTATTATAATGATTTTCTTGATAACACCGATATATGTTGATAACTCTTTCACATGTCTTATAGTCTTAATTTACAGTTTTTAATATAACTATAAAAAAAAATGCTCTAATTTTTTATGGACATATTAAATAATACGGTTAACTGTAAATTTTGCATAACTATTATATTAAATGGTTAAAATCCAAAACCAAAAAAATTAAACGAAAATTAATTATTAAGACAATTAATTGTTTATAATGCATCGGTTTAGAATCAAGCTATTAAAAAACCAATCATTACGGTGAGGTTCAAAAAATAAGGGTACTGAGCGGTTATCCGAACCATGAACACCTATAGGCTTAACCAACTTTATTTGAAACCCACCAAATCTAATCTCTTCAAGAGTTTCTCAAATAAAATAATCTCAACTCTCTAACGGCTCGTTTACTTCGCCATATGAAATAAAGGGGAATTGAATTCCAATTTAGTAGGAATGTACTAGATTATAATTGCTGTTATATTGTTGATTTAGTGTAAAAACCAAAACAAGTAATTATTGAAGTTGATGCGAAACGAGAACCCTAGGTATATGAAACCCAGGACCCAACGCTTAACAATTGCAATTCGACCCAAGGATCATCTTGAAACAAGCAATAGGATAGGAACGTGTCCCTAATCAAATTCGTCAATTAGAACCAATGCTATTAAAATACGGAACCCGACCTCAACCAAACTATCGATTAGAACCAAAGTTATCACAAAGGAGGAACTTGACCCTATTCAAACTTGTTGAATAGAACCAAAGTTATCAAAGACAAGGTTCTTGTCAAAAGAACCAAAAAAACTCTCCTAATGGAGAAAATCTCTCTCAAGAGAAATATATTCATAAAATTAATATCTGATATGATATCTCTGAATAATACATTTTAGGGTTTATATTGGCTTCAAAATAGCCTTGGAAACACAAACAAATAAAGAAAATTAAAAGAAATTTGAAAAGTCACTTTGGACTAGCCTAGGCCGGCTATACGTCAGTGGCTTATATGTTAAAGGCCAGCAGCCTACATTGTCTAAGCTGGTAGTGTTGTTGTCTTCGGCATTTAAAAATTCAATTATGGTCATTGTGTAAGTTGGCTATACGTTGGCGACCTAAATGCCTACGTCGGCAGTGCACTAGCCAAAGTTAACGGCATTGGAGGCGGGGCACAGATCTGCAAAGAAAGGCGACAATTCTCCAGAGTAAGCCGGCAGCCTTTGACTTCTAAAGTTGATTCCAGCAAATTGACAATCTTATTTCTTGTGTTAGAGTTTTTTTGGATAGCTTCATTCTCTTAAATCTCTATAATCAAGCCATATAAAGCTTCATTCATTTGCTTTGATTGTGTTCTAGTCTTTATGTGTTTCTTGAACTTCGAAATCTCTTTGAAAAACTTTAATCTCTTATATCGACGTTCCTTGATTCCCATCAGAAGTAAAATATAAAATATCTATAATACCCCATTATTCATTATTTTACGTAATAGTAATTCATTATTAATTGTCATTTCCCTCAACCGAATACTGTAATAGTAAATTTAGGTGAATAAGGAAGGACTGCATAGTGTCAAGCAAACTAGTTTAAGTGTCATTATTAACCTAAAGAATCCATTTAAGATATTGAAATGGGTCAAGTCTAATGCCAAATAAGCCACATGCAATGAAGAATCTAATTTGTTTTGGTTGTAAATTCTCTTTTGAACATCACTTGTGGCTCATCACATGTATTAAAGTGGAGCCATGGGATAGTGTAGTACTAGGTAATTGAAATTTGACTGGTTTTTCAATAATTTAAACCTTCAAATTAATAATTTTGTTACTCCATTGAAAGGTTCAAAGTTAGTTGTACTATCTTATCTAACTTCATAGGTAGATGTATGGCCCCTTGACTCCTCACTAGGGATGGGCATGGATCGGTTTGGTTCGGTTTTCTTAAAACCAAACTATTAAGTAATGGTTTGGTTTGGATTATGAATTTTCTAAACCATTAAATAACGGTTTGATTCGGTTTGAATTATGGATTAAATCAAAATTCTAACTAAAACTTTTCTTTGTTACAATTTTTTTTTTTTTTTACATATGTGTAGGTACTTAAATATTTATATCACTTTACAAAGTTTATATTATAAACCACGACAAAATACTTTATGAATTTATCATCATTTTAATCTATGGTTCTCTATAAAATTAGTTATTTACTAATAAATTACATTCAATAACCAATGCATCGTAAGTTATAATTTATAATTTTTAGTAAAATCATTAAGTCAATCATCTACAAAAAAATTTAGCTAAAAAAAATTATCTATCAACAAAATTCATCAACGAATAAAATGATCCGTTGATAAAACACATTAAATAGGTAATACATAATAAGAGTTTATAACTAAATAAATAAATTTCATACTTTTTAAAGTTAAAAAATATTTAAAAAATAATAGTTCATCCTCAACAAAAAAATATATGTCATAAGCTTAAAAAACAAATTTAAAAATGAACAAGTTTATTTTAATAAATATTCACCGAATTATAAATATTAAATGAAAACATACGAACACATATGACATTTAATCAATCATTATAAAAAAAAATCTATAGTTATAATTTACAAGTAAAATATTATTATATTTTCTAAAATGGTTTGGTTTGGTTTTACAGATTGGTTTGGTTTTCCTTCCAAACCAAACCATAATTTTAGGGACTTATTCGAATTGGAAAATTTCTAAACCAAATAATTGAAAAAAAAAATATTTTTGGTTTGATTTGATTCGATTATTGATTGGTTCGGTTTGATTGGTTTTTTTGCCCACTCCTACTCATTAGTGATGGACTCTTACAAGTCTCCAAACCATTAACTTAAGCTGTGAAAAACTGTTGACCCGAATTCTATTGAATAAAACTAAAATTTTATTTTTCTCAAAAACCGACCAATTTGGTTCTAACAACATTTTTATATATTAAAAAAATCAAAAATATTTTTTCATTTAAAAAAAAGTTATTTAGATGCATATTCTTTATGAGAATGAAATTAGATTGATCATATTATATTTTTATTGTTGTGTTGTATCTATAAATAAGTTAATTTTTAGGTTTTAACCTCTCATGTTTTGAACTTGTTTCTTTTCCCTTTTCTCCTTTGTTTTAGTCTTTAATCCATCTCTTTTACCCGATTACTTATCGGTTTATTCGCATCAGTTTAGGATAGCATATTTTAGTATATTGAGTCCAGTATCTCATTGTAGTTCAAGATAATTCAAGGTAACGAAACTAGTGTATAATTTTAATCTTATGATTAATTAAATCCCTCTCTATTAAAATGTATTTTTATTTTATTGAAAAACGATTTGAACCACAAATAGAATTGTACCAACCATTTTTTCAATTCGATTCAGTTTTGAGATAAACTTGAATTGCACTGCACCTACTCTTACATTTACGGCTCGTTCACCTCACTGTATGGAATAAGAGAGAATGAAATACCAATTCAAAGGGAATGTAATAGAGTTGTAATGGCTATTATTATGTTCACTTGCGTTAAAATGTAAAACAAGTAATTATTGAAGTAGAAATGTAAGATATCTATAATATCTCTTATATTTATTATAGAAAGAAGATAATTATATATGTAATATTTTCAAGACAAGGGCATTTATGATAAAGTTGAAAAATAAAACGTTGAATGTTAATTTATAGGGTGGGGGCATGAATTGCTATTCATCATTTTACTTAATTCATTATGAATTGTCATGTCCTTCAAGTGAACACTGTAATAGCAGCTTTACGTCAAACGATAAGGCAATGAATAACTATTCAAGTGAATAGGTTATTAATTCATTCAACATGTGTCACTAAAGATGTTCATGTCAGGGACCATGTATCACAAATGACGTCATACAAAATCAAAACACATAAAGTCATATAAAGAAAAAAGGGTAGATGATATTTATAGTCATCTACCGTTTTATTAGAAATTATAAATTCAATTTATTATTATTTTCTTTTTATTTAGTGTGGGTATGATTCCGGATGCAAAGATCACGTGCTTGCCACATGACTATCACGCTACACGTGACCTAGGGAAACAACACGTGCAAGGGTGATCAAGAGAGAATCGTGTAGGGAGGAGGAGTTGGCAGTCTCAATAGGCTCTAACACACGTGTGATAGGTGAGAGAGCTAAAAAGCATCAACCTCACTAGGTACCACGAATATTGTGTGTGTTCTTGAGTGAGTCAAGTAATCGATTCACAAAAATGGAAATCCGATAGCACAACGGTGTTTGTCCAAGATTTCACTTCTTCTTGTCCAAATGAGGTAAGGACTAAGGGTATTTATAGAGAATCTAGCTGTTGATGTCGTCCGTTAGATGAGATAGATGACCAACGGCTAAGATGAGTCCCTCTCATTGTGGATTTGAATGTGAGCTCCCTTATAGACTAAGGCCCATTAAGGCCTTCATTGCAATGTGTGTGAGCCAATTTGAGAAAGATTGGAATTGGGCAGGCCAATTCTAACAGGCCCTACTCCAAGCCTACCATGCCAAAACTCCCATGATCATCCCAATTTAATTGGGCCTAACTCTCTAAGCTCTATCACTTTAACCCAGACAGTTAAATCCAAATAATAAATCAGGCTTAAAGCTTTTATATTGAAATCCATAAGTCTACATTTTTCCCCCTGACCAAAGTCCTTTGGGTTATATCGGAAGGGTTTGGGCATTAAGCAACCCTTTTTGAATAACAAAAGTCTCATCCAATGCATGTGTGCTATAACTTAGCTGCACTACTGCTTAGTGTCTATCAACTCTTATGATACCATCTTGACCACGTCAACCTCCTTGGGTTAAAATTATACTGTCTCTTCGACAAAATTTTATTAGCAAGCTTATCATCAACCTTGGTGTTTGGCTGCAATATGTAATATTCTCTTCATTTGTATGACTAGCTCTATGAATTCATCATTTTCTCATCCTTCTCAATGTCCACACCAATAAATAAATAGAGTTTAAGTTTATTGCCTTCACGTCCTTATCGTTCGCTCCTTGTTAATTGTAAGTTCCGTGTATGTCGGATAGACACATACACGTCTTCCTTTCATAAGACTTTTGTATGGATTGACTCAAATAAAAGGAACCAAGTCTAGCCCACACAATCCATTAATTTCAAGACTATTTCAGCTCACATATTCTCAAATCCATATTCTCATATGCTCTTGTAGGCTAGCATATTCTCATATTCTCACTATTTCAGCTTCACATTGTCTAGTTTGCTTCCCAACTGTGTTGTGCCAAAATCAACTGAATTTTCATTTGTCGAAATTTCATGCAGGTAAAAGAGTTCAGGAACCAATTTCTTTACATCACTCATGTCTTCAAGAACTCCCTCTCATGTAGTTGCAATGTCTGAACTTAATTGTTTTGGTGCTTTTGGTTACTAATACAAATGTCTCTCCCGAAGATCCAATTTCCTTTTGCTCTTTGTCAATCTATCTGCTCTACGCGTTGTTTAAGGCTTTGCATTTTTGTCCTTTTTTTTAATGGCAACTTCAACATCTCTATATGGAATCATATGAATCAACATTGTTTGGAATATAATCTAACACAATATAGTTAAGAAGCTTCCTATGACATCTCCATAAAGGCGTATAAAGGCATACTCCTTCGATAGATAAAAAGAAATTAAGCTATTATAACTTAAACGAAATCATCAACTTGGCACCATACAAAAATGAGTACAGAGAATTACATGTAATAGAGTTGAAGACCCCTTGGCGTTTGGACTTTACCGAGAAACTACCTCTTTTCCACAAGAGAGGAGGCGAGAGACAAGTAAGATCACTTGGTTTTCTCCTTCAATCAATCTTCATGGACAAATAGATGAGCCTTGTAAACTAGAAGAAGGCATAGAAGCCAATTGTACCGGTTAGCACAAAGAATGCATATGAAACAATCGGCATATAACCAAAGTATAATATTCCAGAAACAAGCTTCGTGATTTCAAGCTTCGTGAAAAAGTAAAATGTGGCATAGAGGAAAAAGTATAAGGCAGAGGAGCCTGATGTTAAATAAGATCTCCACCACCAAAGATAGTCCTCACTGCACAACTGGAAATAGCAAAGGACAATGGTTATCTCAGCACATGTGGCAATGAGGATAACAAAGACCAGGAAGAGGAACCCCAAGATGTACTAGAACTTATTCAACCAGATTGATGTGAGGATGAAGAAAAGTTTAATGAAGACACTCTAAAGGGTAGAATTTCTCCAATTAAAATTGACAAAGCTGGGTTCATATACCAGGCCTGCTTTGGGATTTGCTTTGGAATTTTATTTGTTTTGACAGGACCCTCAATGGCTGGCTTCTTGAAACCAATATAGCTTCCAACAAACACAAGTGGCACAGAAATGCCAAACCACAAGAAAACTAAAGCAAACATGGTACCGAATGGCACTGCCCCAGATGACTTCCATCCCCAAGTGAGAATATTTAAGAAAAAGAAGATTACAAAGACAACTGTAGGAAACACGACAGTAGTCCTGAGAGCTATTTTCTTCCACTTTGTTCCTTTGAACATTTTGTACAAACAAGCTGAAGCATATCCAGCAAAAATACCCATGAAAACCCAATGAAGGAGCATAGCCGTCATTAGACCACCACGGTTTGAAGGGGAGAGGAAACTAAGAAGGGCGAATATCATGGTAACCAGGATCATCCTAAAGAACTAAACACATATTCTTACATATATACATAGAAGGTCTGAATTGGATGGAGGCCTGAAGACATCTCCATGGATAAGCTTCCATCTAGTTTCTTCCTGGGCTTCTTCTTGGGTCTCAAGTTTGTTATATTTGGAAATATCATGATAAAGTGTTCGTGGCATTATCATAGCAACCATTCCAGAAAGGAAGAGAACAATCATCAGAGAATTAACAATTGAAAACCAGTGAATCTGGTCATCACTCATCAAAGGATAGGCATCCCACCTAGAAGCCCACTTCAAGTCACTCTCCTGGAATTCAACATCATAGGTGAATACAATCTCCTTCTTCTCTTCAACCTCCTGAGGAGATTTTGAATTGACCACTAATTACTTTGTGTTGGGATCATAGGTTTTAAGACGCTTCTTGTTATCTCCTTCAAATTCATGCTTAACGCTATATGGTTTGACCTCAAACCCCACAATTCTTGCCATCTCTATTTGTTGGTCTTTGTGATACTTCACAGTAAAAACTAAATGGTTTTGGATGAAATATTTTTCCTCTTTGCTCCCTGAGTATCTGCCTTTCTCCAGAGACACCACTAGTAAATGGATGCTTTCAAGTGACTGGGAAGATATTGAAACCGATTAATAGCCAATTAATATGTAGGTGTCAGTTCAAAGACAGGTAGTTGACTGTGCTAGAAAGAAGCACACAAGACACCCTCCACAAGATCCATTTGTCTTGCTAATCGAGCAAGACATTCGTATATTTCCTCTGCCATAGGGTATGATTTATCCCTTACAATAAATTCATTGACAACTCCATCCACCTTGATGGAGCTACAACCAGGAATTTTCTCCACTCCTCTCTCCTTCATCGTCTTCCTAACCCATCTTGCCTCTTCCCACATGTTCGCTTCTTTATACATATTTGCAAGTAAAACATAAATACCACTATCATCAGGATCCAACTTTAGAAGCTCTAAAGCCACTCTTTCTCCCAATATTATGTTTCCATTAACTCGGCAAGCAAAAAAAATAAAGTACCCCATACTGTAGCATCTGCCCTTATAGGCATGTTGTTAACAAGCTCTTCGGCTTCTTCCAAGAGACCAGCCCTACCAAGGAGATCCACCACGCAAGAGTAATGTTTAACACCGATCATCCTAGGTTGGCATACAGCTCGAGCTACCTTCACAAGAACGACTAGATCTTGTGAAACAACAGAAGTCAAACTTTAAAGGGAATTGCGAGGAGTCAACCAGCCATTAGCGTGCACATGATGGAGTGCTTTTAAGTGTGTGTATTACACGCGTTGGTCGGGTCACATGGTATGTGTCGCGTACAAGACCCCATCCATTTTCGACCTGCAAATTTCATTTTTATCACTTCCCAATGTGCAAACCGTACATAAAACAAAAAACAATGTCCCCTGCTGCCAACCTATTCATGATACAAGTTTTTGTACTATTAGATAGGTGACAAAATTTGATTGGCCCTTGGTACAAAGGAACAACTTTTCTGTTACAACATGCCCCACCCTTTTCTAACATATTTGAATTCTTTTTCTTCTTCACAACATTTCAGTTTTTTTTTTTTTTTTTTTGTAAAATATGGTCGCAATAAGTTGCCAATTTATATAATGAAAACGATTGCAATCACAAGCTAATCCAAAAAGAAAACTAGGAAAACCGCTCAAACTAGTGTAGTCTTGTGAAGCAACACAAAAAATAACATGTAAATCAAATATACTTCTTGCTAATGCATCAGAATAGGAAAGGCTCTTCCCCAAGCTGACGTTATTACACACTCTCCAAGTGTAATACGCGCTAACTCTAGAGTTTAATTCTCCAAGAAGCAGCATTGCCGGATTCAGGAGCATTTTTTAGGCCAGTGATATCCAGGTACTTCCTTTGGCTAGTCATGATTGATTTACTTGGTTGGCAATATGATATGAAAAGTGGAGACCAGTTTCTATAACTTGAATGATACCCTATAGAACCAAGGTTGCAGCATTCGTCGACCAACTCCGGCAGGTATCACACATCCATTATTTCTTCCAACATAATGGCTGGTTGAGTTTGTAGTTGTAGCTGCAGTAGAGGAACAAATAATTTGTCCGTTAACCATATCGTGATTAGAGGCAAAACAACTCCATATGCAGGCCTTGAGAACCAACAGCTCAGGTTAAGTACGTTTCTCCTTCTTGCTTATTGCAAAGCAATGGGAATTGTAAATAGATTTCCAGCTTTGTGAAAAGGGTGAATGCATTTCTCCATAATCATATCGTTTGTCTCAATCCCCTGAAAAGATATAAAATGGAAATGCTACAGCCAAGTGAAACCAATCAACTCAAGCAATATATATAACTAGTCTTATTCAAACTCCATCAATCTCTTTAATCAACATCAAATATGTATAAGGATTAGGCTGGCATCTTTTTTTTTTTTTTTTTTTAGGAGGAAATGAGAGTCTCATCATTGCTGCTCTGTGAGCTATAAAAATGGTTGTTTTGTTACCTATGGCCAGGGTATCCAAAGCCTCTTAGACCACTCGGCTTGACTCTGATTCAATCGATGAACTAGCCTCATCCAGCAATAGAATAGGTGCATTCTTCAACGCAACCCGAACAATTACAATCCTCTGTTTCTATCATAGGGTTAGATCTATACCTCTTATTCCCACATGTGTGTCATAACCATGAGGCAAGCTGCTGATAAAATGGTGCGCATTTGCTATTCTTGCGGCCACTTTCATCTCAGCTTCACTTGCATTGTGTCTTGCGTAAATATTATTCTCTCGAATTGTTGTTGAGAAAATGATTGGTTCTTGTTGGACAAGACCCAGATGGCTCCAATGTTTAGCACTATGTTGAAACTTTGCTATTTCCTTTAAAACAGTCCCAGCTATTGCTGCTTGCTCAAGACATCCTGCCTTGTGAAGTGCATCTTTAGTCTATAGTCTTCATTTCTTCCAGCAGCTGATAAGCTTTGTTGACTTTGCTTGCTTTCAGAAGGCCATGTATCAAGATGGATTAAGTTTGCGCATTTGGAGTGAGTCATCGAATTTTGATTTCTTCAAATAAAGCCCTTCCTTTCACCGTCTCACCAACTTTGAAGACACAATCCATATAGGTATTTAAGAGCGTTAAGTCAGGTGGACGACCCCTTCTCACCATTTCTTTATACATCTTATGCCCATCATCCTTTCGTCCACACTTGAAGAAGTTCATAATAAGGGTTGTATATACAACATCATTTGGAGCATGGTTTGAATCCAGCATGTCCTCGTATAGCCTATCGGTATCATCAACTCTACTATTTCTTCCCAAATCACTAATTAAAGAACAATATGTGACTGCAATTGGACCGCAAACTTTTGAATTCATTTCTCGAAATATAGAATAAACTTCACCAAGCTTTTGAGCTTTACATAAGCGATCACCGATTATGTTTACAGTCGTGATGTTAAGGAAGTAACCAGCTTCTTTCATGGCATCGCAAACTTCAAAAGCAGCTTTAGTTTTCCCTGCCCTACATAGCATGTCTATCAAAATATTATATGTACGTGGATTAGTCAAAGCATCTTTCTTCATCCCATGAAAAATTTTTAACGCCTCTTCTAATTTTCCTATCTTCCCAAGGCAAGTGAGAATACAATTATATGCTATCACACTTGGAATTCTTCCCATTTCCTTCTGCCTCTCAAGTAAGGCATATGCCCTTTCAAACTTTCCAGTTGAACCATAGCCCATAACCATGGTATTATAAGCATAAGCATAAGGAACTTCCTTGTTGTTATCCAATTGTTCAAATAATTCCTCCGCTTCGTTTAATCTGTAAGCTTTGCTATCTCATTTAACAATATTTGCTTGATGAGAATTGCTTCTCATCTCATCTAACAAGGAGAGAGCAACATCAAACCTTCCTTCCTTTACAACAAAAGAAAGAGCACCAATCAATGTAGTAAATGCTGAAAATGCAAGATTAAACTTGAGATTCTTCATGGTCCGAATAATATCAAAAGCTTATCTCAACTTTTGCAACTTAACAAAATTCTCAACTATCTCAACACACGCATAGTTCAATGGACCGCAACCACATAAAATGTACTAAATCTTTTGCTTATTTAATGCCTTGTCTTGTAGAATCATCATAAGTGAGCTTAGTACTTGTCAAAGAATGTGTGTACTTTTTATTATATATTGTCAGCACACGTGAAACCTTCCTTATTTGTAAAACTAACTCATCTCATTTTCTTGCGATGTAGGGCTCTAGATTGAAGTGTTAAATCTTCATCACGCGTCCTCTTGACTTCATTTTTACAAATATGATTTTTTTCACTTTATAGACTGTCTACTTAAGGTTATATTAGTGTTATCAACCATTAATGATTCTTGAACACATTAAAAAAGAATACTCAACTTCAATATTCATGTCCATCATGTGTTTCATTCATTCATCTAATGACTATGGTGCTTCATGATTTTTAAGACAAAGCTCTTTGTCGTCCGCGTTCTGACCGCATAAATGACAATCTTGAGACCACATACTGTATGATGACACTCTCAGCCATCTGGTTTCATGTGATAGTCTTGGAATCGCACATTATGTTTATGTTTCCTTCCTCACATGATGACCTTAGCACCACATCGCTATGAGAGAGGCTCTCCTCAGTTGTCCATGTCTCATTTGCTCATGCGACAATCTTGGAACCGCACCACCATAAGAGGGGACTCTTTCTCATCTTGTGCACCCAGTCATTTGGTGAATGAATGCGATACTCTGTTAACTGATACACTTGTTGTATATGTCTCATGCTATTGATTTGAGCCAACAAGTAGCATCTCTTATCCTCTAAATTAAAGTTTTGCATAAACAACTTGATCTGTTATTTTCATTGTACGAATAACTCTTTTAGCTCTTTTTTTTTTTTCATTATTCTACTATCAAGCTTGCTTTCTTCACCATCATGTGGATGAACGATATCATAAGAAATACTTCAAAGTGGACAACTGTCTAGTATGCATCATTGTCTTTGTTAGAAAATTAGATGATAGGAGATAAGTTGTTGGTAACACGTGCCGTGTTTTCGAAAATGGCACTCGGAGACCTTCACTTTGATGATAGGGATAATGATTGATGGTTTCATTCGAAGTATGAATCAACATATATAATGAATCATATACCAGTACTCCTTAAGACTTTGTAACATATCATTGCCCCACTTGTTTTGTATAAATCTAGCACTTATGCTTGTCATAGCTCATAGTGCATGCGATACTTTTTTTTTTTTTGGTACTCAAGCTTAGGGATGGGCTTGGATGTCGTGTCTTGCTACTTGGATGCTCCTTTTGAACTTGCTTGGGCCATCATTGCAATATCTTGAAGGAACATATCAACTTTGTTTAAAGACAAGCATTATTTTCATGCATGTACTTTTAATTAACTAATTGTAGTAGCATTATATAAGAGCAATGTACCATCTTGAGCAAGATAATGTCAGATGCACGTACACGTTTTGTGCATATTGCTCAAATGAACTTCATGTATTCTTGCATAAGTGAGGATCACACACAAACAAGCACCACAAATGTGCATTGCACCCAGAATTTATTGAGTTGTGATGGGCATCCACTTGTGCCTTCCTTCATTGTAATTTTCTTGGTCAGGCAATATTGTCTCTCTCTCTCTTTTTTTTTTTCTTTCAATATGAGTTGTATCAAATATGTGAAATTGACCATGACAATAAAATTAACTCGTCAACTCTATATCCATTTATATTATTGATACTCATTTTCACTTTGGTGATATATCTAATCACCATGTGCTCTGGAGTACTAGCTATCATATGGTTGCAGCACATAAAAAGACATAGTAGTAGGATCACTTCAATCCCTTAGACACTTGTAAAGTTATTAAAGGTACCATAGACAAAGAGCATGTCTAGATAACAAGGATTGTTATTGAAACACAACACTTAATTTTAAAACATGTCTTTTTCTTTATGATCATACGCGCTTAGGAGCAAAGCTTCAACCAAGCAGTAATATTATCTAATACAAGAGATGAGTGGACTCTTTAGATTATCATGCGCATTGAAGTAGTACTACTACTTCCTCATGATGATGTTTAGACAATCCATTTAAATAAAATGATCATTAACGCTTATGCAACGATAGTAGCATTCATTATCAATCACACTCATGCAGCGATAGTAACATTTGTTATCATTCGCACTCATGCAGCGATAGTAACATTTGTTATCGTTCGCGCTCATGTTGCGATAGTAACATTTGTTATCATTCGTGCTCATGCTGCGATAGCATTTGTTATTGATAAATTTATATTAGTCAAGGGGGAATTTCCCATTACTCGACTACATAGCACTCATGTAGAATACCATATGCTAAGGATTACTTGGCTCAATAGAGCTTGTCAAGGGAATTATCTCCACTACTTGACAACTATAAATACCAAGAAGAAAGTGGTGATGAGCAATCAACATCATGCGGTTGGGAGCTAAGCTCTAACCCATCGGCAACGATGTCTAAATCACATGTTATATTTGTTATTGTTTTTTTTTTCATTACTAAAGAGTAATCTTACTCAATCTTATGTCAATCCCTTTTTTTTTTATAAACTAGCTTTGCACGCTAAGTAGATTAGTTTCTTACTTTGCAGCGATAATAGCGATAAAAAGGAAAATGAGTGATCATACCATCATGTTTTCGCGAATAATACTCACTGATTGAGTAATACAACTCATTCATTAGGTAAAAACATTTAATGATTTGTTTATGCAGAAACAAAAAGGAAATGAGTGAGATATGATGATAACACTCTTGCTTATAAACAACTCTTTCTTCAATTCATGCAGTGCTTTGCATTTCCATACTATCATAAGCCTTCTTGTGTTTCTTTACACCTCCACGACAACCACGTTTCTTTCTCTTTTTAAATTTTTGAGTCTTAATTTCTTCTCCTGTAGATAGTGATTTCACGTGGGATTCCACTAAAGTCATATCTGATTCATTTTCGTGTTCATAGAAAAATGTAACTTCAGCAAGGTGGAGTTTATTATGATTGAATGGATTCTTTATCGCATGAATTAGGATATCACTTCCACTCCAATGACCTTTCATGTACTGATGCTGTGTTGAGGGTATCATGTTATACTCGTGCAGCCATGTCCTTCCTATGAGAAGGTAGTAAGACACCGGTGCATCAATTACATGAAATGTAGCGAGGCTATAAATGGGCCCAACTTTAAAACTTACTTTGACATAACCCATTATCATTGTAGAAGATTTAAAACTGTTCACTGCAATGGGATGCTTCATCAAGTATCGGATATCTATTCTTGCAGCTTTGAAAGCAGACATGGGTATGATATTGAGTGAGGATCCATTATCGATAAATGTCCTCTTGATGGGGTAACCATTGAGTACACTCTCTACATACAAAGGACGATTGTGATTGAAGTTCTTCAAGTGTGCATCAGTTCTGGTAAATGTAATTGCATAGTCCCTTGTAGAAACCACTTCTTTCTTAGGTTGAACTATATCGCATTCACTATAATGACTTTGCGCAATTTGGTTAAGTACAGTCGTTGCTGCAAATCATGCATGATTATCAAATCCAAGGAGATCAAAGAAATTCTTAGAATTTAAAGTCTTCATTAAAGTAAAGATGACATTATCATCCCCATGAGTTTCAATTTTGAGTGTATTGTCATTTTCTTCATGTCTCCTAACTAGCTGTGTGTCTATTGACTTCATTATAGCAGGATCATGGGTAATGGCATTCACAGCATCACGTTGATTGCCATGAGCTGGAAGTGGGTTATTCCTGGCATCATTATTCTCGATGATAAGTTCACCATTCTCAACTCTTTCATTAAAGATCCTTTTCAAAGTAAAACAATCCCTAGTAGGATGCCCCATAATCTTGTGAAATATACAAAATTTAAGATTATTTTTTTCTTCCTGAGTTGGAAAACGTTCTACTTTTGGGAGTTTGAGATTTCCATCTCTCCACCACTGATCTAGCACAGCGTACACCTTTTCCATTGAGCAAGGATATGTTCATGCTTCTTTTTCCCTCTCACCCTTGGGCTTCTCAACTCTTGGTTTCTTCCTCTCTTTGGAATCTTCACTCTGAGCCATATTCACCAATGGTTCTCTTTTGTTAAACTCAGCACTTCCTCCTCTTTGTCGTTGTAGACACCCAATTTTTCCAAAAAACCTTAATTAGTGATGAGTTAGCTACATGACCAAGGCACAGGCCAACGGCCTAACGATTCAAAACATTGACACATGAGCTCAGGTGCGAGAGGAGACCCAAGTTCGATCCTAGCCAAAGGCAAAAATTTTGCTATTTTTGCCTTTTTTTTTTTTTTGGATTGTCCAACCAAAAGTCATGTTGGTTCACATACTTGGGGTTACAATTCCATCAATAAATCTTCATTAATTTTAAAAAAAAATAGATACACTCAAGAGGCATGGGATACATTAATTTTGGACCAAATTCGTGCATCAAAGTAAGCCAAAAGACACTTCAATCAAAGCTTCAAAATTGGGAAAAATATGAAAAGTTGTGACTCTTCAAATTTGATTCATGGCAAAATTGAATGAATTAATTCAATTAAACTCATCCAAACGAAGAGTCATGAAGTTTAAACACTCGAATCGTGTCTAATTCGAAGGATTAATCATGAATCGACTCCCAAATTCCCAAACGTTTTGATGAAAGAACACAACGATTCGTAATCCAACAATTGAGCATTAATGGATTCACGAAACGACAATTAATCTTAGCACTATAAATAGGATCACCACACAAGGCAAATGCACAATTCAATTTCAAAAAAACACACTGAGAGAGTGAGATCTGAAAATTCGAGAGTTTGTGCAAAATTTGCGAAATTCGCAAATTCGAAGCTTGTTTGGAGTTTTTGATCCAGCTGAAGTGTTTGGGGAGTGTTTAGGAAGTGTTCCTGAGGTTCTAGTGTGCTTGGATTGGATCGAAATTGAGTTGCAAAGCTCTGCAAATTTTTTCCTAAATTGCCGCCGTACGACCGCCGAGAAGCACCACTGGAGCCGCCCCTTGCCGCCATTCTGGGTGCACTCCACCACCTCCAGGAGCTCCGCTGTCGCACCAGAAGTCGGGCCGACAAACTCCCAACCGCCGCCGACCACTAGAGCCGTCGGAATCCTCCACGAAGTGCCGCGACTTCATCTTCTTCGCCCGACTGGTCAGATCCGACCCGAAAATCCGAAGTCCAACCCGCCCTTGGTCAACGGTCAACGGTCAGCCCAGATCAGACGGCCCAGATTCGATCATCTAAAATCCAACGGTCCAGATTTGATCAAGGTGATCAACGCCCCAGAATGAGTCAACGAGATCAGACGGCTAGGATTGGTCTTCAGATCAGACGATCCAGATCGCATCCGCTCCATCTAACGGCCCAGGTCAGTCCGCATTATTTTATCATATTTTTATTATATAATTAATTTCGAAAAATAAAAAAAAAGTAAAAAAAAAGAAAAAATTCAGAAAAATCCAGAAAAATTAAAATAATTATTTTTAGCAATTTGTGATATTTTTTTAATATTTTATGAGTATGTATTTATATATAAATGGATCTTAAAATGTATGTTTGATACATAAGATGTATTGTTTTTGTATTCTAATTTTTGATATGATATATTTTGAATATGTTTTGAATGTGTGTGATGATTATTGAATTTTGAAAAAATAATAAATTGAAAATGGGTTTTCTAAATTAAAATTGTTTTTGAATAAAAAAATGAAAATTGTTTTTTTTTTTTTTAAATTGAATTTATGGATGACGAAAGAAATGAATGAAGATGAAAGAATTGTTGTTGAATATTTTTTAGAATCATGATATTGATCAAGTTTTTTTATCAAATTTATCTTCATAAATTTACTATGAAGATATTAATCAAGTTTTTATCAAAATTATCTTCATAAATTTGTTATGAAGATAATATTCAAAGTTATCAATCAAAATTATTTTCATAAATTGACTATGGAAATAATTAAAGTTTCCAAATAAATTATCTTCATAAATTTGCTATGAAGATAATCATTAAATTGTTCAAATTATTTTCATAAATTTGCTATGAAAATTATCATAGTTTTTTTTTAATCCAATTGTTTCCATAAATTGATTATGGAAATAATTAAAGTTTCATCAAACTATCTTCATAAATTTGCTATGAAGATAATCATTAAATTGTTCAAATTATTTTCATAAATTGACTATGAAAATAATCAAAAGATCAACCAAATTGTTTTCATAAATTTGCTATGAAAATATTTAAAATTGATTTTCATGTAGCATTAAATTAGCCATGAATTATCATAAATTGATTTTTTTAGAAAAATGATTTTTGAACTTAGAAAAAATATGTTTTTCATGAAATGAAAAATCAATTGATTAGATCATAGGATCATCAAAAAAATGATTTTCATAAAAATTCAAAATTTAATGAATTTAAAGTGAGAATAGTTCAAAAATATAAAATTGATCAACAAACTAAGGTTCTTTTCAAAAGAACTACGTTTCGTCTGATCTCGATTAGCGAGTACGTAGGCACCTACGGGACGACAATAAAAAATGAAAAAAATATTTTTTGTTTATCATTTTGGTTATTTTTGTGAAATTTTTTAGCAATAAAAAATATAAAAAGAAAACAAAAAAAATGTGACTTGTAAATGTCGTTATTTTTATTTGAATTTTTGAGCATATAAAGGATATATTATAAATTTAAAATTCCAAAAGTGGTAACCATTTGGTTTTAATAGGTTAGCCCCCGAATCCATGATATCTGGTTTTAAAAGTTTGGTTTTTAAATCAAATTTTCGCAGACTAGTAGCTAAGTTAGGATCAACCGACCCATTGATCCTAGCTTTTATTTTTTCCCGATTCATATCGGGTGGCGAGTCTAAAAAGTTTTCAAAAATTAAAATTTCTTTTAACCCCTAGTCGAGGATTCATGTTAAATGGGTTCGGGTTTAATGTGAATCGGGTTAGGAGAAATGAACTAGATAGTGGAAAAATCCAGGCTCGACAGTCGTGCAACTGAATTATTTGTCCTTCGCGCATTCTCAACCCAAGTGGTGAATGAGGCTAAGGAGAGGTTTTCCAAATGCACCGCATACTCGGTGAACATGCCTTGGATACAAATTTTCACTAGCTCTCTTTCATCACATATGTCTTGAATGTCCGGTGAACACTCCCTGAAGCGCTCAATATAATCCATTAAATCTTCTTTGGGCTTTTGACGAATCCATCCCATATCAGTCAAGGTCACTCGTTCTTGTGTAGAGAAGAATTTCTCTAGGAATATCTTGCACATGGTTGCCCTTGAATCTATAGATCCAGAGGGAAGATTGACGTAATAGGTGTACGCTTTGTGAGGGACTTAGAAAATTCTTTCAACTTCAAATCATCATCAAATCCATAAACCTCTAGTGTTTCAATGAACTTCAACAAATGTTCCTTGGCACTTCCCTTTTTACCATTGAATAGCATGAATTTGGGACTCACATAGTCCTAAGGGTATGGCTTAGCGATAATACGTTGATTGTATGGGAGCTTGAGATCCAATACTTCTACATCAGACTTAACTTGTATTTTCTTTAGGTACATGTCCAGATCTTCCTTTGTGACAAAAGTACCTTTCGGAGTTGAAGTAGTAACTTCAACTGGTGTAGCTGGAGTGACTGTATGAAGTGGAGTTGCATTGGGATGAACAGTAGGTCCACCAATGACAATTTGTGGTGTAGCTTGTGAGGATGAAGATCCTCCAGGTTGAGCATGTAATGCAGGCTGGGAGGATGATAGTGCTCCAAGTTGAACCCTTGTATTCATTACTTGAGGTGTAGGCGGTTGTGTAACTACAGGCTCCAATGGAGGGATTTGCTCTCTAACTCTGATAGGGTCTTATTTAGGAATAGGAGTAGGATTAGTAGGTTGAAGTGCTTGAGAAGCGTGTTGTTGTGCAACAACAACAGGGGTCGACGAAGTCGCACCTTGTTGCGTGATAGCTATAGCAGCTATTCCAAGTAGGTACTGAGCAAACATTGTCATGAATTGCTGGAATTGTCTTGTGGACTCTTGCATTGATTGATTAACTTGCTTGGTATTTTCTTGCACAACACGCAAGATCGTAGCATTATCAATTTGAGTATCAGTAGGTTGGTTCACATGCTCAAGTGCTGGCATGTCATGTTCAGCAGTCTCGGGATTAGCATTAGTTTCTTGAGTTGTACTCTCAGTAGGATCGGTAGCTCTCTTTCTTGGAGGTGCCATTATGTGAGTGTCAATTTTCCTATCCCCAGTAGAGTCGCCCAAAATGTGTGGGTATGATTTTGGACGCTGTGTAACTATCGCTACACATGACCTAGGGAAACAACACGTGCAAGGGTGATTAAGAGAGAGTCGTGTAGGGAGGAGGAGTAGGCAGTCTCAATAGGCTCTAATACACGTATGACAGGTGAGAGAGCTAAAAAGCATCAACCTCACTAAGTACCACAAATATCGTGTGTGTTCTTGAGTGAGTCAAGTAATCGATTCATAAAAATAGAAATCCGACAGCATAACGGTGTTTGTCCAAGATTTCACTTCTTTGTCCAAATGAGGTAAGGACTAAGGGTATTTATAGAGAATCTAGCTGTTGATGTCGTCCTTCGGATGAGATAGACGATCAACGGCTAAGATGAGTCCCTCTCATTGTGGATATGAATGTGTGCTCTCTTATGGACCAAGGCCCATTAAAACCTCCATTGCAATGTGTGTGAGCCAATTTGAGAAAAGCCTACTATGCCAAAACTCCCATGATCATCCCAATTTAATTTGACCTAACTCTCTAAGCCCTGTTACTTTAACCCAGAGAGTTAAATCCAAATAATAAATCAGGCTTAAAGCCTTTATAATGAAATCCATATGTCTCCATATTATAAGGGGAGGAATTAGACCTGTGATATTTCACGTTTAAAACTAGGATAATGCTATTAGACTACAAGGATTGAAAAAAAAAAAAGACTACAGGGCATTAGCTAAATATTATCAATTTAAAAGGTGTAAATTATAGAAAATTGAGCCATTTATCTTGTATTAATGATAAATAAAGACAAGTGTTAACCTCTTATTAGCTCAATAATAATTATCAAAATAAAGTCATATTATTAATTAAAAAATGTTGAAAAATAATAGAAAAGTGGGATTAAGACAATGGAAAAAAAAAAAAAAAAGGTTTGGCCATTTTCTAATTACCTTGATCAACAACCACTATATAAGATTGTACAAATTTTAAGATTTTCATTGGTTACCTTCATCTTAGGGTTATAAAAACCGCTATGCTCTTTACTTTTTTTTAACAAAAACCAAATCTCTTCTTTTGTGTTAAAAATTCTTATAATAAAAGATAATTTAATTCTTTTCTCTTTTCTCTCTCTTTACTTTCTCAAATAAAAATCGTTCCTACTTTTTTTTTTTTAATTTTTAGATACCATCGTTGGCTAGAGGATAGATTATGCACTCACACTTACACACAACCCTCCCAACCATCTTTAAATGTTAAAAATAAAAAGGAAAAGAAAAGAAAAAAAAAAGAAAAAAAGAAGACCTAGACGCTCGAGGCTAGAGGCCTAGAGACCTAGAGCAAGAGAAGTTGGATTGTGTAACCCAGTGTCTTTAGGCTCAATATTTATAATTCTATTTGATCTTTTAGCTTGTTCCCCTTTATTTAAGCCTTGAGATTTTTCAAATCTTTTAAAAATATAATTTCTTGTTGAATTCTTATTTAATTTTAGCTATGTAATTATATCTAAGTGGTCGGATATTTCTATACAACCCTTTCACGTTAATTTTTTTTTTTTTTACTTATCTTATATTTTATACCTTTTCAACTTTTTATTATACTATATAATTAATATATTTAATATTATCATTTTATTTAATTAGTTATATAATTAAATATTGAAACCTTTTCATTATATATAATATATTTAATATTATCATTTTATTTTATATTAATTATCATACAAACGTCCAACTAACACATATCGTGCCCTTCTTTGAAAAGTAACTTTTCCCTTACTGATACTAATCGCATTGCATAACTTAAACCCACGCCCACGCCAACGCCAACGCCAAAAATCTCCTTAAAACTGAATTTTAATTTCCCGGACGAAAGCCCCGGCACTCCTCTTCTTTCTTGTTCCTACTGTTTTTAGCTTCGCCCATTATCCTCTCTCTCTCTAATTCATCAATGGTGTCGTTCGTTAGTGGGTTACTCTACGGCGTCGGAGGACTAGTGGTGGCCGGAATGGCCTTACTGGTGGCTTTCCAAGAGAAATTAGTCTACGTCCCTGTACTACCTGGTTACACTAAGTCCTATCCCATCACCCCCTCACGTTTACGCCTATTTTACGAGGATGTTTGGCTTAGATCCTCCGATGGTGTCCGTCTCCATTCTTGGTTCATCAAGCTCTTCCCTGATTGCCAAGGTTCGTTCCGCTTCTCCCTTCTCGAATCTCGATGAATTTTAGCTTTTGCTGCTACTGCTGTTGTTATTGTGTAATTATGAGATTCGTTCGAGTGAATTAGGGTTTGGTTTTTGGAATTTTGGTTTACGGATTGGATTGTGATGTTCGGATCTGGAAGAGTTTCGGTGTTCGTGATTGTGACCGCTTCGTGGAATTGAAATTAGGTTTAAGGTTTCTCTAGTGGTTTTGGAGTGGAAATGAGTGCGGATTTGTTTGAATGAGATCATGTTTTCTTCTCTCTCTAGAATTCGAGAGGTTGTTGGTTTTGTGATGGTATTATTGCGTTGGAGTCGGGTGATTTAGAGTTAATTCTTGGTTTTGCAGATGAATTAAGTATACTTTCTGTTGAATCGGACAGTACGGAGCTTCCTTTCTTGAACCTGTCACTGCTTTGTCGTCGTTTGTGAGTGATTTTGTTGGGATTGAGTGGGTCGGTTTTGTTATTGGTTTGAATTTAGAAAAGGTGGATTTAGAGTTGAATATATTCTAGGATCATTGGATCCTCGAACGTGGGAAAATGTGCAATCATACATTCTAAGTGCTCCGTGGACCAGTTGACATCTATTTGGTGTCGCGCTGTTGCTGGAATTGGAGGCAAGTTGGGGCTTTGAGTTGCTTTAGATAAGTTCGGTGAACCAATGGGCTTGTGCTTGTTTTGATGATATAGTCCAGTGTACTATTGGCAGTGCATTTTTGTTGTCAATTTTACCTAAGATGAAAAACCCTTGAGTTAGATGTGAACATAAAGCCACTTGGTCAAATAGGTGACTACTCTACTGCCAAGCTGTTGGGATTAGCTCAAGGCATTATATTGGCTTGCAGAACCTATCATCATGCAGCGGAAACTGACCTGAAAATTCAATGGTCAATATCTATATCAATTTTTCTTTCTAAATGCATAAAAACAATTTGCTTTCTGGGAGTTCTCACTGGTGGATCCCCAAAAGGTATTGGACAGCCGAACAGTATAACTTTTTAAAAATGAAAGGCCTGCAGCTGGTGTGACTTATGGATGTTTTGGAATGTGAAATGTGTTTTATTAGCTTAATTTGGTTAGAAGAATATATATTTATTAGCTTAATGTGTTTTATTAGCTATATTACTGTCTCCAACATTGATATTAGAATATTTATTAGCTTAATTTGGTTAGAAGAACATATATATGTATATAAAATATGATAACACGTCTTTTTTGGGAATTTACTGAATATTTAGTTAATATATGTCATCACTGGTGTAAGGCTCTTTGGATGGCTAAGGACAATTCATTTATGCTATTTTGATTGGCCATTTTCTTTTTTTCCTATTGATTTCATTTTTCCCCCTTGCAATCCATCATTTTACAAATTCTTCAATTACTGTGCTACCAAATCTTGAAGGCTTAGAAATTGTGCTCTTTGGCATTTGCAGGTCCTACTGTCTTGTTTTTCCAAGAAAATGCAGGGAGTATCCTTTGTTCTTTTCTTACCATTACCAAAAATGAAATGCACACCACAATTATGATCTGTATATCATTTTCATTTGCATCTTAGTTGATTGTATGACTTAGGATATAATCTTTCTGCTCATCATAACTCCCCTTTCCAAAAAGCAGTCTTTAACTTTTAAACTATAGATATTGCACACCGCCTTGAAATGATCAGCATAATGCTGCAGAAGTTGCACTGCAACGTGTTTATGTTGTCGTATCGTGGGTATGTGCAATATTTTTGTTTGTAGAAAATGTCAGTGAAGGATGACTGGTTGAAACAATGACTTTGTTGCTTCACTAATTCAAATAGGTATGGAGCAAGTGATGGATTTCCTTCTCAGCACGGAATTATAAAGGATGCTCAGGTGTTCTTAGCTATCATTTCTTATTGTTATCTTTTTTAATTCTAGTGGAAAATTTTGTGGTCATGTTTAATCTTGTTTGGTTAGGCTGCATTGGATCATCTTTCTGCAAGGACTGACATCGACACATCTCGAATAGTTATCTTTGGAAGGTCACTCGGGGGTGCAGTTGGAGCTGTGCTTACTAAAAATAATCCTGATAAAGTATGCTTGAGAAAATACTAATAAGTTTGCTCCTGTCTTCCTTCCCTGTTTTTTCACTATTTCTTCATTTTTGGTATTGAATATGAAAATTTGAATTCTAGTCTTTTATATGGTTGCTTACATGTCATCACTGCCTGGATTGTGCAAAGCCTTTTCTGCCTTAATATACATGTTTGTACATGGCATCGGCAGCTTTGCAAATTTCTTTTCTTTTATTCATTTTTATAATTTTTTTTCTTTGTGGATTTGCTTGTGAACACTGAATTTTGGAAATTTTTAATTTACGAAATTGATTGGATATAATATGGTTATCAACAGTTTTCATGGCTTTTGTCAGTTTTTATTTGTGCTTAACTTCCACTCTACAATGGAACTGTTTTCAAGGTACTCATACTTGGTTTCATGAAGAGGGACGTTCTTAAGAAATTAGATCTCCCTATGACAAACAATAAAGGCGTGGTTCTTTGAGCATTGTTGTAAGATGTATAGATCTTAAATCTATTTGGGGGCTTCATAGTTTGGTTAGACATAGCATGGATCTTTTTGTGGAACACCTGTTATTGGAATCAAACTCACGGTTCAGAAGAAAAAAAAAAAAAAAAAATAGGGGGAATATAGAAATGTATATGCATACAATTTATAGGATAGGACAAATCTTATTGTGGACTTGCATTCACTTCCTTCTCGTTTTTATGTGGTGATTGATAGCTAGAAGTCATGGGAGAGTGGAAGTAATGCAACCTGACTGTATTTTCATAACTTGAATTTCTGCGTGCAAAGAATTTATGGAATATGGAGAACAGGCCATTATTGATTCATGTGGAGGATATACTTGAATGCTTGAGCCAGCACGTACATTGACTTGACGGTTGTGGAGAATTGTAATGTATTGATGCACGTAGAGGGAGGAGGTGGAGTTGGTATGACAGCAGTTGAAGGAATCTTGTTGTGAGAGTAGAGAGAGTTGAGTGTATTATGCTCTTGATTGCTTGGGGTGGTTGCTCTTCAGAGGACTCTTGTCCTTGGATATTATGCAGCTTGTTTAGCCCTACTAAGTTCCCCCATTCTTTATCTCGAACCAATATGCATTCTCCATCTATTTGGCTGATCTTGCTTTTGATGAACACTTCGTATTTGGGTACCTATTGATTTTAACTGGATAACAAACCTTGTTATGGGCTGTGGCATTGGCCGGTGGATTTATTGTGCTGTATAGATAGGCTCTTATTTATTTATTTTTTAAAATTTGAAATGCGTCTCTCATGGATATTGCACTGTATAGGTTGTCTTGTTCTTGTGTGATTTATAGTTTTTATATGACTGTCTCACTTTTATCTCATCAGGTTGCCGCTCTGATATTGGAAAACACCTTCACTTCCATTCTGGACATGGCTGGAGTTTTGCTACCATTCCTAAAGTGGTTTATTGGGAAAAGTAGCTCAAAGGGGCCTAAAATTCTTAATTTCCTTGTGCGTTCTCAATGGAACACAATTGATGTCATTGGTCAGGTGAGGCTACATACTACTAGAGTTCAACCCCTTTTTCTTCTTTTGCTCTAGTGGTCATTAGACTGGTACAATTAAGAAGCAAGCAAGCTCTCTGTGAGATTTGTTAATCTGACATCCAAGTAGAGGTTTGTACTGCAATTGCTGCATAAAAGTTCTAATGTTAGTTTTAGGCAACTGCGTCATCCTGCTACTACCAGTGAACACAGTCTTTGTTTTCAACATGCAAATCCTTTTTTCAAGTACTCATGTTCCTTTTAGTCATGGCAGATTAACATTCCTTTGATTTTTGTCTGTTTGATCATTACACAACTCCTTTTCAGCTTCACAAAATGTGCTTTAATATATTTCCTCAGGTAAAACAGCCAATCCTCTTCCTTTCTGGATTGCAAGATGAGATGATCCCTCCATCTCACATGCAGTTGCTGTATGCCAAAGCAGCAATTCACAACAAAGAATGCCGCTTTGTGGATTTTCCATCTGGAATGCATATGGATACCTGGCTGTCTGGTGGGGAACGATACTGGAGAACAATACAACTGTTCCTAGAAGAGTATGTTCCAGAAAAGAAAGAAGAAAGAGAATCATCATCAAACAAAAAAAATTCAGGTAAAAAAACATAGCAAGTTTGATGTAACCCCCCTGTACCTTACGTCTTCGTGCTTGCCTTAGGAAACATACAGGTTTAATGCAAAAAATAGACTTAGAGAGGAAAGGCCACAGCATGTTGAATTGCTTTAAATTGCTTCGCCATTATGACTCCAGATTTTGGATACTGCCTGCTGGACAGGCCCTGCTCCTTAGTTAGCGAGGTTGTCTCGTGATTGTCACTCTAGTGCAAGTACATTCCTGTATTTTTCACACTGATCAACTCCGTAGTGTGTGGTTCTCTAGTGGTTCAATAATGGATCCATGACATGCGGATGGATCACTATGCTCATCTATCTGTCAAATTGCATTCTAGTTGTTAATAGTCACAGCTGTTGTCAAGTACATGATGGAGGTTTGTGTTGCCATCTGATTTTGCTGAAACTTTAGTACTGCTTTCTTGTTCCTTCTTTTCCAGCAGTTCTTTTCAGCATTTTTAATCTTTGGTACCTTACCTTATTTTCCATCTTTGATGCATGATTTTTTCCTTTTCACCTTCAGTGATTTCATGCAAGTTCTAACATTCTTTGACTTTCCTTTCTGAACAGATTCTGATGCAAAATAGGTAATCATCTCTGATACTTCGATTTTAATATATGGTATTTTGAGCCCGGAGAAGATGCGGCAGTTGAAAGCTCGCCTACATGGTGTCGTTTTTTGTTAAAAGGCTTTTGTTTTCTTCTTTTTCTCTTTTATTATTTTTGTTCCTCAATTTATAAGAATGGCTAACCAATTTTAATTGATTCTTCTGCTGTATGGAGTGTCAAACTACATAGATGTACTGTAGCTGCCTTTGTATAACAGATTAGCTTGTGACTTGAGGATAGTTAGTTTGATGATGAATAACAGTGAAATCCAGTGTTAATACAATCATCAACTTGTAATATGTCAGGGCCGAGTACTGATGAACCAGAATGGAGCAACTATAATGATGGAAGGAGGAGGGAAAATTGAATGAACTGGACCGATTCGAAAAAATCAATGCAGTTTTAGTTGTTCATTGTAACCCATGTATTGAAAGCACCGGTCTAAGTTTAGAAGAAATACTTGCCTTCACAAAAAAAGTCGAATTAACTCGTGTTTACTATGTTGTTCTATATTATCTTCTAAATGAAGTTTTAAGACTTTTATCTCATATCGTATATAAGCAATGTTCTTAATTGAAAGGATGTTCTCCATCGGCAGTTTAAACAGGATGGAACAAGTGTCTATCAACTTTAAAAGAAAAATTACCTAAATACAACATGCAAAATTGCATTTAAAGCCCTCTAATCATAACATATTTGATGTTGAATCACATGTTATAAATGCAATTCATAAATATTATCAATAAACTAGTTAACTGCACTTTAAAGATGCCATTTGTATGATAATTAGAAGCGGATCACATTGATATTTTGATAATTAATTTTATATAATTTATATTTGTGCAATTTTTATTCAGCTAATCAGTAATCATATAATTTTGTTGATCCATTAGATGAAGGATTGACAAGTTATAATTTAGTAAATCATTAATCCATTTAATTAATCAATTAACAATTTTGTTCTTACTACTATCTTACTGTTTGGGGTAAGTTTAAATAAGGAATTAATGATTTAAGCAATTGAAAAAGGAGAATTAACTTTCACAAAATAATTCAATTAAGCGATGGTTTTTAATGGAAAGAGAATTAACTTCAGTAAAATGGTACGTCTGAGGTTTTAAATGGTTCAAGAAAATGAAAAAACCCACTTTCAATTGGGTGACAAATAGGTACAAAAAGTAATTTTTTATTTATATCTTTTACATATTGTTTTTTTTAACTATTTCCTTATTTATCATATTTTGTACTACTTATGTCTTATTTAAACTATATTTTCAAACTTGATCCTTTTAATATCATTTATTTAAAGAAAATATTTTTACCTTTTAAGAAAAGATATGCAGACCAAGTAATAATATTTAAATTCTTATAAATTTATATTATTTAAGGAAGAAGAGGGGCGTTTGGTATCTTAATTTTTTTATTTTATAAATATAAATTAATATATGATCTTACTCTAACAATTACTAACTTAAAAAAATATTGTAAAAAACATATCTATAACCATCTCATAGAAAAACCTTGAAAAACTACTTGAAAAAAAACTGCCAATACCACACATCCACCATCTATATTTTATTTTTAATGTTTAAAATATTTTGTTTGATTTATTTAAACAAATTAGTGAGCAGTGCACTCATGTTGTGTATGCGAAAATAAATAAAGAAATGATTTTTATAGCAAACACAATAAATAAAATAGGGCAGGAAACACCTCTATTTACCCTAAAAGCAAAAGCAATTATGTTGGAGAAGAAAGGGGGAGAGAGAGAGTAGAGTGAAGAGGGAGATAAATAAGTAACCATCCAATGAAATAAATAAACTATCATACTATAGATTTGATTTTCTTGACACGAATTAAGATATTTACTTAATAATAATAGATAGATGCATATATATAATATTTGGAAGTTTTTGGGATAAGTGAGTTTGAAATTAAAAATAGTAAAAATACAAACAATTCAAACAAACTTTTCAACCAAATTTATAATATCGTACCAATGAATCAATTTTTCCAAAAATAAATAAGTAATTACAATATTAACTTCTATGTACAAATATTTTTATCACTTTTATCATCTTTTATATAAGTTATCTATCATTTTATATATAATCATAATTGCACTTGCATGGTTGTGTTTGTTCATTAAGCTGTAACGTCTTAATTTGAAGGCATTATAACCTACCACGTATCTTTATTAAATAAGGACATGCTAAGGCTATTATTCTACTAATGCACAAATAAAAATGTAATCACCAATTACTCACATAAATGATACATGTTTAACATATTTCATATAACAAAAATTCTAGATAACTTTGTTGGCATAAGCTAAAGCCAACTCAAAGTAAACTTAAAACATTAAAAGGAAAGTCTCATAAATTCCAGAACTTATAAAAGAAATATAAAACTTCACATGGTCTTCAAATGGTTATCTTTAATCCAAAGCATATCTAAAAGTCAGTAGGATAATCAAGTCCACTATTGTCCTCCACTATTGTCCTCCCCACAATCCACTAGATATCATATCCAGATAGATTGAGTACTATAGGATCATTACCTATTCCAAAAAAATAAAAAAGAATGAGCACAAAAGCTTAGTATGCCATACCACAAACACATGCACATGAACAAGCATTATACACTTTCACATACAACCTAATGACTAATGTGACAAACATAAATTATTATCTTTGATTAGCCAGCAAATAATATAGTTTAGAACCATTCATGACTAGTCTTAAACTTAGAGTAACTTATGACCTCATAAAAACAACCATATAGAAAATAGTAATATATATATATTGGTGTTGGGAACTCCCACATATCTTGGGTACCGTTTTTACACCACTCTTATACTACCGAAATTATCTCTATGCATGACTTCACTCGGGACAACGATACACACAAATCATCAGAGCGCCATCTGAGTAGCAATGGTCCTCTCGATCTACTAGATGCAGTCATAGACAAGCAACAAATTAAATTTATAAACCATATAGCAATTAATCAATTTATAACTACTAATCCTACAATCATAAAAAACAATCAAGATAAGTTTGTACCTTAATTAGTTTTAGGAACATAACCCTAATTTCACCAAAACACTTGATCATAATAAAAAACTCCATCAAAATGTGTTTCCTCAAAATAATCATAAATCCACTATCATCTAAAGCCCTAAACTGGAAAGAACCACAAACCCTAAATTCATACGCACATTTCTCCTTTGATTTAAAAAACAACAAAATCTCCAACAGAATAGGGTTTCTCCAAACACTCCTCCAAACTATGACTCCTTTTAATATAATTCAAGAAATTTTAGAAAAAGATCACTTCTGTATTACCAAAAGGATAGAAAATATTTATAGTTACCTAGAATTTTGAATCTTGATTCCCTTTGATCACAAAGCACAAATCTCCAACAAGAACTAAGGGTTTCCTCCAAAACTTCATTCGAAACCAAGGGAAAAATTTTAAGAAAAGATAATTCCTTTAAATCTCTAAAGAATTGAAGAGGACCAACCTACCTTGATCTTGATTCTTGATCTCTCTTGATGTTAGGATCAATGACAAAGAGGTCTTTGAGAGATTTCTAAGCTTATGAATGATTTTGAAGAAGGAGGGATAGACTGGGTTATAAAGAAACTTGGAAAACCCTACAATTTCTGTATCTAAACGCTGACATAAAGGCTTAGGGAGAAGGCTGGTGGCCTAAGTACAAAAGCTGGCTGCTTAAAACTCTCGAAGACAATTCTGTGACAATGTAGGTTGCCTCCAATGTCGACAGCGTACAAATAGAGGCCGGCAACATAGGAGCTCAAGGCCAGTGTACAGCTCCATCTCTTCCTCTTCAATCTTGTATTTTCCATTTGACAAAATAACTAATTATTCATTAAGGTAAACTATAAAACCCTCTTATTTTTAATCTAATGACACTTTTGCCCTTCATTATAAATTATCTATCTTTATATTACATCTCTTTCCCCCTAAAACAAGCTTTCGTCCTTAAAAATTACTTAAATCATTGAAAAGTTTGGGATACTTTATCCTTATCTCCTCCTCTAACTCCTAAGTAGTTTCTTGTTCAGATTGATTAGCCCATTATACCTTTACATATTTGATCACCGCCTTCTCAAAATTTGTTCTTTGGTATCAACAATCTTCACTGGCTTTTCATTGGTAGATAGATTCAGCTATACTTCCAACGATTCCAATGCTACTATTTGCTTGAGATCCTTCACATACTTTCTTAACATTGATACATGGAATACGTTGTGAGTTCTCTCCAAACTAGGCGTAAAGCTTATTTATAAGCCACATCACATATCCTTTCCAAAATTTCATAAGGTCCCACATACTTGGGGTTTAACTTGCCCCTTACTTTAAACCCGATGAAACCCTTGGTTGGTGAGATTTTAAGCAAGACATGTTCTCCTACTTGAAATTCCAAAGGTCTTCTCCCCTTGTTAGCATAACTCTTTTGATGACTTTAGGCTGTTTGCAACTTTTGTCTGATTACCTTGACTTTGTCATTAGTATCCTGTACCAATTCTAGTCTCAAAATCTGTCTATCACCTACTTCATTTCAATGAATCGACGACTAACATTTTCTAACATATAAAGCTTCACATGGTGGCATTCCAAGCGATGCTTAATAGCTGTTATTATAAGCAAACTCCACCAAAGGCAATGCCCATCCCAATTACCTTTAAAATCTAAAACACATGCTCTTAACATGTTTTCCAAAATCTGGATGGTCTGCTCATATTGTCCATATGTCTGAGGATGATATGCAGTGCTAAAAATAACTTTAGTGCCCAAAGCTTTATGTAGGTTTTTTTAGAATCTTCAAACAAATCTGGTATCTCTGTTCGATACGATGGTTACTGGTATTCCATGTAATCCCACTATCTCCTTAATATATAATTTTGCTAGTTGCTCCAACGATAATTAGCTTTGATTGGTATAAAGTGAGCTACTTTTGTTATCTTGTCCACATTCACCCATACTGAATCAAACTTTTCTTTTGTTCTAGGTAGAGCAGTAATGAAATCCATGGTTTTATGCTCCCACTTCCACTGAGGTATTGGTAAAGGCTTCAACTCACCTGCTGGTCTTCTATTCTCAATATTGATTAATTGGCAAATGTAGCACTTGGATACATACTCTGCTATTTCTTTCTTCATGTTATTCCACCAATACAACTTCTTTAGATCCTGATACATTTTGTTGCTTCCTAGATGGATAGAATAACTAAGTAATGAGTCTCCTTCAGTAACTCCTTTTAAGCTCTCCTTACTCTAGCACACATAACCTTTCTTTATATCTCATGACACTGTCTTCATCAATGTGGAACTCAAGTGCTCTGCCCACTTCCGCTCTTTGTTTCTTTTTTTTTTTTTTATCTCTTGTATACTTGGGTCATCCAATTGTGCTGCTTTAATGCTTTTGTAATTGTAGGCTAAATCTGCAAGTTTGCCAATCTTATACCTACTTATCTATTCACTATCTCCAATTTAAGCTTTCTCATATCATCCATTAGATGACGTTCATAAGTGATCAAAGCTGCAAGATTCTCAACTCGCATCCTACTCGAGGCATTTGCTACTATATTTGCCTTTCCGTGATGGTATTGGATATCCACATCATAGTCTTTTATCAGCTCCAACCATCTCCTCTGTCTCATAATTAACTCTCTATGAGTAAAGATGTACTTTTGTATATACCTTGCATCTTTCTCCATACAGATAACGCCTCTATAACTTCAAGGCATGAACTACTGCTGCTAGTTCCAAATCATGTGTAGGGTAATTCTTCTCATATGGATTCAACTGTCTGGAAGCATATGTTATCACCCTACCTCCTTGCATCAACACACAACCTAATCTTTGTATAGAAGCATTGCTATAAATAGTATAATCCTTACCACTGTGGTAAGGCTAGCTGTAAGGACCTAGATTTATCTCTATATTTAAAATAGGCAAACCCAGTTCTTCAACCACATATAATCTGCCGTATTATATGTAAGGTTGTAATCTAGGATCAGTTTGTATAGTTATTTGCTTAAATGTCTTATAAGAATAAACTTTAATAAAATACTTCGTAGAAGATTTCTTTAAAACATAACTTATATAATATACTTCTCAAAAAGCATAGAAATAATACACCCACATATAAAAAAAATAATTACAACCAAGGCTTAAGAGTAAGCCATTTACAAAAGATCACAAAAGATAGCAAAATTCCTAATAACTATTACGTAGTCCATAATTCATATACACATATATAACTAATCTATTACAAATGGTTCCTTGTGAGTCATGGTTTCCTCTACTCATCCTATTCATCTAAAAACTCTTCAAAATCAGATTCATATCCCATGCTTATGTAGAACTCGTCTTCCACACCTGAAAAGATAAAAGTGAGCCAGAGGCCCAGTACACAGTAACAAAAACAAAAGCAGAATGATTCGCATGATCCTACCTATAGTGCAATGCAACATCCATTCAATTGTTAGATATTCTTTTAATTAGTCAATCAACACTGGAGTATTCAAATTTTGGACAATAGGGGTAATTGGGGTCCTAAGTAACTACCTCGATGCTTAAGAGGTTAAATAAGCAGTTTAGATACTTATATCTCCTAGATGATATATCAGATAAAGAGAAAATAACTTCATCTAGGGTAGATAGCCGTTATACGACTTCACTTATCTTAGTCCATAACATCACCTAGTCCAAATGTTCCTATAAACATTTGAATTAAATAATGCCACTTCATTCTAAGCGTAAGCAAATGTTACGCCAATATCGTTGTCCCCATCAGTTACCTGCCGTACCACTTAAGAAAGTCTTATCAAAGACAAGGGTGGCCTAAGCGTCTAATCTACCATGCCCCCAATTTGAGCAAGGTGCTGCTCCCCGAACTGGATACCGATCTACTATATCGGGTCAGATACGGATTTAAATAGCGTAAGAGACACCTAACTCAAACAAGGTTTAAGTTTTTCTATATTAAAGTTGATTAAAGATATGCCTATCCTAAGCATAGAATGAACACGTTACTGCGTACCTTATATAGGAAATCCAAATAGAACCTCAGGAATCCTTCAGAAGATAATCAAAACTTAAATCAACATTATATACTTGGAATTACACTTAAAGCATATCAATTCTTAACTTAACACTTAAGACCTCAAATATAACTTATAAAAAGTCATAAATATCATTTATATATTTATCAAGATTATATAAGCTCACAAAATCATCATTTTTAACTTCAATCCATATATACAATATAACTAAATTTATCTTAACATTCATGGGATATTCAATTATTTGTTAAATCTATAAATATAATTAAATTATACTTAATTATATCACTAAATCATCATTATATCTCAAATATCATCAATATATCTCATTTTAGTCCAAAAGGATCCATTTCATATGCAAACACACATTTAACAAGAAAACATAAGTTTTTAACCTTGTTTGAAAATTATATCATCTGAAAAGAAACAAAATTTAAGCTTTGATAATTTTGAAATTTGTAAAAATTCAAAACATAAAAGTTGTATATCTTTTCCTAAGCTTTCTAATGCAATTTGAATCACCTAAATTCGAGTTCAGACGAAAAAGTTATGATTAAAATACGAAACAGTATTGCGTCAGGAAAAACACAAGTCACTGCCGTGATTTTTGGAAAGCTGTGATAAAATGGCATTTGAGTTAAGAATCACGCTCGTGATTTTTGAGTTTCAAAGTTTTTTACCAACCTGAGGCTACCAAGGGATGGATCAGGCCCGAGATTCATGAAAATTTCCCAAAACAAATCTTTTTCTTGCAAAATCACGCCCGTGATTTATGAAAACACCCACATTAGATGCTACCAAGGAGCAAATCACGCCGTGATTCATCAAATTTGTCTAAACCGAGCCTACCAAGGCTTGAATCACACTCGTGATTTGCTTCTTAATAGCCTATATGAACTCACTTGTTTTTCAAACTCCTTTTTATCAAACTTTTGCACATTCTATTTAACTTCTACTCATCTCTTTAATAACCAAATTCATGCTCAAACCTTAACTCAACTTCAACACAAATCAAACACTTCACACTACTTCCAAAACATATTTAGCAAGTTAAATAACATCAAAACATAACCCAAACTTCCATTAGCACATAAAACTACTAAAACTCATGCATAACTAAACTTACACTAACATGCATTTCATATTCAAGGCATAAAGAAAGAGTAACGAAACTCCACACTATGAAACTTGCATCAAATGTAACTTAAACTTAACTCAAATCTTTAGGCTTGGTTTGCAAGGCTTTAGAAGGGTCTTTTGATGGCTAACTTGTAAGAATTTGGATGTGGGCCTTGGTCTTGAAGTTGGGGTAGCTTTGGAAGAGAAAGTAATGAGTTTTGTGTTTGGTTAGAAGGTTGTCTTGATAGTGGTATGATTTTAGACGAAAATGGGGATGCTTTTGGCTCTATATTTATCCAACTTTGACTTTTAAGGCAGCCCAAAATAAAGTTATTAAGTGGATTTTAATTAGGCTTAACTAGGGCTATTAATTTAAGTAAGACAAAAGGCATTTCGCTAGCTTTTTGGGTTAAAAAAAAAAATCTGCTGTACACAAACACTTGAAATATACATTTAAGTCTAATATTACTCATTTCATTATTCATACAACATCAATATGTAAATCAACATTAAATATTTATTATAATAATGTATAGGGGTGGGCAAAAAAACCGACCGAACCAAACCAATCCGTAACCGAGCCAATCCAAACCGAAAATATGGTTTTTTTCATGGTTTGGTTTGAAATTTTTCAAATCCGAACCAATCCGTAAATTTATGGTTTGATTTGGAAGGTAAACCAAACCAATCCGTAAAACCGAACCAAACCATTTTAAAAAAATATAATAATATTTTACTATATGTTTATATGATTTCATTATATATTTATTATTTGGTAAATATTAATTAAATCAACTTGTTCTTTTTTAATTTTTTTTTAAGCTCATGATGTAATTTTTTTTATGATGAACTATTATATTTTTTTAATAACTTTTAACTTTGTAAAGTGTGAAATTTATTTATTTAGTTATAAATCTTCATTATGTATTAATTGTTTAATATATTTTGTCAGTTGGTCATTTTATCCAGTGATGAATTTTGTTAATAGATGATTTTTTATTTTAGCTAAATTATTGGTAGATAATTGACATGATGGTTATATTAAAAATCATAAATTATGACTTTCTATGTATTGGTTAGTGAATGTATTTTATTGGTGGATAATTGATTTTATAGAGAACTATAGATTAGAAGTATGATGAATTTATAAAGTATTTTATCGTGGTTTATAATATCAACTTTGTAAATTGATATAAATATTTAAGAATCTACACAAATGTAAAAAAACTAGAACAAGAAAAATTTTTAGTTAGAATTTTGATTTAAACCATAATCCAAACTGAACCAAACCGTTATTTAATGGTTTAAAAAATTATAATCCAAACAAAATCGTTACTTAATGGTTTGGTTTGGGATGGAAAAAAAACCAAACCGTAAATTATGGTTTGGTTTGGTTTTAGGAAAAACCGAACCAAACCGATCCGTGCCCACCTACTAATGTAAACATAAATTTTCTACACTACTCAATCACATACATTAAATTACACTAGCTTAATGTATATGTAAAACATGTTATTTATTTATTTTAATATGCAACTATAATCACACATATATAATATGATATAAGGATTAAAAACATGGCTATTACACTGGCATTGGTGCAGATATTAGCTTTTCCTTCAATTGCTGGAAGATATTCTCACAGTCTTCATCCCAAACATACTTTACATCTTTCTATGTCAATCCGGTTAATGGGTTGCAATCTGGAGATATCCTCTACAAATCTTCTGTAATATCATGCCATTCCCACAAAACTTCTAATTTCTATCACATTTTTAGGTGATAGTCATTCTATTACTGTTTTCACTTTCTCAAGATCCACTTAAATCCCATTTCCATTAATAACATGCCCTAAGAAAGATACTTATTCTAACTAGAATTGATATACTTATTCTAAATAGAATTCATACTTTGTGAACTTCGCATACAACTTCTCATCTTGTAATCTGGTCAGAACTAACCTTAGATGTTCTTCATGCTCTTCCTTCATTTTAGAATACACTAGAACATCATCTATAAAGACTACTACAAATAGATCTAAATAATCTCTGAGGACTTCGTTCATAAGATCCATAAAGACGACTGGTGCATTTGTAAGACCAAATGGCATGACTACGAATTCATAATGCCCGTTTCTGGTCCTGAAAGCTGTTTTCTGTATGTCCCTAGTTCTAACCCACAGTTGGTGATATCTTGATTTGAGATCAATATTTAAAAATACCTTTGCTCCTGTTAGCTGGTCAAACATATAATCTATTCTTAGCAGAGTGTACTTATTCTTGATAGTCACTTGGTTTAGGTCCTTGTAGTTTATACATAGCCTCATACTACCATCCTTCTTCTTTGCAAACAAAACTAGGGTTCCCCAAGGTGACACGCCGGGTTTGATAAACTTCTTCTTGAGTAGATTATCTAAATGGACTTTGAGGTTTGCAAGCTTTGTTGGTGCCATCCAACATAGCGTCTTAGATATGGGTGTAGTACCTAACATCGAATCAATACAAAATTCCACTTCCCTCTCTAGTGGTGACCCCAATAAATCTTCTGGAAAAACATTAGGATATTTACATACAACTGATATTTGTAAGATTTGTCCTTTGTTTATTTTCTATCATCATAGCTGCCATAGCTAATGTTGATCTTCCCTACAACCCATATTTAGGCAACATTGGCGATCTTTATACATCAAGCTTATGTACAAATTGATCCCCATCTGGTAGGTTAAATTCCACTGCCAGGTTGTGATAGTCAATCACAGTGTGATATTTTACAAACTAGTCTACTCCCAAAATTGCATCAAATTCTATCATGTCTAAGACCACTAAGTTTGCAAGTAGATGCCTACCTTCTATTTCTATATCCACATCTCTACAAAATCCAGTTCAACATAGCTCCACTCCCCAATGGTGTGTTTACAGACAAGCATTTAGACATACATTCGACATACACACAACACATAGATATAAAAGAATCAGATATATATGAAAAGCTTGCACCAATATCGAAAAGAACATAAGCACTATGTAGAAGTATAGGGAGCATACCTGCAATAGTGTCTACACTGGAGGGATCCTTATGCTGAAGAGCATAAACTTTAGTTGTGCTCTTTGTCCTTGACCACCCTGAGCTCGACCTATATGAACTCCTAGAACTATTTACCTTCTAGGCTTTTTGCAATCTATAGCTTTGTCCTCTCTGCCTGCACTTGAAACAGAAAAACCGTGGGACAACTCTCTGTGTGCACATTCTGTGGCTGTGTCTAACCTTGCCACATGAGAAACAAGCATTTTTCAGCCATTTGCAATCTTTGACATCATGAGGTCCAAAGCACCTAGTACGTTTCCTCTCTATATTCTAAACAGTTGTTTTGACCTTATGAGTCATAGGTCTCTTCCCCCCGTCCTAGTAGGAATATTGGTGGCTGGTTGCTTCCCTAAAAAGATTTGAGCTCTCTATGTTTCATGACTCTTAATCTTGCTCAAGCCTTGATCTACAGGCTTTGCTTTATTGACCATAGTCGAGTAGTTGGTTAAATCCATCAAGTTCACCTGGTGCTATATCTCAGGCTCTAACCTAGTGGTAAACCTGCTCATTTTAACCTCCTCACTCTCCTTCAAAGGATCTGGTAGAAACCTCATTAGCCTATTAAATTCAACCTCATACTCTTTGATAGTCATTTTACCCTGCAGTAGAGTGTTGTACTCTTGCAACATCTATTATTTAACACTTTCAGAGAAAAATTCCCTATAGAAGGCCTGTTGGAACTTGTCTCATGTAACCACTTCAGCCATGTGTCTTTTGGTGCTCAACCACCAATTATTTGGTCTCCCTATCAACAAATATGATGCATACTTCTCCTACTTATTTTCAGGTATGTCTAAAGCAGCAAAAGTCTTCTCTACCTCTTCCATCCATAATTGTGCATCTAATGGTCTCTTAGGCTTTGGTTCAAACTTATATACTAAATCCACAAACTTGTTTAGACTTAGCACATATGTATATCTGGCACCATTACCACCATGTCCATTTTGCCTCTATGTCTCTTGCTTCAAGCCTTAGCATTAGCCTGTATCATTTGAACATCTTGATGCATGATGTTGTTAAGCAACTACCCTCAACAGAGTATTCACTGCTTGCATCAGTTGAGCGACATCAACTGGTACCTATTGCCCTGTAGGTAGGGGTGGTGGTGATGGTAGATCTTGACATAATTGAATTAGAGGTGCTGGTTTAAAGATGGTTAGTTCTCAGGTGGTTGTCCTCTATTAACTTCTTCCTCATTAGCTCTGGAGGAACCAACATCAAGTGCTCTTCTTCTAGGAGGCATTCTAACATAGACAAACACAAAACATGAGATAAAAGGGGTAAATCCGACTTTAAAGATCAAAACACTATATAACTACTAGATAAAACCAATACTAATCTAGATAAGCAACCCCAACTAATTGCTACCCCTCTCATCAATGCTTATCGTTTTAAGAAGTTCATAACTTAGATCTAATAAGATTCGTAATCTAAGCTTTGATATCAATTAAACTGTAACGCCCTAATCTGAAGGCATCATAACCCACCATATATCCTTATTAGGTAAAGATACGTTAAGGCTATTATTCCACTAATCCACAAATAAAATAATCACCAATTATTCACATAAAGGATACGTTTAAAATATTTCATATAATAAAACTTTTGGATAACTTCGTTGGCATAAATCAAAATTAACTTAAGGTAAACTTAAAACATTAAAAGGAAAGTTTCATAAATTCTAGAACTTATAAAGAAAATATAAAACTTCGCACAGTCTTCAAATAGCTATCTTTAATCCAAATCATATCTAAAAGTTAGTTGGATAATCAAGTCTACTATTGTCCTTCTCATAGTCCACATAGACATCATATCCAGATAGATCGAATACTATGAGATCATCACCTATTCCTGAAAAATAAAAAAGAATGAGCACAAAGACCAAGTATGCTATACTACAAACACATGCATATGAACAAGCATTATACACTTTCACATATAACCTAATAACTAATGCACTAAACACAAATTATTATATTTGATTAGTCAACAAACAACATAGTTTAGAATCATTCATGACTAACCCTAAACCTGTAGTAACTTATGACCCTATAAAAACAACTATATAGAAAATGGTAATATATACATATATTAGTGTTGGGAACTTCCATACACCCTGTGTACCGTTTTCGCACTACTCCTAGACTATTGAAATCATCTTTGTGCATGACTCCACTCAGGACAATGATACACACAAATCATCAGGGTGCCATCTTAGTAGTAATGATCCTCCCAATCTACTAGACACAGCCATAAATAAGCAGCAAATCAAATTTATAAATTGGGTAGCAATTAATCAGTTTATAACTACTAAATGTACAATCACAAAGAACAAGCAAGGTAAGGTTGTACTAATCAGTTTTTGGAATAGAACCTTAATTTCACCAAAACACCTAATCATAATAAAAAACTCCAACAAAATGTGTTTCCTCAAAATAATCATAAATCCATCATCATCTAAACCTTATACTAGAAAGAACTACAAACCCTAAATTTATACACACTTTCTCCTTTGATTTAAAAACAATAGAATCTCCAACATAATAGGGTTTCTCCAAACACTCCTCCAAACTATGACTCCTTTCGATATAATTCAAGAAATTTCATAAAAAGATCACTTCTATATTACTAGAAGGATAGAAAAAATTCGAACTTACCTAGAAATTTGAAACTTGATTCCCCTTGATCGCAAAATGCAAATCTCCAACAAGAACTAAGGGTTTCCTCCAAAACTTCCTTCGAAACCAAGGGAAAACTTTTAGGAAAAGATCATTCCTTTAAATCTCTGAAGAATTGAAGAGGATCAACTCACCTTGATCTTTATTCTTAATCTCTTTTGATGCTAGGATCACTGATAGAGAGGTTTTGGAGAGATTTCTAAGCTTAAGATTTTGGAGAAGGAGAAAAAAACTAGGTTCTAAAGAAACTTGAAAGACCTTTCAATTTCTGTATCTAAATATTGACATTAAGGCTGATGGCTTAGGGAAAAGGCTGGCAGCCTAAGTACAAAAGTTGGCGGCTTAAAACTCTCGGAGACGATTTTGTGATCATGTAGGCCACCTCCAACGCCGGTGCCATACAGACCAAAGCTAGTGGCATAGGAGCTCAAGGCTGGCGGCCTTCAGGTGGCATGCAACTCCGTCTCTTCGTATTCAATCACATGTTTGTCATTTGACAAAATAACTAATGTTATCTTGTTCTTATACATATTTGGATAGTATGTTTTTCTTTCGTCTATATATTATCTGTATTTGATTTATATTTATATTTTATCTGTATCTGATCTGTATGGTCTGTTTGCGAGTAAAAATATTTATATTTCATTTGTATATGTTTTTAAAAAATAGTCTAATTGAAATATATATGAATCAGATTTCAAATTGATGCCAAACCAATGAACCAAACACGTCATGAATAATGTGTCCATTAAGATATATATCTACCGAAAACTATATTTTTCCTTATATAATTAATATCTATCTGTAATAAGCTTTTATACACACACACACACATAATATATATATATAAAAGAAGAATTATCTTTTTGGAATATTTTTATATTTACTGTTTCGATCTTTTGCCATATTTCATAAATAAATATCATTAAAACTTTTAATATAAATATTATAACAAATTTAAATAGACCCTTTAACGTATTATCTTGTTCCTTCGGAGTCTTACTTACTTACCATCGCTTTTCTCTAATTAGTAATTTCTCCTTCCTCTTCAGTCTCTCTTTCTCCCAACACAACACTATCTGTAAATTTAAGAAATCAAAAGAAAAGGGGAAAAAAAACTGAGAAAGAAGAACAACGTTGTAATTGGTGAAAATGGATGGCGGAGTAGGATCTCAACCTCAAAGAACAGTAGAGGAAGTTTTCATGGACTTTAAGGGCCGTAGAATCGCCATTATCAATGCTTTAACCATCGGTCTCTCTCTCTCCCCCCCCGCCTTTCTCATTCAATTTGTGTTTTCTAGGGTTTTCCTGTTAGTTTAGGACTTCCTTGCACTTTTTCTCTTACCTTTCCTTTCTTTTCTTGCAGATGTTGAGCAATTTTATCAGCAGTGTGATCCTGGTTAGGGTTTATATTTTCGCTTTTCGACTTCTGTCTTTGCTTATGATAGCACGTGATTGGTCGAATAATTACGTTTTGTTGTTGTGCTTAATCTTATAACGTTTCGAGGAGAATTAGTTATGTCTAATTCGGTAACACTGCTTCACAGCAAAAGGATGGAGTATGAGACGTGACTTGTATTTGGATCAAGCTCATAAATTGCTTGTAGTGAATTTATTTATTTATTTAACTTTTAATGGTTGAAGATGCCACTTGTATTTTGGTGATCAAGCAAATACGCTGTTGGCACGTTGCGGTTTTCGGAATACACATATGAAAGGTTTTCGAAAGCCATCTGCTAATATGTGTTATATCTTCATTTGTCCGAATCATCAAGCATATGAGTCCAACCATCATGTGTAATGACTTTTTTTATTTTTTGAAAATAGTCTTTCTTTTGAAATTAATTACTAAAATAGGACACTTAACAAATTAATTACTAAAATATACCAACAAATTCGCATTTGGAACATGCTAAATACAATTTATATATGATTCATATGTAGGATATGCGTATCATATTTCGCAAACATGATTCGCATGTTGGGTATGTGAATCATGTTGACAGGATTCGCATGTCTTATGCTGATCTTTTAAAAACCAAATTCGCATCTTCTACATGCGAATTTGGTGGTTACTTTGGTAATTAATTTGTCATATGTCTTATTTTGGTAATTAATTTTTAAAAGGGTCTAGACTGATCTTTTGCTCTCATGTGTAATGGCATCAGCCTTTTAAGAACGATATTTGTTCTTCATTCATAACTATTAAACTAATACATTTCATATTCCCTATTTATTTTTAATGAGTTTATTTGGACAGTTGTCAGAAATTTAAAATAAGAAAACTACTCTTTGGATCCTATTTGAAGTACCCCGGATTTTGCAAGACCCAGTTGTTTGGAATGGCTTTTTGCTAACATTGAAGATATTTAACCCAAATGCATTTTCAATATTGGGTTATTAAATTGCAGAAGTGCAAACTTTGGACACTAAATTGTGAAAGAATGTAGATGTGCTAAGCTTTTACTTACCCGAAAAATTCATGTTGTGTTTGCTTTATGTGTATATAATCACATTTTTATGACCTTTGGCATATGTTGTACATTGATCGTTTTACTTTTTTCAATATTATGATGTCAACAGTGTGTGTCATCTGAAAAGGATCTCGAAGAAAGATGAATGCCTTTATGTGGTTGGGTCCTCTACGATTGCACATTCAGTGTTCTTATTGTTCTAGTAATTAGAATCAGTGTAGTGCAGATTTACTTTTTTTGCCCCCGAGCCTGGTTTTTCTGTTTAGATTAAAGGTAGTGAAGCATCCAGTACCACTTCATACCACTTCTTGTTCCAAACTTTTTAGAATATCCTGTTCAGTGGTAGTTTATTTTCTTGGAGGAGTTGATGGTCTTTCTCTAGTATGTGAAAAATATTTTTCCATGTAATTTATATCTTTTAATTTTCAAGGTTCTGGTTGCCATCCATCTATCTTATTTATATATTTGTTAATTTTCACTACATGCTTCAGAGAGGGAAAATCTTTGCCTGTATGGTTTCCCAAATGAGCAATGGGAAGTTAATTTGCCTGCTGAAGAAGTGCCACCAGAAATCCCTGAGCCTGCTTTAGGGATCAACTTTGCAAGAGATGGAATGCAAAAGAAGGACTGGTTATCACTGGTTGCTGTTCACAGTGATGTGTGGTTAATGGCTGTTGCCTTCTATTTTGGGGCCAGATTTGGCTTTATGAAAGAAGACAGGTTTGAGGTTCACTCTTGGCTGTGCAAAGACTTATTTATGCTTAGTACTATTACGTCATTATCTTTGACCATTTTCTGTTGCAGGAAACATCTTTTCAATATGATTAATGAGCTCCCCACAGTGTTTGAAGTGGTGACTGACACTGCTAGAAAGCAGTCAAAGGAGAAGTCTTCTGTTTCAAATCATAGCAGCAACAAATCAATGTCAAGCTCAAAAGCTGTAAGGCTTCATCTTCTCATCTCTTCAACTACTTAAACCTTGTCTTTGTCACCATCGCTGCTCTAGTAGTGATGAACAGCCTGTCCATTTAAATAGAGGGACTTGTTATACCCTATTCTGCACCAACATGATGCTCCCTAAATGCTAATGCCATTAGATTACTTGATTTCATGTCTGGAAAGCTAATGTTGGTGTCAGCAATCCAGTAAGCCTTTTTGATAATGCACCTGGTAAACTATAACACATATCTGTCTTGGCGTGTGGCCTAATTTGGTTGGTTGATTGGGATCATTAATACTCGATTATGATACTGTAGTGGAATGAAATGATCCATTTTCAAGTCTGCTAATATCTTCTATCATGAATAAGTTTCGGCTGATGTTATTATGTTGTGATGTTGGTGTCTTTTCTCTCGGTGACTTTTTGATTAATCGCATGATTCCTTATTGACCTGAGAATTATTTATCCCTGGTCTTTCATTTGGACCGCTACATTATCTTGTCAAAGCTTTGTCTTGACAATGTATGTACAAACCAACAAATGGATAGCTTTTTTTAACGAACACTGGGGAACATCGAAGATATTACTTCCTGTTCTTAGTCAAGGCATTTTTCATCCTTCCAAATTCCTTTCTGCTTGATGGCCAAAATAATAATAATAATAAAAAAATTCCTTTCTGCTTTCTCCCTCTTTATTTTATATCTCGCACTTATGAAACAATTTGAGTTATGGGAATCTGATTGTTTGTCGGTTATATACTTATATCGTCTGACAATTTTCTTAACTTAGCATGGGAATTTAATGTCTGTTGAACCTTTTGCTATATCTGAATTGTCTGCATAGAGCATTCATTCCTTTCCCATAGTCATGAAGGTCTCATTTTAGGCCGATTGATTGATATTTGATGGTGCTTAGACTTCGTTATTAAAACAACAAATTAAGCTTCCATGCTTCCTTCTCCTTTATACTACCGGTACAGACTTGTGTGCTCTTTCCTTTGTTCTTCTTTTCAATTTTATCCTTTTCCATGACAACAGCAAGCGTCTGAATCACACAAGCCGACTAAACAAGCAGCAGTAAAGGATGAGGAAGAAGTTTTGAAGAGGAAGATGAAGAGGAGCATGGAGATACTCTATGCGGGGCATGTGGAGAGAATTATGCTGCTGATGAGTTCTGGATCTGTTGTGATATATGTGAGAAGTGGTTTCATGGGAAGTGTGTAAAAATCACACCTGCAAAAGCTGAGCACATTAAACAATACAAATGCCCTTCCTGTAGCAACAAGAAAATGCGTCAATGACCATGGGGATCTTCTTGGATGCAATTTTTGTACTTTAGGCTATTAACTGTGGGTAATTGATGTTCTCTCCTGTAAACAGGTACTGAGTACTATGACCTTGTGAAGATTACAATGGATACTTATGTTTCATAGTTTCCAGTTATACAGGTTTTATCCTCTTTTACCCTCTTAGACTCGAGAGGGAAAGAGGCATGTGGCTTTTGCCTATGAAATACTCCCTGTTATAAGAGGATCGAGACATCTATCTCCATGCGTGTTAGATAAGGAGAATTACCTCTTTTATTATTATTATTATTATTATTATTATTATTAACATACTACTACTGCTATTCATGTTGGTGAAGATCATAAATTGACGAAATAATGTTATGTTTGACACTTCAATTTTGAATCATTTTAGGGTTAACAATCCGAACTTTTTGAGTGGTATTTATAGTACCCGGTGAATCGTTGGATTCCAGGAAAACGCAATACATCGCGAATTTGTTACAATTCAAGGCAGATTTGTTGCTTGCATAATTTCAAATATTATTTCGATCACTTAGCCTGTTAACTAGCTACAAAATATAAAATAATAATAATAAAATATGAACTAACAATACACAATTTCTTATTGAATTTTGATCAAACTAAATCAATGTAAGGCAAAATAAAATATAAAAACATTTCTATATATTTTATCCCACTATTCTACATGATATATTGTTAGGAAATAGTCTAACCCTTATTCTTAATCACGATAAAAAATAAAAACTGATTAATCAAACAATATTAATTAACTTGTGATTGGAGATTAGATCTCCTCTTGCCTATGCGATAATAAGCAAATAAACAATTGCTTATTAAAAAAAAAAAACACTAGGATAACATGGAAAACCCAATGCTAGAAAAACCACGAAAACAATAGCGTACAATTTCTTCTACTATCAATAAATAATGGGATTACAAGTTTATTCTTCACTAAATCTGTTTAGTAGATCACTCAATCATCGCTACAAACGGTAGATTTCTGTTTCTTTACCAAACTGGTAGATTTCACAACAAATAGTGGATTACAAAATAGGAACAAGTTATCTTCTAGAGCTTCCCTCTCTAGTGTTTCCTCTCTTTTCTCTTTATCTCTCTCTAGAATTCTCCTTCTAGGCTTGAGAAGAGGCATACACCCATTCCATAAACCCTAGGACAAATAAGAGGAATATTTATGCAACACAAAGGAAAAATCAACGGACATACGTAAGCTAGTACGACATGAATCAAAGTTAGTGGCGTAGGGGCAATGTAGAAAACTTTGGCGTTCTAGAACAACGTATGCTGGCTTGTGCATCGGCGGTGTACTGCTTATGGCAGCAAAGTAGACCCTAACATTGGCAGCGTTGAAGCAGGTGTAGACATCCGAGAGCTCTCGGTAAGAAATTCTTCAATTTCAACGTTGCTTAATCATTCCAAGATGGTCGACGGTGTATCTTATTGCAGTGTAGGTGTACAACAACAATCTCTTTTGTTTGCAAAAAATTCTCCTTATATCCAAGTTCCTTTCCAAGTATATGCTCTATACTTAGGATATCATGATTTCAAAGTCTTTTAAATATATACAAAATATATTTAGGATCTCCTTGGTTATAGATTGATATGAGTTGGATATGTAACCCAACAATCTGCCCTTCCAACTCATAAGGGGGCTATCACCAATCCTGCTGCCTTCCTGTATCACTTTTTATCTGACTAAAATATTTCACGATCAGCTTTTGTCTTATTTCTTGATTGTGAGCTCTTACCATCAGTCTTCACCCATCTGTTCTTTAGAGGTCTTTTGCCCTTAGGTAGTTTCACCAAGTCAATTTTCTGGTTCTCATACATGGATTTTAGTCCATCTTACATTACTCTAACCTTCCTTTCTTCTTCTCATTTCCCATGGCTTTCTTATGACCATCTGACTCCCCCATCACTGAGTATCACATACTCATTTGAACTGAATCTAACTAATGGTCTTCTATCTTTTGTAGATCTTCTCATCTTGAATTGTTGATGAGGCTCTTGGGATTCTTTAAATGAATCTCCCCAATTTGTGCCATCATTAGAACCTCCACGTGAGAGTACGTGATTCATATCTTATTTACTTAGCTTTGCTGACATTAAGTAAAGAGTATTCCTCTTCTTTCCTTTCTCCATAATGAGAGAACCCCTGGTGAGGTTCCATCTTCCTTCACTAAGTAGCTACTATAGCCATCAGCATCAAGCTTTCCTACAGAAACAAGGTTATAGCGGATATCTAAAACATGTATGACATCTCTGAGAATGAGCTTGCAACTTGTGTTAGTTTTCAAAATGACATTTCCAATGCCTACAATCTTAGATTTACCATCATTTTCCATCCTGATATTATCAAAATTACCAGCAGTGTAGGTTAACAAGAACTCACCATGTGATGTCACATGGAAGGAGACATTGGAATCAACAATCTAGTCATCATCATGACTTGTAAGGCTAACACACTTCTCATCTCAGGCAACAATGATTACACCATTATTTGCTATTGCTGCAATTGTAGTGTCTTCATCTTTGTATCCTTTCTATCACCTTTACCTTTCTCTCTTTTCCAGAGTCTGCACTCTCGCTTCATGTGACCCTACTTGTCACAATAGTAGCATCTAAGTTCTTTCCTTCCTCATGACTTGGACTTTCCCTTGGATTTTTCAAATCCATCATCCTCATCAGATGATCCTCTATACTTGCTTCTACCATTCCTTCATGGCTTACTAGTAACAAGTGCCCTAGAATTAGATTCTATATCAAGATCCCTCCTCCTAGTCTCTTCATCCATCAGGCTAGCCTTTACCATTCCTATGGTGAGCTTTCCCTTCAGGGCATAGTTACTAACAAAAACAACTAGTGTCTCCCAACTATTAGGCAAGGAGCTCATCAACAACAGTGCCTGAATCTCATCATCAAGCACCATCTTCATGGCAGACAACTGATTCACCAGCTCTTGAAAATTAGTCAAGTGCTCCGCCATGTTGGATCCATCCTTGTATTTCATATTTACAACTCTCCTAATCAAGGAGGTTTTATTCAAGGCCATCTACCTCTCATATATAGATTCCAACTTCTTCCACAAGACATCCGCTCTCGTTTCCTGAGCCACATGGTGATAGACGTTGTGATCCACCCATTGTCGGATATAATTGACAGTTTTCGTATGCATGATTGTCCAATCAACATCAGATTTGTCCTTTGACTTTGCAGCATCACCGTCGAAAGGCAAATATAGATCTTTACAATACAACAGATCTTCCATCATATATTTTCATATGGAATAATTTGTTGAATTCACTTTAATCATCGTACCTAATGATTCTGCCATATCTATCACAGTCCAAGAGTTGAGGACTTTATGGGGGTGTTTAACTCGAGCATATTGAGTTATGAGTGGCATCATAAGAAGGTTTGTTCGTAGTGTGGGTTATCTCTGAAGGCGGGTCTAGCCTCCCGTGAACAAACTGGTTGGGAATTGATGCCGCTCTCTTGATGAGGCCAAGGCAGGGTAAAACCAGTTGATATAGTAGAACCTCCCAAATACATGGAGGATCGTGGCAAAGCCAAGAGGGCGCTCCTTATGAGAATGTGGGGCACGAAACAAACCTGGGAAGTCAGGGAAGATAAGGCTGGCTTGCCATCTAGATTAGCAACAAACGATGATATGAGGGATGGCCGAGTGCCGCACGGGAACTCTTTGAGGGGTGAAACTCCTATCCCGTGACAAATGGTATCAGAGCACTGGGCAGAAATCACATTGCGTGAGCATCCGCAGGGACCATCGCAATGCTTTGTTTTAATTAAACAGCCGGATTCCTCTTGTCCGTACCAGTTCTGAGTAGGCTGTTCGATGCCCGGGAAAGGCCCCCGAGAGAGCCATTCCCAGTCCGTCCCCTGGTCAGCACGCGACGACCCACTCTCACCACGGAGGCAGCTCGAGCAGTCCACCGACAGTCGACGGGTTCGAGACTGGGACCCCTGTGCCCAGCCCTCAGAGCCAATCCTTTTCCCGAGGTTACGGATCCATTATGCCGATTTCCCTTGCCTACATTGTTCCATCGACCAGAGGTTGTTCACCTTGGAACCTTTCCCCTCTTCGGCCTTCAAAGTTCTCATTTGAATATTTGCTACTACCACCAAGATCTGAACCGATGTCGCTCCGCCCGGGCTCGCGCCTTAGGTTTTACAATGAATGCCGTACCCTCCAACTCATCGAGGCCTAGCTGGAGCTCGAGGGCGAGTTCTATCAGGTAAAGCCAATGATTAGAGGCATCGGGGGCACAACACCCTCGACCTATTCTCAAACTTTAAATAGGTAAGACGGCGCGACTGCTTTGCTGAGCCGCGCCAAGGAATCGAAAGCTTCAGTGTCATAGTCCGAGAGTTGAGGACTTTATGGGGGTGTTTAACTCGAGCATATTGAGTTATGAGTGGCATCAGTAGAAGGTTTGTTCATGGTGTGGGTTATCTCTGAAGGCGGGTCTAGCCTCCCGTGAACAAACTGGTTAGGAATTGATGCCGCTCTCCTGATGAGGCCAAGGCAGGCCGAAACCAGTTGATATAGTTGAACCTCCCAAATACACGGAGGATCGTGGCAAAGCCAAAAGGGCGCTCCTTATGAGAATGTGAGGCTCGGAACAAACCTGGGAAGTCAGGGAAGATAAGGCTGGCTCGCCATCCAAATTAGCAACAAACGATGATATGAGGTATGGCCAAGCGCCGCACGGGAACTCTTTGAGGGGTGAAACTCCCGTCTCGTGAAAAATGGTATCAGAGCTAAAGTTCTCAGCTCCATCAAACCGCTTAAATGCTACCTAGAGTTCTTAACGAGTGGGTAAGTCTTGTTTTGGATGCGGTTCATGTGGGTAAAGCTTAAGAGGAGCGACCACCCGAGATAGGACATTGTTGCTAGAGGGTAGCGGTGTTGCGAGTCGTGGAGACAAAGGATTTTCCCTAATCTTGTTGTCAATTCAGCTCGTGTGGATGAAGCTCAAGTGGAGCGGCCACCAGAGTGAGGACATCGTTGCTTGAGGGCTGCTGTGTCGCGAGTTGGGTTGAAGCAAGATCTTATGCTCAAACCTTATCATTGGGCAACTCAACAAGAGACAATCTCGAAGGATGGATGAATCGGTGTGAGGGCGAGAGGAAGCCTATGGAAGCCCGAAGTCCTGATGAGATGATCTTGGGTGTGTTGACAATGGGTGAGGAGAAGGGGTGAGAGCTTGAGAGTGGGTAGTGGCTGGATCAAATTTGCCTCATGACGAGGACGTCATGAATTTAAGTGGGGGAGAGTGTCACAGTCCGAGAGTTGAGGACTTTATGGGGGTATTTAACTCGAGTATATTGAGTTATGAGTGGCATTAGCAGAAGGTTTGTTCGTAGTATGGGTTATCTCTGAAGGTGGGTCTAATCTCCCATGAACAAACTGGTTGGGAGTTTATGGCGCTCTCCTGATGAGGCCAAGGCAAGCCGAAACCATTGATATAGTCGAAACCAGTTGATATAGTTGAACCTCCCAAATACATGGAGGATCGTGGCAAAGCCAAGAGGGCACTCCTTATGAGAATGTGGGGCTTGGAACAAACCTGGGAAGTCAGGAAAGATAAGGCTGGCTCACCATCCAGATTAGCAATAAACAATGATATGAAGGATGGCCAAGTGCCGCACGGGAACTCTTTGAGGGGTGAAACTCCCGTCCCGTGACAATATCTACACTGCAACAAAATCCTAACTCTTTTTTAATCATGCGCTTTGATACCATTTGTTAAGATCTGGAGTATACCTTCAATAGGGAGAAATCCAATGGGCTTTGTGAAGGATTGCACAAATAAGCTTTTGACACCATCTATAACCTAACATATATATATATATATATATATATATTCAATTGCTATTTATAACTTTTAAAGAGAGGAGGAATTGAATCTTGATACATTCTAATAGTAGACTAGTGTCTATATCATTCGACTATAAGGGCCTCGGCATCCCATATGTCATTTAAGCTGCACAATTCTATACTATAAAAAAATGGATAAATTATATCAGAAAGTATCAATATTTGGAGTTAAGTTCATTTAAAGTATCAATATTTTGAATAGTTAAAAAAATGCATAAATTTATTGCAAAGCGAAGCAAATAAGATATCAATATTTTTCAAAATTCATCTAAGGTATCAACGTTTCGATCGGTTTTTAATTAAGTTTCTTTAATTTTCTATCAATGATCAATTATTAATACCTATTTTACTTACTTTACAAAATATTTATTTTTTAAACTATTATAATCGTCAATACATTAAATGAATTTGCTCTTCAAAGGTTGATATATTTTTTTGAACTATTCAAAACATTGAAACCTTTGATGTAATTTACCTTATAAGAAACCATCAACAAAAAACAGTTTTAATAAATTAAACCCAAATACGCATATGCAAACCCAAAGGCATGTTCTACAAGTTAAAAGCGATGATGTTGATAAAATGGTCCATGAATATGACTTGCAAGCTAATGAAACCCATATTCATAGCTTGAAGGCACAATCTATGTGGAATTGTAGCCTGGATCTAAATGCCACTAAGGCGGTGATTATATCACCAATGGATTTGGCTTTTTAGATATATATATTTTTAATGAATGATGATACATGTTGAATAATTGTTCATTACAAATGCCATATCATCTGGCGGTTGCTAAAAATATTAAGTGAGGTCCTAACACTAGCAAACGAAAAATTCATTTGAGTTTTAAGTATGGCAATCAAAATGTTCACATCGTCAATTGCAACTTAACCCGAAATTGACGTACTAACATGGCACTATACCTACATCAACATGCACTTGAACCTTCAGTCTTTAATCCTAGTTGCCTGATTATGGAGAAAAAAATGTGGAAACAACAACAAGAGGCTCTTAAAATTGCCTAGTTGAAGGTTCAAGTTAAAATAAATTGTTAGTAGCCTGGCCCAATGGTTTTATAACCCAACCCACAATCAATAACCCTACCTCACCTTTTCTACTATGCATGACTTCCTCACTCTCTCCGCCACACAGTTACCTCTTAAAGGGTATTCTTTCTACTCTTACTCTCTCTCTTTTCTTACTTCTAATTCTCACTTTCTATTTATTATGCAGGTACATGATATCTTGCCATTTCGAGAAGGCAACTCTCCATATACTCAGGGTGTAATCTGTTTCCCTTCTGTATTCTTTATTTCACTATTTATCTTGTTGTTACATGATGAAATCGCTATTCTGTTACATGTTGTTACAACTTACTATCTAGATCTACTGTTTATAACTAGATCTAATTATTTACAACTAGATCTAACTGTTTACAGCTATATATAACTACTATTTGTAAAATACTATGTAATCTTGTAACTTCTGAGGTGTTTTCCTTGTATGACGTGTAACAATTTCCCCTTCTGTTTGAAAAACCTTGTCCTCAAGGTTTAGATATGGATATTAGTGGCGAATGATTGATAAATCTTCCCACAAAATGTCATCTAGAAACCTGACCATTGAACGAAGATCTGATCCATGAGAACGCCATTGCGTTTAATCTGTTGAGTAAACAAGACATGCAAAGGTCGGATAATCGGATGATTATTAATTGCATGTTCTAGTAGGGCCAAGGAAGTAACCACATCCGGATCTACCTTCTTTAATAAGGAAATATGAAACACATTATGAATTCTAGAACCCTGAGGAAGTTCTAATTCATAAGTTGAGGTATCCACTCTATTCAACACCTTGAAAGGTCCATAAAACTTCTTAGAAAGCTTATTAGAGGAAGTCTAAGACACCAAAATCTGTCGATGTGGCTGTAACTTGACCAATACCGAATCACCAATTAGCAACTCTACATCACTTCTATGCTTATCAGCATAAAATTTCATTCGATCTTGAGCTTTCTATAAATTGCATCTCAATTTACGCAAAACTTCATCTCGTGTTGATAACTCATTATCAACCGCATCAAATTTAGAGACACCCTTAATATAAGTGGGAATGGAAGGAGGGGATCTACCATAAACCACTTCAAAAGGAGTGGTTTGTGCTCCAGCATGATAAGAATTGTTATATGCAAATTCGGCCCATGCCAAAAATTTATACCAAGTCTGAGGATGATCCATTGCAAAATAACATAAATACTGTTGCAATGTTTTGTTTAATACCTCTATCTGCCCATCACTTTGAGGGTGATAAGCCGTAGACATGTAAAGCTTGGTGCCACTGAGCTTAAACAATTCTTTCAAAAAATGACTAAAAAAAATAGGATCCTTATCAGAAACAATCATAATAGGAAAGCCATGCTGTTTGATAACTATCTTGAGAAACATTTGAGCCACCTTAATAGCTGTAAAATTGGTCGGTAGTGGGCCAAAATGATAGTACTTAGATAATTGATCGACCACTACTAAGATGACGGTATAACCATGGGAAATTGGTAAGGACGTAATGAAGTCCATACTAATGTCATCCAAAATGCAGAGGTATTGACAAAGGTGCTAATAACCCTGCTGGAGAACGTGTAGAATACTTGACTTGTTGATAAGTAATGCACTTGCGTACAAAATCTGCTACAGTAGCTCTCATTCCTTCCTAATAAAAGTTAGAGGCTAATTTGCGAAATGTTTTCTCCTATCTAAAATGGTCAGCTACTGGTGTGGCATGATACTCATTGTTGATTTCTCTCAAGAGATGATTTTGATGAAAACAAAAAGAGTTAAATGTTTCTCATATAATTTGTTTAAGTGTGCAGCAATGAATGTTAGCAATATAGAATCATATCAGAAAGTTTATCAGAAGGTTAAATGTTTTTTTATTTAAGCATGATAATACATCAGAAGATAACTCAGAGACTTGGACATAGAGAGAATAACTTTTCAGAAGGAAACTCAGAAGGTACATGAACTGCACAAAATCAAGTGAATTCAAACGTGATTCAGATTTTGAAGACCTAGCTCCAAATGTTGAGTATGAATTGGGTGTTATACTCAATGTGTTGACAAAGTTCGATTAAATCCATAGGGCTTATTTTTTAAAATCATTTGAAGGAACACAAAAATTCTGTCGAAGGAAATAAACGTTCAATTTCAAGAAGCTAAATCTGATTTTTATCAAAAGTAAATTTTTAAGGAGCAAGTTAGTTTGTGTAATGAGAAGGATTTACAATGTCAGAATTTTATGGATTATGTCCAAATTATTCACGCAAAACAGGAAGATGAGCATGAACAGTGGATAACGTGCAGTGATTCAACACAATCAAGTTCAGTCCGATTTTCCAGTTTTTAGATAACCATATCAGTTGAAAGACATTTATATTATCATCTGAAGTTGGATTATGAAGATAAATTCAAGATTTCAAATTCAAATTGAGTCAATTGAAGATAAGTTGAAGCTGGTATCTCGGAAGTGAACAAGCTGATCTTACGGACGAAAAATTTGGTAGAATTAATCCATTGATTGTCTAGCCATTGTAGTGGTGAGAATAAAACATAAAAAAAGAACAAGGCAGAAGAAAAAAGAACAACTCAAAACAACAAGAACACGAAAACTTAGAAAGTTCAAAAAGCATTCATACGAAAACTGTCAAATTTTATTTTCTACTGTTCATTGAGAAAAAAGTTGAGGAAACTCAAATTTTATATTCCTCTTGATTTGATTTTACTCTTTGTGAGTTGAGAGTTACAAGTAGGCTTAGTTGATTGATTGTTTGTGAGAATCAAGCTAAGTGAATTGTAGCCAAAAGATTGGCAAATACTTCTGGTAACTTTTTTGATTTGATTGGATAGTGGAACACAACCGGTGAGGAGTAGTGGGACCCTGGCTTGGAGCTCGAAGAGAGGATTGACGCACCAGGCGGAACCTCTATACATCGATTTGCAATTTCTTCTCCTTATCTCTCTTTATTTTTGAATTTAATTGTTTATGTTTTATATATGTGTTATATGCTCAGAAGGTTAATCAGAAAGTTCATTGCATATAGTTATTTACTCAGAAGGTTAATCAGAGAGTAAATTGTTAACATTTTTCTTACTTAGAGAGTTAGGCAGAAGGTTTCCAAGTTTGAAAGTATGTTTCAATTTTGATCCGAATTTTTTATTAAGCTTTTATTAGATAAGTTTATTATTCCAAGAAAGTTTTAAAGCCATTTTAATAGAATAACCAAGTGGTGTGAAATTTTTTAAATTTGAAAAATAAGTTTTATAACCAATTCAACAAGCCCACCCCCTCCCCCCCCCCCCCCCCCCCCCCTTGGTTATCTTTTCGGGACCAACACTCATACAGTAAGTTTGGTATTATAGCAGATTGAGGCACTAAAAATAAACGATTCTCAAAATAGAGCAAAGCCTTATGCCACTATAAAAGCCATTTAAGAACTCTACCCTCTGCCATTACTGCAATTATCTCCTTGAATTCTGGCACTTGAGTATATTCCAATCTCAACCTGTCCACTAAGGAACAAGTAGGAACAGATAAGGCCATGAACTGATTATCTTCATATTGTCTATAAAGGGAATCTGCCACTTTATTATTAATTCTTGCGTTATAGGCAATAGAATAATCATAACCAATGAGTTTGACCAAAAACTTCTGGTGTTCGGGGGTCTGAATCACTTGGGTCAGAATCTCCTTGAGACTCCTATGATCAATGCGAATAAAAAAATGTGAGCCAAGTAAATACTGCCTCCACTTTTGAACAACCTCTACAATTGCAAACAATTCCCTCACATATGTAGATACTTTTTGCATATGGGAAGACAATTTCTTGCTAAAGTAAGCAACTGGGTGTGAGTCTTGCAAAAAGACTACACCTATACCCATGCCTGAAGCATCTGTCTCCACTATAAAGCCCTTCGTAAAATCAGGCAAATACAAGAGCACTTATTAAGGCTTCTTTTAATTTCTGAAAGGAGCTTAAAGCTGAATCACTCCATTTAAATTTGTCTCGCTGCAACATATCTGTTAAAGGTGCTGCGATAGATGCATAACCCTTAACAAATCATCGGTAATACCTATAAAGATCAAGAAAAGTTCGTAACTGCCTAATATTTATGGGCTGTGGCCAATGTTGGATAGCCTCTATTTTCTTCGAATCTGGAGATGCCCCATTGGTTGAAACTATATGGCCCAAATAATCGATTGTAGACAACCCAAACGAACATTTGTTCTCTTTAAACTAGGATATCGTCACAAAAAAAAAAAAAAAAAAACAATGACGAATTTCCTTAAGTATGGACAAAAAAATGTCATTCATAATCGATTGGAATGTGGCAGGAGCGTTACTCAAGCCAAATGGCATAACAAAAAATTGGAAATGATCATCATGAGTACGAAATGCTATTTTTTCTACATCCTTGGTATCCATCCGAATCTAATGATACCCTACTCTCAAGTCCAATTTAGAGAAAATAACGGCCCCATACAATTCATCAAGCAACTCATCAATTGTGGGAATAGGGAACGTATCCCTCCCAGTGACTTGATTCAATGCTCTGTAATCTATACAGAAACGCCATCTGCCATCCTTTTTCTTAACCAGTAAAACTAGACTAGAAAATGGACTATTACTTGGTTCAACAACCCCATGCTCCAGCATATCCTGAACCTGTTTTTCAATCTCTTGTTTTTGAAAATGCGGGTACCAATATGGTTTAACATTCACAAGAGCTATCCCTTCTACTAAATGAATTCGATGTTGGATTTTCCGTAATGGAGGCAATGATGAAGGTGTCTCAAACACTTTTGAATGTTTACCTAGCACTTGTTGAATAACAGTGCTACTAGAAGACATCGAACATGTTTACAATCATCTATCTAAGCCACAATCTGTAAACAAAATAAGATAGAATCTGCAGATACCATTTTTCTGAGCTAGTGGTGTGTAATCTGATGAGATTCATCAGATAGTTCTCCGGTGAGTGTAACATGTCGTCCTTTCAAAAACTGGATGGTTAATCTTCCATAATCGATCGTAATCGGTCCTAAGTGTTGTAACCATTGAACCCCCAAAACCAAATCCGCTCCATGAACAGACAAAACATAAAATGTCTGAATGAAAGAAATTCCTTGAATAATAAATGCTACATCAGCACATTTACCATGACAATCCAATTTATCACCATTCCCAGTCATTGCTTGAAACTTAGGTGAAGGTAAAACTATTAAAACCCGAATATTTCATAATTCTTGGTTGCAAAAAATTGTGAGTACTACCAAAATCCACTAATATAGTCATTATTTTACCATTGATTTCACCTTTAAATCTAATCGTCTTTGGAAAAGAAGCATCGGATAATGCATGAAAACTTATAGCAGCAGTATTATCTTTTAATTGCATAAAATCCTCACAAACCTCACTATCATGATGATTCGGTACATTGTCATGCTCATCATCACCCAATAATAAAAGAAACTTAGTTTTACACTTATGATTTCTATGTAATTTCTCATCACAGTGAAAACAAAGTCCTTTCTCTCTTTTTTCATTAATTTCATCTTGAGTCATATGTCAAATAGGGATGGATGATTTAGGTTGTACAGAATTGGAGGTAAAATTTTGGTGTGGTTTATTTGGTGGGTCATTGTTTGGTCTGGTGTATGGTTGAATTGTTAATGGTTTGGAAAACAAAGAAGAGTGTTGAAAAGAAGGTTTGGCAAGGAAAGGTTTTGTGTGTGTAGAAAACCAGTCATGGAATTTGGCTTCATGAAGTCTGATTAAGGCCATGGCTTAAGTTAAAGATGATAGTTTTGATAATTGTAGTTCTTGTTTCAATATTGGTTTCAGGCCTGATATGAAACAACTAATAAGAACTGAATCAGATAGTCTACTTACCCGATTAGAAAGAGACTCAAAAGCTGCTTGATATTGACTTACTAACTCAGTTTGCTCCAATTTGAATAATGCACCTTATGGATCATCATATTGTGATGGACTAAATCTTAACTCTAATGCATTCTTGAAAGATGACCAGTTAGTCAAATGATTATTCAAATCCATCCATTGGTACCACTCCTCTGCTTCAGCCTCCATTGCAAATGGTGATATCAAAACTTGCTAAGATTCATCAATCTTGTAAAAATTGAAAAATTGACCAGCTTTGAATATCCATGCTCGCACTCCTTGACCCCCAAATTTTTGCAATTCCAATCTAATCCCCTTTACAAGATTGTCCTGAGAATTTGAACTTGGTGACTCAACATTAAGACCCTATTGCTATGTTACCCTTTGAATCTGATTCACTTGTCCCCCAAAGATTTCATTTGCTGGGACAACCCTTGTAATATATTTTGGCACTGTTTTTCAAATTTTCGCTGCTACTGTTGAAGAACAAGAAACATGTTCTTGATGGCTTCCATGTCTAATGCATTGGCTAAAGTATGAGGATCCAGTGCCATGGTTCGGGAATGAAAGCACCAATGTTAGTAGCCCAATCCAATGGTTTTATAACCCAACCCATAGTCAACAACCCTACCGCACCTTTTCTACTATACACGACTTCCTCACTCTCTCTGCCGCACAGTTGCCTCTTAAAGGGTACTCTCTCTACTCTTACTCTCTTTTCTTACATCGAATTCTCACTTTCTGTTTATTATGCAGTACACGATATCTTACCATTTCGAGAAGGCAACTCTCCATATACTCAAGGTGTAATTTGTTCCCCCTTCTGTATTCTTTATTTCACTATTTATCGTGTTGTTACATGATGAAATCCCTATTATGTTACATGTTGTTACAACTTACTATTTAGATCTACTATTTACAACTAGATCTAACTGTTTACAGCTGTATATAACTACTATTTGTAAAATACTATGTAATCTTGTAACTTCTGAGGCGTTTTCCTTGTGTGACGTGTAACATAAATACGTGGTAATCCAGCCACCTGGGTGTCTTGGATGGAGAAAGCAACTGTTGCACTCATTGTCAAAGATAATGGGGCCAACTCGAAGCAAATGATAGATTCTTCAATCATGGTTATTGTCGAGCTTGGTTTTTTATTTTTTGTTTAATTTCTTGTAATTCCATTTATATCACACCCTAACCCATAAACCCTCGACTACAAATTAAAGGAAATATAGTTTGTGAACTTTAAGAAGTTGCCATGCAATAGGAATGAAGAAAAATTTAAAAATTAGGATCAATGGGCTGATTGCTTTTAATTTAGCCACTTAATATGTGATAGAAATCGATTAAAAGTCAATTTTAGATAATTAAAGTTTTATGAGTTTGGAAGCTATCCTATTAAAATCTTATGATTACCATCTTCAAACTATTAAATTAAAAATTATTCCTTTAATGTTCTAAATCTGTGAGTATTTGCAAAGTGGCAAAATAGTATACAATTAGATGACAACATTTACATTATAATTGACAATTATATTTATTTTTGTAAAGTTATAATATTTATGAGCTTATTAAAATTTACAAAGTGTAATATTTACAAATGGTCAGATTAAAATTTACAAAGATACAATTATTAATATATACATCCAATTGCCAATCAAATTAATATTTACAAATAAGAAAATAGAAACGCTATTTTATTTTATAAATCACCCCAAAGGTGCGTATGTACCCATTAATTGAGATTAGACATCGCATATTTCTTTTATGAAAACTTAATGGGTTGGTCACTTTTAGATTTTAAACTCCTTCTATATAAGTTTATTAATTTTTATCACTTTTGAAAAATGGACTTTAGGTATTATTGAACATGTAAAAACTATCAATATTAAAAGTTTATGCGTGATTTTTCTATGTGATGAAAATTTATTTCATTTTTTTTTTTACTATCATTTGTATATTATTATTTTTACAATATATATATATATATATATATACTACAGTTATTAGATATTACAACTCATCTTCTTTCATTTTTGTATTTTTATTTATTTTTCTTTTTATTATTATTTTTTATTCTTTTTCCCTTTTGTTATTAAGTAAATTAATTAAGTAAATTAAATAAAAATGAGAGGAGGATCGCTTACTTGGGATGCATGCAAATTAGATGCTGGGGCATTAGTCGAGTCAGCGATGACTCGACGATCGATAAAGGCAGAAATAGCCATCTTAAGGCGGCACAATGGTAGAGAGTTGGTCGGACCAGCCACAATAGGGTCAGCAGCCACTCCAGTGGTTTGGTTCAAGACAATGATGGTGGCAGAGGGTGGTTTCATGGTTTAACGAGTGACTGTTGGCAATAGAGTCTATGTCGGAGTGATTTCGTTATCCTTGGAGGCCAATCGAGCTACCTAAATGAAGTTTGTGACTTTCTAAAACTTCTCTTAACATTCAATTGCCTCGAAAGCAACCGAAAAACCTAAAATTGAAGCTTTCAACTTCGAAACCCTAACTTCTAAAATAAACTTTAGATATGAGCTTTTAGCTTTTTTTTTTTTTTTTGTGCAACTATTGATGTGGAAAGCATTGTATAAGCTCCTATTTATACTGTAGGAGCTTGAATCGAAGCTAGAATGCATAAAAAATGCAAATCACAAAATCTCAAAAATTAGGGTTTCAATCTTTTAAACATGAATATTACCTAATGTGAGTGATTATGATGGATAAGGTTTATTGTTTTGATGATTATGTACATCTCAAATCACTCATGAAGCTTTGATTTTTTCTAAAATTCACAAAATCAAAATCGGGTAGTGAAGGAGCAAGGTCCACAATCCTCATTTTCACCAATATTCTTGATCGGATTCGATGAATTAAAACTATGAATTGAGACCACTTTTTGGTCTTGTTCCCTATCATCTCATGAAACAAAATGGTGAAATCACAAAGAAATATTGGTCGAACCTGAGGTTGGGGATGAAGTGACATTAGCAACCGCGAGCCGATCATGAAGTGCCACGTGGCATCCTTCAACCGAAGGAATTAAAAGGCATGCATTATGTTAGCGTGGTTTGAATCCCTAACCTTTTGTTTGCATGTCAATGACTTATTCATATAAGCATTAGCATGTATCTTACTTTGTTTTGTAAGTCAATTATCTATAACACTTTATATCTAGGCCCAATTAACTAGTTCATAATTAAAATTTATATTGTACTAAGCCCAAAATTATTTTCTTTATTTTAAACTCTTTCTTTTTATCTTTTTTTTTTAATTTTTATATTTTAAAAAATCTTTAAAATTTTTAGGCTTAATACAATATTTATTATATTCATGGTTAAAGCTTTATTGAGCAAAAATAGGGTGTTCTCCCTGATTTTCTGTCTTACATTCTGGCTTCGGGTCTAGGTATGTGCAACGAGGCTCTGGACCTATGGCATGGTCTGAAGAAGTCTACTGATGTTGAACATCGCATATGCCCAAGCCCGCTTGTCGTGTAATGAACCAAAAGAAATTCGGATTTCTTGGCAGAGGCAAGTTCTCTAGGGTGAGGTTGTGGTAATTTTGGTTATTACTGGCAGTTTTAGTTACAGTAATATGAAGGCATTTTATGATATGAAGATTAAAAGGCTTGTTTTTACAATATATCTATTTGTATATGTATTAAATGAGATCCATTCATTATATAAAAATTCTAGATAGTTTTTGTGAGGATCTTAATAATAAAATAGAAAAAGATTAGTAAAAAAGGTTTAAAATGTTGATGCAACTTTTTTAAGTCTCCTAAGGTCTTTACGGGTATCAATATACTCTATATCCAAATTGGATATCAATGCCAATATCTAAATTCAAACATCATCTGTTAATTCTTTAGGGAAGAGCACTAAAGGCTTATTAAAAAAAAAAGGGTTAATTACAAAAACATAACCTATGTTTTAGTCAATTTGCAAACATATAATATGTATTAATTTTTTTTTAAAATAGATGGCTTGAGTTTCATACAAAAATGTCATTATAATTAATTACTATTAGATAAATATGTGCTAGAGTCTTATTAATCTAAAAAATATTTATTTTGATAAAAAATATTCTAAATAAAATATTAAAAACTATTTTTTTATAAATGAGAAAATTGAAAAAAATATATAATAATTTTTATGACCAATAAAATATTGACATTTGTCATTCCAAAGTTATTAAATAATATTGGCACTTTTATATGAAATTTGATCACCTATTTGTAAAAAAAAAAAAAAAAAAAAACACAAGTAATGTGTTTGCGAATTGGTCAAAACATGTGTCATATTTTTGTAATTAACAAAAAAAAAGATATTAATTTAGATAAAAAGGAAAAGAATTGAAAATATGATTTATTATTTTGTCTATGCTAGTTTTTTATATCATAAAAATGTAATAAATACAGTGAGTCGCTCAACAACCAAACAATAATGTCATCACATTAATCCAATCCTAGACACTCTTTTGTAAATAAAAGATGATAACAAGACTCCAACATATATAAATAAAATAATATGTAAAATTCTTAGTCTTATCATAAGAAATATCGTAATGATTTGATCATAATTGAGTATAGATCTGAACCATTCAATAACTTGTAAAAGCAGCTGCTTAAAAAAAAAAAAAAAAACATAAAACCTCATAATTTTTCCTACTTTTGGGTTTTAACTTATTTTTAAGGAATTTTGACCCACATCAACCATCAAATTGTGTATAATATTAATATACTATATATTTAAATTAGTGCTGTAAAAGAGCCAAGATACTCGCGAGTTACTCAAGTTTGACTGGGCTCGATCTAGATTACTAAACAAGCCCGACTCAAGTTTCAATTGAGAATTGCAAGCCACTTGTTTAAGCTCGTGGATAGACTCATTAACAAACTTATTAACAGATTTGTAAACAAGCTTATTAGTATATTTGTGAATTTTATATTTATAATATATTATATATAAATATATAATCGAAACAGCAAAAACTAATTTCTATTTAATATAAATATATATATTTAGCTTATATATATAATTTTTTCGTTATAAAAATGTGAGCTATCTAAATAAATCAAGCTCAAGATTAAATTTCAGACTTAATAAAAGCTTATGAGGCTAACGAAAGACCTCAATTCAGCTCAAACTTGAGTCTAAATTTCAAGTTCGATAAAAAGTTCAACTCAAGGTTAAACTCAATAATTTTTAAATAAGCTGAGCTCAATCAGTTTTTAAACTTAATTCAAATGAATAGAAATTAATGAAACAAGTATGGGTAAGTTTCATCGGTAGTACATGAACATTTTCAATAAAATAGAATTATACCTAAACAAAAAAATTTCATACAAAAATACCTAAACTTTTAAAATGTTCACCTAAAAATACCTTTAGTTGGATTTTAGCCTTTTTTCCCAGTAGGAAGCTGACGTTGCAAGGGATTGATTAAAATAACATTTTTCCATTCCAATTAAGCATTTTTTGTTTATTTCTATTTTTATTTGCTCTCTCTCTCTCTCCCCTCTCTCCTCCCTCAACAAACCCCTCAACCAACACCCACCCCCCACCCCCCCTCCTTCTTGTTCTTGTTTCCTCCCCAAAAAAAAAAAAAAAAAAAAAAAAGCCAACCCAACTTAGGCAAAACTCTAAACGGCCTCAATAGACATGAATGTGGTGACTCGGTTCCTTAACTCAGCATTGACTCAATCCTTGCTTCTCAGCTATGGAACCTTCTCCGCCTCAACTCGACATCAACTTAGTTCCTCTACAAACTCTACCCGCCATACCCCACCATCACCACCTATATCTCCCACACCACAAAATGGAGTTGCTTCTTTACCATCCCTCCAACCCCCATACCATAAGAGCAAGCTTTTTGAGAAAGAGAAGCCCTATGATTCATTCTCCAAGCTTGACCCCATGATTTGTTCTCCAAGCTTTCATCCATACATCTTTTTCCCTAAATAAAAAAAAAATGTCACCACCTCCGCCAAATACATCATTGACCATCGATGAACCAATGAGCCCAACCCATCGAGCTTGTCAAGTGTAATCACAGGGACCAATACCTTCTTCAACAACCTAAAACCGGCACTGCCACCAGCATTAGAACAACCCACTACCAAAACCAAACGAGTTCATCGGAGTCACAATCACACTAGATTGAACTCTTCTATCACTGCTAGCATCTCTTAACTCACTGATGGTTAAGGTCAGCTTGGGTTGTGGTGTCTATTGACAGTGATCACAGTTAATAGTGATGGATTTGAGTGATGGCAAAAGTGGATATGGGGGATTGTGGAGGTTTCAAATGAGTGAGTGATTGTTGGTGGAGCTATAATGGTTTAGTTGGGTGATTAGGTAGGGGGTAGTGGTAAGTAGTAGGCTTGGGGGTTCTTGGGTTTGATGTGGTGGGTAGGATTAAGTGGTGGTAGTGTTAGTGGGCTTGGGTTGTGATATATGACTCGGTTTGGCCATTTTTTTTTTTTAATTTGGTGAAGAAGAAGAAGTGAGGAGGAGAGGATGAGAGAGGAAATAAAAAATAAAAATGCTAACTAGAATGAAAAAAATATTATTTAATCAATCCCCTTGACACGTCAACTTCTAGCAGGAAAAAAGGCTGAAATCCTACGAAAGACATTTTAGGTGAAAGATTTTAAAAGTTTAGGTATTTTTTATGTGAAAAAAGTTGTTTAGGTACAATTATGTTATATTAAAAAAGTTAGGATGTCGTGAGAGAAATTAATCCAAACAAGTATCTATATTATTTTGATAAGTAATGGTAATAAAGAATGATTTTTAAATAATTACTTATATATTAAATTTTTTTATACTTACATACCATTGTTGATTTCATCTGATATATTAATATCATTTAATCTGACTGATTGAACCAAACCCTATAAGTTACTATTTTAAGCCTTTTGTCACCTCCATCTTGTGATGCCGGCTAAGTTAAAAAAAGGTGTTTTACTTGTCGTCAGAAAATAATTAAAAATTTTCGATTTGTAAATGCGACGTTAAGTTTGACTTATATCGTCCGTGAGAAATAAATCTAATTATTAGGTCAAAAGACTAAATCGTCCTTGCAGGAAGAAGTTCGACCTTCTTCCTTTTTTTTTTTTTTTTTTTTTTTATCCCCCTGTAAGCTTAAATATATTAGTAAAAAATTACCAGTTCCTCTTTGAGGATTTCAAATAACCTTTCTAACTTGATTGAAAAAATAAATTAAAAAAAAAAGATATGGTCTTAATTTCAATGGGAATTGCTCATAATGTTATTGAATGTTAAGAGAAGAAACCTTTTCATATTTTATATTATCATTTTTTGGTTGGAGCATGTAAAATAAAACTTAGGGATGATAAAAGTCCTTTTTTTTTTTTTCATTTTTTTCTTTTTCTCCAGGACTTTAAACTATTATGCTAATAATAGCCTTTTAGCTTAATAACATCATTATTATTATATATATATATATATATATATACACATGAGATTTGAGCTTTATTCAATATCTCTCCAATTGCTTGACAAATTGGAAGTCCACAAATTCTGCTTTTATAATAGTACTAATTAATAGTCATAATTTTTGGGAAATATCTCTTAGCTGGTTTTTAAGGGGGGGAAAAAAGATGAAAGGAAACACCAATAACAACTTCAAGTCAAGGTCAGCTTGGAAACTTCTATTTGTCCTACTTCTAGAATCCTTTCCACTTGATTAGAAAATTTATGGATCCACTTTTTATGGAGCAGTCTTTTATTGACTTCAACAAATAGTTAACAAAAAAGACACATCCCCAAAAACTCCACTAAACCAAAACTTAGGTCGAAAGTTTTTGGGAGGGAGAGATGAAAAAAGAAATGATTGAAAGCAGGCTCTTAGATGCATCGGCAACAGGAAATGTATCAACCCTTCGAGAAATTCTTGACAAAGATCCTCTAATTCTTGACAAAATCATTGTTTCATGCATTTCCGAAACACCCCTTCACGTGGCATCCACGTTGGGACGCTTAGATTTCGTTAAAGAGTTGGTGATTAAAAAATCAGAATTGACATCTGAAGTGGATTCAGATGGCAACTCGGCCCTTCACTTGGCATCGGCCAAAGGGCATGTTGAGATAGTAAAGGAGCTGCTGGAGGTGATGGATCCTGAAATATGTAAGTTGAAAAATCATGATGGAAGGAGTCCCTTGCATCTTGCAACTATCAAGGGCCGAGTCAAAGTGGTGAAACAATTAGTCCGGTTCATGCCGGAGGTGGTTCATCTGAGGACGGACCGGGAAGAGACGGCTTTGCACTTGTGTGTGGTGCATAATAGGATGGAGGTTCTGAAGATGTTGGTTGAGGAGGTGCAGAGGGATAGTAAGTTGTTGAATTTGACAGATTGTGAAGGGAATACAATTTTGCATGCTTCTGTAGCCAAGAAAAATATTGAGGTTTGTAGACCTTGTACTATATTGTTATATAGCATCAAATATTGGGCCTGTCCTGTTTGCTTATTTATAGTAATTATGTGTAATGTCCAAGACTAGCTAATCCTATCATTTTTGCTTTTTTGTAGTAATTATGTGCTCTGTATTAGGATAAGTAGATCTATTTAATGACAATTATGGATTATGGACCATGAAAATGAATTTTAAGATAGATACAAAGCAATTTATTTCCAAAACTAGAGGAAGAACATCGCACTGGAGACTCCAAAAATCAGTCCAATTCAATATATTTATATATATGTGTATATATTTTGGTGAGTCAATTAATTAGTCCTGAATTTTTATGGTCAAAATAGGGTTTTTCTAATTGTGAAAATTTCTTCAACAATGCAATATCAATTACCAAGTCAACGTTTTGTACATCTGAAAGTGTGTGTTTTATGTTAATTAATCATTTGGTTTGATTTGAATCAAATTGGTGGTTGAAAAAAAAAATTAAATCATTAATTGAAATCCCCAAATCAACTGATGAATTGGTCAGAGAAATAGTTGCAAGTCATATATTATTGATATTGACTAACTTAATAATGCATTTGAGAAGAAATTTTGAAATATCATTAAATTTTAATGGTGTGTAATCATTCTGTTTTAAAACTTGAGTTATGAAATGATTTAGTTTACAAATCATATCATAGAAATATGCTCAAATATTGATGAAAATAATTAAAATATCGCTTTAAACTTTATTTCAGGGGAATTTTGTATGCTTCTTAGAACTCATTTGACTCAATTAAAAACCTCGATCAGAATTTTATTCTTAGTACTTTGATTTATATTCATGGTGGTGTTTTGAGAAGCTTTAAATGGAGTAATTTGATCATAAAGGTCTCAAGCATTGATGATGAATCTTTCATGAACTGTGCAGGCAATAAGGTTTCTGCTAACACTACCAGGATTGAATGTCAATATAATGAACAGAAATGGGTCAACACCCTTAGATGTTCTAACACAAGGTCCTAGAGGACTAAGAGACATAGAAATCGAATGTTGTCTTAAAGATGCTGGAGCTATAAGTGTAAAAGATGCACCTGCCTCGATAGCCCATGATTGGGATCCGATCAATCTTCCTGAATCAGCAGGAACAGCCTCAACATCACCACTAATGATGACAAAAATTGCCTCAAAGAAGCCACCTCAAAGCCAAAGCCCACCACCGGTTGGCAAGGCCGGAAAAAAAGTGCATTGATGGTAGTAGCATCTTTAATCGCGACGGTGGCCTTTCAGGCTGCAATCACCCCACCAGGAGGGGTCTGGCAGGATGATCTGACGGTGGATGAGAATGGTAAAAAAGTGGATAACCCTCACACTGCTGGAACATCGATCATGGCTTATAACAAGAAGAGTGGATATGGGTTTTTCATGATCTTCAATACACTTGCTTTCCTTGCATCTTTAAGCATCATTTTGCTTCTAGTGAGTGGATTGCCTATAAAGAGAAGGAGGTGGATGTGGATTCAAATGGTTATAATGTGGATAGCAATCACTTCACAAGTTGTCACCTATTTCATTGCGTTGAGGTTTATGTCTACAGAGGACATGGCAGGAAGACTGAAGGATGTTACTGAGATATCAACACTGACTTGGGCATGCCTCATGTCTGTTGTGTTTTTTGGCAATGTCATTAGGATGAACTTATGGGTGCTCAGAAGACTCGGATATGTCAAGCCAAAAGAGGAGCATGATGCTAGTATTGTTGATGAAGATGATGATCCTGAAGATGAACTTTGAGGATCAATGCTTCATTGCAAATGCTAAACATTCATTACACTATGAAATTTTGGGTGTCTCCTAATTTTGCAATTCTTGATCTTCCAGGATGGTAAATAGTATGTAAACTTGTTGGTATAGTGTGTGATTGGTAGAAGGGTCATGTACAAATTCTTTTATTTTTCTTCAATTTTGGGTGTTTCCTTTCATTCAAGCCTTCTGCATTGTGAAATTGTAAAATAGTACATGCAACTGTCATAAACAGTTTCGTTTTTCTGCTATTATCATCCCTTGTTTCAACAGCAACCTGGTCTACCAGATTTTACTTTTTTTCATAGCGTCCATAGAGCAATCATTTTAGACCCTTGTATTTGTTGTGCCCACATAAGGGGTAGTGTATCCTATGTGTCATCCTAAATTCCGTGGACATGACTTGTCCGCCGTTCAAGAATCAAAAAAACTTTTGCTGTCCAAAAAATGCTGTTTCATTTTATCCCTATGAATAAATATGACAAGTGTCAAATAAATTAAAAAAAAAACATAAAATAAAGGAAGCACTTCATAATACGTACCAGATGTTTTTTTTGTAGGAACACAAAGACCATAACAAGCTCGGGATGACAAATTTATATCTTAAGTAATCCTGCCTAGGTAGAAATATGTGAAAGCTCTTCGAGGCTATTAGAATGAATGCCATGTTACATCAAGCATGGACTTTAAACTTTTTACCGTTTTAACTACATATATTAATTGAATTTAACTGTCGATTAATAAAATAATAAAAGTTGTACGTAAAAATTTGTGTAAGCCTTATTTTAAATAAAAACATATTAGAAAAAGTATTTAAACTAAAGAGTGCAAATAGAGCAAAAAGAATTAATTGACATGTATATATCTATGAATTCTTTATAATAGCTTTGCAAGATTATTTTATCACAATTTTATAAATGTATATTATTTTAAATATAAGTTACTAGGCAATCAATTGTTTAGTGATCTAGATTCTTTTTTTATAACATTAATTTAAAAAACATATCACTAAACCAAGTAATATAATTAGAATTATTTTCCAATACTTTATACAATAAGAGTTAAAGAGTAATTATTATTTATAGTGTAATAATAATAATAGCACCTCGGGAGAATTTGTTTGACTGAATATAGTTTTGTAAGGATTGAATTTAATTGTAGAAAAAATTTAGTGAATAAAAAGGTAGACAAAGAATGTCATTCAAGTTAGAGATACATTTTTTGGGCCAAAAAAAAAGTTAGAGATACATTTTAAAAAAATAAAATAATACTTAAGATATTTCAAACCAAGACCTTTTGTTGTAAGATTAAACATCTAACTACTCCATTATGTATAAATATTATAAAGAAAAGCTCAAATTTGGTACCCAAGCTTCACACAAAAATTTAATTTGATACTTGAATCTTGAATAGGTCAATTAATACCTAATAAATTTTTTTATAACTATTTTTACTATCTCACTACCACTATTTGCTCAGTCTATCAGTGCTACTTAATATTAGGAAAAATAATCAAAATTCAGCGATATAACGTCCATTCCACATCAACAAATAGAGCAAATTTTATTAAAATGTAGTAAAAATAGACACAAATAGTTTGATTGAGTATGAAATTATCCACTTCAAAGTTCGAGTATCAAATTGAATTTTTGTGTCAAATTCAAGTACCGAATTTGACATTTACCTAATTATATCACAACTTGCTATTTAATATATCACAAAATATATTTTTATTTTTTTCTTCTAAAAAAAATTTCAAAAATGAACTTTTTCTAGCCCCAGCCTTCCTGTAAATCTCTTCATGCTTATTGCAACTTCATTCTCGCTCCATATTTGTGTTACCCAAAGTTCCCTCATATCAACAACTCGCTGAACCATAAACCATAACTTAAGCACCTAACTAACTGCATCTTCCAAGAATCCGTTCCTTTAAAAGCCATAGATACGTAGTCTATTATTGGCCATCTGCAAGTACAAGCAGCACAAGCATTTAATGCCATGGTCGATTGATAATCTAATTTAGTTATATTTTGAAGTAATCAACCGTTTGACTTTTATGACTATTGGCTAGATTATGTGTATAGATCAAACTTGAAATTTATACCAAATGCTAGCTTATGAATCATACTAGTTTAGTTGCATGAATTGATGAATATCAAGAGTAAATGGTTTTATAGGGTAAAAACTTTGCTAGATGGTTCGGTTGATTGCTTGAAGCAAAAATTTGTAACTAATTGTTATGCACAAAGTTCATAGCATCAACTATATAGGTACTTTCTCTCATGTACCTAAAATGATTGCAATTCATTTTTTCTCTCTTTAGCAGCAATATTTAAGAGGTTTTTGCATTAGTTAGGTATTAAGTATGTTCTTCTTACGGTATGTTTGGTATGCAGGAATGGACCGGAAAGGAATCGACGATTCTAACTTCAAGAAAGAATTTGATTTCATCTTTGAAAAGGTAAAATCACAATTCCTTTTCTTTATACATTAATTATCCTTGATTTAATTACTATTTTATTTGTGTTTAAGGACATTTTTAACAAATTCTACTATATACACATTCATTTCCATTCCATTTCATGTTTACATGACAACATAAGAATGAAAATCTCATTCCCTTAATCATTCTATTCAATTCCGAACGATTCCAACATACCAAACGTAACATTAATGGTTATATGAATGGGGAGTTGTATACGGAGCAAACTTGGATTTGTTGCTTGGGAAGTCAAACCTAATTTGTAGAATAAAGAGGTCTTCATGTGCACTCAAGTAATCTTCTTAAGCTTAATTTGGCTATTCTATAGTTTAGTATGGTTAAGACTAGGTGGGATCATTCAATTTTCCATATGGTGTAAAATTGAAGGAAGCAGATTTTCTTCATTTTTATATATTAACAATATTATCATTACAAGAGATGATAACAACGAGATCTCTACATTGAAAACTTTTTTACACTAATTATTTCAAACTAAATACTTTACAAAATAAAATATCTTAAGGTGTTAACGTTTCTCAATAAAGAGGACAAATTTATATTTCTCAATAAAGAATTGCTTGAGAAAGCCACTATATGAGGTTTTAAACCAATAGATACTCTTACAGATTATAATATGAAGTTTGAGCCAAGACAAGGGAAGCTAACATGTAAGTTTCGAATTCAAGAAGGCATGACAAATTTGTTGGTAAACCAAATTATCTTGTAATAACTTGGACTTGATATTTTCTTTGCTATTAGTGTGGTTAGTTTTTTTTTTTCGGTTATTAGTATGGTTAGTTGGATTCATAAATCTACATGAGAATAATGCATTTTCTCAAGGATTCTCCAAGTGAGGTACTTGTATAATGATCAAGGACATCTTCACTTGATAGGTTATGGTGAAGTCGACTAGGCCAGATCTTCTACAAATGGAATGTCTACATTAGGTTATTATGTTTTATTATAATTGATGTCTTGGAAATGGTTTTGTACGGATCTATCCTTATTTTTAAAAATAAATCCAAAAATACCATATTTTAGAAAGATAATCCATAAATAACCAAACAAAAACGTATTTGGGGAATACATACAAATATTTACGCTAGTAGTGTACTCCCCAATGCGCTCGAATTTTTAACCCTGACAAGCAACCGAATGTATTTAGGGAATGCGCTTGTATTTTTTTTCCAAATTTTTTTGACGCAGTCTGTATATGCGTCCGAATGTCTCTCTATCCACTCACAGCTCGCCCTACTCCATCTCTTCTCTTCTCTATCGCACATATTCGTCTCCTTTGTTGAACCTGCAGCATTCATGCATTTTCTTTTTTTTTTTTAAGTAACGGACGCATTCACTGAATGAGTCTGAACTCAGCCCTCTCCCTCCCCAAACAAAAACCCATTCATGTCGTTTAGCTGCTCACTCAAACACCAGAAAATGCAGCTCCCTTCCTCTCTTGCCATTTACACACCCAAAAATGCACTCCCTGATCTCGCTCATTCTTAGGAAATTCAAAGGTGTTTTTTGCAAACTCACTCGCACCCATTTGTTCCACATGTCGATAAAATCATCTTAAGGTAAAATTCACAATCAATTTCTTATATTTATTAGTTAAATTCGTTAGTTTTGAAAATTTTTAATATGAAACCTTAAAAATGAATGTAGTGAAGATTGGCATATTTAGCTCAAAATGCATGATTTTTTGTGTTGATTTAAGTTTGTTGGGTTGTATTATGATGATTTTGGAAGCTTACAGGTGTTGAAGTGTTGATTTTCACAAATTCTTGATAAGTGTTCGATAAAATGTTTATATAGGATTTACTATGGGGGATTTTGTGCAATTCATTGTGTATGCTCATGAGAATGTTATGACTGGAAAATATGATCTAGAGTGTGACGAGCTTTGATTAAGAAGGTCTAGATGAGAACTGATGCTGACTTCAATCATTTTTTGAGGAAGATATGTGGTAGTGTTGGGGTAGATCCAACTATTGCACCTGTCCAAATAATCCATAAACACCCTCATTATATGTCGAATGGGCCATCATTCATTCTGCTTCCTATTGTAGATGATGAGGGTGTTGAAGACTTGATTGACCAAGCTAAGGAACTTGGTTCAGGCCTATTGCAAGAGTTGTATGTGCAGGTACAAGGACAATATAGTGTTCAGACCGGGTTTATGCCATCTCAATTAGAACAAGTTGAGGTTCCAAATGTGGATGAGCAGCAGAACACATGTCTTCACCCCATCAATGGGGCCGATGTGTGTAACCAAACTCTACGGTAGCAAGTTATGGTGCATCATTCCCCTATGAACTTTGAAGAGTATGAGCCGACCCATATTAAAGAAGGAATGGTGGAACTTGAAAGGAGAATTAAACAAGAAGTTACACTAATTCTAAATCCTAGATCCACGATGATAATTGGGATGGTCAATATTATGTGGACGACAATGGAGACGCAATAGAGGAAGAACAAAGTGACAATGAAGATAATAATACTTCCGAACAAATCAATGAGCATCATGCCGATGTTGTGACTGTGATGACATCACAACAACCATCGAGTTCAAGAGAAAGTCCTCCAAGTAATAATGTCTCTGAAGGCGGTGTTAGGGATAAGATACCATTTTTTAATATCGACAGTAGTGATGGATATATAAATTTTGAGAAAAGTTTGAGTATAATGAGTAAGAATATATCAAACCCAGATGATCTCAACAAAGGTATGATGTTCAACATAAAAGTAGATCATATTAACCATGTGAATAACACTGTAACTTTCGGGTGGATGATTCAACGAAAACTATATGGTCATCATATTGTATGAAACGAGATAAGGGGTGTAAATGGAGATTGCATGCTTGTAAGAAGAAGCTTGAGGGCTTCCTCATCATCACCAGATTGGAAGGACCTCACACATGTCTTAACCCTATGGTTGGGCAAGACCATTCTCAAATAGATTCTACTTTCCTAGCCAGAGAGATCTTGACTATGGTTAAGGATGATGTAGATGTGAAAACAAGAGTGCTATAGGGGCATGCATAGGACCTATTTGGATACTAGATATCATGACGGAGAGTATGGGAAGGGAAGAAGAAAGAAATTGCCATGGTATATTGAGACTAAGACAAAGCATACAATGAGCTCTCGAAATTATTATATGCGATGAAAGCCAGCAATCTTGGGACACAAGTTGAGTAGGGATGGACAAGATCTGTTGAGCTTGGTAAATCAATCATGAAGTGGTTATTATGGACATTTGACTCTTCTATGAAAGCATTCAAGTACTTTCGGACCTATCATATGTGTGGATGGAACATTTCTTTACGGGAAGTACAAACACATGCTGTTAGTTGCATATGGGGTTGATGGTGACAATAGGATTGTTCTCTTGGCTTTTTATTTGGCTCCAATAGAATCAATGGAGTCATGGAGCTGGTTCTTAGTACGGTTGAAGTGACATGTCATTGGCCACCATGGTGAGGAGACGATATGCTTAATTTCAGATAAGGGAGTAAGAAATTATCTCAGCATACAAAGAGCAATCGAATGGGTGGTTGCCTCCATTTACTACTAAGAGGTTTTGTGTTCGACATGTTGCCAGTAATTTCAACAAAGTGTACAAGAACATGAGGATGCAGAATTTGGTTACATATGCTGCCTCTCAAGTACAACCACGAAAGTTTGAGAAATTTATGGACTTGGCTAAGGACATTAATAGAGAAGCAATTGAATGGTTTAACAAGACTAAGTCAAATAGATCATTCACGTTGCCTAAAGAGCAATGGACATTGGCATATGACAACGACTGCTTCAGTTACATGACTACAAACATGTTAAAGGCTTACAATTTTGTCATCTAAGGTACGAGGGGCCTTCCTGTGACAATTCTTGCAAGAAAATTTTCTATAATTATGTAATACTTTGGGAGAAAAGAATACTAGAGGCTATTGATGCTGTAAAAGCCAATTATGTGTTCACTACATATGCTCGAGAGAAGTTAGAGGTTTGAGGCCAATGTTCTACCAACCATCAAGTCACTAGTTTCCATAGAAATACTAGTTTGTTTGAAGTACGAACAGGGCCACTTCATGTAGGTGGTGGCTTGAAGGGTGGAGGCCAGACAAGGAAGGTTAACCTAGGGAAACAAACTTGTACATGCAACAAATGGCAAATCTATAGGATACCATGTTCATACGCTATAGCTACTGCAGTTCAAATGAGATTAGATACAGCAATCTTAGTGGGCCCATGGTATAGATGGACGAATCAGACTCAATGCTGTGGAGCTCACTTCCACCCTATTGGGGATGAGCTGAAGTGGCCTGCACCGGCTAACTTCCCTTACCTGGTGCCTAATCGTATTATAACTCATGCAAAGGGTAAACCACGAACTTGACGATTTCGGATAGAGATGGACATTAGAGGCCGTTCGGATACGATCACCTGTAGTGTTTGTCACAACCAAGGTTACAATAAAAGACAATGCCCCAATATAGACCACCAGGGTTAAGATCATGACCTAATTTTCATTTGTTACTTATTGTAAGTTGTGATGCATGGTTAATGTAATTTTCAAACATTTATTACCTCTCATATACTGGATAGATGGAGCTAGGTCCAATTGATCCATTCGAGCTGACAAAGCAAGCGACACATCAATCTGAAGATGTGTGGATTGCTGAGGTATAATGATGTTGTTCATTTCAATGTATGTATTTTTATGAAATCCAGTAACAATTGCATTATTTGCACTTGTAAGCAAATGCTGACCCTATGATTCCATCCCAGACATTGACTGTCAGATGTCGAGAGATGATTCTTACGTGTCCTGATCTTAGGATAGTACCATACCTACAATAGGTTGGATTCTATGGAGCTAGTTTTCTGCCATTCATACAGCTTGATTGGCACTTCATTACAGCACTTGAGGATCATTAGAGACCAGAGACCAGAGACACATACATTCCACATGTCGATAGAAGATAACAATAACTTTACAAGATGTGGAGGTCCAGTTAGGCTTGCATGTGGGCGGACTTGCATTGATAGGGAGCAGCAATCTAATTATTCCTACGCTATGTCAGAACCTATTGGGAGTTATACCAAGGAACACAAACTTAAAGGGAGGGCGAATTAACCTTAACTGGATCACCCACTAGTTTGATGAAATAACTGAAAATGCAGATGTAGAAGTACTTATTAGACACACACGAGCATATATACTTCAGTTGATTGGAAGTTTCCTTTTTACTGATAAATTAGGGAACCTTGTGCACTCCATGTTGCTTTGTGTGTTAGGAGATCTAAATGCCGCAAGAAATATGTGTAGGGAGCTGCATGCTTAGCTTGGTTGTATAGACAACTATGTTGTGCAGCTACATCGGGTGCCCAGGATTTAGTTGGTGCAGCCATATTGCTGCAAGTGTAGGATTGGGATAGATTCCCCCAGTGTGCTCCTCGTAGTAGGTATGGTATGATAGTACTTGATGGTCAGCCCCTGGTCTGTAGATGGCATATGCGCAAGAACACTACACACCATCCTACACATGTGGTCACTGCATATTGACTGGCCTTAGATTGGCTTTTACCTCGTCGGGTATGTACAACACATGTAACATTTCATTAAATACTTTTTACATTTGTTCCTAACTCTTCCTATATTTAGTGCTAAGACTTTCTTATATGCAGGTGGATTGGGAGCAATACCCTAAGAACTTATTGGTGACACTTCCTCCATTTTCTACCACAAGGCAACAAATATGGACAGCTCTTGTGTTGCTTACTTGCTTCGCCATCATTGAGTGACACTTCCCAAATACAATGGCACGATAGTTTGGAGGCCTTCAGCATATCCCGACTAATGTTAACACAAATGGAGCTCTCCATAACATTGACCTATAAGGTAGGTCAAACGTAAATTGGCAGCAGCTTCACATGGCTTATGTTGCTCTGTGGCATGATTACCATGCAAACCTTACTGTGATTGAAAAGGGACTCGAGTTAGATGCGAAATACTTGAACTGGTATTGGCGTATGACTCATAGATACATCTCCCATACCGGCGCATTGATTAGACATATGGTGAGATCTCGAACATTACTTTCAATATAATCTATAGCACATTCTTTAAAAATACTTACTTGGCAATTTTCTAGATCTGCACATTGGGAGAGATCAGTCTATCAAATAGTTTGGACCGCACACGTGATCTTGCACACGAGTCAATGATAACTATGGAAGAGGAGAATGAAATTGGGCTATATCCATTAGTGGGTGGACATCAGGTAGAGGAAGCTCAGGTACTTTATGCAGATGAAGGAGCTGAATCAAATGTTGAACCACCGCGTCCACGGAGCCACAGGACTGGTATGGCTCATCGAGGGGGTCACAACACGTCCTCCATACCCACCTATCAATAATACCCCATGCATGCATCATTTCATGATGTCCCTTCATGTAGCACATTTATAGGTGAGAGCACATTTTCAGGTGGTAGCTTATACCTGGGTGATGTCTCATATCCGGGTGGTAGCCCATATCCAAGTGATGTTATAAATGGTTCAATGTACAATCCTACTGCATTTGTTACTCTTTCGTTCAGCCATGATCTATATGATTTAGCTACTACTCCTCTAGCACCACGCAGAGAGCGTGGTATCCATATGTTAGATGAGCCTGATCTAAGAGAAGGAGTAACACAGCTGACCCAGTAGTTATCTACATCATGTTATAGTCCAGTGGCCCTTAGAGATTTTGAAGAAGCTTCTGGTGAAGGAAATGATCAAAAGGGTGATCGTCAACAAAGAGGCAAGGAGAAAGAGTCTATGTTTAGGACATTTGGAAAGATCTTCACCAGAAGACTAAAGCAAAATTAACTAGATTGCACTTCTTATTGTTATTATCTCCATTATTGTATCTGAGATTGTCTCCTACTTAACAAATTTGTCTTTAAATACTCATTCATTAAAATATGTTTACGTTGTTACTACCATTTTGATTGAAAGTCCTTGTACTATTATCATAATGCTCATGGTTACACTAGAGTTATAGTGGATTTTGATGAGAACTATCGCTTCAAAGTAGGACTTTGACAAATAGTATGTAGGTTAGATTGGTTTTAGTATTTCATTACTGAGATATGATGTATTGTGCACTTGATTTTTCATTATTATATATATGGAAATGCATGCCACAGCAAATGCTTAAAAAAAAGACGATTCTATGTTTGAATGCATTCATGCCTAAAAAGAAAAAAACAATTGCATTAAGAGAATGCGTTTGAACGCCCGAACAACTTTCACCACAACAACTGATGCGCAAGTGAGTGATGGCCAAGTGAGAAATGTAGGTCAGATTCGGACGCATATAGGGAATGCGTTCGATTGGTTGTGCCCAGTTAACATTCAAGTGCATTTGGAAAGTGCGCTACTAGTGTAAATATCTGTACGCATTCTACAAATGCGTTTTTGTTTAGTTATTTGTGGATTTTCTTTTTTAAATAGGGTATTTTCGGATTTATTTTTAAAATTAAGGGTAGATCCGTATAAAACCCATCTTGAAAAATCCATAAACAAAATGTGATTGTTAGATGCAATGTAAAAGTAGAATACAAATCTATAGCTCTTGCAACTTGTGAGCTCATCTCTTTGTCAAAATGAGTTATTGTAATAATCAAGCTACAAACATTGTCTTGATCTTGTTTCACAAGGGAAAGCTAAGCATATAGGTATTGATTGTCATTTTTCCAAAAATAAGATGCAATCAAAGGATAGCATGACATTGTCTTATCAGCTCAAAGCTAGTAAACTTATTTTACCAATTCTTTGACAGGTTGTAGAGTTGGATACATTTGTACATGCTGGGGCTTTATAACATTCATGTAGCTGCTTATGTAAAATATAAAGGTAGAAAAAAAAGGGGGCCACCACAAAAGAAACCTTTTCCTCAAATTAACAAATAGAAATAAACAATTTTCTTCCATTAAGTCAAATATATCATGTACACCAGCCAGACTGCAATCTAATTTAAATAAATAAAAAACAAACAAATAAACTTACACCCTTACTCTCATCAAACTTGAAAAATTACAAAGGGAGAGAGAGAAAAAAAAAAAAAAAAAGAAGAATGAAAAGTAGAAGAACTGCAACTTCTATCATATACACTTGAACAACCGATATCAAACACAAACCTTGACAATAGCAAACCTCAATGCATAGGCAAACAAAATAGCCCTTAACCAAAATGGGCTAAGCCTGTCACAGCAGTGACAGAAGTAATAGACACCACTGTCCCCATCTCTTGTTGCGCTTATCAGAGATAGATCCATGGCATCTTCAAAGAATGCCCTCTTGTTTAAGGAACTTGAGGGTATGAATGCATCAACCCGCTCATAAACCAAACAGAAAAAGCTGGGGTTGATGAAAGAATATGTTGTAACCATGATAATAATCGACAATCATGTGTTCACAGGCTTTGTTGTGTTACTTGATGCGCATCATTCCAAAGGGGCCATGTGCTTTTGATCTTGGAAATGTAGACATGATTGCCAACATTACTCAGAACGTGGAAGTAAGAAACCAAACCCTGAATTTTCTCGTATCAGTTGTGGAGGTTCTACATCAGTTATGTCTACTTCTTGCATCGACTTGGAAATGTCATCCACCGAAAATGGAATGCTGCATCAACAGTTCATAAGTAGAAACAATAGGTTTGATGTGCAACGAACGTGAAATCAACAACAATGCCTGAATGTTAAGCCATGACATGTTACCTGGAATCATCGTCTAGAAGGAAGGAACTGCTAACAGCATTATTTGAGTCTTCTGTCATCATCACTTTCATGCTAGATATAACCTGTGAAGTCATAAGAGAACAAGACACATCTTGAGATATCAAGATAAGGAATTATAGGTGGCTTGGACGAAGTTGTTCTGGGAGCTCTTTATGGATTGCCATGTCGTTAAAATAAAAGATTAATCAGTACTAGCCAAAACTTACATCTGAAGCCACACTTTGTGTACCATACTTGTCATCCCAGTACATTGTACTGATCCTGTATAACTGCTGTATGCTAAGCACCTATAAAAGGAGGAATTATAAACCATCTTACTCTTACGAATATAGAGCAGAAAGGCAAAGGCAGCTGAAATCTTCAAAACACACGAAGTATGAAAGCAACAGATCACACACCGGGCAAAGTTCTTTGGTAATTTCAGTCAGGCTCTTCTTAGATTTCTGATGTATGACCTGTATTGTGATAAGAATTGAAGGAGATGAGTCCTATGATCTTGAATTTTACTTAGTCAGAGAAAACGAGCAAAATACGTTACCAGAAATCCAACAGCTTGTCTAATATGCTTTAGCTCATCCCAAGCTGAGCCTGCATACTGTATAGAAGAGAGAGCTTAGGAAAATGAAAAGGAGCTTCAAGGAATATTTGAAGCGTCAGAATGGGCTCACTTCTTCAGTCGCTTCGCAGCACCATTGTTCTAATTCTGCCAAACCCGATTTTACATACTCTCCATTACTGAATGAGCAACATTCTCGTCTCAGTAGAAGACTGCAGAATGAGATATTCATCATGTAAACTTCACAGAATTCAAGTATAGTGTGTAGATGTGATTGTGACTCAATGTTGGACCATCTAAAGAGATATATCAACGAGAGAGGAACAAGAGTGATGTACCTGTTAAATAGCTGAACATTGATAAAGGAGAATATCTGAATATACACTTTTCGTATCAGGAATGGAGGAACCTGTGGATTGTAAGAAGTAAGATATGCTGTTACAGGAGACAAGTTACACGGAATGTTTACATAGAAAAACAGGACTTACGAAATTGGCTTTCATTGTCTTGAGATAACTGTTCAGGATTTTCACAATGCTTCGCCAATGGGCAATTAATGCTTGCACGGCAACAGCATTAGCTTGTGCACGTCTTTTCACTAAACCAGCTCGTGAGGTCCGCGGAGCCTGCAATGAATCAAAAGATACATGACATGTGCCAAAGCATTCCATAATATTCTCAAATATATCCAGAAATTTGTTAGATCAATGGACAAATCACAAACAATTGCAATTCCTCTCAATCACTACAGGAGTGACTTTTTAACATTTGCTATATTGCAAAACATTTCAGTGGATACCTGTATACATAGTCCTAGCAAAGGAGAGATCTCTTTCTTCAAGTTGTCTCTAATCATTCCATACAACTTCTCAAGGAAAGCAGTGAGCTGCTGCTTAAACAACAATGCGGGATACTTGGCCTCAACTTGACGTAGGTCATCAAGTCTTCTAAGTCCTCGCCCGTTAAACAATGATACTGCTGGACTTTGAGGAGATGAACGTAGCCCCTAAAAGAAATTTAGGATAAACCATGGATGAGGAAGAGACAAACCATTGAGCTCCCTTTTCAGTAAAAGGAAGTGTGAAGATGTCAATGGAAGCATTTTAATTGACAGGGAAAAGAAATTAAATTCATCAAGCAGATATGCAGCATGCCTGTGACATTCTCCCAAAAAGAGAAGCAGATGATGCTCTCCGCCGTTGTGGTGTCAAGCTGGCTGTTCCTGTTGCTTTTAGAGTGTGTTGGAGAAGTAACAGAAGGGTAGATGCATTTGACAGCCAATAGGCTAGGACATCGTTGTTCTCTGGGACCTTTAAAGAGCAGCATGACCATCAGCTGCTGTTTAATAATTAATTGCGGTGAAAATAGACAAGAGTCAAAAGATGCAACTTGCAACTTACATCCAAGGCTGAAGCTATTGTTTGAATTATGCGGTCAAAGACACTGGTCCTTTCAACCTCAAATGATCTCCAATGGAGCAGACACTTGTATATAACACAAGCAGCAACAGGTTTACTTCCAGAAAAGTCCAAGTTTTGTGAAATACATTTAATGAGTAGTTCTTGATTTTCCTGCAGGGGATATAAGACCATTTTATAGTAAATTATGATAGACTGAACTAGCTAGCTAGTATAATAATGACACTGGTGATCCAAGACAAGTTGATACCTGCTGCTTCTCGTTAAGGGACTTCTGTGGTTTTTCTTCCGATTCAGGGTCACGAGCATTTGGAGTAGACAAGATTATATCCTGAGATATAGAGTGTATACAAAATGAATTTTTAGTCCACGATTTAAAATTATAATACCAGTGCAAGTGTAATCATACTAAAGACTTACTGGCGTTGCTCTGGCTTCTCCATTTACAACATTTCCATTATCTGGTGTTTTCTGCAGGAAGTATTCATATAAAAATATATGTAAGAGTGAATTGGATGCTGCTATGTAAAAGAAATAATATGACAGATTAACATTATCACCGGAGTAGTTATAGTCCTTGTCCGGGCAGATAAGGTTTTCCCTGGTGGGGACATTGTAAGTGCTTGCTGACGAAGGACCTGATTTTCTGATTCCATGTTTGAAAGTTTTTCTTCAAACCTAAAGAGTAATTGTTGTATCAAATAAATTAATCTTATGGTCAAATGAGAGGGCAAGTTGTCAGCTGGCTGAGATGTCTCAGTTAAAATATCTATAATATGTATGTGCATTTAAATATAGAGTGAAACTAGCAAAGTTAAGTAAACAGCTATGGACAAGGCAGCAATTGGCAGTCAGGATACCTCTGGAGTGACTCCTGAAGTTGATACTTTTCTCTCTCTGTATCTTCCTTCTTTTTGGCCAGTTCAGAAAGCCTGAGTTCCATATCACTGCAAGATTTTTTGGCAATCTCCAGTGCCTCTCTCTCCAATTGAAGTAAAGACTGAAATCAACATGTATTCTGAAGTTAATGCATGATTAAAGTGCCATTCCTTGTTGAGAAGTATCATTATATGTTCGAGAGTTAAGATGGCTGGTTTCATCGTGGTCATAATAATCGTTGACATTTTCTATCAGCTTTAAATTCCATCAGTTTCTATAATAGCTGAATAACTAATTATGATTTGTACTTTCGACCTTTTAGCATCTTTGAAGAATATGGCAGTGAAATATCTATCAAGACTGTCTACCTTCAAACTCTCAACCTCGTCAGTCAATTTGTTGATTCTCTCTGTGTCCTCCACTATTACTGGTGTTTCCTTTATGACAGGTGGGGCTTCTTCAATTGCTTTACGAGCTAACTCTCGCTCTTTGATGATGTTGGAGTTTGCTTCATCCAGTTGCACTTGCATTACTTGCATGGTGTCTTGCAGTTTAGCAATCTCCTGAGCCTTTTCCTCTTCAAAATCAGTCTGAATAAAAGATGAAACAAGGATATGCTGGTTAAGGTCACATTCTCTTCCAAGCAAGTGAAATCAGGAACCCAGTTTCTGAAAATTATTACTCTCATTCTCTTCTCAAGCTGCAAACGCCATGTAAGTTCTTCCACACGCTTTTCTAGCTTGTCTTTAGCTTCTTTGAGAGCCCCTGTTTCTCTTGCAGCCTAGACAGTTTATGTCCCAATAAGTAGCCTATCACAAAATGAAAAGCCACAAAAATGTCTGTTAAGTAAAACTGCTTATCTCTAACCATTTTAAGCTTTCTAAGTTCTCTTCTGGCAACTCTTCGTCTCCACCCACATTGTGTAACAAGTGCAGCCTTCTGAAGTTTCTTATAGTATGAATATGCTAGATAACCACGGAGGTGAGCCTACAAAATACAAATAGAAAACGAAAGATTAGTGCATTCTTCAGTCCATAATTTTTCTCTGTCCAATTCAATTTAAGTCATTATCCTGTGACTATTACATTCCAAGAACTAGTAGAGAAAACCAATATGAGACAATCATCATACCTGGATGATAACTGCAGCCTTGGTTTGTTTCCTAAATCTGAATTCTTTGCGAGCAGTCATGGCCCTTAAACCTGTCTGCACTGTGACTGCAGAAAGCCTAACAGAGGAGTACGACTTCCTGGCAACATATCTTCGGAAATACTTCTGTATTTTCACAGCAGCTGCTTCTCGCCGCAGTTGCTCATATAATACACGTGCCAATTTACCTACTCAAGGATGGAATAAATTAGAAAGGAGAATCTCACAGTTAGAAAGAAATTAAAACTTTTTATGATTGTATCATTCCTATGAAATTAGCATCAAAACATTCTGATACTTCTATGCTACATTCATCTATACAAAAGGGATGACAACAGAAAAATGCCAGAATTTGATAGTTCACCTTACCTAAAGTTTTGTGTTAGTATATATGATTGTGATTTCATGATTCATAATATCATACTCCCTTCAGGTGGAAGATACACCATTCATTGAAAGCCCACATGGAGTAAAATGATGACACCATTAAGACTTGAGAATTTCCAATCTAATTCATGTTAGAGTTTGATTCATTTCAAAGCTTTTAATAGGATTTAGAGTAGCATTTTATCATAATTTAATAGAAGCACTTGATTTATAAATTATATATACAATCACTTGTCTAGCATTTAGTGGATATAAAGTGATCATCAACTAGTTGCTATAGTTAACCTACTCTCTTGCTAACTTGTGTTTGTGGCCGAAAAAGAAAAAGAAAAGAAAAGGAAAAAGGAAAAAGAAAGGAGAAAAAAAGAAAGAAAAGAAAACTAGTTTCCGATGCAACCCACATTACAGAAGGGAGGTTGTGTTTCTAACCATCACTCAACATTCAATGCGTCTTATCCCTGGTCTGTGCCATAAAACATCTTTTGGTTTGCTATACTCTGTTACCTCAAATCATACATTCGCGCATCAAGACTTCACACCATAAATTGATACATATACAAATATATTTTTTCTTCCATAAAGGAAGCTCAAGCTTTAAGCTAAACAAAAATGAAGGGGCAGTGAAAATGATGTTGAAATATACCTCGCCATTGATTTTGCAATTTAATAGCAGCTTTGCGCATTGCAATAAATTCCTTCCGAGCAATGAATGTACGGATTTGCCTTTGAATTTTCTTGGCTGCATTCCCAAGCACCTCTGTTCTTCTAGCATCCAGTTCAGCCATCTGACCGGCTCGTAGAAAAACTTTTGTCTTTCCTATCTATGGAGCCAGGCAATTTATGTGAATGTTAGATGTCAAACATGAAAGAAAAACCTTCCACAAAATGAGAACCGTAGATCATGAAATAAAAATAACCATGAAGGCACCTATAAGCTAATAAGAAATAGAATAAGGAAAAAATGAATGTAAAATAGTAATCATAGCATTGAACCATTCGAGGTTAGCACCACAATTATCTAATCTAAAACCTTAAATTTGTGGATATGGTATAGGCAATTTTTTTTTTTTTTTTTATGTAACACTCCTCTCACTTATGGGTTAGGACTTTAATTTTGACTAAAGTCCATCAAGTAGATAATTTAATTTTAATGGGGTTGAAATGAGTGCACAAGGATTCAAATTTTTAGCCTTACGCTCTAATATCATGCTCAAGATTAGCACCACAACTATTTAATCTAAAAGTTTAAGCTTGTAGATATAGCATCGGCTAATATTTTCTTTATGTAACATGAACAAGATATCATCTAGTCTAGATGAACAGGGGAAAATAATGTAACTCAAGGTATCTGCAGCGTTAATCAATACAATTACTGGGTCATAAGCAAATAAATTTGCAGTTCGATGATAGCTGCTTCCATCTTATGATTCATAAGCAAGTGAAGGATCAACAAGAAGAATGTTTTTCATTATATATTGAAATTTGACTCGATATCAACTCTCATTTAATTATGACTACTGGATCCACTTGTCTTGTTTTACTCAGTCCTTTTTGCAAAGAGGATTCTTGCATTAATATTCCCATCTTGGCATGAAAATGATGCAGTAATCACAATCACCAAGTAAACTCAGTATGTTGAATGCACCTGATAATTTTTCAATCCCATCTTATCCAAGACCATTTGGCACGCAACTTTGTCATCGTAGCTGGGAAATAAGATATAATATTAAGCCAAATTGATGTGATGAAATGTATCAGAGGACATCATGAAGTTGAGAATAAGTACATTTGACATTCTACACTGTAACCAGAAGACTTACTTTCCTTCCAGAACTTCTGGAGCAAGGATACCAAAACGTAGAAGAAACTCGTAAAATGTTCTCCTAGTTGGATATCCTGCACAGCTAATCCGGATTGCTTCAAGAACACCCTACAATCAAACAGTTTTATGATCAATTTTTTTCAAAGTAAGATCCTTATTTATGTTCTTTATGTCGTAAGATGTATATCACTTTATTAAACTTAGAAGAAGAAAAAGATTACTTACACCACACCGCAACTGCTGGATTATATTTACGTTCTCAAATATAGCAGGCTGAGAACGTTATTAGGCTTAACACACCGGATGTAATGAGGTTCGGTTGAATTTAGAGTTTCCATGAGAGACTGAAGCTGCAACTGCAATCTCAGAAACATTTCTCATCATCAGCAATATCTACACGTATCAAATGTCAGATGATCCCTGTGATAAAGCACTGCCAACAAAGTTGTTCAAACATTTGGACTCAAAATTGTGCATAAACTTGAAAATCTAATTGGGATGTTCTTAAATCGCTGAAAATTGAAATATGGAAAGTAGTTACAGGGAAAAATGTTGTTCGTAGATTTTAGGATTCCTTGTAATTCTATTCCTAGTTATCTGTACCTTGAATCGTGAACCAATGGACGAGAACTTTGATGATTTTGACGATTCCTCAGGTAGGGGAGGGAAAAGACCAGCAACAAAAGAGCATTTGGAGGCAGTCAGCAGATCTTGATGTTCTGCCACAACATAGTCCTTGTTTTTGTCAAGGAACAGATCTGCCAGATAAGTTACCTGTAATGTGCAAGAGTATATATCATTCTTCTCTCTGATGTGTAAAGAGGAGTTCAAATAAACAGGAAGCCAATATTTACCTCCCCTGCATAGTGAGCTATAGTAAAGCTAGTTCTCGAAAGCTTTGGTTTGATAAATCGCTTATTGTTTTTGAAGGTTTGGTACAGTTTCTGAGCAAACGTTTCATGAGTTGACTTGGGAAACATACTGGATACAACAAAGAAAATCAAATTTGTATCAGTGCGGAGAAATTTACAATTTATATCAGTGTGGCTCGTCAGCTCAAGCTATATAAAATTTGATGTATCAGAAGTGGCAGCTTACCAGGCCTCATCTAGAAGAGCAATTATTCCCCCAGGTTTCTGCAAAAGTTTGGAAAATAATTATTAACTAAAAGCAATAACTTTAACTGAAATATAAGAAAAGGTCTTGGTTCATGCTGTTGCCAATTGCTATGACTTACTAAAATGAAGGACAAAGACATTGATGATACATGGATTTGACAATAAGAACAGCAAAATTTTATGGAAAATGTAACTGATAAAAACTAAGACCTTCTCAATCAGATCCAAGACATCTTGATTATCAACAAACTCAATATAACTCCAATTGATTTCTTCTTTTGTATACTCTTCCTGCTCCATCTTGAAGACATGCTGTAAGTGTTAATAATGTGCAGGTTAGGCAATGACCATGTCTCCAAATCAGTAGGGAAAATTGTGGTAAAGATGTTTTTTTGAACCTGATTAAAATGTTGTTGTAGCTTTTCATTTGTAAAGTTGATACAGAACTGTTCGAAGCTAAAAAATTTAAGAAACGGTTAATTCCTGAATGAGCAGTCCCATTGAAATGTTATTGAGGGAGAATAAGACTCACCTATTCAATTTAAAACTTTCGAACCCATATATATCAAGAACTCCAATCAGTGTCTTTGAGTTTGGATCTTGCCCGATAGAAGAGTTGATTTTATCGACAAGCCTGTAATAGTAAAGAAGTGGTGAAGCAAACATAGGATAGCAAGTCCAGTAGCCACTGTTGATTAAAGAAGATTGGACGACAATTAAAAAACTCAGAGATAGAAACAGGCATATGGACTTCGGATGGCAAATGCTAAAATTATGCAATAAGCGTAGAGGCAAGAAGAGCTTTAAAATGCTCCGTTATGTCACTTAACCGCATAGATTATCCACTGCATTTGGATACTGAGTAAAGCCATTATCAATCTAACAAATGAAATAGATGAGAAACTTAAGGGGTGCCGTTTTCTTTTGTTAACATTAGACTTTGGGTTTGCAATATGATCTCTTGTTCTGATATCATGTTCAGATTAGCACCACAAACATCTAATTTAAAAGCTACTAGTTCACAAGTAGGGAGCAATGATACATAATAAATATATAGTTTATACCATATCTATATATTTAAGTTTTTAGATCTGATAGTTATAACACCAACCTTAACACTAGAAATTTCCTTATTTCTATCACATTAAATAATAAGATTATGAAGGTTGAACGGTGATTGAATATGGAAACATGGCCCAATTAATGCTAACAATCACCATTAGAGGACCAAAGCTTCTAGTGATAGTTTGATCATTGTGATTCTATGACTTACTTTTGGGAGCAAATGCATGCTCTTGTCATTGTTCATTTTAATGATTACCCTGTACTCCCTACAAGAAACAGTTAAAGTAAAAAAGAAGCTCCTTACCAATCAAACAAACGGGAATAAACAGTTTTAGCTAAAGCATCCCTGCTCGTAACAGCGCCAACAGGATCAAGAGTTCTTGTGATGACCTCCTCAGGAGTCACCATTACACGCTTAATTAGTGCATCTTCCAAGCTCTTCTCATCACATCTATTAGAAACACGTTTTAATTTGTTAAATCTTGTTATGGCAATATATAACAGTAATAAACGAAAATCCATAAGATCAATTGCTTACCTAAGCAACTCAGCTGTTGTAGTAAGATGGAACCTAGATTTATCATCTTTAACTACAGAAGAATCAACTTCTGGCCCCTTTGCAAATTCAATATTCCCGAGATGCAAAATAGCGGCTACCACCCTAAAAATTGCCTCCTGAAAACACAACGTTACAATTATAGAATGGCAAACCAAAACCAGATTGAGCTGCTGATGAAAAGGCTGACCTGCTCCTCCTCACTAATTCCGACAACATCCATAGCTCTCCTGGTAGCAAGATACTCCTCGGAATCACTGACTCCATTCAGCTCATAGCAGTTGGACTGATTTAAATAATGGAATGCCTTGGGACTTGACAATTTATACTTCTCTCTTTCCTGTCAATTTCAATTCTTGGAGTTCTCATATTCATCTTCTATAAAGATGATACTAACCAATCTAAAGTTTTCTCAGTTCTTGACATGAATTGACTGGGATAATTACCTCAGCTGGTGCTGCACAGAGAAGGTAGAAGCAATGGTAATTCCTTTCAGGGTCTGAGATCTGGCATACACGGGATCTTTCGAGCAAATAAGTTCTGACTGCTGCTCCAGATATTCTCCCGTTTTTATCAAATTGGATCTCAACAAATTTACCAAATCGACTGCATCAAAACAGTAAAGATCAACTTCAAGTATATCCACAATTTCAGTAAAAAAAAAATAATAATAATAATAATATTGACTTCTAGACAAATGCATGTGAATAGACATGATCTCTTTTGTCAATCTTAGTGGCTAGTCACTGACTACTACAACATTCAGGAAAACAAAGATCCTCTCGAAACGATTTCCTCACTGATTTTACAACCAGTTTCTGAAACTCTTGATGACTTTTTGACAAACAGCAGCATGCATGATAAGACCCAAATCTGCACCCACCTTGAATTGTTGTTCCTGACAGTTTTAGCATTTCCGAACGCCTCAAGAACTGGATTAGACTGTGACAATAATCAAATTGAAAAATGCCTCTTCAGCACAAGGTCCAAGAGTAAAATGTGTCATAATAACATGATTACTTGGAAATATATGTACATATGTCATATATCTATTTATATGTATATAAAAGGTCAGTATCCTACTTCTAACACTTGTTGCTCCACTGTCCGGCCTTCAACTCCACTTCGACCACCCAGATATGCAAGATATCGCATTAGCATCTTTGTGGTCTCAGTCTTCCCAGCACCACTTTCCCCACTTACAAGAATTGAATTACTCTTTCCTTCATTGATCATTGCCCTATGGAAGCAAGTTAAAGACACATGGAGAAAAAAGGGACAGTGTCAAATTCCAAATCCGAAACATATGCAAGAAACTTCTTTCATAGCATGGTAATCACCTGTATGCAGCATCTGCAACTGCAAAAACATGAGGACTTAGCTCCCCAAAACCTGCTCCCTTGTACTGTTCCATCATATGAGTATCATACAAATGCGGCAATCTTTGAAAAGGGTTTACAGCAATTAGGATATTCCCAGTATACGTCTAGTAGGAGCAAGAGAGAAATTGTCAATTCAATGCAGTATTTGTTGTAGTTTTTAAATAATACCAAATGAGAAGTCTCATGTTATCATACATAAATTTCATTTAGTTCATATCTCATTGCCAAGTTGTGCAACACTCCTGGCTCGTGCAGATATGAGAGCTTAGTCATGTCATCAACACCTCCTGGTGGAGCTTCAGTATCTCTAGGATATATCTTTGATATATCTGCAACAACCTGCGGTTCTTATCCTAATTAGATAAATTTAACCATGATGAATGCTACGAAATGTAAAAGAATTACTCTTGAGAGCAGCAACTGAATAAACTATATAATTGCCTTTGAACCATTTGATGCAGCAATGGAGATTGCTTTTCGATGTATCAATCTACATGGAAACTGACATCTGCTCTAGGAAGCATGACCAATTGGTGTGAAACTCACCGATTGTCCATTTGTGGATTGAATATGAACTTCTGAACCATTAATACTAGTGACTTCTCCATCAATCCATGCAAGCGCTGGATCCTCTACCCATACATGCGAGCCTACAGTTATGTTTACTGGCGTACCCTGTAATGGAGTAACATGTTAAGCATGTAAATAGAGCTGTGGTTAAGAATAGCGTTTCAACTATCCCAAAACACATGCACACACACACACATACATATATATTACTAAGTGATATATGTAATAGGCTGTATCATATCTATAAATTATAACTTTTAAATCAGATTGTTGTAGTGCTAACCTAAACACTTATACATATATTACAAGCTTATCCTTTTGTTAAAGCTGCTATGTTTTTTATACCGCAAGGCCAGAATACATTGTAGCAACACAATGGCTTGACAACTAAATTTTCTTATGAGCTACATTGTATGTGTTTTTCCTCACACATTAAAGGTTACAACTAAAATTGACATATTCAAAGGGAAGGTTGTAACCATGGAGAACAAGATATAGATTAGGGTTTGAGGAGAGAAATAGAGGCCTAGAAAGATATTGATGGAAACTTTTGAAAAAAATTGATATCTTGCAGTTGAGGATCGTTTGCAGGACGTCTGTTGGATAAAACCAAACTTCTCGTCAAGTAATTTGTTCTTCTTGCTATGCGGCCGACCAAATAACTTATCCAGTAAATCTTGAGCTACCATTGAATGGTCATGAAATTCCTATGCTGTATGGCATTATCATAGTTGCACACAACAATAGATGAAACTATATGTTGGAACAACAGAATTGTTGATCCTTTAAAATTCAACTTGTAAGTGTCTGCATCTCTGTAATTATAAAGTCCATAGCAGGGAATCCAATTTCTATAGTAAGATAGTAAATACTAAATACTTCTGCCCGAGTTTATAAACCATCAGACTAGGTCCTTCTGAAGGGATATCTGCTTGAATATTCTCATAATTCCCCTGCCTGAGATCTGCACACCTATCCACTGCTCATTCGGATCAACAAGGTACTAGAATAACAAGTTTTTCCATCAACCGTTCTACTTCTTATCTCACAGACGGCAGCAGCTGACCTTCGGCTAGCTTAAGAAGTAATCACCCTTTCAAGTTCCTTGCTTCTCACATAGAGGAACAACTGGAAATATGATTTTCCTGGTGTGCTGTAAGTTCTTGGCCATTGTAATAAGAAGTTTCTATTAAAGACGCTGCTGTAAATGTGTCTGGCCTTGATTCTATCTTAGCTTAAGATAGGTATGGTCATCTAGTCCTGTGTTAGATATATATAAGCAGTGAGTCCCCTGTTACTTCCTGTTGGATGGAATGGAGGCCTCCTTCCCCCCAACCCCACCCTATGGTTTTAATGGCTGCAAGTCACTAAAGTACTGGAAGCAGCTTATGCTATATAATGGCACCACCTCCACGGATCGATTTGATGACTTCTTAGGTCTCCTCGGTTGGTCATGACTACTTTATTGACAAAGCCTTTATTTCACCGTGAAACTTTGCAGCACTAACAGTGAACTGTAGTAAGACTTCTGTTAGCAAGCTTCTCAATGCCACATCTAGCTTCATGCAAAAGTTGAAATTTTATTCTTCTAAGGCTATCATCTACCTCTCTTACTGCCAAAGCAACGCTAGTGTTTAGTCCATAAATTCTACATAATCAAAGCTATCCTTGTCAAATACAGTCAAACCAATCATACGCATTGGTGTGATTTATTACTAATTTCTCTTTGAAAGCTTCACCACCCACACCCTCCCCACCCAAAAAAAAAAGGCCATTGGCCATTGTTGAACCTGGCAGCCTCAAACAAATGATCACCTAGAAAAAGAAAACTCCATCCTCCTCACAGGTTATATACTTAAAAAAGAGTTGAAAGAACACTTCGCAACAATAAACAACCATAAAGTTGGTGCTGTGACAATTTGAGTTCATGTGAACTAAGCAACTCACTCATGCTCGATATTTGTAATGCTCACGCATGCAGCATCAAAACAATAGGAACTCAATTACTTTTGATCCTGTTTCGAACTCAAAAGCAAACACCAAATCAAACAGAACAAAACACTAGCAAGATTCAATCCATTAAACACTTGCTACATCTTTCTTTTATACTCCATCTAGCACCGTATCGGAATAAAACACCAATAGCAAAACTCTTTACCAAAATTGCTTCCTAAAATTTCCAGCTCCACAACTACTCTAACGGTGGTTGATCATCTCCAATCATACTCATGCAAATGTAAATATGAAATTATTTATTGGTTGGTTGCATAATCAAGTTCAACACAAAGTTCTTGCTCATAGAAAAATCCAATTACAATTATTCGATCAAGATCAATTGTCAAAATCTTAAGCAACAAGTTAAGCAATTAAAACACAAATTCACGATTGGATCAGATGCTCTCACACATCCTATTGATTAAAAGAGAAAAAAAAGCATCATGAATTCAAATAGACATAAATCCAACACAATCACGCCTAACACAAACGATTGAACAGAATCAAACTAGGTTGTTGATAGTGCTGTTATGATTACCATTGGAATGGATCTTGTTCCTTAGCTCATACGAAACACGATCGATCAAGCAAGCAAATGAAGCACGAATCAAAGACGGCGGATGGAAGCACAGAAGCTCTGTAAGGTAAAAGAAAAGAAAAAAAGAAATGAAATGAAATGAAGAGAACTTTTCAAAGAGCTTTCTTTTACTTTAGTGCTGTGCGGTGCTGTGTGTGTGTTGTGAAGAATAATAATGGTGCAATGTTAATGTTAATGTTAATGTAATGGTGTTGTGCAATGTACAACCAGGAAAAAAAAAAAGATTAAAATTAAATTTGTAGTTTTTAATGTTGTGTGGTTTTTCTTTTTAAAAAATTAATGATGATGATACACCAAAAAAGCAATTTAAGCTGTCCCTCTTGTATCTTTTTTCTTGCTTGCTTTTTCAGTTTCTCTCTCTAGACTCTGAATGAGTTGAATTCAGTCGAATTGAGCTGGTCTTACAGTGTGTACTAAAAAAATTTCCAAATTCCAGTGACACAGGCAACGGGATCCACTAGCCACACTGCCACAGGTATACCACCTTATACCTTTGGTAATGTTGAACCATTAAATAATTAAAACAACTAATAAAAATAAAATCGGATTAAAGAAAATTTTTTTTTAGTTACATTTTTAATTATATAGATTTGCACACACCATCAAAGATCTGTCCCAACCGAATCCTGACCCAGTACTACCAGTTTTTGAACTGGAAATCGAACCGGACATGACGAGTCCAACGTCTAATGACCTGCCGGTTCTTCCATAATAGGAACCATAAACGCACAATTCGGATCCGATTCCGGAACTGATTCTTATATAAATTTTCAGATTCATATTTATAATTTGTATCATCGAACTGTATTAGTAATTATAATTGACATTGGTGAGAATTTTGATGTTTTATATGTTTACGTAAGTGTTAATATTGATTAAGGAAAATTTTTCACTCTCTCTCTACTTTTGCTTTGGGGAGGCATGGATCAGCAAGGTGGGGGTCATTCATGGACAATCGTGGTGTCCACACACCTTGGAATTAGGCACTTTACTCAAAGATTTAGTATAATTTAAGTTTGATTTATTTTAATACTTTTTCCTTGTTTTGGGCACTCATTTGTCTTATTTACTGGTTGTGCCAACCATATTTTGTACGCTTTAAATGCATTTTTTACTTGAGCTTAGTGACGGCAAGAAAACAACCAGGGGGTTGCATATTTATCCTCGTGTTACCCTATATTTTTATTTATATATAATAGTGCAGAAGAAAATTATATAAATTAAATGAGGAATCGATCTGATTGCATAAAGCAATATATTTACCATTGTCATAAGCATTTAGATGATTAGATAGGTTTGTTAGTAATTTTCTAAATTACCTTAAAATTTGGTATTAGTTTTAAATTTATGGATTCATGGTGCTCACATATATAAGAACTTATCTGATTATATCCCTATTTCATACTGTGGATAGATGCAGTAAATGATAGATATGAATAGTAATTTTTAAAATCAATAGAGGAACGAAGCATAATGTTCTATAAATCCATATTAAATTTTTTTACTATAACTTAATAAAGTCAAGCACATCAATCTTATAACTTTTAATGCCAAAATAATTCTTAGAAAAAACTCATAAATATATTCCAAATAATCAATGGCGTTTTGTTCTGATAGCATCACCCTTAAATCTTGAGTATATCGGATAATATCAACTAAAAAGACTAATTTTAAATAATCTTTTAAAGAATTGAAAAAGACAAAAAAATACGTAGATAATTTTTCAAAAACTCATTTATAAATACATGTCATAATTTTATGCAAACTTCTTATTTCAAGCAACTTTGTGAATTATTATTATGTAACAATACATGATACGCAAATTTGATTTTAGAACAAATTAATAAAAAAGACTATTTATATTGCCAATATCTATAAACTATTATACATGATTTTTATTCAACTCAAAACAAATAAAATTTTTCTTAAAAATTGTATCAGCTCTTCCAACGTTATATTTATTAAAAATATAAATGTTGTGACGTAAATTTATTTACTTACTAAACAGGACAGATAAGGAAATAAATATGGCTCATACAGAAAATTTATTACACAATCAGGGGTAAAATTGGAAACTAAAAAAGCGATTTCCACGCGAACATTCTGAGTCTCTGACGGCAGACAGCCTCATTTTCGCGCTGGCGCCTAAAGTTTTTTAAGCTTCTAATGGGAGACCGGACTTGTGTGCAACTCGCTCCCACCATATCACAGTGTCGCCTCATTTTCCCAACTCAAACAACCTTATCTGGGTCCCACCACTAACTAATAGCAATTCAACACGTCATTATAGTACGTATGTAAAAATACAGGACAACATCCTCCATATATTCTGGGTGTGTACCGGTCGGCTGTACGTCAAGCCGTCCAAATTTCTTTGCCAACTTGTCCGCAAGTCGTATGATAGACATAAGAGAGAGACGCAAGTTCTTTGCCACCTTGTCGCAGTTTTGTTAATTCGACCGTGTTGTAATTATTTTGATATTATAATTTATTGTTTTAAAATAAATATTTATAAAAAATAGATATTTATGAAAATTGATAATCTTACTTATAAACTAATTAAATAAATTACAGATATAAATCAAATATAAATAGGATATAGATAAAAATCTGATAATCAAAACAAACTTGTAATAGATATAAGACAATCTATATTATGCACCCTTAACACCCAACTCTATGTCAAGGACTTCACTTTATGAGATCATAGAGAATGTGGGAGTCTTTTAAATTTTTTAGGGTTCTTTTATCAAAAATAAAAAAACGGTTCTTTACGTCTTTTCATTTTTTTTTTTTTATAAAACCTAAAAAGATATGAAGTATCTAATGTAAAAATGTTTAGGGAAAAAGCAGCGAGATTCTTGAAAAAAAAAAAAAGAAATCTTGTAATTGTTGATATGATAATTTAAGAACCTTTTAGAGGTTCTATATATGTAGATAATCTAAGTGAGAGAAACTATACCTAATACATATGTTGTATTATAAAAAACTATTTAAATACAATATAATGTTTTCTAAAAACTATAATTCATTGTAAAATCACATGTAAATAAAACAAAAAATCATATATTTAACATATGATTATTATAAATGAAAGGTTTCGGTATTATGTAAAAATCGTAAAAATCACATGAAAGACATGTGATATGTGTATAGCAAAACCACATGCTTTTACATAGATATTTATATAATTATTATGTTATTATGTAATTTATATCTGTGTGATAGAAATTATTTAGTGATCAAGGAAGAGCCAAATATTTTGAAAGAAACAAATAAGTGAGAGAAAGATTCCTTAAATGAAGAAAACATCCTCGGTCAAATTGTTTAGCATGCTAAAAGAAAAATTCTATGATCCGTCATTAATTTTGACGGACTCAATACCGGTCGATAGGATCATAAAACCCAAATACTAAATTCCTCATATGGAAAATGTGGAAAAAGCAAGCGCTATGTGGTGGGATTATTGGTCAGCAGCAATGTAGTGGAGCTGTATTTTCATCTATGTGCGGCCACCGCCTCTCTCTCTGCCACCGACCAAAAGAAAACCTAAAAAAAGTTCATTCACCTATTAGCTAATAATATTTGACCTAACCTAAAAGGCTAAAGATTATGAGTGATGACTTGTATGTATGAATATATATATATATATATATATATATTATAGTATTTACTTGTAGAACTGAAATTTGTGCAAGAGATTGATGGAATAGAAGTTTCTTCGGCAAATTCTCAGTTGATGAGATCTCCCTGATTATGACATATAAGAATTATAATTATTCCTTTCATCCGTTTTCCCTCTTTTAATTGTTTTTTTTTTTTTGTCACTTTTTTTTCCCCAGGCCTTGGCTGCTGCTTGACAAGTCTTTTATTAACTATAGTTGTTAATATTACTACGAATGCTTTAAGAGGTTTACAATATCAATTTCAATAAGGAGTTTAACTAGGAGTTTGATTTGTGTTTGTCATTTTATGAAAATCTAATTTTTAAAATAGGATTAAAAAATAATTATACAAACACCATTTTAAAATCACACCTAAAAAAATATGATTTTATACATGCTCGAAAATTGCAAGCAAGAGCACAAGACACAAGTCAAATGTATATGCGATATCTGTTGCCTGCAATTTTACATGTTGATGACAAAACTGCACATGGTTTCATTAGTAAACTAAAGTTACAGGTTAAATATGCGACTCCAAGCCCTAAAATCTAAGAAGTCTCATACGACACGGGTGATTTTTTTTCTCAAGCAAAATCATAATTTTCACTTATGATTTTGCTATTGTAATTTGATAATTAATTTGACCTAAACCTTATTTTGAAAAATACTATTAATAGGACGGGCAAATCCATGATAGGTCATAATTAAGACTTGGAACTCAACAAAATTGAGTAAATAAACTTATGGAGGGATATTAATATGTTATGGAATAAGTTTTGCTTCTATAACCTATTTTATAAGAATATAATAGGATCTGTATCTCATACATTATTGATAGGTAGATATTTGTATCTTATTATCATATGTAGGATATGAAAATTATCAATCCCTTTTAAGCTTAAGAAATCCCTTAGATGGACAATTAAATACAAGTACAACAAATATTTAGTCAATTTAATTAAACTCGAATACTAGACCATACTTAGTCTTTTTTTTTTTTTTTTGGGCCCAATCAAGCCACACTTAGTCAAATAACCAAACTCATCATAGTTTTCCCTTTTTTTCTTTTTATGATAAATTATAATCCATTCTTTTATATTTGTTTCTTTTGAATCGGATCCCTCATCTTATAAATGAAGTACTGAGACCTTAAATCTTTAAACACTGTTTTTCAGGGATATAATTTATACCTAAAAGGCATTTGACTCATAATTGCAAAAGTTTAATATTTGGCTTGAGTAAATGTGATAGCAATTTATGAACATTCAAGTGGCTATATTTTCAAATAATCATAAGGAGTTATGAGATTTACAAATTTCATGAGGCATCTTGCTAGACCAGTTAAAAATTATTTAGGGTTTAGAGTCATGTTTGAAAAATCTTTTTAAGACTTCATAGGGTTTAGAATCACATTGCGGATCATACTTATGACCGAACAAAAAACTCAATCCACCAATATATAATAAAATTCAAAAATAAAAAATTAAATAAAAATACAATTTTAAATTCAAAAGAAAACATGAAAGAATAGAATCTTCGTCATTTTGTTTCTCAACTAGTATTAATTATGATATCACCTTTGAAGCTTAATTGACAGAAGCAACCAAGTGAGTTATTATAGGTTACCAAACTAGCTCAACCCATAAAAACCCTATAAGATTTAGCGTTGATCTGAAAAATCTCTTTATGACCCTATAGGGTCTAGGATTTGATCGTGAGTCATAGTTATGATATGACCTATGGAAGACTTAACTCACCAAAATATAATAAATATTAAAAATAAAAAATTAAATAAAAGTTTATTCAAATCCAAAAGAAAACCCCAAAAAATAAAATCTTAGTCACTTTTTCTCTCTACACATATTAATCGGTCAGCAGCAATGTAGTGGAGTTGTATTTTCTTCTCTGTGTGGCCACCGGCCCTCTCTCTCTCCCGACCAAAAGAAAACCTAAAAAAAGTTCATTCCCCTATTAGCTAATAATATTTGACCTAACCTAAAAGGCTAACAATTATGAGTGATGTATGAATATATATTATAGTATTTACTTGTAGAACTGAAATTTGTGTAAGAGATTGATGGAATAGAAGTTTCTTCAGTAAATTCTGGGTTGATGAGATCTCCCTGATGATGACAAATAAGAATTATAATTATCCCTTTCAACCGTTTTCCCTTTTTAAATTTCTTTCTTTTCACTTTTTTTTACCAGGCCTTGGCTGCTGCTGCTTGACATGTCTGTTTATACTTGTTAATATTACAACGAATGCATTAAGAGTTTTACAATATCAATTTCAATAAGCAGTTTAACTAGGAGTTTGATTTGTGTTTGTCGTTTTATGAAAATCTAATTTTTAAAATAGGATTAAAAATAATTGTACAAACACCATTTTAAAATCACTCGTAAAAAAATGTGATTTTAATACACGGTCGAAAATTGCAAGCAAGGACACAAGACAAGTCAAATGTATATGTGATATCTGCTGCCTGCAATTTTACATGTTGATGACAAAGCTGCTTATGGTTTCATTAGCAAACTAAAGTTACAAGTCCAATATGGGACTCCAAGCCCTAAAATCTAAGAAGTCTTGTACCATACACGTGAGTTTTGGTCTTAAGCAAAATCATATTTTTTCATAAATTCTATTTTGAAAAAATACTTTTAATAGAACGGGCAAATCCATGATAGGTCATAATTAGGGCTTGAAACTCAACAAAATTGAGTAAATAAACTTATGATGGATATTAATATGTTATGGAATAAGTTTTGCTTCTATAGTCTAATTTATAAGAATATAATAGGATCTGTATCTCATACATTATTGATTTGTAGATATTTGTATCTTATTATAATATGTAGGATATGAAAAATATCAGTTCTTTCTAAGCTTAAGAAATCCCTTAGGTGGACCACTAAATGTAGGTACAACAAACGTTTAGCCAATTTAATTAAACTCAAATATTAGACCATACTTAGTCTTTTTTTTTTTTTTTTGCCCAATCAAACCACACTTATTCAAATAACCAAACTTATCATAGTTTTCTTTTTTTTCTTTTGATAAATTATAATCCATTCTTTTATATTTGTTTCTTTTGAATTCGATCCCTCATCTTATAAATTAAGTACTGAGACCTTAAATCTTTAAACAATGTTTTTCAATTCAATTTTATTGTTTTACCATAGGATATAATAATAAGGAAAACTAAAACTAAGAAAACAAAAGAATGAATAAATAATAGATAATTATCATATAGTAGTTTACCAACACCTTTCTTTTAAGGTTTAAATGTCTTGTGTAAAAGTACTAAACTTTGAAAGTAAAGAGATGAAATATATGTGAAATAAATTATTATTTCATATCTAATGTAATTCATATTTCCAAAGCAATTATCATAACTTTAAATATAATGCTATGATCAAATCTTATGATAGACTGTTTGGCTTTCTATTTGCTACGGTCAGGGATATAATTCATACTTGAGAGGCATTAGACTCACAATTGCAAAAGTTAAACCTTTTGCATGAGTAAATGTGATATCAATTTTTAAACATAAATGTGGCTATATTTTTTAAATAATCATAAAGAGTTACAAGATTTATGAATTTCATGGGTATCCTGCTTCACCGTTAAAAATTCTATAAATTTTAGAGTTGGGTTTAAAATCTTTTTTTTTACAATTTTATAGGATTTAGGGTCACTTTGTGGCGGTTTAGGGACAGGTTAACAACCCAACAGAAAACTTGATCTATCAATATATAATAAAATTCAAAATAAAATATTCAATTCAAATTCAAAAGAAAACATGAAAGAATACAACCTTCGTCTTTTTATCTCTCAATTCGTGTTAATTATGATATCATCTTTGAAGCTTAACTGACGAAAGCGACCAAGTGAGTCACTATATGTTATCAGACCAGCCCAATCCAATAAAAATCCTATAGAGATTAAAGTCGGGTTTAGAAAATATTTTTATGATCCTATAGGGTTTAGAGTTGGGTCACAGCTCATAGTTATGATATGACCCCATGAGAGACCTGACTCTCTAAAATATTATAAAATTTAAAATAAAAAATTAAATAAAATTTCCATTCAAATTCTAATAAAACCCCCAAAGAATAAAATCTTCGCCACTTTTCCTCTCTGATCATATTAATTGTGATATAAGGTATGCTTAGATTATCGGATTTTTATCTATATTGCATTCGTATCTAATATACATCTACAATTTATTTGTATCATATTTATGTCGTATCTATATGGTCAGTTTATGAGTAAAACTGATAGTTTTTCATATTTGAAAATAATAAAAATATGATGCGAAAATAACCAGAATATGATGAAACAAATGGACGCTAATCTTTGATGCTTAACTCATAAAGTCATAACTAGTTATTTATCTAGGTTTAACTATGTATGAAATATTATATTATTTTAATTATAATATGTATAAAAGTTGAATTTTCACAAATAACATGTTGATTTTTGGTTTGAAAAATGGGAGGGATCTTAATTTTTTTCTCATTATTTAGAGATATTCTCTTTGTTTTAATAGCTTGACTTGGATTTTGCTATTTATTGTTAAACTTAAATTAATTTTTTTGGTTTTGGTTCTCGAAAAAAGTTCATGAAAATATATGCTTAGATTATTTTCAATCAAGTTAAACAAAGTAGGGTAGGTCAACCTGATACCCTATATTGGCCAAAAAAAAAAAACTGATACCCTATAAAGGGGGTTTAGGCATAGTAATAAAAAACCTAATTCGGGTCTAACTTGGAAGACCCTATAGGGAAGCAGGTTAGGTTTTGGTCTTATATGACCTGTTCTAAACCCGCCTCCTATTATATCCCTAGCTTAACTCATAAGATATAATTATGTATTTATCTAGGTTAAATTAATATTCATAATGTATAATATATTATATTTTTTATATTATGAGTAAAAGTTGAATTTTCACAAATAATATATTAATTTTTTATTTGGAAACGAGAAAGAAATTTTTTTTTCATATTATTTGGAGCTATTCTTCTTTATTTTAATAGCTTGACTTGATTTCTTTTTTTTTTTTTTGAAATTAGACTAATTTTATAATTGGATTATATGTTATATTATTCTCAAGTAGGTTAAGTGAAGTGAGGTAAGTTGACCTGATACTCAGGTTTGGGAGACCTTATGGGTGAGTGGGTTAGGTTCTAGTCTTTATGTGATTTGTCCAAAACCCGCTCTAATTGCATCTCTAATCCTAAGATTGGTAGATTCCAAAAAATAGAGCTTTTGATAATGTAATTTTAGCATACCATATGCTAAGTTCCTATTTCAAAATACTCACACACATAAGATATAAGGTTGCAAAAGAGCTGAGGTAGACCGAGCTGAGTTGAATTAAATTGAACACTTAAAGGCTTAAGCTCAGCCTGATCTAGAAAAGTTAGAGTTGATTAAAATATCATATTTGTGTTTTAACATATTTGCAAATGAATGACTTGTGTTAATTTTTTTGATAATTAGGTGATTCAAGTTTTATACAAAAGTATCATTATTATCAAATACTATTAGAAGGATACATGTTAGCATCTTTTATAGGGATGTCAATGAATCAAGTCGGTTCTCAAACTATGCGAGCTTAACTTGTTGTTTGCTCAAATTCAGTTTGGAAAATAGTCAAGGTCAAGCTATTAGTTTATCAAGCTAAACTTGAGCTTCATATATGTAGCTTAATTAGCCGGTGAACCTAATTGAGCTTTATTGAGCTTGAGTTGAGTATAAATGTTAATCAAATTTGATTCAAGTTTGGGTATTGAATTAAAATGAAATTATTTTTTAATAAATCCAACTTAAACAAGCTAAACTAAGCTAAGCTTAAGCTTATGTAATGTTACATTGAATCTAACTCAAGCTTTGAAATTTTGACTTAAACTCGAGCTCAACACTATACCATCTTGACTCGACTCATTTCCAACTCTAGTCTTATTGGTCTCAACAAATTAATTTAATAAAAATATTACTAAATAAGTTAAATAAATAAAATATTTAAATTATTTTAAAAATCTAGAAAATTGGAACAAAAATATAAAATTAACTTTTAAGGCCAGTAAGATACTAACATGCTCTTTTAAATTATTAAAAAATATTGACATTTTTTATGAAAGATAGGTAACTTAATTGTCAAAAAGTTAACACACATCTTATGTTTGCAAGTAGGACAAAAGACATGTAGGCTTTTGTAATTAACCCAAAAAACTTCCGTGTTTAAATTAAGTTGAATTGTTTTTTTATCAAACCTATATCCTTATTCATTTAGATAAACAAACCTTATTTTAAGCTCGAACATGGTCAATTTACAAATTAAGCTTGATTAGAGCTGAGGCAAGCTCAAATAACTTATGAGTAATATGACAACTTATGTTAAATTTACGAGGTTAAGTATACCACATGAATAAATATATAAATAAATGAATGAATGAATAATAATTAAAATTTAGATTGTATATATCTTTTATTTTATATAATATATAACAAATAATATAAAATTTGCAAGCTCTTTTATGAATCCAAACAAATTTACTCACAAGTCTAAATGAGTTTCCTTGAATTTGATTTATTTAGAAAATTAATTATATTTTGGTCCAAAATCTACTCATTTACTAATTGAGTTAAAAATGTGTTCATAAAATCTTCTAATAATTAAATATTTAGACCCTAAAATCTTCATAAATGTATCTATCTTTAATCTACATGAATCTTTTACCTTAATAAAATAACAAAAAAATTCTAATATTTAAAAAATTAGATAAAATCAGAGGAAAAGAAAAGGCAGTAGAATTCTTCTTTATATGTATAACTAAAGAACTTTATTTATTTATATAAAAACGGTTTTACAAAAAGGTTGGATTTCTCTCCCACATTCACAACCTGTTAAACTTCCAACATGGGTGGGGTACCATACCTACTCCCCGCCCCACGATTTACATGCACGGCCCAGCTGGGCATAAGTTCTTTTTAACTACATTTGTAGGGGCACAAAAAGTACTACTTCTCGCCAAAAAATTCCGCTATCTCATTCATAATCCGTAGAACCGGTATGAACAGGGACGGACTGGGAGGAAGGCTGACACAAGTTCACACCCAATATGAGACACTCAATATGCGATACAATCATTTACAGGGGTGATTCGGTATGAGCTGGTATTATGCAAAAGTTATAAAAATGATTGTATTACCCATTGGGTATGCGATACAAGTTTTTTACATATGCAATATACGTATAATTATATGTGTATAGCATATTGAACGTGCAATGCTTGCTCAAAAGTGTATCGCATGTCTAATATGTAATACATAAATAATTTTACGTGTGTCACACATTGAACGTGCGATACATTAAAAAAAAAAGATATTTATATATCTTATATGTCATATAACAAAGGTATTTATGTATTTTTTTATATAATTTTTTTAGAAAAACAGTTAATATGTAATAATCTTCAACCCCTAACCTTCTAAATCTTAGGGGATGTTGATATATTCCTCCAAGTACATGTACTTTGTGAAGAAAAGAAAAGGTAAATAAGAGTAATATATATAAAAATATATAAATATGGATAAGCAGATAACGGAATAAAAAGTGAAACAGCAATGATACTAGGCAGCTTCTAGCAAAACTTTTTGAGAGGATGTCAATGATCCAGAGCTGCATATTATATGTATATAATAACATGGACAATCAATCATGCCTTTGCGTGCTATTTTAATGAATGCTCTACCCTTTTTAATGTGCTTGCTGGTCTTTTAATTTTAATATGGATTGCTTTTGCAATTTAGCGATAACTTTTGTGATTTTTAATAAACACTAAATTCGATTCTCTCCATAATAAAAAAGAAAAAAAAATCTTATACATATTGAGAATTTTTATTAGTTAATTAATAGATTGGACGATGACAACCCACCGATAAAGCTGCAATGGAACACATTATTGCCCCCAACAGGCAACATTGAAGATGTAAAAGATAAATAAGGAAAAACACTTTGCCAGGTGCAAGGATCCGTCTTTTTAGCTTTTCGATTATGCTTTGCGTTGGAATTTGGCTCATCGGGATTCTGCATTAGCATTGCAAACGGGAAATGTACACCGGTGGCTTTATGGTAGGTTGAGCCCAGTTATGATAACTTCAGCCCACTTCTAATTAACACAAAATATTGGATTGTGTGGATTGAAGAAAGAAAAAGGAAACGAAAAAATTCAAACGGATAATTTTGCTTTTCCTTATTTGGAGAAGGAAAAAAAAAAGGGAAACGGTGAATTTAGGAAAATAAAAACATTTTTATAATGAAAATTTCCCTCTAAAAAAGCAATTCTTTTCAATAAGAAAACAAAAATAAAAAGATAATTATATTCATGAGATAAGTATAAAATTTTAAAATATAAGGATTTTTATAATATTTTAAAAAAATAAAAAATTTCCTTTCACTTTCGTTTTCTCTTTATCCAAACAAGAGGATATATGATATTTCTTTCCTCTTTATTAGGACTTGTTCAATAAAATTGTTAAATATAAAACACCAAGAAACAAAAAAAAAAAAAAAGAATAGCATGCGCACACCATATATAGAGACCAAATAGGGATTTGAACCCATTCAAACTTATCAGTTCATGAGTCCTAAACTATAGCCATTGAACCTAACTTGTGGTCCCATGTTTAGGTATCATATTTTAGACTTGGCGATTCCACAATTTGTGAACTGAAATATCCTTAAACTACCTTAAGCTTAATTATTGTGCATAACATGTTTTGTTTGTTTGATGTATGAAATTATTATTATTATATATGGTTGATAAATTGTGTATGTTAGTGTGATTATGTAATTGCATTAAATTGTGTTGTATTTGATTGTCTTGATTTATATAGATAAAGCCCATGTGTTTTAACAAGCCTAAACTTAAGTGAAAAACAAAGCCCGTGATTCTTAGTAATCTAAGCCCAAACAAAAGCCATTTTCCTCCTCAAATTTATACTATTTCAAAAGTAAAACGGTGGATTTTATAAGGATAATTATTAAGCAACTTTTGGCAAAATTCACAACCCAAAACAGGCCTAGAAACCGAACCTTTCATCACCACCCGCAAGAATATTTTCTTCTTCTTTTTTAATCCAATTTTCTTCCAAGAAATCCTTCAAGTTTCTATCTGCAAGCTAATGTCATTTAAGGTAAGTGTCATTTAATTTTTCTAAGTTTTGTTTATATGTCATCTTAAGCAAAACAAATTATATGTAATGAGCTAAGTTGGTTTTTAATGTTTAGATGAAGCCTAGAATCTCCATAGTGAAGATTAATGAAGTTGTTTTGGTTACTTGGGTGAATAAATGAATTGTAGGTTTGTATCTTGTGTGATTTGAGAAATGAAGTAGATGAGGTTGTGAGTGTTGTTGTTGTTGATGATGAAATGGTTGGGATGTATATATATGAATGTGAAGTAAGTGGATATGTTGATTTTGAAGTGTATATGTTGATTTATATGAGTTAAGTTTGAAAATTCGAAAGTAGGGCAAAACAGGGGAAAAACATGTTTTATGAGTATGGGTCTAAGATCAAGGGCGTAACAACGGGTTTTGAAGGATCGAGTTTATCAACTTTTCACAAATCATGGGTGTGACCAAGGTCTTGGTAGCCATTGATTTATAAAAAGCTTATCACGGGCATGATTGATTTTGAAACTTATGTGGTTTTGCAAAAATTTCAAGAATCACTCCCGTGACCTAGCCCTTGCTAGCCTCGGGTATTTCAAAAAATTTCAAATTCAAATGCCAAGGGCATGATGCTGCCCTTAGTAGGCTCAGGTTTTAAAGTTTTAAACAAACACGGGCGTGATTCAATCGTGATTATGTGATAGTCCATGATCAAGGGCATGATTGAGATCACAGTCTCAATCACGATTGTGATCTGTCTCTTGCCATGTTTTATAAATAAATAATGATGATTTCAAAGATTAAAGATAATAGAGTGATGTATTAATATATGTATAAATATATATATGCTAAGTTATGTTTGATACGAGTTTTGTTTAGAATTTGATATTTGAGTTAGTGTTAGTCTTTATCTTGTGAATTAATGTTAAATTCTTTGTGAATTGATTTCTTTTATCATATTCTTCTACACTGTTGAGTTTATCTACTAGTCTATTGCCAAAAATAACAAATTGTTCAGGTATGTAGTAACTTAGATGTTGATTGATAGAATAGGCATTAAATTGACTTTAATTAAAGATGGCTTAAAAAGTGTTTGAATTATCTGTGCATGTGATGTTGAATCCAGTATAGAGAGCAGTAACCCTGTTAACGAGGTTGACATGGTAGTTAGGCACTTAGGCCACCCTAGTCATGATGCAATAACACTTATAAATAGCTCGGCGGATAGTCGATAGGGCTAATGGTATCAGCATAATGTTTACTTATTCTTAAGAAAAAAATAATATGATTTAGTTTACATTTATGGCTAAATGAAGTTATTATTCTTTTTCAGTCAGATATAGATATAGATATTCGAGCTACTTATATCAACCCCTTGAGTAGCTGCTGTTGCTCAAGACCCCCAAGCTCCCAATAGCTTGTTTCGGAGTTTGAATGCTTCTACGTTGATTGACACACTTAATTAATGGTTAATAATTTGATGGTTGTTGCATTGCATTTAGCCTAATGTGATTATTACTTTGTATTTGCTTGTGTTACTTGTGTATTGAGCTTTTGGTTCATGATCTTCTATTTCAGGTGTTGATGAGGATGAGTTCTATACTCAGTTGGGTTTAGGACAGATTTTGAGAACTTTTTGGATGAGTGGAGACTACGAACTCACCTTGATGGAAGCTTTTGTAATAGGCTTGAATGTATTTTGTTATAGGCTTGACCTTAAGCTTGTTTTGAAACTCCTATGTATATATGTATTAAGTCATTTATCAAAGTGATGAAATAACAACAAAGCTTTGTAATAGTATACATGGTGCTTTTCTTAATGAGATGTTTTTAAAAATGGATCTTATAACAGCTTTAGACAAACAATTGATACACACTCTTTCTTTACAAATAGCTTTACATGTAATACCATAGGATTAAATGGGGCTAGGGGACTGGAAACTCTTGATTTAAGATATACAAGGTTTCAATCCTTACATGAACCGACCACATTTATTTATTTTTTAGATGAAATCAAAAAATCAAAATAATATTTATTTTAATTAGATAAATTTTAAACTTAAAATAATTTTAGGTCTAAGAGCATTATGGTCTTTAGTCCATTTTGATAGAGAATCGCTTATGATATACATTTATCTATAAATAAATACATTCAACTTTCGTTGTATTATTAGTAATTTGATTTACAAAGTATTTTGCAGGCTAACAAAAATATTATAAGACATAAATAAGTCTCATATTGTTAATGAAAAAGATTTTATATTTTTTGGTGGAAGTCTATGTGAATCAAATCAAACATATAGTCTATATTAGAAGACATACTTTTTAAGGTATATTTATTTCTCATGGTATAAATAAACAACATATTAAATTTTTGAATGAGGAATAAATTTTTAATATTCACATGTAAGTAGTTGAAGCATTAAATATTTCTCAATTTTATTTTTACTTTTTGAGCTCTTCTTATGTTTTTTTGTTTTTCGGACAATACCCTCGTACACTGCCCAGTAAGGCACGTTAAGCATTAACCCTACAAGATTACACGACCTGTTCAGAGCAAAACATAAATAAGGAGTACTACTCCTCTTACAAAATAACATATAGTCTGTTAACAATAAGCAAAGGAGTACTACTCCCCTTACAAAGACAAATAACGAAGAACAAACTCCCCTAACAACAACAACTAACAAGAAATGATGCGAAAATCAGCCATTTTGTATTGGTTTTTCCATAAGATTCTTTATAAGCCCTTCTCAAGGGGCAATCTTACAGATGGAAGAAATTCATACCTTTATCTCTCTTTCTTAGCAAACCAATCAGCAACATAATTAACTTCTCTCCATATGTGATTGAGTCTACCCTGTGTCTCCTCAATCAAAGTTTCGGGCTAGCTGATATCATTTCATACATCTATCTAACTTTTTGAGAAAGTAGCCATAGAGACTACTAAATGATCTGTTTCTATTTACACATGCGAGATATTAAAAGCTTTACAATATTCAAGACCCTCAATGAAGGCCAATAGTTTAATGAGCTTAATTGATTTGTGGGAGGAGAAAAAGCCAAAATACCACAAAGTTTTTCCATTGGAGTCCCTAAGGATCCCGCCACCCCATCTTAACCATTACATAGACTCCCATCGACATTTAGCTTTACTTTACCTAAGGGTGGACTTACCCAAGAGATGGTGTGAATTTTCTTCCCCTTTGGCCTTTTGACACATTCTTAAAATAGACCTTCATTGCGTTGTATTTGCTTTTGAGAGAGTAGGTTAGCCTTCCTGAGATCCCTAAGATGATCTAAAACCTACAAAACTAGAATATAGGGGGAATGGCTATCATTCTTGTGTTTTCTATTAGTTCTTTCAATCCAAAGATGCTAGAATAATCAGAACTTGAACAAAATTACCAAGATGATTTATAGTTCTACCAACCCTCCTATTCTATTATTCCAACATGACATCAATTTATCTTATATTAGGCATAGTAATCATACCAAAATAATAAATGGTAATATTTCACACATCAGAAGCATATTACAAGTAAAGAAGATTTTTTAAGCTGTTTCACAATCCTAGCAACACAAATAGCATTTTGAAGCAAGAGATAGACCCCAACTGATTTGCTTATCATAAGTATGAAAGGGAGACCTAGTAGCTCACCAAAGAAAGAAAGAAATTTTCAAGGGTAGGAATTTGTTCCAAATGGAGATTTGGAGGTCATTCACTAGTGCCTTAGATCTATAATGATTCCAAGCACTAGACACTGAGAATGAACAATTAGGAGACAATTCCTAGTAGAAAACATCAGATTTGGTAGGATCAATACGAAGAGTTAGAATGTCTGAGACAATGTTGATGGGGACAAAGATTAGTTATAGAATCAACATCCCAACAATTATCAAACCGGAGATCCTTAACCTAAGATTACCAAGGTGATTGGAAATATGTGAAGCTAGATAACCTAAGGATAGCCAATGGTCATACCAAAAGGATAGCTCACCTTTACCAAGGCTAAGAGGATGTGAGGCTCAGCTAAGTCATGAGTCTTGAGAAGCCTTTTCCAAAGAGGGAATGATCCATGAGAGATAGAAACTTCAATGGGGTGTTTTTTTATGAGGTATTTTTCATGTAAGAAATCCGAAAGCAGAGAGGGTCCAATGCAAAAATGCCACCAGAGTTTGATTTTAAAGCTTTTAGATACATTAGAGAGAGAATGAATCCCTAAACCACCTTCCTCTATAGAATAGCATAGTTTTTCCCACGAAGCCCAATGGGTAGATCTGGAGTTTGAACAATCACCCAAAAGAATGATGCAAACATGCTTTCAAGTTTTTTTATAACCCATTTAGGAGGCTACATGGCTTGAAAAAGATAAAGGGAAAGGGAATTGAGGACACTGTTTACCAATATGATTTTGCCACTACTGGAAAACCAAAGATTAGCCTAGTTGTAGAGGCACTGAGAGACTTTTTGGAAAAGGTTATTGAAGCTTTAGTGGTCTCTCCAACCTAGGGTTAGAGGGTAACCTAGATATGTGATTGGAAGCTTTTACTCTTTCATGTTAGCTAACAGTCTAATAGGACTTTTTTTGATACTTTTGCCTTCCTGGGAAAAGCAATAGTACTTTTGTACCTGTTGATCTTTTGACCAGATAAATGCTCATACTAAGATAAGAAATTTAGAACCCTGCTGACAAACAATTTTGAGCCATTCAAGGACAAGATACAATCATCAACAAAGCACAAATGAGAGATCTAGTGGAAGTGTATTTATCAAAGAGATGGTTAAGCCCTTGAGATAAAAAGTCAAAAGTTAGGATGAAAAGAGCTGGAGACAAAGGGTCTCCCTGGCAAAGGGCCTTGGAAGAAGTGAACAAACTAGATTTTTTATCATTAGCCAAGAATGTAAATCAACTGTTACACATAATCCTTTTAATCATGTAAGTAAATTTCCAGTGGAAACCAAGACAATCTAGAACATAAAATAAGAAAACCCAGTCAAGCCTATCATATGCTTTTTACATGTCTAGTTTTCATGATCTAGTTCCCACCTCTCACTTTGTGATCAAGATCATACATCGGTTCTTGTGCCAAAAGGATGTTGTTAATGATGTTATGATCCTTAACAAAACTCGTTTGACTTTTTCATATTACTTTAGGAAGGATTCTACTTAGTCTCTTAGTGAGAATTTTTGAAAAAAATTTGGAAGTTGTATTACACAGACTAATAGACCTAAAGTCCTTCCAAGTTTGTGGGTAATTGTTTTTGTGAATAAGAACCATGGTGGTTGTAGTGTAAAACCTTGGGAAGGGTAAGCCATAAAAAAATTCTAGTACTACTTCATAAAAATCCCTACTAATAATATTCCAATAGGTTTTAAAAAACAGCCCACCAAAACCATTACACTCAAGTTCGGAATCATTTTCAAGATCATTGACAACATTAGAGACCTCCTCAAATGAGGGAGTAGCGGTAAATAACTCATTATCAATAGAAGATATTACTTGGATAAGCCATTCTGGTTGTAGAAAATCTTAAACACTGTAGTCCTTGGTTAGAAAATTGTGGGAAAACTTAGAGCAAAACTACATAAAAGCATCACCTTCAATCCAACTTCGTTCTAATTCCTTAATTCTTTTAATTGCATTTTTATGTCTCCCTCTTTAACAATAGCATGATAGTATTTAAAATTTCTATTTCCATCCTTACGCTAGTTAATTTTAGATCTTTATTTCCAATAAATTTCCTTCTATTCAATTAACTTTAATAGATCTTTTTTAGCTAATTGTATTTCTTGGTAAAGGTTGGCATCATTAGATAAGTTATAAATCTTGTCAAGGTTATTAACCTTTTATTCTCATATGTAGTCTTATTCCATTTTTTTAGCATTGTTTTTCATCTTTATAGTTTAAGCTGGAACTTGACACGATCAATAGCATTACATTCCACCTTCCAAGAATTCTCAACAATGGCTAAGAGAGAGTGATGTTGTGTTTTGAAAACGGAATTTTGAAGTTCTAGCACCATCTTTCTTATTGAATTCTAGAAGGAGTAGACAGTGATTAGAATAAGTTTTGTTCAAGTGTTCTATAGAAGTTCTATCAAAGTGGGAAATCCAATCAATATTAATTAAAGCTCTATCCAACCTAATATGAACCTTTTTATTAGACCATGCATAGTCATTACCCACATAATTAGCATCAGGTAAAGAACGCTCATGCACCATGGTTTGGAAATCTATCATGTTTTGGGTAGAGAATGACTTACCTCCTTTTCTTTCACAAGGAGACAAAACTTTGTTGAAGTCACCTACCACCATTTGAGGGCCAGTATATTCTTCATTTATATTCCTTAAGTGATCCCATAGTTGCATTCTTAAGATTCTATTGCATTTTGCGTAACCAACCGTAAGGAAAATGAGGTAGGGAAAAGGGGAACATATGCACTTCAAATGTAAAAGTTGAAAATAGTTTTCAATAATAGTGCATTCGATGTAATCTTGCCAAAAGATCCAAATTTTTGAATTAATATTAGATGTATAGTTCTTAAAGTGAAGTTCTTTAGCAATTTAGTTATTTTATGATGCAATCATTTGTTCATCAATTAAAAGAGAGATTTTATGAAGGAGACTAAATTATGCAATCTTTTCTTAGACCTACCATTAGCAACCCACTCTTATATTCCAAAATAGGAATCTCATGAGGAATCTCAGAATGGGCAAAAAAGGATATTGCCATGTGCCTTAGTGCTTTTGGAGAATTAGGATAAGATGACAAACTGTATCTTTTGATAATGAATGATCTGAATTCCTGGCAAGGATGTCATCAAAGAACCTTTTTCTGCTTTTGTGATTATGAGCCTTTTTTTTTTTCAATTAAGTAAACCTAGGAGGATGCAACATGAGTCTAGACCTGTGTACTGGTTAATTCCCATGTCAGTCATCAATGTTGGGTTAGGTCAATATGAGGGAAAATTTACCATGATTAGATTCATATATACGCCTCTTGTAAAATTAAATATAATATACCAATAACAATATAAGATAAAAGAAAAAAGGGGGAAAAAAAAAGAAGGTCCAATCATACCTCTTATTTATTCAACCTTGTTTGAAGAGATTACAATTTAAGTGTTCAAGCTGTCTATTGCATCTAATTGTTGAACTTAATTAGAGAGAATGAGGCGTCAACTATCAATAGGAGAAGGAGGAATAATATTGTAATGTTGAAGAATGAGAGGGATGAATGAGAAGAAGATTAGATTTGTTTAAAGCAAATGACCATCTAATTTTTCCCAAATCTATATACAGAAGAAAGTATTAGTAGAGTTTCATTATATAAATAAATATAAATAAAAACTAATGCAAAAATTAAAAAAAAATCAAAATTTATATTATTTTCATCTGAATAGAAATTAGTTTTATCTATTCACGACATTTATAATGTTATTTATAACAGCAAATTAAGTAAATAGGGTAAATTACCAAAAGATTCTAATTTTGGAGATAATTCATTTGAGGTCCTCATATTTCAAGTGGTTTAAAAAAGTTCCAACATTTAGAGTAGTAGATCAATTGAGGTCCCAACATTTTTTAGTAGTTCAAAAAGAGGTCCTAATGTTTAAAAAAATAGGTCATTGAGAAATCTATTGACACATGTCAATAGGAGAATTTTTAATTAAAACTCAAAAAAATCTTCTTCTAAGGTCTCTATTAACATATATGATAGAAGAAATATTTAATTAAAACTCAAAATACCTTGTTCCAAATTCTAGGACTTTAAATAAACTTATTGAAACACTATAACGTTAAATGAATTTACCCTTAAACGATAGGATCTTCTAGTATAATCTACACAAATAAATATAATTCAAAAGAATAATCACACTCTTTTTCTTTAAGCTCAAGTGGGATGTGCTTGCATATATAGCTAAACAAAAATCCCACAATGTTTAGAAGTGGGATGTTCTTATGGATGTACTCTATATAAAGCAGACAAAGTGTTTTTAAATTACATTTTTTTAAGAGACAAGTTTAAATTATCTAAAATTGAGATTATTTTTATCATATTGGCATTTTGTAATTAAAATTAAATTTATTATTATTTTTCCTTTCTTCCCAATATAAGAGATGAAATTAAAAAGAAAACTAAAACACATAAATATAAAAGGGCTTGCTCATTCAAAACACTATCAATAAAACAATATTGGTTTGATCACCAAAATCTTTATGTCTATAGAAATAGACTTGTTACGATTAATTTTAATATGGAAGAAAAAATAATCAAGGAAAGGAAATCAATTATTGTAAAGAGTTAGCAAGATTTGTCAATGAATGCATAAAATCCTCAAGATTTGACAAATAATCATTCCCATAAAATCATTCCTTAAAGTTAAAGAGTTTTGGAAAGTTGTTAAAAAAATCAATATTATTGATATTGTTGCAATTTTTATTGTTGGTTTCTTTTTTGTTTTGGTATATATATCCATTTTGTATTGAAGTCTATGAAATTTATATAAGCAATTCAAAGATATATAAAATTCTTCATCGTATCAAAGCTTGATACTTGCAAGTAGAATAAGAGTCAAACCCTTTATTTTCTTTTGAAATATTTATGGGAGAAACAAGCTTACACTATAATCATTTCATTAACGTGCTAGTTTAGTTTCAATCAAATTAGGCTTAAATAACTATCGTATGCAGTGAACTCTGATCCTTCATCTATGTCATGGTCTCAGGTCTTTCATCATCTTGGAAAGAATGGTGAGAATCATGAAGCCATAGAAGATGGATTATACTTAGCTTATATCCATGGTTAATAAATGATGAACTTCTTAGTATCTAAGTTTTATATTTTTCTCTCTACTTAAGATAAGTAATCATTTCCTATTCCCTTTCTTTGCTAGTCATTAGTAAATGGAAACCCTAATTAGGATTTATAATTAATGCAAAGTGAAGAAGCACAACACATAGAAGTCACGCAAGTTTTTATAAGTGACTAGTTGTAGTGGTTGTTTAGTGTTTTACATAACAACTTATAGGAAAATTTTATTGTAAGCCCCGAAAAATTTCAATAAATAATTTCAAAATAAATATCGAAGATAAACTCCAAAAAAATGACTCCAAATTAAAACCGAACATCAACTAGTCATAAATCATGAACGAATCTAGAAATTTCTTAATCTTGAGAAAATAAGAATCCTTAAAAATAAAATAAGACTCAACAGTCTTTAAATCAAAGTCACTATATGACAAATTCTATACTTAACTCTGACTCGTAAAATCAGGTAATATAGAAACCAAAAACAAATTATTAAAAGTAAATACAATAAACCTTCGGAAATAAAACCCAATTCAAGAATTCCGAAAAGTTAAGAATATTAAATACTTACAAAAATAAAATTTAAAATAAATTTCTCAAACTAAATGTGTTATATAAACACAACCCTCAATTTCGAATTGGCGAAGATATAAATCGGAAAATCACCCGGAACCCTAAGTGGAATATAGTATTTTAAGTCGACAATCTCATACTCTTAACCCTAGAGGCCGAGGTGTGGTTTAAGTGTCTAGAGTAACTCGTAGTATTATAAGGTTGCTTAAAAATATCAGATTGGTAAATTTTTGACCTATTTAGAACCCGTTCGGATACAGACTTTGAAAAGCATGTCTTGGGGTTCGAGATATCAAAAATATACCATTAATATCGTTAGACTCGTATTTTCATAAGGATATCAAAAATATCAGTTTTATAATTTTTCGATAACTAGAAATATCTGATTTTGCGATTATATTCATATTTCTTTACTACATGTAATTAACTAGTCTTTTGCACTATTAGCTACTATTTGTTACATAATTTTACTACTCTTGTAAACCCTTATATTTTTATGATAAATATTATATAGATCATAGAATTCTGTTTTTCTAAAAATTAGTTCGTTTGCGGGTTTTTACGGGATCAGTTTCTATTTAAGACCCGATACTAAAAATAAAATAAAATAATTTAATAATTGAAAAATATTATATTTTCATAAAACAACCTTTTAGAATTTTTCGGTTAATAAAAATATCAATTAACTATATTCGCGTATTTTGACATACCGTAACTTATTTGATAATTCACTAAAATAAATAAATAAATTATCTTATTTTAATTATGAAAATTCTGCTACAAAAATTTGAAATACATTTTTCTATTTTTTTTTATTTTATTTATAAAGAAAGTACTCTTACAAACCATACCTATAGTACACTTTTCACACATCACCTCTTTTTCATTTCACTCTTTTACACTTCATGTATCACTTCATGGAGGATTTTTAGACCTCTTTTTGCTGCCTTTTTCCTTTGAAACACTCCAAATTTGATTAAAGAACTATTTCAATCATTCTTTAAGAAGTAACACATACACTTGGTTACACATTACAATTTCAAGTCAAAAACCAATAAATTCCCCTCCCTCTCTCTTCTATTATTCACACCAGCTATGTATGTATCATGCTGCTGTTTTTTTTTTTTTTTACTTCATTTTGAGTGTCTTTAACTCTCATATCTCTTATATATGCCCTCTCTCATTCACACCTTTAACCCTTTACCATTCTTTGCAATTTTCCTCTCTATTTTCCTCTCTTTCTCTCTTAATTTGTTCTTGTTTTTGCAAGAAGAACTTGCTGCCCGTATCATATAAGTGAGCTCCCATATATTTCTTGAAGATCCTTAGTAAAACTCTTATTCAAAGCTTCATAGTTGATGTAGGTGGAGTATAGTGAGAGTTTCATGCATTAAATGACTTTCCATAAAACTTAAAAGCTAAGGATGATGATGCCAAAATGAAACACTCATCTTACTCATGATTATTCTCTTATGATCTTATTATTTTTGCTAGAAATGGTTATATTTTGTAGATCTAACTTTTATGTAACTTTGATTATGTTTATATTTAGATCTATGAGTTTATAGCTTACTACCATGGATTTCTCTTATATTTATGTTCATAGTAAGTGTAGATCTTGGTTTTGAACTCAAACAAAAATGGTGAAATTCGTATCTAGGCAAGACCCATATTTAAAAACCTCTTTCCAAGTGTCAAAATAGAAGTTTTACTTGAAATAATGATAGCTTAATGGGTATATATCATCAAGACTTATTTATATGATTCAAAGGTGATTTTCAAAGATTATTTTTCAAAACAAAAATTCTATTTTCGGATCTAGACAAGGCATAACTTAAAAACATGTTTTCCAACTCAAAATAAGATTTTATTCAAGATATGGAAGGCTCTTAAGTGATATGTAATGATGAATTTTCATAAGTTTAGATGGATTTTATCAAAAGATATGTCCAAAAACAAATTTTGTAAATTCGAATCTAAACCAAGACCAATTTTAGAACCTATTTTTCAACATCAAAATGAAGGATTTTTTTAAATATGAAAGGCTTATGGAATAAGTATCAATAGGAGATGTTTTTATAAGTAAACGGTAGATCTACTAATAGAGATTCTCAAAATAGGAAGAGATTACAAAATATAAAATTTGAGTTTTATCCTAATCTTGTGAAATTCGTATCTAGGAAATGACGATATGAAAACCCCTATTTTTCAAACTCAAAATGAAAGTTTTACTAATGGAATGAATTCCTTAGTGGCTAGGTAGTTGAGCCTTAAGTTTCTAAGTATCAAATGAGTTACTTAAAGAATACCACAAGAATAATTTTTACAAAATTCGATTTTGGGATGAACCATATTTAAAAACATGTTTACAAAGTGTAAAATGAAATTTTTATTGAAGAATAAAGGTCTTAAGGAATATACATAATGGGGACTTAATTTTAACAAGAATAAATAAATTTTATCAAGGATTTTTCTAAAAGCAAGTGGGAATTATCAAGAATACAAGACTAGCCTTTCTAAGTTGATTTTTCATAAAGTCTTACAAGGAAAAAGTTTTCTAAAAATTTCTTTTATTCAATATCATCAAGAACATGTACATATATATCTCATGACATAATCATTTATGATAGTAACTTGTTCATATTGCATGTATACTTGCTTTGGATAGTAAAACTTCATAAACTTCCACAAAATCAATTTTCTAAAGTGGTTTTCGATCTAAACTAATCAATCTTTTCAAAGCTTAAAAGTTTTAAAAACTTAAATATGATATTATAATTAGATATATCTTTCGAAGTAGATAGAAATCGATATATAATTGCTAAATTCCGAGTTAAAATGACCAAGTTATGGCCGTTTTAAGTTGGAATTCCCACGTCGGACGAGAATTACAAACTTGATAGTTTGTATGAGATAGAATGGATTAGTTTTGAGTTGAAACACTCATTTGGGTATTTCTTTCCTTAGGTGACCTTGCTTTCGAGGATTCGTTTCAACCGACTATTACGATTAAAAGACCAGAGTTTAATGGACATGTGAGTTTTTCCTCTTATTTTGCTACCTTTTGTACTTGTAGCTAGTTGTATTAGAATTATAGGAACAAATAAAAACAGCATGAATGGGGATGGGATAGATAATGAACTTTGATGTATGTATACCAAAGAATACTAAAGCATATCGAAACCATGAATCGATTGGATAACAGCACTGTCATATTGTTTTTGTTTATGTGTATGATATTGGTTGGTCACTCTAAAGAATGTATGAATAACTTGACCTATGAAAAAATAAATTGGTCATGCATCAGATCGGTCGAGTTACATTTGGTAGCATGTTACTCCTACGCAAAAAGATCGGTATGGTCCGAGTCACGATAGAGAATGAAACCCGGTATCAAAGTTCATTATAGGGAACTAAAGCGCACCAGGGATGCATTCTTGAATAAGCCGGCCGAGTCAATTGCTAAGAGCTGGGGGGCTCGAGGACTAACAGTAGGTCGTGTAAACTTTCAATACCATCCCTAACCCTTAGATACGAAGGGCGTAAATCCGTTCTGTGTACGGGTTCCAGATACACATGCATAATTGTTTGCTCATGTGTTTGTTTCATGCATAGCATATGGATGATTTATAACTTGCTTGTTATGGTATGAAATTAAGGGAACTCTCACTAAGCTAGGTAGCTTATACCCAATAGATGTTTGAATAAACAAGTTGACGAAAGAATGCTACCTAGGGACCGAGATGTCGGAGACGAGTATGATTCGAGGTTCCAGCAAGAAGAAAGAATACTTGAAGATATTGCTAGGTTTTGTGAATTCTTATAATAGTTTTATGTAGTGAAATCTTTTGATGAATTGAAATTGAAGTATATTGAATTATTTTCTTTACATTGTTACTCAAGTTATAAATATAAAATGTATCACTCGATGTGTCTCCTCCATATGTTAGATGCCTTGTACATAGTATGGAAGCTTCATGTGACTGAGGCGATCATTCCTAGCTTTAATATTGTGTACGTGGACTTCCATTTATGGTACCTTCGAGGCGTAACATTTATGATCTCGCCATTAATTTTGACTGGAGGTCCTATCACCATCTAACGATTCACATTATACCCAACCGTGATAGAATCACTAAAATAGTTAATATTCTATTTACTATATTTATTTTAATGGTTAGATTAATGGCAGGATGATCACATCAATGGGACTGTAAAAGCTCCCTAAGTTTTATCATTTCCATTTATGGATATAAAGACTAATGTTTTAGGGTTATATAGTCATGGATTGTGTGCATGAAAGGTATGTTGTGCTTTTCTCTTTCCCTTTTTATCTCCTTTTTTGGCTAGATCTCTTTCCTTTAATCCAAAAGTTTATAAGATTTGATCAAATTAGTATAACGCCGAATAGGTCTTAAATCTTAATCACCATCATAAATGATTCTTCTTAATTCTTATTATTGATGATGATTTAAAAATAGTTTATTTTATGGATAATTTCTATGGTCATAAAGGCAATTTTTATTAGTATAGAATCGATTGGATTAAAGTATGTTTACATATGCTCTTATGACTAAAATAAGGTAGAGACAATTCAGCAACAACACCATAGAAATAGAAAAGATAGTTAGATAGGATATTCTATTAATATGCCATACATGAATCAAAAACTAAAATTAGTTGTAGATAGTTGATTTTAGATGTGTAAATTATAATCAATAGAAAATAGTTAAAACTATCAACAAAACTACAACTACTTGTACATGTATATGAGATTGAAAAGGGAATGGAAAAGGGTATAACCTATTTACTGAAGAAAACAAATTCTCTTAGACTTAAGGAGTGTGGCGACTTGAACAAGCCAATCGCATGCATTTGCATATGCATCATTAACCTCCCTGCAATTATAAATAACCAAAGTTAGGGTTAGGGTTTGATTAAGAGAAAAAAAGAAAATTAGGAGAGGTAAAGGAACTTCTTTGCATAGTGACAATAGGGTTAGGAAGGGAAGTGAGGCTTATATACTCTTATTAATACACCACTATTTAAGACATTAGTTGAGGCATCTTATTTGGTGCTCTTGTTCACTCCCACTATAGCAACTAGTTTGATCTCATCTTTATGGCTCCTACAACAAACAACAATATAGAAGCAAAAGATTGAGATGTTATCAAATCCACATTATTTGGTATATAAGTTAGTTTGGGATGATTGAGTTCTCATATTGAGAAAGTTGAAAGGACTTATAATTGTTCTCCAATGTAGCATGATATTCTAATGGATTCATCATCGTCAAAACTAGTCACCTTTTTGACATTGGTGGGTGTGTAATCCAACAAATATATTTCCCTACTCTAAAGATTTGTATATAGCATTGAGTAGAGTTGATCCTCAGAGATTGGTAAAATCAATCTCTATCAAAAGCAAATAAACAAATTTCAAAGAATTTATTCAATGTCAAGGAGTTCCTAACCAAAGGTGTCATTACAGTTCAGTTCATAAACTTGATCATTGATGCAAATATTTCTATTTTTTATCTTGGAAAAATTGGTTATGGTTATTTACAAGCTTTAACAACCTATCTTTCCTTACTTTTTCAATAATCAAAACGGCTCTTTGATTATTTTCCTTATCGATTAAACAATCCTAAATAAGCTCTTAAGGTTTAATTTATCAATAGTATGAATAACAATATAGACTACCAATTCAGGCCAATAAATCAAAAGCATGATCTATTTAGATGAAAGTATATATCTTCATAACATAAATCAATTATCTGTCTCATAATCAATCGAAAAATTACAGATTCAACATTCTAATTGACAGAATATCACCTCGCTAACTGAACAAACGGATCCTAATTTGCATTAATTAAACAAGATAACAAATTCAAAAAGATCAGAAGATATATGAATTCCCAATTTCAAAGAATGGAACAAATAATTCAATTAGATCTCACAATTCTGAAGAACTGAATCCTATAACAATCCTTTGGCTAGAAATATGAACTCAGCTACTCATCTCTATACAATCCTCTCTCTTTTTCGAGGGATCTGAAGTGTTTTTGGAATGAAATATTGTCACGCCCCAAATGGTACCCTAAACGTAATAGTCCACCGCATGCTAAACAAGACTTAAGAATCACTACCACAGTCATGCAAAAGTCTTGTATTAGATGCAAGGCGTTCCCTTACGACAATAGAATACATATACAATTGGAGATAAATAGTTTAACTTGATAGAATAAGCATAAAAACATAAATCATAGATATCTCAGGATCAGTTACAAAATACTAAGGGGCATTCCCCTGCTAAACAAAATTCCAGATATTAGCTTTTAATAACATCCCAAGTGTTTAAGGTTTACTATGAAAGACCATACAAAGCTAATCACAAACTTTTAAAGGAAACTCCTAACTTCGCATTACCTGATCTGGCCAGGTCCGGGAAGCAACCATATGTACAGGAACTACATTAAAAAAAAAAAAGTTATGGGGGCATAAACTACACTAGCTTAGTGAGTTTCACTTCCAAATTAAATACCTCAACAAGAAATAAGGTAAACAAGTTATATTAGCAACTATATGAAATGCACAAGTACATGAGCATACAATACATAAGACTTTCCGGGAGTCCTATGTTGAATGGATTTACGCCCTCCATTCAGGGTTAGGTGTTTTATGCCTATACGACCATAGATTTCAATTTTTCTCATTTATATAATGGTTTATTCAGGTGCCCACCCACCCACTGTTTATGTAGTTGATTCAAGTGCCTACTCCACTTCAATTTTAATTTAGGCCATTCCGTGCCAATATTCGAGTTTTCAGGCCCACTTATTGCCTAGCTATTATGTTTTCTTCCCATAAAGGTATATTAACAAATGTAATGTGACTCAACATATGGTATGCATGGTCAATTTAATTATAAGATCATGACATATTATTTAAGCAAATTATAGGCGATCATAGTTATTTCAGACACTTCAATTCTATACTAAATCACACAAATATTTATAACAATTCCCATTTCGATATTCTTATCATCAATTCGATCAAATAGAATTCACATGCACATTTCAATTTTTATCTTGTCCTAGTCTAATGCCACTATTATTACAAGCACAATCAAGAGCATGTAATTTTAAGATAGTGAACTCACTCGGCCATGGATACGGGTCTCTACTAGTAGTAATCCGGAAATGAGAATTTTCCCCCAATTCAAAGTTACAAAAATGAAAGAAATACCCAAATGAGTATTTCATACAATAACTAATTCCAACTGATTAAATAAAAACTCTTGAGTTCATAATCTTCGTGGTAGGTGGAAATTCCAATTTAAAACGGCCATAACTTGGTCATTTTAACTCGGAGTTTCGCAAATAAGCTATCAATTTCTATCTACTTCGAAATATCTATCTATTTATGATGTTATTCTAAAATTTTGAAAACTTTTAGTCTTAGAATGCTCGGATCAAATCTGATCAGTAGCTAAAACTTTTATTTCCGAAATTGTTTTGTGAAATTTGCATTATTTCTACCAAGTATATTATATATGCTTGCATTATCTACAAGTTATTATCATGAATGACATGATGTGAGCTATCTATATGTATTCCCTTAATGATTTTTGGTTTAAAAGAATTTTTTAGAAAACTTTTACTTTGCAACAATGTCAAGAACACTTGTTTGAGAAAACTAGCTTTATCTCTTTGAAAATCATCTATAATTTTACTAGGATAAAGCCTTGATGATCTATATACCTTATACCTTCATTATCTTAATAAAATTCTTCATTTAAAAGTTGGAAAGTAGATGGTTAAATATGGGTTTTGTCTAGTGACGAATTTTACACAATTTTAGGAAATGAAAATATTATTTGATCTAAGTTTGGAAACCTTTCTTTTGTTTTAGGTTTATACTTTGATAAAATACATTTACTCTTATCAAAATCAAGTCTTTATTACATTTATTCCCTAAGGCTTCTATTTTTCCATTAAAATCCTCATTTTGACATTTGAAAATAGGTGTTTAAATGGGGGTCATTTTTATATCCGAATTTTGAAACTTTGTTTTTGAGATTATTTCTTGTGAAAAACTCATTTGATCTTTCTAAAATTAAGTCATAATCAAACCTACTCTCTAACACTTCCATTTCTTTAATAAAACTCTTGTTTTAGGGTTGAAAAATAAGTGTTTTCTTAGCATTTCATCCTAGCTACGAATTTCAAATTTTTTGATGGTGTTGAGACATAACTCTAACTTAACTTTTGTAATCCTTTTCTTGCTTTGAAAATTTCTCTTAGTAAAACTAAGCTCATCTTATAAAAATCACTCCTTTATGATACCTATTACCTAAGGCCTTCATTTTACATGTAAGATTTTCATTTTGGAGTTGAAAAATAAGTTTTCTAAATGGTTATTTCTCAAGATCCGAATTTCAAAAATCACTTTTTGATAGAAACAAAATAGATCTTGAGTTTTGGCAACACCTTTACTAAGACTGTCATATTGTAAATCTTTTATATATGTAAGACAAGTAACTATGGCATTCAAGTACTCTAAACACATAGATCTACTAAATTACTCATGTCATGGATGCAAATGCAACATAAACAATATGTAAATGAGTTTAAAGATTGAGTTTTTGTTCAAAATATCTATAAGATCAACATAATAGCAATAATATAGCAAAATAAGAGCAAGATAACTTAAATATCAAGATCCACAACATTGTGATGGTAAGGATTTCATACTTAAGTGTTTTCACATCCCTAACAAAAAACTCATGGGGATTTTAGTGGAACCACACAGATGTGATCTTGCCATTACATGTTTTAGTGTAGTAGGGTTAAGATCTATTACTTATTTAGATATGTGGAGCAAGAAGACTGAAGAAAAAATTTGTGTGTGTGTGTGAGGGAGAGGGTGTCATGGCAAGAATAGGAAGAGAGGAGAGAAAAAATTTTTAAAAGTTTGATTTGTAAGAAATGAGAAAAAGTGAAAAAGTGAAAGGTGAAAGAGATAATATATAGGAAAAGAAATTAGGGTTTTGTATGAATAATTAATTGAAAGAAAAATGAAACAAAATGTGGCATGTACAGAGGGGGTAGGCATCGGACTTGGAAGGAGAGAGAGAGTTGTGTTGATTTAATTTGTGTAATAAAATTCAAATTTAATATGTAATGTAAGTAGTAAAAGTTGTATTGGAAAAGAAAATGTAAGGAAAATGATGTAAATAGTAAGTATAGGTTGTAAGGATGTAAGAATAGGGTATGAGTAGTTGTACTTGGTGAATACTGTGAAAGAAATCAAAAAATTGATTACACAATTAAATTACTGGTAGTAATAAAAATACGATAAAAGACTATAATTGTAATTTTTATAACTTGAAAAATTATTATAATTATATTTTTGGATTCCTTATTAAATTTCAGTTCTAAGGAGTCCTATACATTAGATTTCTATTTCCAAGTCTCGGGGACTGGTTTTCGAGAACAGATCCCGATGAGTCCGAAACGACTGAATTGTTTCGAATTTTGACCTTTTATGTTTTAATAAATTATTTAGGTCAATATTATGTAGTTAACTCGTTTCTATAGTTCCAAGGTTTCGTTCTCGGTATTGCCGGACATAGGGTTTCCAGGTCCAACTGGTCCAGGGGTATTCTTTTAGAGTTTTGGTTTCCGGTTCCAATTTTCAAATCGAATTCAGGTTACTAAGAAAATGAGGGCTTACAAATATATCATATTTGTCAACACAAACTTATAGAAAAAAAATTGGAATTTTTATTGTACACTAGCGCCAACATCGACGGCCTTTACTTCGATTTAGCCGACGTACATTGATTTTGAACAATTTCCGAGAAGACTACACTGGCAGCATAAAAGGCGGTGTAGGAGACGGCTTTAAAGATTTGGCTACTATGCATGTTCAAGGCTGGCTGAATGCCGGAGGCCTATATCTCTTAGTAGCTAGCGTAGGTTGTTAAACATTGAACGCTGATGAAGATTTGTAATGAATGCTGGCGGTATTGTAAGCGGATTTAATGTTTTTGATTCTATGGATATGTAACACCGGTTTCAAAGCCAGCAACGTTGAATTCCTTAGGGCCAGCGTACAGGTCTAATTCAAGGGCCGATATTGATATGTTTTTGCGCTGGCTGTGTATATTTTTGTTTGCCCGTTTTAAATGTAGGCCGACAGTGTAAACTCTATTTTGGCCGGCCCACTTTGTTCCACCTTTCCAAACTTGCATGAAACTTCTCTAAACTTGCTCTATTTGCAATATAATTCCTTCAAGACCTAAAATATGACACTAAGCACACTTAAGTACCAATTCCTCATGATTTCTATCAAATCCATAGCAATTAAGCATGATTTGTTTAATGAAAATGAATATAAATTATGACTTTATCAAACATTTCTATCGATAAGGTGCAACCAAGATAGTCCAAGTCATGGAACGGTTGATGAGAAGACACCACAAAAATTAATTCATGTTACTTCCTAGGACATTCAACCCAACCAATCACATGTTATGGCAATAGTAAATATGATAAAGGAACAAAACCTTACTACAAGAAGGGAATGTTAGAGAGACAATACTATAACGATTTAAACAACCTGATTTTAGAAACACCCTAATTACAAAGATTTTCAAACTAGGGTAAGAATTCTCAATTTTTTATTTAATTCAAATGGATATTCTCCTTAACAACTTAATACTACCAACAATTTTCAAGAATTGAACAGCCATCAATATTTAGGAATCATCATGTCATCATCACCGATTAAGAATTCTAAATTTTGGATTTAGTTCGAAGGGATTATTGTCCTTAACAACTGAATACAACCAGCAATTTTCAAGAATTGAGTAGCCATCAATATTTAGGAATCATCATGTCATCATCACTGAAGTTCTAGAAACTTGTTTTCGTGAAGATTTAGGGGTGGGACGTATATTCCAGCATGTTTTTTTTTTTTTTCAAAATTCAAGGTCTTGTGGTCAATAAACACCCTACTACTAGCATATTGAGGAATATGGGTAGCTAGGTTTTCTCAATAATCCCATTAACAATATTGCATTCTCTGGGACATTTTTACAAACACGTGCAAGACAAAAAAATTTTAACCACCTTGAGGACAAGGTTGGTTTGGAGGAGGGGAGGAAATATTACAATCGGAATAAAGCAAAGACAATTCAACAACAACACCATAGAAATAGGTAAAAATAGTTAGAAAGGATATTATGTTAATATGTCATACATGAATTAAAACATAAATCAATTGTAGATAGTTGATTTTAATCGTGTAGACTGAAATCAATAGAAAATAGTTGAAACTATCAACAGAATTACAATCGCTTGCAATCATTTGCATTTGTGTCATTAACTTACCTGCAATCATAGAACAACGAAAGTTAGGGTTAGGGTTTGAGTAAGACAATATTAAAGCAAAGTACGAGAGGAAAAGGAACTTATTTGGATTAGAGAATTAATTATAATAGGCTTTCTATATATATTCTAAATTTAATAGAGAATCAATTGTAATTGTAATCTCCTAATTGTAGGATAGTTTCATATTTTTGTAATTCATGGAAATACTCAATTTGTGTATATATATATTCATTCTTAATCAATGAAATAGATAAGTCATTGTTTCTCGATATTTCTCTCTTTATTTCAACAATTTGTGCAATGACACTAGGGTTAGGAAGGGAAAGTGAGGCTTGCATACTCTTATTAATACACCATTGTTTAAGACATCAATCGGGGAGTATTATATGCATTGAGTTTGGAGATGGTTTGTGAGTTTTTTCTTTTTCTCTTTTCTTTTCTTTTTAGATAGTTGGAGATGGTTAGGGTGTAAGAGGGTTGTCTAAGAAGGTTGTAAGGTCATCCATGAGTTTATTGCCTATTAAGAAAGGGGATGATTTACCCTATCACCTCAATTTTGAGGTGGATTAACTTCTTTTGGTACATTTCAATCAAACATTTTATATGAGGTTCACAAAAATAAGTCATAGGAAATCCTAGTTATATTAATTTGAGTTCCGGTTATTTAATTAATTATGAATCCAAGTCCTAGACTTAGGATTCACATATTTTGGGCTTTTGAAAATAGCTTACAAAATTCCTAATTTTAGAGTGGGAATTGTTGGTGTGGTGTCATTATATTATTCTAGGGCACAATTAGCCATTGTAGATCTAAAAAGATAAGCGTATGATTTTTTTTTTTTTTTTACAATTTTCATCGTAAAATATGTGTTTTGATAAATGATAACTTATGGATTTTAAACTTCCTATGTATCTCTGTGAAATTCCCACTTTGTTAATGGGAAACGGCCCATATGGTTTCATCATATGATCACGAGGAAAACTAATTGATTTGGTTCTTAGGAAAAAAAAAATACAAACATGGGATTTTCAGTTCTTAATAAAAATGAACAGTTCTACCATATAATAATAGTTTTAATGAGTTAAATTTAATGAAGCTTTCATTTAAACTAGAAAAAATGATAAAAGAAACCAACAAAATAACTCCGTTCTTATAGAAAAAATTGTGGCGACTTTAAATTTTGTATGAAACATATATAATTAGCAAATTTAGATACACCGACATACATCCACACATAAAAGTGCCTTTGATCTATCTTTATTACTGTCTAATTTTAATAACTTCAACCAATCCCTCGGCTCGTGAAATTTCGGCTATTATTCTTGGATTGGAGATGGTGATTAAGATGGGCTGGGCTTCTTTTCATATCTTTTCAGACCGTTTGCAAGCAATTCGGGCTTTTACTGGAGATCCTCCTGCGCTTCATTGGCAATCTATTCCTTTCTTTGAACAGGGTCAATTGCTATTGGGCCCTCTGTCTCCTTTTATTTGTTCTCTCTCTTTTACTAGGGGAAATGCAAATCGAGTTGAGATTGGGTTACTTCATTCTATAGGAAGATGATGTCTTTTTATGATTGGTGGTTATTCACAACATCTTCTCTTCTCACGCTTCTTAGTTTAGATGTTTTTTTGTTGTCTGTTTTCTCTTGTAACTTTGATGATCATGGTAGATGAATAAAATCTTACTTATTGACTGGCAAAACAAACATACAAACATACATACATATATATATATATAAACTAAGCCCTCGGGATTAAAATCCTTGGTTGCATAATTGAGTTCCAAAAACCTTTGCGATCGTTTACTTAGAGATAATAGAAAGGGAATGGAATAAGTATTTCTCAAATATACTTTATTACTTTGCTTACTTTCGAAATTCAGTGCAAATATTTATTCTTAGTAATTTTTCTATTCCCTTGATAGATAAAATAATTGATGATTTTTTTTTTTTATTCTCCTTCCATTCCCTTTTCGTGGGAATTAAAAAACAGATAGCGAGACTATTTTATCTTAGACATTTTTAATTTTATTATCTGTTTAATACTACAATTAATAAATTGGAGTAAATGTTTGAACACATATTTTGATAATAAAATTTTAAATGATGTAACCACTAAAATATATTATTCTTTCTCTAATATTGATAATCCTATTCACAAATAATAATTTTTCTAATACCCGTCTATTCCTTATATCCAAGTGGACGGGCCATTATTATAATTTTATATTTTTACATCAAAGCCATAAGGAAATTTGTATCACAACAATAGCTTGGAACACCTTTAATAGTCTATGAAAAATTAAAAATAAGTTGCCGATAAAAACAAAAAGCAAATTTCAAATATGCTGCCTTAAACAATTGATAAGTTATATAGCATGAATTTGGTAAAAGGAAGAAATAGAAATTCTTATTTATTCCACATTATATGAAATGAATATACATTATAGTAATTACAAACCAAGAAACTGGTACTTTGCTGTAATAAAACGAAACACCAATTCCATTCTTTTTAACTAATAGTAATGTAACTAGCGCTTTTACTCTCATTAATTTTCTGCCCCCGCACATGTATTGATGAGTAATTCAAGAATCCCTTAAGTTCTTGTAAGAATATAGCACAACCATTAGTAAAAATGATAGTCATTAATAAATGCCACATGAGAGGCTTAATAAGCCATGTAATGGTTTGTTTCTATGAGATATTTTAGGAAAATTCTATAATTTTATTATTAATTTTGATGGAATTAGTTTCATCACTACTCAACGGCTTACATCATACTTGATTTTGATCGAACTATTAAGATGATTAGTATTTCAATTACTATATTTATTTTAAGATTTTCACGCTTTTAATAACCTTTAAAATGTTGAAAAGTCTTATTTGCGATGGTACTAATTACCATCCGTAATCCTCGTTAACCACTCTTATTGAAACAAGACATTAATATATATGTATATACATACATATGAGCATTAAATGCACTTAGTACTTCTATCACTGTCTGATTTCAATAAGTTCAACTAATCCCACGCGATCAGAATCCTTGGCCGTGTATTTAATCTCCAAAGTCTTGCTTTTATTTTTATCTTACACCAAACCCACAAGGAGATTTGACCATAATTGGAACACCTGTTAAACTGCCAGTGAAAATAATTGCTACACAATTAATTAGATATATCCCATAAACTTTTACAGTGTGATTTTACCTTTTATAATTTTAAAAAATATCAATATATGCCTTAAAATATCATTAAAGTCCTATAAGAATACATAGATATAGCCTATAGTTAGTGTGCATTATATGCTTATTAACAAAAATTATAGAAAGATGACATTATATTTGTAAGTTTAAGTGTGTATCCATTAGAGATGCAACTGGGTAGGTCATTATAAGTTATCTGACCCGCCCAATCTGCTAAAAACCATTTAGAGTCAAACCCTATAGGGTTATGGGACAGGTTTGGAAAAAAATTTTGTGACTCTGTAAGGTCATAGGTCGAGTTCGGATCGTAGTATGACCTTATAGGGTCGATCCGACCCGTTAAGATTAAAAAAAAACAGTTTTATAACATTAAAAATTTGATACATCTAATTTTTTTATAGCTTTACGATTGTATAATTTATTTTTTTTAATCTCATTGAGAATGTCATCTTTTTTATAATTTATTAGAGATAATATTCATATTTATGTATCTATATCAATCCTCAAGTAAAGTAAATTCTACTATATTGTGATACAAATTAATTATCATACATCGAAAATCAATTGTCTAGCTTATTGACTTTTTTTTTTATGTGTAGCTTTACCATCAAATGAAAAGAAATTTAAACAAATAAGTAAAATGAAGAATATATCATGAAGATAAGTAGACAAACAATAAATAAAAAGAATGACAAAGGAAAAAAAAAGAAAAAAGTATAAAAATAAAATCGGATCAACGGAGTGGGGTGGGGTGGGGTGGGTCAAGATCATGACCCTGTAGGGGCGGGTTTGGAAATTGTACATAAAACCCTATAGGATCATGGGTCGGGTTTGGACAACCCTATAGAGAAGTTGGTCGGGTTCGGGTTTTATATGACTTGTCCCAAATCCGCCCCGATTGCATCCCTAGTATCCATTCTTAGCCAATAATTCAAATGGCATATATATTTACAGTTATCTTAACAATAAATCAATAATTAACGTGTTGATAAATAAAAGGAATATATTAATAGAAACCCATATATGCTTTATAAGAGTCAGCAGAAAAATTAAAATAAATTGTTATGTTAGGTACTTAATTAGTGTTTCAACGTACTCATTATCAAGGAAAAAATAAATAGGAGCATTTGAACCGCCTATTTTGAAAAGCACTTCCTGTTGATTCTCTTAACTATAAAATGGGGTTTAATATATAGGCGACTCTCTGTGTATAAATATATGCGTGTGACATCCTTAATAAGAATAAATTGAATTCAATAAATTTTAAATGTCATGTGTTTTTTGCACTTGGCAAGAAGGAAGCTGGTTTGGTTTGCCACCCTGGGTATTCGGATTTCCCCACCTCAGGTTACTTCTCTTGATAAATGGATGGTTTCTAGCATTGAGGACTTCCCAGACACAAAGACTAAATGTCTCCATTTTGCTAAGCTGAGCATTGTAGCATGGACTATATGGAAAGGGAGATGCTCGGCTGTTTTTGGTAAAAAGGTGCCTGATGTGTATTCAACAATAACCATGGCAGAAAAATCTCTTCTGGAGCTTGATATAATTTTGGACAGGCCTTTACAAGAGAGGCCCCTGCCAAAACCGATGCCTTACACAGCCAACACCAACAGGCACAACTCAGAAGTGAGCACCATGCATCAAGAGGATTTTGGGATTAAGGCTGCATTGGTCAACCTCTGCAGGATTCTCGGACAAGCGCTAGCATCAACCATCCGATGGGAAGCCCACATCAGTCAAGGCCATTAACACCAGCTCTCCTTCACTTGAACACTCCTGCTCAAGGCCAACAACCCGAAGGAATTAGGTGGCGCTCCCCTACTCAAAACGACATCAAGATCAACTGCGATGCTTCGGTTGATCCTCTCAAAGGTGATGCGGTAATAGGATTAATTGCAAGAGACTTTAGGGGGGTGGTTTTGGGAGGTAATGGCAAATCGGTGTTGGTTAATTCTGTTTTGGAAGGTGAAGCTTATGCTGTGAGAGAGTCACTCACTTATGCAAAGAATAGGGGTTAGCAAAGGATAATAGTTGAAATAGACTCAACAACAGTGTATCGGGCTTTAAGGCAGGATATCGAATCTCCATGGTGTTTGCGACCTATATCATCAGATGTGCACTCTCTCCTACCTTTCTTTGCTAAAGTGGAGTTTAGTTCAATTCCTAGAGGAGCTAAGTCAGCTACTAATTGGATAGCTATTCATAGTAGAAGGAAGATGTGTCATTGAATTGGGTTCAAATACCCCATCTTCTTTGCTTTCTATTTTAAGAAATGACTCTTTAGATAGCCTATTAACTTCTGCTGTTGTTAGAATGTCTGATGTATCAATCTCTTGTTTTATGTAATGAATTCCTTTTCCTCTGGCCAAAAAAAAAAATAATAATAACCAACCTAACTTTTTTGGTAGGGACAAACACATGATGATATAATTACGGCTAGACATTAATCAAGTTAATGTTAGAATTATGGATATGTATTCGCTTGCTATTATAATTATATTATATCTTATACATATATATAATTTTCATTAATGATTTCATTATAATATTTTCTATAAATTCATAAGTATAAAAAATTCATTTAAGAAAAATTAAAGGTATTTAATGTAATTCGTAAGAGATATATATTGCTTGAAAATTAATATTAATTATAAATTATAGAATTAATACATGAAATCTCAATTTATATAATTAGTATTATTTAGTAAATCTTTATGCGATAAAATCAAAATATATGTAATGTGGACAATATAATTATTATTTACAGCAAAAAAAAAAAATGTTGCTCATAAGTATAAGATTTGAACCCATGACCTCATGTATACCAAATTATTTAGTTAACCACTAGACTATAATCATATTCATATAATTATTTGGTTTTTATAATATATAAACAATATAATAGTTTTATTTTTTTATAAAATTTTAAAATATTGAATTTTTCCAAGTCTTGGCGGAACCTTATCGGCCCTCTGCATCCGTGCATGTTTATTAGTCATTTTCACTTACCACAGACTCCTAAGTAAAAGCCAAACAAAATAACGGCTGCTAAGACAGTTTTGCCATGCGGAGCATCCACTGTTCCAGCACGCAATCTTTATCAACCACAGAAGAGAGAGAGTGTGATGGTGAGACATGAAAAAATTCAATGTGTCAATACATTCTCATCAAGTTTAAATCAATGAAATGGAATAGAAAAAAAATAATAATAGTATTTCTTTTATTCTACAATTAGGGTATGTTTAGAAAAAAAAATATTTTACATTAGGAAAAATAATTTCTTTAATGAAAAAAATAAAAATATCGAAATTTTTTATCTTTTCACATTATATGAAATAAAAATCTTTTATTATAAAATTTTTATAAATTAAATGAGAGAATAACACTGCATAATAATAAGAGTAGAATATCAATTTATTATTATCAACCATAAGCAAGATGAATATCATATGACCATAAGTAATAATATTTTTTTAATAAATAGTAATAATATATAGTTTTATAAAAATGCTTAATATATTAGGTCTGTTTGGATGATCTGTTTTTATTTATATTTGATTAATATTTATATTTTATTCGTATTTTATCTGTTTAATCTATTTATAAATAAAAATATTTTTTTAATTTATATCTTACTCTTAACAAATAATTTATTTAAAAATAGATATACGGTCTACACGTCAATTTAAAAAAGAAAAAAAAAAAAGAAGGCAGGAGAGAGAAAACAAGACAACTAGGGGTGTAGAGTGAGAGTAGACGCTAAGAGACGGTGAACACCATGACCACTCGCAAGACTCCACGTGTAACAAATATCCAAATCACCTAACATGGGTGTATAAATAACTTAAAAGAATTTTAGCATCTTACCACTGGATACCAAAAGCATCTCCTCCATGATCCTCTTCTCCCTTCTCAACTTGTTCTCCATCCTACGGCCCACATTCACTCTCTCTCTCTCTTCCCACCATTATATATTCATTCCAACACGCGCCCAAACATCGTTCTTATCGACCACAGCACAACATCTTTAATATAAAAAAATCCCTAACCTTTTTACACGTACATGCTTCGAAACACAGTCCCATTGTCCTGTTCTTTTTTCCACTTCACACTTCAGCTCCCAAGAACAAATAAATAACTTGTGGGTTTCCTGAGGAAGAAAATGAATGTGATGGAATCGAGCTCGTCGCTTGAAGCCCTCACGCTTCATTACGTCCGGTTCGGTTTGTTCACCGTGGGGTCTAATCTATGGACTTGGCTTGCCCTGGTGGCTGCCGCCGTTAGTTTTTGGCGAATCACGGCCGTCAGGTGCTTCCGGGAAGCTCACGTTACGTCAGCATCGGCCTGTAATGACGTCAGCTCAAGTGGGTCGGATGAGGTTGTTGAAGAACCGGCTCCTCAGCCGGTTATGGCATCGTCACTCGTATCAACACCGACGACGACGTCGTTTTCGTTTTGTGAGTGGGATGGTCCGGATGGAGTGACTGGAGGGAAGTTTTTGGTTTACTACCAGGAAGAATTAGTAGAGGAGGAAAGCAAGGGGAGGAGAGTTTGATAAGGTGGCGGCGGCGGAGGAGGAGGAGGAGGAGGAGAAGCGGGGTTCTAGTGGTGGTGGTGGAGATTGGTGGGTTACTTGGGAGAAGATGATGAAGGTTAGAAGTGGTGAAAGTGGTTGGTATAGGTGTCAAGACTTGAGTGCATTAAACGGCAGCGTTGTGAGATTTTGGGATGAGAGTAAGAGTAAGAGTAAGAGTAAGAATAATTATAAAATGTATTATGTATAAATAATTTATGATTTCTTCAATTACTAATATTAAAAAATTGTAATATAAGGTAGTTGTTTCTTGCTTTTGCACTTTCTTTGGTGCTTCTTGTCCTTCTAAGTTATTGGACAATGAAGTTTTGGGGGTGCATGTGGTTGTGGGGAAAAAAAAGAAAATTGTATATATACATTATTATCACTTGGTGGATGATGATGAACTAGCAACTAATTGTACCATCATTTGCTAGAAATAAAATTGCAATATGCAAAATTTAAATTTCCCTCTAATTTTTGGTTTTCTTCCTTGTGATGGACTTTGGATTGCTTAGATGGAGTTTTGGAATTGTTTTGAAATTACGTTTAATTTATTGGGGTTTTTGTTTTTATATGAAGAAAAAACGAATCATATGAATGGTTTAATATTGGATACTAGTACCGATATGGAAATGAATTGGTTTTTTTATTGAATCACAATGTTGATGTTATGTTTGATTTGTGAAGCTGTCAAGGTTGTTAAAAGAAACAGATGACTCATTGATTCGATTAATAAGAGATCCCCTATAATTGATAAATAATTGATAAGAATTGTTTATGTTGTGTTTGATTTGATGGATTGGATGAAAAGCAATAGGAATTCTTCTAATCTTATTTTATTTTATAATTGAGATATTTTTGAAATAAAAAAGATATATTTTGTGAATAATACAATTTATAAAAATTCCTAATCTATTCCATCTAACCTAGAACTAATATTATAAATGGTGTAATTTTTTTTGCAAATCAAAAGAGAATAACTATGGCACGTTAATACAATATTAATGAACAAAGGGGAAACTAAATTTCCCAATATCCAAAAAAATAAATAAATAAAAGTAAGAAAAAAAATTCTAAATGAAGCTATTCTCCAGGATAAGCTCTTGAGCTAAAGTCTCTTATTTATAAAATTAGCAAATATAACTATTGTAAGTATAATATAAAAAGACATTGTTAAGAGAAAATAACAAAAAAACAAAACTAATCGAACTAAATAATATAAAGTAAATATAACTATAATAGGAGACCTAAGTAATCAAACATGGCGAGGGGGACTCGTGGAGCTAAGACAAGCCAATCGAATCCATTAATGGTCTTTGAAATGGAATGGATTGGATAAGACGAAATGGAATGAAATGAAATGGTCTTTTGAAATAGAATGGATTGGATAAGACGAAATGGAATGAGAAATGGAATGAAATAAGTAATAAAATAATAAATTTATTTTCTTATTTAGATACATTTATAGAATGAGTATGCTATTTATGTATAATACCATTACTAATAAATATGAATATTAAATATGTTAGATATGAAAGTAATTATAGTAATAATCAGAAATGGATGCATGATTATTACAATAGGGGGTTGGTTTTTTCTTTTTAAAGTTGATGTTGGATCTATTCAATTAATTTTTCTTCTAACTATAACATGAGATATTTATTTATCATAATTTCAACAAAGTAAAATATACAATACTATAAATAAATTTTACGTAACATTTGGCCTGCTTGGATTATCAATTTTTTTTTTTGTATCGTATTTATATTGGTAACTTATCAGTATGAGTCGGTTTGGTTTGGTCATTTCATGAATAAAACTGTCAGTTTTTCATTCGTATTATATTTGTATCGATTCAGTTAGAAAATAATACTAGAATGGTACTAAACCAATGTACCCAAATAGTCCCATATTTACAAGATATTTTGTTTATTGAAAATGCAAAACTAAATAAGCAATATCATAAAATGTTTTGTACAAGCAAGAAATATTCACCAAATGGCTTCTGAAAATATTCATTATCTATCTATATAGAGAGTAATCTCTTCAAAATCTATATAAAATGATCCAAACATCACCCATAAAATTTAAAACTTTAAATAAAATAGTTGGAAAATAATTAAGAATTTAAACTAAGAGAATGGATAAAATTAATTAGAGGGTTGACTAAAATGAATCTTAAAGTTGGTTTAATTAATGGATCTAGGTTATAAAAGAAAAATCTGCCAATGAAACCTTACTAGGAATGAATGGTTAAGATCCTGTCATGTGGCACTCTAGAAAAGAGTCCTAAAAAACCTAGACCCTAGACCCTAGCCTCCATATAAATATCTTATATTTTTTGCATTTTCCTCTTTAGGAAACCACTATAACCTTAAGGTAAGAAACCCTATACCCTAGCCTCCATTTAATGCTAACTAAGTAAGATTAAAGGATTAACACTAATAAACTAAGGTTATCTATTTTGTGTTGGGAAACGATGACAATGGAGGCAAATTAAGAGAAAGGGGAGAGCAAAAACTTTAATGAAATTCGTGACAAGGTAAGTTAAATATTTTCAAGCTTTGAAGTGCAAAATCTATGGCGTTTCAAATGTAAATTCTAATATGGGAGTGTTGGTAGGAAGTGAATGTAGTAAGGAAGTTGTTTTTGAAAGTGTTTTGAGCTTTAGAATCCCTTTTTCAACTACAACAACAACAAGGTAAGACTCAAACTCAATTCTTAGTGATATAAATATGTAATGATACGGAAAACCTTAGGTATATTAAACCTAAGACCCAACGTTTGTCAAATGGAATTGAACCCCAAAGACCGTCTAAGAAACCTAGGTGGAAACCGCGACATATTGCCTATATGGAGTCAAGAACCTTGGAATAATGAAGACGCCACAACCGGTGATGGAGTTTCGATTGATAAGTCAAAGGATTAGAACGCCACAATGAAATCCGATAAGTTCATGGACATGTTCAATCAAGAACACACAGAAAGAAAACTGTTAACTTCATTTAAAAGAAATAACTCATAATATGATTATTTGATTACAAAAGCCTATTTATAATAATTCCTAGGAAAACTAATATACACAAAATAATAAAATCTAGGAAAACTAAAAGACACAAATAATAACACCTAATAAATACAATAAATATTCTTAAGGACATAATAAATATCTCTAAAGACATAAAAATAAATCTAGTGGCATATATTACACATTTAAATTAAAACAACATCTCGCTTCAATAAAATTGCCGAGAGCAAATTCATTCCTGCGCTAGCTTGTATTATTTAAGGCCGATGGTGTTGAGTGCTATTTCTTCAAATCTTCAATCCTTTGAGTCCCAAACTAGTTTATAGGAATCCTTAGCTTGCTTGACTCGGGTTTTGATCAATGAAACTCCATACAATGGGTCTCCGATTCCTTGAAATATATCATTGGATTTGGACTTAGTTAGCCCTGAACTTGATGCTTCTAGGATCACATCATGTAATAATAAGGAGATAAGATAATTTGATGATATAAGAATGTAGAATGAATGTATTTCTAGTTGAAATCTTGCTAAAGACTAATTTTGAGAATAAATGAATGTTGCTATATATTCAAAACTATGGATAAGATCTTAAAATAAACATGAAGTTGATGTTATTGATGTTAGAGGTAATTAAATAAAGGATTGCATATGAAATGTTTTAGAAATTTAAGAGAAAACATGATAGTTTGATGGTTGCTATCAAAACGAGAAGTTTTAGGCTTTCAATTTTGATCCAAACATGTAACGAATAGGAAATGAAAATGGATGAGACTAGACATAAACATGACCCTCAAATACCTTTAAGATCACCAAATTTGTCCAAAAACATGTTTGTGACAAAAATATCTAGTTTGAGTAAGAAACAACACAAACCCAGAAAAGCATGGCATATACATAATGTCACATACCCAACCATGCTTCTCTCTAATATCCAATGAAACATGAAGCCTAGAGGAAGACGAGGACATACATTTACCTAAACTTATGCTTCTTCGTACGTTCAAGTTCCCAAGAAAACACAGTTGGAACATGGGGTGACCTATCTAACTGCGCTTCTCTTTGGTCTAAGCAAACCCTTTGATCCCAAAACAACAATGGGGGAACATGACGTCGTGTTTCAACCTGTGTGTCTTTTTGTTACTCAACAAAGGAAGAACACGGCCGATGCACGGCTGACCAATTTCGCCGTGTGCCAAAAGATGGGGTGATATGTCCCCTCTTGTACCACTCGTGTTCTTTATTAACTCATTTTTCTTTCTTTGATCTTTGTCCAAATCGAACAAAACTTGACTCAGTTCCTTCCTTAGATTTAGGTAATCTTCTAAGCATAATCTTTACGCAGAATGGCTAGGTCAATGAAATCTTTATATGACAAACAAGATGAAGTTAATCATGAACTAATTTTGATTTCAATTATGACTAGTTATTGGACTTAAAGCTTAGAAAAGTATAATAAGTTCAAATCGACCAATAAGTACGTAATAATTGCTTGTTGCTTACAATGATGGTTTTAATGACCGGATTATGATTTTAAACTCAGCTTAATTGATTGTTGGTTGCTGCTACTCGACCGCTTACTCCAAGAATGACACCCTTCAGACTGGGCTGCGAGCCTGATCAACATTTTGGGATGATGCGATAGTTATAGGCACCTGGATTCCCCGATGGTGTATGCGATAAAGACAAATGGGTAGTCGATAGGGGATATTCTGAAATTAGACGATCAATTAGAAGCCAATGCGAAGTTGTAATGGAGTTATATGGAGGTTGGGCTCTTGCATAAAATGTCGCAAAGAATTGTGCTCATTAATGGTTGTTTATGTGGAATTGATCCATACAAAACTAATTCTTTCTTTTCTTTCCACTAAATTCTGGAGGTTTATCAGACCCCCCTCTTTGGTACATGATTCACTGAGGGAACCTTTCCCTTTTTGCTTAGCGAGAGTTTTAAATATTCTTGTGCGTATTTGTAATTATGGGATGCTGGGAATACTTGTTTGTTGATTTAAACTTTATCAAACTTAAATTGTGTTTGTTGGTGCATGACATGTGTCCATGTGCATAGTTATTGTGTACCGAGATTCGCCGCTCACTTTTCATTATTTTAGGTATCGAAGATGATCACTTCAGAGGCCTTTACTATGATTCCATGGGTTTTGGGACTGATGAGTATGGAGAGTGAAAAAGACAAGTAGAAGGCTATATGAACTCAAGAAAAACTTTGTGAACATTCATGCTTTATTTAAATGATGATTGTAAACTTTAACTATTTTCCTACTATTAGGCCGAGTGACAAATTTATAATCGGGTTGAGCCTAACTCCCTTTTATGCCTGCTATCTTAAACTATTTTAGAAGTTTTTGCTTTACTCTTTCTTAAAGTATTTTCCCACATGATGGTTTAATGGTTTTAAATTGTTGGGAAAATATCTTTTGATGCACTATGGATTTACTAAAGAGCCTAATCACGATTTCATAACTAAAATCTAATTGGTAAACTCACCTAGTTATCAAAAGCCTTGCAAATATCGCTTGGAGGTGAAGTGCGGGACGCAACAACCATACCCTTAAGCACCCTAAGGGTTGGGTCGTTTCACTATATTGACAAATTCCTTTACATATATATGAGACATTATATGATTAATTATTTCAAAAATCAAATTATTTATAGTAAGTAACACTAATAAATATAATGAAATATTTACAAACAAGAACTACAAAAAGATTTTTATGGAGCAAAGCCCTTCTTCCCCTTGAATAGCTACATGAAATTTAATATATATATATAATATTATATACAGAGTAAATTATTAATGATTAGATTTTCTTCTATATTCTAAAAAATTATTAATTGAGAGAGAAAGGGCTAAACAAAGCAAATGCATCAACAACTATAAACTAACAATAGGTATAAGGAAACCAAATAGAATATGAAAAAATCCCACTATAATCATCATATCTCTTCCAATTTACTATAGACATAGTATAATTATTACCACAATATTGGTTTTATAATCTTACATTTTGAACTCATGTATAAATGGGATCTTAAAAACCATTTTGTCTATATTTTCCTAGTATTGTGTTTTTCAACTTTTGACAATCATATAAAATGGAAAATCAAGCATCTTAATTTATTCCATAAATTTATAAAGCCTTAACTACTAATATGCATAATTAATTAATATAAAAAAATTTCTAAAATATTTAGAACAAGCCTTTAAAGAAAATTTTTAATGTAATTTATGATATTTTGAATTTTTTAAATATGAAATTCAAGATGATGGTAAATTGGATTAAGCTTGTAAAAGGAAAAATCGTTCAATTATTAAAAAACATTTAGAAGATAAAAAATTAATAAAAGAAAAGATTTTATTGTACTCTTTATTTCCTTCCTAGAATCGTGGGCTATTAAAATGTTCACTTAGTATAAAAAAAAAACAAGTAATTATTAGAATAAAAGGTGAAATATCTATAATACCCCTTACATTTATTATAGAGAGAGAATACTTGTATATGTGTTATTTTCAAAACAGGGATATTTATGATGAAATTGAAAAATAGAGCATGAAATGATAATTCATGGGTTGGAGACATAAATGACTATTCATGATTATACGTAATAGCAATTCATTATGAATTATCATTCATTTTAAGTGAACACCGTAATATCAGTTTCATACTGAACGAAAAAGGAATAAATAGCTATCGATGTCAAATAAACGGACTGTAAATGTACTTGTTGTCTGTTGATAATAAAAAATATACATATAGCCAAAACAAAAGGAAAAAAATAAAAAGAAAAAGAAAAGCAAACGAAAGGAACAAAATAGTGACCAAAATCAAAAAGTGGAGGTCATGCAAATGACCTTGGACGAAAGCGAACCACTCTGGACAAATGTGTTGTTAAAATGTGAAAACGGAGATTCAAACACCGGATGTAAAACCAAGCCATTAGCCACTATACTACCAAACATCATATGTAAAATATTTCCAGTTTAAAATTACCACATATGCCTCATTATACACTTACACAATTTCGACGGTGCTGGGTCCCGGGGCCGTCCCTAGTGATAATCTTCCATAGGGATCAAATAAAATCAGGATTCCTCCTTGTTAAGTGCAAAATTGAATTCTTGTTAATTGTCATATTTGTAATCCAGCTTTCAAAAATATACTCTAATAAAATTGAATTTCATTTTAGATTCACACCCGCATACCAACCATACCATCCGAATTTCTTGAATTGATTCCAAACTCCTCTAGCCAACTCTTTCATCTCTATCAGTCCATCTCATTTAATGGTTCTTATCATCTTATTGTCTTTTTCGAAAGCTTCTATGGCCTCATCAATGAGATCATCTAATCCACTATTTAATCATTAAAATAAACACAATAATTGAAATGCTAACTATTTTAATGATTCGATTACGATTGATTATGGTATGAATCGTTGGATAGTAACGGAACCAATGCCGTTCCTATTAAAATTAATAATAAAACTATAAAATTTGCCTTTCCATAATATCTAAATGTTATTAGTTTTTTCTTTATTCATCTATACATCTACACACACAATGCTAAAGGGAGTAACACAAGCATCTTGCATTACAACGAGCAACCATGATTTTAATGGTAAAAATTCAGCATAATCGTCGGGTTTTCCGATGCTTGGATTTAAAATAAATTTTGGTAAGCTAGTGATTCAAAATATAAATCGACCCACCTAACCTACCCATCACATAATAATAAAGAATTTGTTATAATAAGTTGCGTTTGTTCATAGACAATACACAATAATTGCACTTTACAACATGATATCTTTCTGATGATAATCATAGTCCCTTTTTGAATAAACTAGTATCCTAAAATAATATATGTGTAAATGTGACCTATTGGGTTTCTGGATCAACCACCCAAGGACTGCCACTTTTTCAAGTAAGGATATGTATGTCTCCCACCTCATTCTTCGAATCATTAAATATTTTTTTAATTATTTAAGGGTACTCAGATTGAGTGGAGATCGCCAACAACTGTACTGAATACAATTAAAAAAGCTGCGCATTCTTCTTTTTATAGTTCTAGTAGCTTGCATGGCAAAATATTTCTCTATCTTTAAGGAAATAAATCTCTTAATTTTAGTATGAAATATCCACTTCCAATTAATATATATCGCAAGAAGAACATAATAATAATAATAATAGAATTGGTAAAATTAGTGGAATTTTATCAGTAATGATCGCAGTTGTATAGCAAACTTAATTACTTAAAAAAGGTAAAAAAAAAAACAAAAAACCTCAAAATGAACTTCCAACTATAGTGTACCTGATACTTTTGAACAGATGATAATAGTGGTAAAAGCGTTTATTCTAGATTAATATTTGGCATTTGACAAGGGATATTTTGTTGCCCTTACATATATGTGTGTGTAAGTATATATCTCGAGTATTAAGAAGTGTTTCTAGTGCATAAGTTATGGCTAGGTAAAAAATACTAATGATAACAGGATCATCCAGTTATTCATTTGATCATTAAAATAAATATAGTAATACAATAACGGTTGAGTATATGATGAGTAATAAATTTTGTTATCAAATACTTTTTATATATTATTAAGTATTTTTTCTTTTTGCCATTACAAGAGAAAGATATTCAAATTTGATATCCCTTATTTGAAAAATCAAGAAAAATGCCATCAGGTTAAAAGAAGATTTGCATTATTAAGTAATGTTAATAGATGCTTAGGGACAAACACAACATATATACATGTAAATAGCCTTCTCTCATTTGAGAGAGCAACCTAACTCCATCAAAGTTCATATGGAATGTAAGCCTCAGCTGGTTCACCATCTCGAATATCCACTTCAGCATCCCACATTCTGTGAGAACCATTCGCCACATTTTTATGATACACTCGAATGGCTGGTTTAGTTTATTGCTTCCGACACCCACATGAATATCCACATTTCATAGGCTGAAAGCGTTGCTCATTAACCCACATGGACGTCTGGACATCATCAATTTTAAATCTTGGATGAGCCTAGGATGTCCATTATATTTCATCTCTTGTCCCTGTTACGTTATATCCCTCTTGGACATTACATATTCTTGACTGCTCGAGTAGCTGCCCATGTGAATTTTCTTTGGTCCTTATACCATTATACCTAAAGCCATTAATGATATTTTTGAGTTGATAAAGATACATATATAAATATGTATATAATTCCATGATTAACAAATTTTAAAATATAGTTATTTTTTTCGTTAAGTAGGAGCTAAGCTCAAATTGAATTCCAAATAGATGGTAAACCACCAATCACCACTAATAATATCTATGTACTTATTTGAGTCACCTATTTTATAAAGTAACTCAAAATATAGATTTAGTAATTTCTTACATCGTATACAAGTAATTTTTTGCTATAATCTACAAACACTACCGTTGTTGCTATCCTATATAATGACAATAAAATAACTAGAGATATATGAGTGGCCGTTTCAGGACTTTGGTTTGAGGCAAAGGGTTGTGAGTTTCGAGTTTAGTGATAATCTAAAGAGGGCAAGAAAAGGACATGTTTGTGAAGAAAATCTTTAAAATTTGTACATATAAATTCACAAATCTTTCAAAAGATATACGAACCGCCGCCCCTCTCGTACATGAGAAGAATATAAGCTGGGTACCGGTGGAATCATAGCTTGAATGGGCACAAAAATATTATTAAAAACATAAAACCTTCCTCTCCCAAATCCCAAAGGTCTGCTCACCCTATTATACACGCAACGCTCTCCATCCGTTCCATCCGAAAACCCTTTGTAAATATCATCAAAAGCCAACATTGATAGTGACCCCTTTTTATTTAATTTAATTTTCAATATTAATAAGATAAAATTTTTATTTTTAATGTAGGGTTAATTTCATGAATTGTATATGAACTTCGGCAAAAGTTGAATTTAAATACTTAAACTTTGAAAATCGATCATTTTAGTATTTAAAAAAAAATTTTGTACACGCAAAGAATACTTTCATTGATTAGCATATGCGAAAAGTAATTTCGTATGCTAAATTAATTAATTTCAAACTTTAGATGTATAATTACATATTTTGCTGAAACTCAATACTATTTACAATATTTACTCTTTAATATATTGGTAGGCAATGCATTGTATTATATCTAGTATAGAAATAAATACTTTCAAGCAATTGTAAAGACAGGATATAATTGATATTTTAAGATCCTGAGATGATCCAAGCATATTAAAACAATGAGGTAAAATATGGATGGTCTTCCATCTCTTCTATCCAATTTTTTATTTCTTTTAGCAGATCCGGTGCGGAAGCTAAGAAAGACTTGCCAACCCAACGAATCCAAATAGTTTATTATCTTCCCAAATCTATCTAGACATGTCATACGTGCGAATCGGACCGCTAAGTCGATGGGTCCATCGGACCCATAAATCTATTGGGTCTATATGAATCCACCCCTATAAAATTAAAAAAATAATAATAATTAATGTAAAGAGGATGGGTAAGACCCGACCCCTACCACCCAAGCTAGTTTTAGGTTTCTTATTTTTGAACCCAATGGATCGAATCACAATCGGACCATCATGCCCAAAAACATGTCTAAATCAATCTCCATTATATTCACCACAAGTCCAAATGGCCTTTGACATTTTGTCACAAGTCTACACTAGTCTATATTACATAGGTATTTTGCTGAGTCTTACTACACCCACTAGAGTGTTAAAGATGTTCATCGCTACTTAGGATTGGGTCTAACTAGCAAATTGTCAAATTGGCTTCGTCTTCTCAGGACCTAAGAAAAGCAATAACCACTAGAAGGCAAGGAAACCCGATAATCAACTAGCCCAAGACTAAAGACTACACTAGAAGACCACGAGTAAGACTCACAGCTGAGACTGCCTCTCCAATTAATGGTGATTCAGTTGGGAAGATGCCTTTGAGCTCATCTTGATCAGTTAGCTGGTCAAGATAAATTTTAGGTTCCACAGTCGCCTTCTTAACCGGAACTTCCAATTTGACAATTTCCTGCTTATTCTCGTATGGAATCTCACATGCAATGGTGTCGTCCTTTCTATTAGATTTTTGGCTTTCACTTGAGGAAAGTCCTTCTCTTTGATATTTCCTCTGTCTCAGGAATAGTTGCTTTATTTGTTTTCTTTTTCAAGAACAACTTGAGTTGCTTTATTAGATGTGTACACATCTCGGTCTACTTGCCTCTTGGCGTGCTCCTACCTATGGTGAAAGGGGGGTTTTCTAAAGCAAGTTCTTAATTGTTAGTACACCTTTAAGAGTTCTAGGTTTCGATACCCATATTCTAAGCCTAAGGTACAATGTAAACAAATGAGGTGGACACACAATATTGTCAAATATAATTATAGCATATACATATATGTTTGCGTGTGTGCATGTATAAAAATTGTATATTATCTCCTTAAACTTTGACTTGAGTGTCAATATTACTTGACTTTCAAATGTTTCAATAAATTCTTTTAAACTTTAATAGATTGACAACATAAATGATATTTATTTTTACAATTAAAAAAAAACATCAAGATTTAAAGGATCTCCCCCCAGCCCTACCCAACACACACACACACACACAAAATAAATAAAATGAATTAGGGGATTATTTGTAATATCTAAAAGTTCAATGAAGGTATTCACATTGCAGTCAAATTTTATGGAGCCATTTGAATTTTTACAATTATATCCTTAGAAAAACTCATAAACAGCGTGACATCGATAACCAAATCACTTAGGTTAAAGTTTAGCATACTCTTATCTACTCTCTTCAACTCATCATCCTAAAAGATAATTAATCTATGTTTATATGGATTTACATAACCTATAGCTCCAGTATCATATGCTACTTTCATTCCCTGAGACCAAGATGCAATTATTGTTAATAACCCATGCATAAATGGGCTAATATGAAGAAGCTAGTTTCTAACTAATTTTAAACTCAATTTACCCAACCACTACCTCTTATGCAATTTTATACTCATTTCACGCAATTTCAACAACATAAACAATAAAACATAACTAAAGAGGTAAGGGAAGAAGAAAATTGCACCATATTTAATGTAGAGTTCAGCCCGCCCCTTACTCTCCATCGTCCACAAATGTCTCACTCAAGTAGGACTTCACACCATCACATTCAACAAACAATTTGCCACATGAGAAGAACTTTAACAATATGTCTCATAAAGAGGACTTCACTAATGCCTATAACTTATAGGAATTTACTTAAATGCCTCAACACATAAGGAATTCACATATTGCCCCAAACACGTGATAACTTCACTAAACAACACTCAAACACGTTGTGTGAATAGTGCCTTACAACAAATTCAACTAAGTATACTATTCACACTTTCACTAATCTAAACATAAATACAAATAAGATAGTATTTTGATATAATGTCTACCAATTGAGCTTCACTCTTTTATACAAAAACACCCTAACACTTCTATTTATAACCACAAAAAACAAGTTAGCTATTATCCCAAAAAATAACACCAACTATTGAAAGGGAAAAGCTACAATGACTAGCTTTTGGCCTATCAACAAACTAGTCCGGCTCGCTGGTGCATGAACCATGTTCGTGATCTTTGCCGTGATCTTTATAGATACCCAATTTTTGCCTATTTTAAGGTTTAATTTATAATAAATTATCATTATTTTAAGCCCACAAAATATATTTTTTTTAAAATTATTACAAAGTTTTGAGCTTGAAATAATATTACTTCCATTATAAATTAATTATGAGTTTAATTAAACAATTTAATTAATTAAGTTATTTAATTAACTTCATCTTTGAAAGACCTCAAATATGATTTAAGTGCATAAAAAAAAACGAGGCACAGGCCAACAGCTTAACAGTAAAGCAAGCGCATGCGACAGAGGAGACCTGAGTTCGAATCCGCACAGAAGTGGATTTTTATTTTCAGCTTGTCGTGCGTGTATGCATGCGCGTCTTCTTCTTACTTTGGCAAGTAGTTTCTTCATCGTGATCGGCCTGTTTCAAGCTCATTTCATCAAATTTATGGGGGGATCTAGAAGTACACATGGAGTGCTACAAACTAAACCAGTAATCAAATTCGAAAATCACATTTTGGCTTTCAATTTTGGATTTGAAGTTCACAAAATGGTCGTTTTTCACGCGAAGAACAAGTGTTTGAAAATTCAAGTTTGAGCTTCTAGAATTTGTTTTCTGTTAACGTTATCCTCTTTCTAGAAGTCTAATCCGTTCGTTGATTACTAAACTCCTTCTAGAAGCTTGGATTCGTGTGAATCTAACCACCACCACCAACCACAATGACCACCATACTCCATTTCGAATCCTATAAATAAGACTCCGAATCCACTGTTTGGATCATCAACAAGCAATCAAACACATAAAAATATACTCACAACTTCAAAAAACACTCGAAAGTTGTTCAAATTCAAGATCGGAGTTCTTACTTGATTTCGAAATTTTTTTCGAATTCATTGTGTTTGGAAGATTTTCGAGTAAATTGATTGTGATAGTGAGCTTTACGAAGGTTTGATTTCCTTATTAGAAGTCTAGAATGGATCCTTGAAGCTCAGCCACCATCTTCGTGAAGCACTCACCGCCGACCACCATTGTTGGAAGCTTGAACCACCTTCTTCGGCTGATTTTGATCCAAATCAACACCGTCAAATAGCTTGTCGTTCTTAGTTTGATCAAATTCGTGAGTTCTTGGCTGCTCCAGACCACCCAACTGGCGATTTTCGAACAACCACCCCACTTACCATGTCCAACATGTCTTCTAATTGGGTATTAGGAATTTATACCCGGTAATAATCTTTTTGATGGCCCTGCTATTGACATACATTTTCCAACTGCCATCTTTCTTTGGGGTTAGTAATGCAGGTACAGCACATTAACTCATACTCTCTTTGATAAATCCCTTCTGCAACAACTCTTGTACTTTCTCCAGCAAAACCTCAGTCTCCTTAAGACTTATCCTGTAGTGTGGTAAGTTGGGTAAACTCACCCCCGACACCAAGTCGATCTAATGCTTGGTATATCTCATAGGTAGTAATTCCTCTAGCGAGTCTTCAAGCAGCACATCTCTGAACTCCTCCAACACCTCTCTCCAGCTTCCTAATAACACACGTATGCTCAATTTCCTCCTCATAGTATTCATCTTCTCCATAGGGCTCATAGCAGACCTCTACATCTCTCTCAACAATATTGACGCTTCTCTTGTTAGGACACTCGTTCGATCAATGCCTCGGCTAGTGACAACGGTAACACTTTCCCAAAATAGGCTTTACATATGGATTATTTTGCTTCTAAGTATCCTTAAACTCAATAGGTTTCTTGCATCCAGCCTTATCCTCTCTCTTCTCAGTACTCCTGCCTTACTCTCCTCAATACTTTTATTCTTTTCTGCCACAGTTTTGCTGCTACCCATTCTCTCAACTCTATATTTTCTACTACTCCCCTCAAACTTGGTACTCCTCTCATGTAACATCATCTCAGCCTTAGGGCCATGGTTTTAGCCTCATTCAAATTCTGAAGAACATGAACTTCGATTTTATCTCAGATCTACAACTTTAGGCCATCTACATACCGTGCCACTTGCTGGCCTTTATTCTTCCTCAGATCATTCCGCTTTTGCTAGTCTCATGAATTTAGCTGCGTAGTCATGAACTGAACGTTGCCTTCGGCGACAATGATGATACTACTAGAATAGAATCTGCTCATAATCAAGTGGTGAGAAATCCCTTTGACACAATTGTTTCATACGAAACCACGTCTGCATTGGTTTCCTACCCTCACAGTACCTCCTATTCTGAAGCCTCTCCTACCAATCAGGCTAATGTACCCCCTTTCAATCAATACGCCATCAATTTCACCCTCCTTTCCTCGGGGATCTGTATATATTCAAAGAATCTATCTACGTTAATAAACCAATCTAAAAATTCTTAAATATTGAGATTACCATTAAAATTAGGGATATACACTTTTAGGTGAAAATCACTAATGTTTCCTTGATCATATCCATAGTAACCCCTTCAATATTCGCCACCACCATCACCACCTCTCTTGTGCGATTACCTTTCTTCATACAAAATCACATCTTCCTCATTTGACTCTTCATCAAAATTCTGCACTCTTCGATTTGCAGCAATAGGTCAATTGATCTGATCGTCGTATGCATCTCTTACCCTTGGTCATCTCCCATGAACATCCCCGTCTCTATTGGTATCAATTTCCATCACCATCAAATCTTTAAAACGCTATTCCAAACATCAGAATCTCTTATCCATGGTATCCAATACCACCCTTTATGCCTGTGACTTGGTTCACAAGGCTTCCACATCCCAAACAACATCTAGGACATGATCGCCTCCTAAGCTGTAATCTCCCAATATCTCTACAGGAATTAACCCGCTCTAATACCACTCTGCAGGGAGTAAGCGTAGATAAAACAGGACCACTCACTGAATGATCTTAAACACACACAACAATTGCAACAAGATGCAATCTCAAGAAAAAACTCTCTTAAATTAGGATTATGATATGTTTTGAATAGAAAGAGAAATATAAAGGACTATTTATACTATTATATTGAAAACCCTAAAAGACTAAAATAAATAAAAGCTGGCTGCATAAAAGGTGAAGGAAACAATGTAGGCCAGCAGTGTAGGATAAAGGCCGGCGACTTATACTTCAAGGCTGGTGGCTTACATGGTAGTGCTGCTTCTTCTCTCTTTCTTGGGTGACTCCCTTTTGTTCAAATGCATGTCCACTATGTCATCCGTATCAATAATTTGCACCTATTAGCATTAAATTTTCTAGGTTATCTAAAAGATTACAATGAAGTGCTTATTTTAGCATGGATTAAAGTTGTCTCCTTATATTTTGTTGTTGCTTCTCCTTCATGTTCTCACCTAATCTCTCCTCCTTACGGCATACAAAAAGAATGTATCATTAGTCCTTTTAGTTACAAGAAGATTGTAATATTTAAATCACAAGGATTATGCCCATCACAATTTAAATATGATCAATTTGCAATCAATTGGTGAAAGACAGTGACTACCCTCTAGGTTATGGTGGTACTGAAATTGTGAGAGAGAGGAACATGAGGAAGTGACTAGGATTTTCTTTTTGAAGAGGAGAATATGAGATGCCATCTTACATATAGAAATGGATTGAATTTTACTTTTTTTTTCTCCCTCTTTTTTGAATTATTTTTCTAAGGCTTTGTAGTTATAACGAGTGATTGAAAGAAAATTTGGCTAAGTCTAAACAACTTAAGCAATTTTGACACTTGATGTTGAATGAATTCCTTTGAAGTAGAAGCTAGTGAGTGTTTGAGGAATGCTGAATGGCCAGCCTTAAATTTCTTTAATTGTCGATGGTCCAAATTGATTGGATTTTACCTATAATAAAATTGGCTTTAGAAAAGTATATTGAGCCCAAGAGTCCAGTAATTTTGTTTAGTGAATACACCATAAGATTTTTCTAAAAGAAAAGAAAAGGAAAATAACATGATTATTGTTGAGCATTAATGGCAAGCACCATAAACACATTAAAAAAGGGATCCTACCTATATATCGGACAAGTTTTCATAATTATTTATAGGATTTAACATACTTTTGATCCCATAGGATTAAAGCTCTTGCAACCTTAAATCCATGTATTTATTTCACATAAGTCCAAAAGGTGAACACATGCTTTTAGTATCAATAAGTTTAGGTTGCAGATATATAGGTTGCCATCTTCTTACGTTGGGGGGGTCTAGAGTAGGAGGAAAATTGCCTTTGGAAAAAACATCGTAGAAGAATAGTTGGAGGAAGATTGACTCATCATTAGAAACTATAACATAACACCCTTTAGTACATACAGCTGTAATGAGATTTGAATTTACACACTAATATAGGGTCCCATATAACATGATACCATTATGAAGCATTCACTCCAAAATATGCTGATAGTTGGCAAGAATAGCTGAATGCTTAGTCCTTCTAGTCCACCAAAAAATACATGCATGAATAGTCATAGAACACATTGTTTAGGAATCTCTCTGCCACCAAGTGGTTTTTGGGTGCTCACTAATATATGAGAATCCTAGGTTTCTAATGTTAGAGATGTCTTTTCCTTTTTCTCGTATATGAGAAGAATAAAAAAGAGAGCTTGTGTACAAACCACTCCTAGGATTAGATCCTAAGATTTGAATTATGAGTGCAATTGGTTAAACTTGCATCAATTTTGGTTTGTTTGAGCTATATATATATAGGCCTGTTCCTTCTTATTATAGTAAAACCATACAAACCAACATTGCAATAATCTTAATTAACTTAAAAATTTTACTATTTTGATTCTAAATACAATTCTTCTCTATGATTATTTTAATTATATTAGAAATATTACTTGTATAATCCTTAAGTTATTACAAAGTAAATTCTAAAATTCTCTTGAATCTCGATAAATAGATACTTACTTCCAATTTTTTTATGATATAACCCTCTAGGTTTCAATAATTTAGAGTGTATTGATAAGCTTGAATATGGATTTCGATATCCATTTGCTAATAGGTTTCCACATCCAACATAAAAACCCGGAGTAAATGTAGAACGACTTGTTATATAATTAATTTATGCAATTCCATTCTCTTAGTCTTTCGACATATTAGTTGATTTAATGCATGTTGCATCATCATCAAACTAATTCATTTACTTAATTTATGAGAACTTACTAGACTTGACACATAGATGTGGAAACATCCCATCATGGCCACGTAAATACAAGTGAATTTAATTAAAACCATATGACCAAAATGTGTACTCTGTAACTAGGAAAGCAATAAATCTCTTTTGACTTATTATCACCCTCTATGCTTTAGGTACCGTAGCATTCAATAACCATATTACTTACAACCCCTTTTTTAAGGATTGCATTTATTGGCATCAAACCATAATGGTCCATTCGTTGAGTAGAGATTTCAAGATAAGTGATTATCTATACTCTCATAGAAAAGGAGACCAGTGACATTCTATTTTTAGTGTGTCGTGATGCTCGTTTATATTATCTAAGCACCCACATGTTTCATCCTTGTTTCAGTGAAAATGATTTAAGTCACTTTACATATTAATTTAAGTGTTTACATTCTCTAGACATGCTTTTATGATTAAAACATTTTAAGATGGTCCACTATAGTTAAAAGGATTAATTACAAAAATAGATTCATGTTTTGATCAATTTACAAGCACATGACTTGTGTTATTTTTATTAACAATTAGGTGATTCGGGTTTCATATAAAAATATCAATATTATTTAATAATTTTAGAATGATACATGTCAATATTTTATTGATTATAATAATTAATTTTACACTTTTTTCAATTTTCTTATTTCAAAAAAATAATTTTTAATATTTAATTTTATTTAGTGTTATTTTTTTAGACCAATAAGACTATAACACCTTCCCTCTTACAATAATTAATAATATTGATATATTTTTATAAAATTCAGATAACTTAATTATCAAAAAAGATAACATAAGTTATGTATTTGTAAATTGATCAAAATACGGATCATATTTTTGCAATTAACCCTATTTAAAATTATCACGTTCATATTCCATCTATCATTCCCTAAATACGGATTTATCTCTAGGCTAAGCTTAGAGCTAATCACAAGAAATAAAAATTTTGATTGTATAGATAATATGTATTCCCGAAGTTAGCTTTATATTCCACACACATATATATACATACAATGTTCGGACTCTCCATCAACTGTTGTATTGGAACTGACGCACCTTCCAGAATTTGTCATGCTACCAAATAATGCAAGGTACCGAGAGTTTGTGTGCTGGAAACTAAATCACCAGCCATAAAATTGTAAAGACTGAAGCTGAAAAACATGTTCGCATTTATTTGGATTGTTTGATTTTCATTTATATCTTATTTATATATAATGTATTTGTATATATTATATTTAATTTATTTATGAGTAAAAATGTATGTTTTTTAATTATATTTATTTCCTAATAAATACCCGTTTAAAACATAAAAATAAGATATCAAAACAATAAGAATAAGATGAAACAAAGAGACTGTTAATAATGGATTCTATGACATAGTAATTATTTAATAATTTGAGCTTTCAATTAACAAAGTACATATTTGAGATCTTCGTGGTGTTTGCATTGTTGGAATTTTCATTCTAATGGGCGGTAACAGTCGTTATTGGGATGATTGATATAGCATTTTGTTGCCTTTCCTACTTCATACAAATGGGTGATTTGGATATTCTACACTATATGGCTCCAGTCGAATATTACTAAGTACAAAAGACAGCAATGAAAACAAAAATGTTTGCCAAGAAGTCTCCTGGATGTAACACACAACCTATATCTATTATTAGTTGTTTAGGGATCTCCCATTATCGGCTATATAACGTATCTGTGCCGAATATCGTCTCACTTGATACTTGGACAGGCTCAAAATTCAACCTGCACATTGGTGAATACATTTATTCTATTACAGGGCTGTTTGGATTATCAGATTTTTATCTTTATTTGATTTGTATCTGTAATTTATTTATATTATATATGTATTATATCCGTTTAGTCAGTTTTGAATAAAACTATTAATTTTTTAATCGTTATCTATTTTTAACAAACATCTATTTGACAATGATAAAAATATGATGTAAAAATTACCGGATTATGATGAAACAAATAGATCCTTTTACACACACATATATATATATTCATGATATCATACAATTTAATGATTAGTAACCACCTCTTAACGGAACAAAATGAAGGTGTTCTTTAAATGAATCATAATGCTATATTTATATCTAAAAGCCTACATAACCTTATGAATATTTCGTATTGCATGAAACACACACATATATAAATATATGTATGTATATTAGGGGTCGGCATGGTTACGTTCGTTCTAATGCCTCGAAATGAACCGAATCGTTTAATTTTTTGCGAGATTTAACCCAACTAGCATCTGTATAATTTTTTTCCTCTTTTGGAACTATCAAAAACCCTTTTGTCCGGCACAAGAAACCATTATAAAACCTTGTGAAACAAAGCTTCTAATTCCTCACCAGCATCCTTTACATAAGGTAGATAATAAACATGTTAGATCATCGTTATTCATAGCAAGATTTTGTATATCTTAATTTCATATTTTGCTAAACATCAGGAGTGATATTACTCCTTAAATATATTATATATTATTATTCTCCGCATATGACAAATTAAGACAAATCTTATCTTTTTCCTTGGTTTCTTGATTTCGTTCCAAGCAAAGACATACAAACATAGAGGAGAAAAGTTTAATAATGTAGAAAACAACACGTCGTTTATTACAAAGCTTTTGTTTCTTGCTATTCCATCCAAAATCCAAACACTCTATACCCCAACCCCTAGCCATATATCCTCGATTTAATAGACTGGATCTAAAATAAGTAAATACTCCCATCCTAAAGCCACAAAATGCATAAGAGGGTCCAACGATTCTTTGTGTCGCTAAAAGAGCATGGCAGCGTCAGCTATGCGAAGGTCGCCACCGTGGGAGGCTTTTGCGGCGTTGATTGCATCATCGTAAAAGCGACTTCTCCCGATGATGCTCACGTACCAAAAAGGTACGTCAACGAACTCATCCGCATCTTCTCCGTTTCCCCAACGTCATTCCGAGCATTCTCGTTAAGTCTTACTCACAGGTTCAGCAAAACGCGGTCCTGGCGTGTAGCTGTCAAGTGCCTTCTCCTCTTACACCGTTTGCTCCGTTCTTTACCAGAAAATATTCTAAGCCCTTTTAGGACAGAACTACTCTGGACTCGCTCCAATAGGTTGCTGTCCCTGTACCCTTGTTATTTTCGGGATTCATCGTCTTCTTCGGGTGAAGATTACACGAACTTTGTTCATTCTTATGCTCGAGTCATCGACGAAGCCATGAATAATCATGTGGCCTTGAACAATGGAGATTCTTCTTTACCAAAAGAAGATGCGAATGAAGTTGATTGGAACACAATGATCGAGGATTTACCACAAGTTCAAATTCTTATCGACAGGATCATGGAATGCAAACCATCTGGCGCAGCGGCTAGGAACATCCTTGTCCTTTCTACAATGAAGTATATAATCCGTGATAGCTTCGTGTGCTATGCCACTTTTAGGGATGAAATCACGGTGGTTTTAGAGAATCTGTTCCAAATGCCATATAAGAGCTGCACTGCGGCTTTTGGTATATACAAGAAAGCAGCTCTCCAAACAACCCAGCTTGCGGAATTCTACGAGTGGTGCAAGGAGACTGAAATATTAGTGGTTCAAGGATCTTTTGGCTACGAATATCCTTTCGTTGAGAAGATTCCGGATATGCAAATTCAAGCTCTTGAGAATTTTCTCAGCGGAATGTGGCATCGATCGATTACGACTAATGACCATCGATCGTTCTCCTCTTCGTCCTCTTCATCTTCGTCGCTTTCTTCTTCGATGGTGCAGTCGAGGATGTCTTCTGTAACGGAAGACGATGCCAACAATCAGAGACTACTCGTGACATGGAGGGACAATAATAATGTTGTCTTTACTGCTTGTTGGGAGAAATTCGAGGATGAAATGGAGCCGTTGATCAAGCTAGAGGAAACTAATAATAAGGATGAGAGTTGGGAAAAAATTTTGGATGCTTCAATTCAGCAGTCTCCTGCTTATAATTATTATTATGAAGAAGAAGCTATTGGGAGAAAGGAGAACGATGATACGAGGCATCAAAGTATTGAGTGCCCTAGTCTCAATCCTTTTCAACATTTGGATTGCTCTACAAGACCGTAGCTATAGCTCATGACATGTGAATTTTGGTCTCGTACAAGAACTGAAAGGGGAAAACGCATTAATGGGTTTTCCCAATTATTTTGAAATTTTGAAAAAATATACTAAAATGGATTAATAGAGGGCTTTAATCTTTGTTCTTATAGTTACTTTCAAGTTTAAAAATAAATATATAAAAATATAAATCTACAAATGTTGAAGAAAATATTATATTTTTTATACTTTTTATTTCGAAGGCTTATGCTCATTTATTTATTTTTGTTATGATATATACTTTTTTTTTTCTTTTTTAGTTTTGAGATCCAACAACACCCATAAAAGCATTCTTATTCTGTAAGGCCTCTAAGAGACCTTTAAAATATCACATAAATATTTTAAAGACCTCCATTTTTTAAGAACCCCACTATTTTATTTTTAAAGCTTTTTATATTAGCTCAATCACATTTTTTTAAGCTTTACAGTTCCGTATACTTTAACATAATACAGTTAACAAAATAAAAAATTTATGAAAAGATTATAAAAACAAGTAAAGGATTTCACTTTTTTGGGTCTTGGGCCATGAATCTAAAAAAGCTAAAGAATCTCTCCCCATTGGCAAGAACCCAAAAAAGTGAGTTCCTTACCATAGGAATTCATGCTAAGCACCCCTGGTGAGAATGCTCTAAATGAAAGTGATGAATAACATATTTTGATTAATTTTTTGATAAACTTGGATCCTAAAATAAATAAAAAGGAATACGTAGATTCTAGATGGTAGTTATAGTCTATTTCTTTATGGGATTGCAATTTTTTTCTATTGTTCTCAAGTTCTAAGCTGAATATCATAAAAACCACAATTGCTTTGCTTTGAAACTTTTTATATTTTATTCTCTTTCGAATAAGAAATATAGGCTTTCAAATAAAATGCCATTATATTATTATAGCCTAATTATAATTGTTATTAGTATGTCCACTCATGGATAAGATTCAATTTCTTTCGTTGTTTATGGGTTTAAAATGCTGAAGTTGTAGTGATCACTTGAGGACTCATATAATTGATTAGGCCATATGCCTTTACATTACTTGATAAAAGAGATGGGTTGGTTAAAAATTTGTAGGATTGAAGTCAATTTGATGTGTATTTCCCACAAAAACTAATGTAATTACTACAAGTAGTCGCAATAAACACCCAGCACAAAACTCTTTATCCAACTAAAATGGTTTGAATTTGAACCAAATAGTATAATAACAATTAGACTTGTTTCAAATTGCAATAAAACCAAATCAAAGGTAAAGAAAAAAGAGTAGCTCAAAATAAGGTATAAATATATATAACGGGATGGAAATTTGTTGTCTCATAAACATTATCGCCATCCTATTCTCATGAATGAATACTTATCACATGTTAAATAAATTCAAAAAATAAAAAGATTCCTAAAATAAAGCAAACATAATCATTATCATTTTATAATGTGTGGTAGTTGTTTATTCATTGATACAGAATGGAGACAATATTTTCGAACAACAAATATGCATAGGAGCACATTTTGCGCCACACATCAAGTTATTTTGATCTTGGTTTATAACGGGCAAAAATAAAAATATATACAAGCAACTAGGAAATGTAATTTAAAGCTAAGGTGAAAATTTCATCACTAACTCCATTGTTCGATCCTCTAATTATTATTTCTAACATTTTGATCTCAGGTAAAAAAAAAAGAAAAAATTAAAAAGAAGTATACAAAATGATTAATTTGATTATATAAGCATAATGAAGAATTCATGTATTAATGTTTGCGTTATATAATATGTTTTTCTACTAGAATGAAATATGGAACAAGATGAATTAAGTTCTTTATGTTACCCTCCAAATCTCCTAGTACATAGATCTGCTAAGGAAAAAAATTAATAATAAGGACTTCTGTATCATATAAACTTTAGTCTTCTTACGAAAAACAAATGATGGGTGAGCCAATCTGTACAACATCTGCAAATAGCAAATACCCATCGTGTCATATACAGAGGTACAATTGAATCAAGTAGGTTCACAAACTACTCGAGTTTAATCTAAGAATAGCCAATTCGAACTTGAACTCGAACTACTCGAATAGTTTACCGAGTCGAGCTCGAAATTATATGTTTACTCAATTAATTTGAGATCTGATTGAGCTCTAATAAGTTTAGGTATTAATAGTATTTAAATTACAATTAAAAATATATTTTTTAATAAATCGATTCGAGATGAACTTAATTGAGTTGAGCTTGAGATTATATAATGTTACTTCGAACAGAACTTGAGCTTGAAATCTTAAACTTGGTCGAACTTGAATTCAAGCTCATTACTATTATGTTTCGACTCCACTCATTTGCAACCTTAATTACACCCATAAATATGCCAATGAGAAATAAGCTAGTAAATGTTCATAAGAACATCCCACACTATTAGTGTAGCTGAGTTGTTGTTTCTCTCTTAAAGACTCAATTTATATAACATACATTTATTATATTGTGGTATAATGAAATAGATGGAAACATATATTATACAAACATATATGCTTAAGGGGAAATGGCTATAATATATATTATATTTATATATTAATTAATATGTAACAAATAAACAATATGTAATATAATGATGTAAGGCTATGGCAAATATAAATATATGTATTCATAATATTATTATCAAACATAAAGTGAATGGTAGGTCTACCATGTCTATAAAAAAATAATTTTTGAAATACGGTTGGAATAAAATTAAGTACTAAAATGCCTTTATAAAATTGCATCTTGAATTTGGAATTTATGAATATGAAGAACTTACATCTTGGACATCCAATTTGTTGGCCAATAATTTTCAAAGAACTCGCATGTTGAAAATACAATATATGAAATCACATGTCTAAAATGCAATTAAGATATGAAAATCGCATATTCAACATATGAGCTACTTCTCAATACTTTGAATTAGACTTGCATATTGATGCTCAACATGCGAGTTTTTATAAAGAGAATTTGTATCTTTTAAGATGTGATTTTAATGTGCAATATTGGTAATTATTTTGATTGAAAGCCTATTTTAGTACAAAATTTGAACAATGACACCAAATTAAGAAAAAATTCAAACAAAACATATATGTTGGCATATACTAATACTATATACTACATAGTATGTCTTTGTTATAATGCAATATAATAAAACAAAAACAAACGCATATGTATCTTTCATATATATATATATATATATAAATTTTTGTTTTGCTATAAAAAAAGTATGATTGTGATATATATTTATATATTTATTATGTATTACTTTGTATCACAATATGATGCACATACATATATTATAATATATAGTAAATATACACTATATAGTATAAGAAGGTATTGTTATGATGTAATATATCTATTATGTATTACTTTGTATCACGATATAATGCACATACATATATTATAATATATAATAAATGCACACTATATAGTATAAGAAGGCATTATTATGATGTAACAAAACACACTTGACAAAACAAATGCATATATTATATGTTGTATACAATATAATGTATTACATTTGTTGTATTACAATATAATAAAATATATAATATCACACATGTAATGCTATAAATATATCCTATATACGACAAAAGATACTCACATATGTTATATTACTAGCAAATGCTTTACTTGTACCATGCATGTAGACGTCTCATTAATCCGATCTGGTTTGGATCCTCAAAACTTATACTCGGAATTGCCCCATCTAAATGGCGGAGTGGTTTGGACCCAGACCTAATGGTGCATGGAGTAAGTCTACACTGTTCAAACCTGACATTTTCATTTTATTTTTTTATTTTGGATCGAAAAGAAAATTACATTTTGAAAAATAAATTAAACCTTTTCTATTAGAATATAATACAAGTGTGAAGGGGACACTATACCGTACTTCAGTTATGTTTCAATGAAAAAAACAATAATAAAAATACAAGTTATTTAATATATTTTAGTTACACCGAAAATGTCTATGTATTCGAAATTTGGAATCAAACCATTGTAGTTCGCGTATATTTTTATAAAATCTTTAGCGTATTCGTTAATTTTAATTGTAAGATTCAAATTCGAATTTTTGTGATTAATAATTTGCAAGTAATTTTTGAAAAATGATTTGAGTCCACATAATTTTGAAAAGTCTAAATTAACCTACGTATTTTGTAGAAACACCAATTTAGACTTTTTAATTTCTTAAAAAAATTTGTTCTAGTATATACATTGTATTTGTATCCTAAAAAAAATTACTAGAATTACTCTCCTTAGGTTAGATGGGGGTACTCATTATGGTGCTTCCTCCCCAGGAGTTGTGATTGCTGAAGTATTCATCTTTCTCACTAATCACCACAGCGATCTCTTGCAACCGTCTTTTTGCCTTACTCTAGTTGTTAATGCAAGCAACTGCCTCAATGGTAACTAGAGTCATATGTGGATTGTGATCACCCAATTTATTGTTAGGACAACTAAATACCAACTCTACCGCAACTATTGATGTTGGAGCCACAAGCACCTGTCTCGCCATGCAGGATAAATTTGGGACTGTTCTTTTGTGACGTTTCCATCACTCCAAAATATCAAAAGTCCCTTTACATTAGTGTTGTTGAACGCAAATTTTGTGTTAAAGTATCTATCAATTTTGGTGCATTTGGTACTGCCCTTTCCACCTTTATACTTCTTTCGTGCCTACGCTTGTGTGAGTACGAACAAATCTCCCGAGGCAACATCCTCCACACTCGGTGATTCAGATGAGGGTGGTGATGGACTAATCGATCCCTGACCACCATACATATTACCAAACTGTTTGTACAATTGAATTAAAATAGATTTTGTCTCACATACGACATATGTGTAATTAACAAAGTATATATCCATACCGTTTGATAAAGCATCAATATGCTTGTAATACTCTTCAAGGAGTCCACCAAGACTTTTAAACTTGCTACGTGCATCTAATATCCATGCAATATTATATATCATTGGGATATAGTGATAGTAGGAAAGTCACTTGCATATGATGTCGTAGACACTCAACTGGATTAAGTGCCTACAATATTAAGTGCTTCCAACAAAAAAGGCTAAATAGTCGGGGTATACACCTGAGAAAATATCTTCGTACAATCATAAAAAACTTTTAACCTATAAAGCAAATTAGTATATGTAAGCTAGTCGTTATGATGCAATGGCTTGACATGTTCATAAGAGCAAATTAGCACGGTAAATTTTTATAGTCGATTGTGCTCATAAGAAGCTGATAAGTTGAGTTCCTCCTATGCACCACATCTTAAATTTCTTCAGCTTCATTCCTTATTGAAGACATAATTTTTTCCATGCTCTATTTAACAAGTAAATATCTTATTTTTAGTGAGTCAATTCCACTTTTAACACACAAGTTCAGAACGTAACATGCACACCTAATATGAAAAAAAGTCTCACCTAGTATGGATTGGCAAAAGTTTTGAAGGTCACTCACACTTGCTATATTTGTCAATGCATTATGAAAACCGATTGAAAATATTTTTTCATTAAGAAATAGTCTACAAAAATCTGGTTTATTATAGCATATATGTTTTATGCAGTATGTGCACCATCCATTTTTCTTAATGGAATTCGACATTTGTTTAGTATCTATTGGTCATCTATTCAGTGATAGGTGATACCCATGTATGAATTCTTGGTCTACCTATCGTCCAAATGTTTGAAAATATGGAAATGCATGTATCAAGGTTGCTGAAATATCTCTCAGTTCAACTTACTGTCCTTGTAAAGTTGTATAACGTATCGATGCATCGTTGTTGCACCATATGGCCGTGCTTGTGGATTTTGTGTGTCTTCATGACAATGCCTCAAGTTTGGATGTTGACCTGACCCCATACTAAGGCGCATGCCTTCAATCATTTTCACAAGGGCGTCATTGTACTTCTCGGTACTAAATCAAAATAGCCTTGCATCCTTCTTGGTGTCGTTGCTACTTCTTAATAGTTGTTGCTAACCTGATTATATCCTGAACTTGTTAGGATGTTTGCTTCACAAGTTTTTGGTGAAGTTGTCATATGCCTCCCCCATCTTCCATGCATAACTTGTCGTTCAATAGTTACAATAGCCTCAGATCTTACCATCAGAACCTTTGACTTTCTTGAAATACACCATAAAAATATATGATTCAAGAGGATGTGGTGGCTTGCTTGAATTTGGTGTAGGAATTGGTTCATCTTGCTTCTAGCCACTAGCCTCTAGGTTCTCTTCATCTACCATTTGCATTGAGTTATCTATATCATCCGACTCCTTTGTCTTATCTTTACCAACAAGATGATAAATTGGTATTCTTTGCTCAAAGCCTGATGAGATAGTAAGATATCCAACCTGATGAATTGCATCTATAGTTGGATTATCATTGAAATTGAAGAAATCGACATCTTCATCTATCACAAGGTGTCTTCGTTTGAATTTCGATGACAAAGTCGCGGTCTTACCTTTTTACTGCTTTTTTTTCTTTTTGAGAAATTTCAACAGAAGAATGATGCCATATCGTACCTTGCAAAAAAATACAACTCTCGAAGTGCAAAAAGAAAATGTGTCTATATATATATATATATGAAACACAACCTACAATGAAATTTTTGCAATTAGTCTAAACAAGTAGCACATGTTATATAATAAGAGTGACTTAAAACGTATAAAAAGCGCAATTAGTTTGTGACTTAATGTGATATAATTTTGCTAGTTATCTGATTGAAAGTGTGAAAAGTTTTTTTTTTTTTTGTTACATATCTGAAAATATTTTGAGATTTCACCTGTATTTATATACGATTGTGTTTGAGTGAAATTGAGGAAGAGCAGAAGATGAATGTTAAAATTTTGGTATCGTGTTTGCTAGAACATTAACTGGTAATTCAAAACAAATCGACAAAAGCTAATAATATTCTCAACATCTACTAGCAAAGGTGAGTTGGTAAAATGCATCTGTGAATCCTACGAGAATCATCATGTACATTGTTCAAGTGATATTTCGAAACAAAGATTGATGAAGATGAGAATATTTTCAGATTGATTAAATCTGTATGTAATAGTCTCGATTTATATTCCTTATGCGCATTACAAATTTGAACTTAAGTTGCATTACCTGATATTCACATGGCACTTCTAAGAAAATTTACATAATAATTGTCTGATATTCACATGGCCTTGCACTTCTACTCATTCCTATACTAAGATAGGCTTATAAGTCATTGTTACTTTTGCTTTGTAGGGAACTTACACCTGCTTTCACTAGTATCACTATTCTTCATTAGCTTATCGCTGGAATCATGTGCATATTTCAATACTCGAAGCAGGTTTCTGGTTTTTAATTTTCCTTTATTATTTTTTATGCAGACCCTTTTGAACCCATCGGCTCGGATAGGTTTATTAGATGGACCCGAGTTAGCGGGTCCTCAAGGCAGTTTCGACCTACCCCAGTGGAGTGAGTCCAATGCTGGACTCACTGTGGCTGGTCCAAGTTGGGTCTAAACCAGGACCCAACCCAAAGAGATGTCTAATACCATAAGTACTTACACTATTATCCGTTCATAACACATTTTAGTAATTTTTTGGTTGTGGCTCGACACGTTACTTTTATGCTCAATATAATAAACAACCATTTTCTATCATAATGAGAAAATTGGGTTTTTGCGGGGGTTAACACTCCCTAAAAAAGCTAAAAACTTATTGCAATAACATTCTACAAGAACATATAAAGATGAGCTCCATATAGAAAGTAGAGAAATCGCAAGGAGCTCATTATAAAGCCATTGGCATACATCAATGTATTTTATAGGCTCCTATATAAAATATATATATATATATATAAAAGAGAAATCGTAGCGACCTAGTCCCTGTGAAAATGATTACTGGCAATTTGCTAGAGAGAAACCATAGGGTCTTCTTCTAACATTCCTTTTTCTTAAAAATTTCATACTAACATTCTCATTCTACTTATTTTATATATAATTATTTTTGGCTTAAGCTCTCTCAATTCTCCCTACAAAGGAAAAGGTATGATTAATATATATACACATATATATATTTTTTATTTTACTTCTATTGTATAAATGTTTAATAATTTTTTTTTTCACCTTCTATGCTTATCTTTTTTACGACGTATTCCTAGATCTTAATATTATTTTTCCATTAAGAAGTGTATTTTATTGTTGTTATTGTATGTTGATTTTTGAAATGTTAAGTAGATAGTCTGATCACAGATATTTCTTCTTTTCCTAAAGACATTGTTTTTATTATTACATTCTTCACATAATTAATCAAACTAATGTTTTAATTTTATTATTATTGTTATCAAATATAAAACAATAAAAGTAGCATGTGAGAATGTAACTTTTTTGCTTTTTGAAGGGATATAAATCTTGACAAATATAATTCACTATTAAAAAATAAATAAATGAATTTCATTTATTGAAATATTATTTATTTTAAAAGATAGATATATTTTAAGGACATGATCCCTTCATTTATTTTTAAATAAAAAGAATTGGAGATAATTTCTTATTTACTAATTTGTTTAAAAAAGTTACATAATACTAATTAAATAAACAAAATTATAAAAATACAGTAACTATATCGCATTTTTAAAATGAGATAAAGGGTTTCTACCCAAAAAAAAAAAAAGAAGAAGAAGAAGAGATAAAGGGATTTGCATGAATATCACATTGAGGATTTGTGATACAATAACGAAAATAGCATATCGCATGAACATTTGTATACTTCTCTATGCAAACCATGTGAGGAGGAAAAAAAAATAATTTCTAGGTTTAACATATTAACATTCTGTACTTTTATGCACCAACTAGGTGAGGAGGAAGAAAAGGAATTTTTTTGGCCCCATTGCATTAACGTTATGTACTTCTCTATGTTAATGGAGTATTCTAATATAATTGTGAGAAATGTATGTAGTATTTAGAACATCATACTAGTCCAAAGTTTCTTTTACATCATTATATCACACACGAGATATGCGATATTAATGTAAATTTCAGTATTTTAACTTTTTAGTAATTTTGTAATTATTTTTATATAATTTGTGTTTTGATAATTTTTTAAAGAAAAATGATAGACATATATTAGACTCAAAAGAATTAATTTTTAAAAAGTATAGTTGAAGATTTCCAAATTTTTTATAGTGAATTAACTAACACAAAAGGTGGCCATTGATTTTAATAATATAAATAATATACAAAACGTATATATATATATATAATAGCATATTTTATAGAATACAGCATAATTTGATATATTACAATATAATAAAATATACACATGCATGAAATGTGGGTACATTCGTGCTTTTTTTTTTTTAACATTTTCATTTAAAGATCTTTGATTTTTTTTTTTTTTCACCTAAGCTTTAAAACACGAGTTTTGTATTAAGATGGGAAATATATGTCATAAAATTACAAAACACACATATACACAAAATGTAGGTCCCGAATAAAAAGGATATGTAAAAGCTTATGTTCAAGGTGATCCATTTTTGAAACCTTTGGTTCTAAAATAAATGATTTAAAAATATAGATATTAAAATAAAAAATTAGTAAATTTTAAGAATTTAATCAATTAACGAAACCATCAATTCTATTAATTTAAAATTAATGGATATTTCAATGATCCAAAACTATTTAATAGCTTATTATTTCTTATAATAAATGAAATGAGAATATGATACTTTTCAAAAAGTTTACTATATTTTTTTATTAGGGGAAAAATATAAATTAAGCACTAGAGCTGGGCAGGACTTGGGCCATAAGAAATTAAATTGACCCATTATAATAAAAAACCACAAAAGTAATCCGATCAGTAATACCAAAGATGGGCCTGATTTTGGGCTAAGCAAATCCAAACCGGCCCATTATATTCGCCAACTAACAAAATCTGTTCACATTTTTTTGTGCTCGGCGAAAAACTGTATAGCGCGTGCACTCACACCTTTTGTTTCACTCTCTCTGTAACATTCTAGAACCCTCTTTATCTTCTCATTAAAAACTTAAACACAAAAACAAAACCTTCGGATGCATCTCAGCTAGGGTTTCTCACTTTCCACTTCATTATCTTTCCCTCTTAACCTTATCTTCTCCTAATTCCTCCTTCTCTCTCTCTCTCTCTCTCTCTCTTTCTAGTGTAGAAATGGCGACGAGTCAGCTCACGGCACCTTCGATTTCAGCAAGGATAATGCCGTCATTTGAAGGGCTTAAACGTTGTACCGTGAAGTTTGGTTCTGTTGTTGTTGCCACTCCTACGTTGAAAGCTAAAAGAGGTTTTCGTAGTCTTGTAGTTAAAGCTGCAACCGTTGTTGCTCCAAAGGTAGGCCTTTTTTTTTAACACGTACTCTGTTGTTTCTCATTTAAATTTATTGGGTTTGGCTTGTTCAGCAGTAAAGTCACGAACTTCATACTTAAAGTTAAAGTTCTATGTTATGAATATTTTGTGTTTGAATAATAGGGGTTTGACCCATGGATGTAGTGTGGCTATTTGATTTAAAAGTTTGAGCTTGATAGATGTAGTGATTATGATGTTTCATTTCTTGATATTTGTAAGGATTTGACCTCAATCTAGTATACGCTTGGATTTTTCGTTATTCGGAATTTATTAGGTTGGGAGTAAGTTTCGGGATTTTACCTGAAATTGGAAACGTAAAAAAACTGTATATGGTAAACTTAAAGAATTGTGCACCTGGAATTATTATAATTCGATGAAAGAGTCTACTGTTCAAGTGATTTTGCATCATTTTAACTAAGAAAGGCTCATAAAATTTTTGACTTGTAGAATGTATTTATATATATATATGTATGTCAAGAATCATATGGTTAATATGTGATTTATGGGAGCATGGTGGAAATTGCTTGCATTCGAGCTTTTCAATTTCTACTTTGGTAGTACATGGGATTTTTCCCTCTGTGCTACATATGCTTTTAGGGAGACGTCCTATTTTTGTAAATTCTGCCACTCTGGAATTGTAAATTGGGTCCTTAATTGTTGTATTTTGACTTCGATCTATGTAATTACAGTAGAAATAATCAGTTTATGTGTAAATTGGTAAATTATAATCTGGAGTGACGTGGTTTATTCATAGTGACCTGATTTAGGATTATAGCAATGGAGTGAGGAAAAATATTAATATGGAAATTAGTGGATGGTACAAAAGAGGGTGACTATATGGGAATTGCCATTTGATTGAATTACAATAAGTGCACTTGGATGTTTGAGCATTCAGGTAAAGAAGTAGGCGGGATAGTATTTGAACATCTTATCAGTGCTTTGGCAGTTTTGGTACCAGGTGTTATGTCAAAATAAGAGTATGGTATCTTCGTTGCATGCTTTTGAGTTTTGACTTTGAAACATAGTTTGAAATGGATTGGAGTTGTGAAAGCATTCTCGCTTGCTGATGTGAAGTTTGGTTTTTCCAGTACACCTTGCTCAAACCTTTGGGTGATAGAGTTCTAGTGAAGATCAAGCAGGCGGAGGAGAAGACAGAAGGTGGGATTTTGCTGCCAACGACAGCTCAAACTAAGCCTCAGGGTGGAGAAGTAGTTGCTGTTGGGGAAGGAAGGACAATTGGGAAGACCAAAATTGATATCAGCTTGAAGGTGATTCTTGTGCTTAGATTAATGGATTTAATTGAATGTTTCTAACTTTGGATGGCGTTAACCTTTCTTTCGGAATATTTCTGTAGACTGGAACTCAGGTTGTCTACTCCAAGTATGCCGGTACAGAAGTGGAATTTAATGGTGAAAATCATCTGATAGTGAAGGAGGATGATATTGTTGGTATCCTGGAGACAGATGATGTCAAAGACATGAAACCACTCAATGATAGAGTTCTTATTAAGGTATCTCTTTCTTTCATACAAGTTATTGCCTTAAGATTTATTTCTTTGGCTGTTATTTGAGATTTGTTCATCATTATTTTGTTTTGTTGTGTCGAAGGTAAGAGATTCAAATTGATGTAGCGCTGTTCAAATCTGGTTTCCACTTTTTGCCTTAGATATTCTAAGAGATTGATGTGGTCTATTTGATTTTCCATTAAGTTGTGCACTTCTTGTTAGGCAAGCTTTATTCTCTTGTTACTTTTGCATCCACTTGTGATTTAGTTTCATTGTACGGGTTGATCCTGTGCAGGTTGCTCAGGCCGAGGAAAAGACTGCAGGAGGACTGTTGTTGACTGAAGCAAGCAAGGAAAAACCATCTATTGGAACCGTAAGGAGATCTTCACTTCTATTTGCAGCTGTTACATGCTTAGCTGCACCTATGCTGAGCATTTATACTCTGAAAGTGTTGTTGTAAATTTATTATGGGTGTGCATATCCGTACTAGACTGATTGGATCTAACTAGTTTGCACATTTCAAATGGAACAGGTGATTGCAGTAGGACCAGGTCCTCTGGACGAGGAGGGTAACAGGAAGCCACTGTCTCTTTCCCCAGGAAACACCGTGCTGTATTCCAAGTACGCGGGGAATGAATTCAAGGGGAGTGATGGTACTGAATACATTGCCCTAAGGGCATCTGATGTAATAGCGGTGCTCTCCTAGTTTAAGTTTCATTGTGCCACAGAGATAAAGATTTTTGGTTAAAAGAGGGACTGAAGCATTGAACTAGTTGAGGTGTGAAATGTAATAGTGTCATTTTTTCCTTGGCAATCAAATGGTTCCATTTTCCAGATCTAATCATTGTTTGCTCCTTACTTGGGTATTAAGATTTACGTTGCCAAAGAATTAGTGGAGACATGCTTTGTGTTTTATAGCTTTGTGGAAGTTGCTTTCCTTTCAGAAATTGTATGCAAAGCATCCTTGTTCGTATGGGTTGCAATAAAAAAACAAGTGGAAGCCCAAAGTGATATCCATAGAATATAAGGATTTTGATGTTGGCATTCGGAAACTTGAAGGTCCTTTTTCATGAGATTAAGCACGATAGTTTTCTGCATCCTCTTGGCAATTAAAGCCACGGCCTCTTCAGGTGGAACATTAAAGCGACAAGAGAAAGTATTACTACCTTTTACTTTCAGAATATGCAAATTAATCTGTACATTTGCTGTATGCAGGATCTTGGAAAATTAGTAAACTTCATTTTTGTAAATGAAGCGATAACGAGGGTTATTGCTAAACTAAACTAAGCCTGGAAAACGCAAAGGCTCTTGAGATGAATCATTATATAGCTTGGTAAAGCTATATGGAGGCCAGTAATAAATTTTTTGCCCCAATTGATAAAATTGGCCAGATGCATTCACAATGTTAATAGATCTATCTACAGAGACATGAGATCCTATTATTAAAAAATTTGAGGATTACATGGGTACTGGCTACTAGTACGAAATTGGTCAATTTAATGGTTTATCATTTTTGTATCATTTTTAAATTGAATTGATATTATATGATATCGATGAAAAATCAACAGTTCTACTTATAAATTAATTAAATTAATATTAAACCGATATAAATATAATATTGATGAATTACAAACAGGATTTCATGAGATGAGAAGGGTTTGGAAAATCCTGAACATTGAAACAAAATTCCGGAGACAATGACCTTAGAGATAGGACATATACAAACTGTGAATAATTTATGTCCTTTTGTGTATCATTCTTTGGGGATTATGGGAAGAAAGAAACAAGAGAACGTTTAATGAAATGGAAGATGGATGAGCATTATAATGGCGTAAGCAAATGAAGTCTAGGTAATTATCAAGAAAGAAAAACAAGAAACAATAAATGAGCAACCTGATAAATGGTTTCCTCCTTTGAAGTAGTTGGGCAAAGATTCACCGTGATGTCTTGTTTAGTGCAAAAGATTTTATCACCGAAAAAACATTATTACCTATTTACTATTACTATTCATCTAAACGTATGACTTAATATAGTTTATTTGAAGACATGTGCTTTATTTATTTTTATTACAATAGGAAAATGGAATCCAATTTGTCCATTTGGCATATGGCATTTGGCAAATGGCAGATAAATTTTTTCTAACAAATTATCTCTCAAGGAATATATATAGATGAAGAGCATGTGACTGTTTTCATGAAAACATCAAATAGATTATATACAGATGAAGTTTAGATACAGATACAGATAAAGATGAGAAATACACTATCCAAACAGACATTTAATTCATCTCATTTGCAAAATCGAGGGAAAATGTCCCTTTTGGTACTTGAACTTTTAAAAGTCTAATTTTACACATAATTGAACTTTTCATTCTCATAAATACTATTCTACTCAACTATTGCTTGACACATATTAATTATTTCAAGAGACAATAAAAAAGTAGGGTAGCAAAAATGGGTATAAAATGTTAAATTGGATATGAAATTAGGCTTTTTATAAGTTTACGTATCTAATTGTCTACTTCGTCAAAGTTTATGCACTAAAAGGGTCTTTTTCGCAAAAATTAATAGGTGACAAGGCATATACATGACTTATTTGAATATATTTCCACTCCTAATTTTTGTTAAATGTGAGTGGTACTCCTCAACTAATTTAGAAAACCTATCATGATAAAACTAGTTTATGAGATATACACATGACTTAGGCATGTTTGATTCGTCGTTTTTGGGTCATTTTAGCATCATAGATATACATTTTTTGGTAAAAAAAATAAATATATATGAAAAAAAAAATATTTTTATCCATAAACAAAGCAAACAAACTAGATATAGATACAGATATAGATAAGATATAAGTGAAAATTAAACAATCTAAACATACCCATATTTGAATGTATTTCCACTCCTGACTTATGTTATGTGAGTACTATTCCTTAACTAAGGGTCTATTTGTTTCATCTATATGCAGACGATACACAAATATTTTTAAATAGACTGTTTGTTAAGAAATAGATATAGATGAAAAACAGATAATTTTATTTATAAAATGATCAAACATATTAGATACATATAAATATAGATCAGATAAAAAATATGAATACATATAAAATACAAACCATCCAGATATACCTAATTCGATAAATCAACCAGACAAGGGCATTTGTATGGAAATAGAGCATTTTTTAAAAATAATTATGGAAATATGATAGGGTTGAAAAATATTCCAAATATCATGTGCCTTTGACAAAAATTTTGAAAAGAAAGAGGGTGCATGTTTAGATCTCTCCTACAATGCAATTGTTTACTAATAAGTTCCCTAAATACATACCAACGTTTAAACTTGTTACAATGCACTACATCCAAAGTTGTAATTCAACTCTATACCCACATTATTCAAATAACAAATTCCCAATTTATTCAACAAAGCAGCAGTTAATTACAATCAAATATACAATGACATTGATAACATCAAGTTTGAATTTGTCTAAACAGTAAGTTTCAAACAAGTACAATATGAACAATTCAATCTTTGAATTTCTTCTCCCTTCTCTTGAAGAAAGCTCAGCAAAGTGCGCAAAGGCTGAAGTCTTCTACCTTGGCTGCTCCTGATGCGCTTGTTGTTCTTCCATACCACTCTATTCCTTTTGTGAAGGTGAATCAATGAACTCACGTGGGCTATCAAACTATGTTAATATGTAGGAGGAAGCTGAGTCACCCCTTCTCCCATATAAAAATCACCTCCCTCTTGTTGCCGCTCTCTATGAGGTGCTGGATGTGTTTGTGCTATATTGAGCTGTGCAAACAGATTATACGAGCCAACCTGACTCGCCCCGCCCCGTTTCAACCCACGGGTTATGCAGGCTAGCCTGCTTAGGCCCGCATTGCTATACGGGTCAAAATTTTTAGCCCAACCGCCCCATGTGGGTTGGTGGGTTATGTGGACTAGCCCGCGAACCTGTTAATATATATATTTAAAGAATTTATAGGAATTCTAATTAAAATTTAAATTTTTAATAATGTAAATGTAGAATATATTTCTTTTTATCTCAAAAATTACCTACATATTAATCTTAGATGATAATCTTCTACGGAAAAATTGTAAACTTCTATTTTAAAATTTTTTATCTCAACGTAAAATGATTTATTTTAACTAATAGAAATTAGAATCCATTTCAATTTTTTTTCTTGGGCATGACAAGAAAAAATACATCATGAAAACTGTCAATTGCTATTATGTTGCTTATTTTGAAGAGAAGCATCTAAATATCTAACAAATATAAATGAAAAAGTATTGATAAAAGGACTATGTATATAATAAATATAAAAGTTAAAAGTTTAAAACATTACACCAATAAAAATTACATAATCAACATTAAACAACTAAATAATAGAAAAATGAAGTGAAAAGGAAATAAAGAGGATAATATACTAGGGTTTTTTTATAAGATTTATAGTTATTTCTTTTTTTTTTTAAGTTTTTTAAATACAGGTTCGCAGGCCAACCCGACCCACAGTCGGTTAGCCCGCTTCAACTACGGGTTATGCGAGGTGTGCCATTTTGGCCCGCACATTAAACGAGCTAAAATTTTTAGCTCAACCCGCATTTTTTTACGGTTTATATTGGCTGGTCCGCGTAACCCGCCTACATGCATAGCTCTAGTACTATACCAATGGTTAATCCTATGTTTGGTGTGTAAAATGAATTACGCATATTAATTGATACGCCACCAATATCACCTAGATAGCTTCTGGTGGAAGGAAACATACTATTGTATATGTTTGATCGAGTGCCCTTGAAGAATCCAACAGCAAAACCCATGTCTTAGAGCAGTATGGTATGGGTAGATGCATAAGAAAACACTGATGAAGAAGGTCCTTACTCAGGAATGGAAGAGGTGGAATGTTGACCACAATGAAGTTGTCGTGGTCACTACATACGTCGTCATGCAGCTTCCTACTCTCAGTCGGCTACATGATATGCTACAGGATTAGCTTCATCCTTATCATCTTCTTCTTCATCACCCACATTAGGAGTGCCACACTGAATATAGGGGAAAAGCCTTAATGCTCCATGTTGGTCTTGATATCGCATGGCTCCCTAGGCAATATGAAGCATGAGAGTTTATCTTTTTGAAGTCTTACATGTATTGAAAAGTGAACAACCATATCAAATATATGCAAAAAGAAAACATCTTAGTTTAATAAAAGAACTAGAACTACCATAATTACCATATTACTAAACAAAGCTCCAGATCTACCTATGTATCGACGTGTGATATGTCAATACTAGCCAAGGTAATCTGGATGTACCTCTCCACCTATCTTTAAAGCGACTAAACGATTCGCTTGGTCATTCCATATTTAGATGTAGCCTTTATGTAATTCCCCCCGGTTTATGTCAAATATACCACACAAGTCTATTGCATGGATCTGGGCATTGGTGTTGGCATCAGAAGGAATGCCCTGGCAGCCACCAAACTGTTGGATCACTCGCTTAAGGAGATGCCACTTGATAATCTAAAAGAAAATAAGAGGCACTTATGCCTGCCATATGTGCTACCCTACATGGAAAAAAGGAGGAAGGCTCTCTAGTAGGCCATTAAGATATGGCTCCTATTTTATTTGTAATCACAACAAAGAAATCATCAACCTCTATTGCAAATGGTTTTTATTGAATTTACAACAAGCAAAGAAAATATCATTACCTCATTTACTGCTTGCTCGTCTAGTGCATCACGATGGGATGACATGATATAGGTGCGATGACATGTTGTGTCACGGTTGGAGTCTCCATCTAGCCAGCAAAGGGAGACTAGCAAGGACATACATCCCAAACCTAAGAAGTGGTGCGATGTGTGGGAGCCCATTCCATGCCTAAATTTGAAGAAGAATAGCTGAATTACCTATATCTTTGCCCCCCTTCTTATAACCCTAGCAAAGTTGCCTATACATCCATGCTAAACTATACTCCCTTGCAGTGCGTAGTTCTGCCAACAAAGGTACGAACATCGCATGAACTAGGTTCCTAAACTTGTCTGCAAAGAGGAACTCTCCTATCATTAGCAATATGTAAGCTTGAGTGTACCTCATCATTGTTACCTCATCCGCATCAGGGGGAACTTGTGGAAATTGTCTAATAGTCAATTCATGTTGATGCAACCTCCCTCCCACCAATATCTCCTGGTGCCTGCCCAGGTAGATCGAAATACAAATTGGACCAGTTGTGGTTGGTGCTTCTAATGATAAATCGCCCATCAACCCACAGTCCTAGTTGTACCTCCACATCCTACAGAGTGATAGTAACCTCTTGAAAGTATAGGTCTTAGGCCTCCAGTGCTCAATCAAGGCGGTAATGAAATGTCGGTCGAGTTTGATGTATGGCAACTGGCTGACCAAATAGAAATTGACCATTTGGAGATATGGAATCATACGTGGATCCACTTGATTCCCCCCATCGTCGTAACGTAGCTGTAACTCATGACACCACACTGTTATCACTCGGTGGCATACCCCCTAAACTCCTTCATGCTACATAAGATAGAAAGGCACATAATTAGTCATTGTCCATTTGAAGCTTTAAACAATGTGTGAAATAATAGATGCACCTGTGCAATCCAAATGTCCTTTGACCTATGTGTATCCTGCTACGATAGAACAAAATCGTCTAATGGTCCAGGCTCCATATGCTCTGCACAACGAAAGTGAAAACAACTTCCACTAATTAACCTTGATATTTCACCAAACACTTGATATGCATGAACTGAATATCAACTTCATCCATCAATCCTTCACATGCATCACAACACACAGATACAGTTACTGATATTTAACAATAACAAGGGAGATAAATCGATAAAAGTCACTACTACATTTCAAATGGGCATTCTAGGTTTTTACCATTCTATTTTCACCATAATGACACCAATGTAGAGTGAAATAAGAGAATTAACAAAAGAAAAAATTTGTTTACCTTAACAATGGAAGATCTACCACCGAGAAGTGAAAGGGTTAGTGATGTTGTACCTTTGGAGTGTATTTGGGAGAGAAATTTGTGTTTGTGTTTGTGATGCGTCTTAAGAAACTGAATTCAGTCCAAAATTATTTGGTAAATATATGCTCAGCCACATGCACCCTCTTTACCAAATGAAGAGGGCGCATGTGGTGATATATATATCGAATGATTTTTGGTCGAATTTAGCCTACCACAAAAATGAGAACATATTTCTCTCTCAAAAACCACTTGAGAGGCGCGACAGAGCCACTCCTTTCACTTCTGGGTGTTAAATCTTCAATTTCAAATGTAAACATCTCTTCCCCTTTAGCTATTTCTCATATTTCACTTCGCATTGGTGTCCTTGAATTCAAAATGATAGTTCAAACCCTAGGGTTTTCATTCGAACAAGTGTAGTGAGATTTATGCTTCAATTCAATGCATGCATGCTGTTGTAGTTCTTACTCTTACCTAATGGCAATTGTTGAATCATCAGGATTGTAATGGGGGATGTTGTGCGCTTTATGATATATGCACATGGTAACATTATGGATGGTTCGCATAGGCCGGAGTATGACAGGTCTCCATTAAGCAAAGTTCATATGAGAATGGATATCAGTTTTGAACTTTTCGTCAGAAAGATATGTGGAAGTATTGGCATGGATATAAGTCCCGAAGGCACTCAAATAATACACAAGCGTCCTTACTATATGCCAAGTGAACCTACCTATGTGCTTGTACCAATTGTCAATGATGAGAGCATGGAGGATCTACTATCTCGGCCGAAGGATTTAGGTGCTCGCTTGATACAGGAGTTGTTTGTGCAAATATTTGGCCAACCAAGTGCTCCATATGAGAATTCAGCATCACAGACTTATTTAAACTCAGAAGTGCAACAAGCAACAGATGTACAAGTTGGGGTCGATGTAAGCATCCAAGCTCATGATGATTCACGTGTTAAGCATGTCTACTTGGATCATCCAAGTCCAAGTCAATATACTCCCCCACCAATACCTTACTCCTCAATGCCAGTAGAGGAATACCCCCCAATGTAGGTGAATGAGACATTGTCACAGCTGGAAAATAAAATACAGGAATAGGTCATTGCTGCATTCAATCCTAGTTTGCTGATGAAAATTGGGATAGTACTTATTATGTCGATCAAGATAGGGATCCCATTGAAGACGAGCAGAGCAATAGTGAGGATGATGATGTCGTTGAAGGGGATCGTCAATCAACCGAAAATACTCCTGTAGAATTGCCAGCACAACAACCAGCTTCTTCTATAGGAACACAAAGCGGTGTTAGTTTATCCCAAATGTTTGCAGTGAGGGATGAAATTCCATATTTCAATGTTGTTGGTGATGGTAGATACATCACACTTGAGGAAAACCTTAAAATTATGTATAGTGACATTCAAAGAAGTGATGTTTTAGAGAAAGGCATGATGTTCAACATAAAGGCTCACCTAATTCACCATGTGAAATCATTTCATGTCAAAACCATTGCAATTTCTGAGTGCATGAATCAGCTAAAAACCTTTGGTCAGTCTATTATATTAAGCGAGAAGACAATTGTTCTTGGAGGCTTTATGCTTGTAATAAAAAGCTAGAGGGTCTATTTGTCATCACTAAGTTGGAAGGGTCTCACTCCTGTGTTAATGCCATGGTAAGTCAGGACCACTCATAGATAGATTCAAATATCCTAGCAAGAGAGTTTTTAAATTTTGTGAAGAATGAGCCAAAGTAAGACACTAGAGTCCCATGCGGAGAAGGCTTTCGGTTAGAAGGTATCACGTAGAAGAATATGGGAGGGTAAGCGAAAGGTGATAGCATAGGTTTATGGTGATTGGGAGAAGTCATACAACGATCTTTCAAAATTATTCACTGCTATAAAAAGCAACAAATCCTAGAACCCCTACTTAGTGGGTTGGACAGGTTTACCTATCGCTAGAGAGTCGATCCAAAAGTACGTTTTCTGGACATTTGATCTGAAATGTCCTAACCCTTAGGGTGCCTAAGGGTGAGGTTGTTTCACCACACACATTACCTCCAAGCGACTTATGCAAGGCTTCCGATATCTAAGTGAGTTTCTAATCACATTTTAGTTATGAAATCATGTTTATACGCTTTAATAAAACCATATCAAGTCAAAAGAGAATTTATAAATAATTTAGAAACCACTCCATCAATATGCGTAAAATTCCTTTAAGAAAGAGTGGGATGAAAATTTTAAGATTCAAAACATTTTAAGATAACGATCATAAAATGGGAGCTAGGCTCATCCCAATTACAAATTGGTACTAAGCCAAAAAGTAGTAATATGATTAAGGGTATACAATCATCCTTAAGCATAAAGAACAAACATTTAAATAGTCTTTTAGGTTCCATTTAAGTTCTAATTAGTCGGATTCACTCTCCGTATCCATCGGTCTCGAAACCCATAGAATCGTAATGGAGATCCACATATGAGTCCTCACTAGTACCTGAAATAATATAAAGTGAGCGGCAAAGCCCAGTACAACAGTAATCAAGCACATACTCCCATGTCATACACACTTGGGCTAATGTGATGTGCACAATTTAAGTTTAATTAGTTTTAAGTCGATAACTAAGTATTTCCAGTATCCCAAAAATACAAACATGCACAAAAGTACTCATGACTCCTGCTAAACAAAAGGGGTAGGGTTCCCTCAGCAGATCACGCACCAAAGAGGGGGGGTTCAATAAGTTCCTGGTACTTATTGAAAAGAAAAGACAGAAATAGACTCATACGGTTCAATTCCTCACAGACAGCCATCAATGAGCATAGTCCATTGCGATGCTTTATGTAAGAGCCCATATCCCCACATAACTTCGTTGCAACTTCTCACCAATTAACCATTGGATTTCGGAATCTCCCCTATCAACTATTGACTTGTCCTTACCATACACTCTATGGGGGTCCAAGCGCCTACAACTACTGCATCATCTTAAAATTGCGATTAGACTCGCAACCTAGTTTGGGGGTGCCACTCCTGGAGTAAGCGACCAAGCAGCAACCAACACTCAATTAAGCTGAGTTTAAATTCTTAGTCCATTTATTAAAACTATCTTAACAAGCAACACACAATTACTGTGTACCTGTTGGTCAACTTGAGCTTGTTATCTGTTCCCAAGTCAAAGTCCAATAACTGTTAATAATTGAAATTAAAATTAGCTTATGACTAACCATCTTTACTCCATCTATCTTGTTTGTCACACTTATGTTGTTTAGGCTTATTCATTTTGCCCTATAGTCATGTGTAAAGGATTAATTATAACTAAGGAAGAAATTGGAACAAGTTTTATTCAATTTCGATAAGGAATGAAGAAGGAAGAAGAATTCGAAGAGAAGCACTGTGGATACATGGTTGGATGTATGCTACCGTGTTTCAGAAAGTTCAATATATTTTTTGAACCCAGAAAGAAGCACGGTGGGTACATGACCATGTTTCTCTGCGCCTTAACATATATCGAACAACAGAGAGAAGCATAAGGGAAGCACGGTGTTATTTATCCCTTCGTGTTTCTCCGCATTACGTATCTCCTTAGAACACGGTGAGAAGCACAATAGGAAACACGTCCTTATGTTTCCACCGTGCTTTTCTGGGTTTGCGTTTTTCCTTTGCATTTTTGGACCGAGAGAAGCACGGTAGGAAACATGACGTCTTGTTCCCATTGTGTTGTCCTATATTTCACTTTTTCTTTGTGTTTTAGAAGCCAGAAGGAAGCACGGTGGGAAACACGGTGTTATGTTTCCATCGTGCTCTTTTAAGTTGGTGTTTTTACATTTAAACTTAATATTTCTGTCAAAACAAGTTTTTAAACAAATTTTATGGTGATCTAAAGGTACTAGATGTTAGTGTTTATGCTTAAAGTCAACTATATTTATGTTCTCTATGCTAAAGCATGATAAATTTAAGATCAAAGCTCAAATCATTTATGTTGACAGTAGCTACCAACATTATCGTGGTTTAATTGAAATTTTCAAACGTTTCTTGTGAAATCCTTTATTTAACTTACTCTAACATCCATAACATTATTTTCTACTCATTCCATAATCTTGTCCAAAATTTTCAATACACAATAACATTTATTTCTCCTTAAAGTTAGTCTCTGGTGGATTTCAACTTGAAACATGTTTATTTCCTCTTTAATACTTCCAGACATGTCTCATTTCCTCACTATCACAAGTTCATCTCACTAAAGGTCGAGTTTTGGTTTTTGCCTCATTGTAGCAACTGTAGGGTGATTATCTAAATTCAAAACACTTGCAAAACTGATTTTCTTGCTTCTTTCACCTCCTACCAACATTCTTATATCAGAACCTACATCTAAAACCCTTAAACATTGTGTTTTGACACTAGAAATCAACACACTTACCTTGTTATGAGTTTTCTTGAGTAACTTGAGCTCCTCCTTCTCCTAGTTCATTTTCACACCATCTACATTTCCTGTCATAAGATGGGGAATCGCAACTGGCTAGTGTTAATCACTTCTTTGTAAAGACCCGCCCTACTAAACCTTGAGATATAATTTTCCGAGTCCCCAACCACATATAATATTTGCATATTATATGTAAGATTGTCCTAAAACTACCAATTTATGAGAGTTGTCTGATTATAACTATAAAACTTTATAAACAACTTTTAACAAAACGAGATTGTTTACAAGACCAATCCATACATACATACATACATACATACATACATACATACACATCACCATTACAAGGGTTTGTGTCAATACATGACACTACAAAACTTTACAACATATTCTTGTTACGAAATATAACTAGGAGACTTCAAAGTCATTTACAAGATAAGCTCATCTAATAAACCATTAATACAAAGATATATATTTTTCAAGCAAAAGATTTCTTCCAAGCTTTCTTCTCAAAATCAAGGCCACTCGGGTCCTACTCGTCCTATTTGTCTATAAACTTCTCAAAATCTGACCCATAACCTAAATCATCATATGGTTCATCATCAAGACCTGCGAAGCAGCAACAATGAGCTAAAAACCCAGTACACAGTAACAAATACACAAGCAAAATGCCAAGCAAACTTATTCTAATGCAATACAATAACAATTAAGTCATCATCTTGCTTAATTCTCATTTAACAAAACAATAATGGGGCATTCAAACCCCGGGATCAAGCTCTGGGAATTCAAAGTCCTAAGTAACAGTAGCTGCTCAGGAGGTTGATATAAGCAGTCCGAATACCTATATCCCTTATATCTATTCAATAAAAGTAATCTCATTTAGAGTTGATAGCTGTTACTTAATTTTACTTAACTTAATTCATAACATCATTCAGTTCACACGTCCCCATAAACATTGAACTAAATCATATTACTTCATTTTAAATATAAGCAAACATTATACAGATACTATATTTTCCATCGATTACTTGCTTAACCATAAAAGAATCGTTATTGCATCATAGCATACCATTGCATCATGACTAAGCTTAAAGCGCCTAACTACTGTGTCATTGCATCATGATAAGGTTGCTCCTCTTCGAACCAGATTAAATGACATAATAGACAATCAATTCAATCAAATATTAAGCCAACTTAAATTTTAGTCAAGTTCAATTATGCCTATTCCTAGCATACAACAATCAAGCTACTGCGTACCTGAACTCAGTAGAGAATCACTAGTTTCACTTAGAGGAAAATCAACTAAAGAACCCTTTACTGTAACAAGAAATTCAAAATAAAATCAACAATTATACTTAAACTATACATACAACATAACTAATTCTAGTTCAATAATCATGGAAATTCAATTATTTGTTAAATCTACAACTCTGCTTAATTCATGCTTAATCATATCACTCAATCATCATTACACTTTAAATATCATTAATCTATCTCATTTTAGTCCAAAAAGATCCATTTCCTAAGCAAAAACACATTTAACAAACAAATACAAGTTTTTAAACTTTGTTTGGAAAACACATCAGCTGAAAAGAAGTAAAATCTAAGCATTGATACTTTTTGATTTTGAAAAAACTTAAAACATGAAAGTTGTAGATCTCTTTTAAATCTTTTCAACGCAATTTGAATTACTCAAATCCAATTTCGGATGAAAAAGTTATGATTATTTTACAAAAACACTGTCGTGTTGCAGGGGACTTATCACACACCTTTGGTCACCCGTGGTTTGGAAAAGCTTCGTGATCCGAGCAAATCATGCCCTTTTGGTCACCCGTGATGAGAAAAATTTTCATGGTCAAAACTAATCACACCCTTTAGGTCGCCCGTGATTAGTTGCCTGATAATTTTTTCAAAAAACCAAGCTTATCACAGCATGGTTGTCAAACTCGAGTTTCTACCTAGAATCACTAAGGGGTCCATAGAGTCAGAACGTAAAATCGAAATGTAGAATCGTAAAATTTTACAACTAATGTAAATTTGCTTACAAAAACTATTGATGTACTTACTAAACTAAAAAAGTTTAAATAAATTATGAAAATAAAGAATTTAGTATTAAATTAGTTATGTACAACCAAAATTTAAGTTTTACCAATCATAATTCAGATATTATCATTAATATATTTAGTGCAATTTTATAATTAAAATAATTATTTTTATTTAATGATGATTCATAATCTATAATTATAAGAAGTATTGCAAATCATTTAAATTATCATGTGTGCATAGCTAGTTTTGTGCAGTAATGAATATTTTCATGTTCACTATATATTTGCACAAAAGATCATTACATGAAAAATCGTTACATTTATGGAAAATAAATTTATACATAGAAAATCATTAAAAAAGGAAAAAATATAGCAATATATATATTAGTTTACTTTTCATTCAAAATGTTCAAAATATATCATTGTATATAGCCTAAAAGAAAATAACTCCATGAAAAATACAAAAAAAAAGAAATAAAAGGAAAAAAATATTAAAAAAACTAAAATTAAGTTAGATTAAGATAAATATCAAGAACCAATCCCAAAAACCTTAAATTTAAATATATTCAATTGACTGCATTTTTAAAGTTCAAATAGAAAAAAAAAAGGTGTAAAATTACAACTTTAAGATTTTACTACGATTCTACTACCGATTCTACTCGTGATTCTATGATTCTACTTACAAGTTTACTCAAAAAATGATTTTGTATGCAAGTTGAATCGAAATATCATCAACAACTCATAAACTCGTAGAAATGTATGAATAGATTTGCGAGTTTGACAACCATGCATCATAGGACCTATCTCGCCTGTGATTTGCCCAAAACTTTTCTCCTTAAACTTTGAAAATTTGCAACTTTTACACTTTTCCAACCTCCTTCAAACATATTCCCAACTTCTTAATTCATCCAACATGTATTCTATCAACATCTAACATGCATAAACTTCATTTTCATCTCATTAAATACATTAAACATCAAGCTAAACTCATTTTATTACATTAGCACATTTGCTTCACATAACCCAAGTCTTGAACATCTAAAACTCATGCACCAAGTTACTACTTAACTTCCACTCATGTTCAACACAAATATCATCACTTCTCCACTCCAAAACTCATAAATCTTCATCCCAAACACATTATTACACTCTTATACATACACAATCACTTTAGGCTTGTTTTACACTCCACATCACCTTAACCTATTCAAATACAACTTCGAGCTTCTCAACACTTCACACTACTTCCAAAACATATTTAGCAAGTTAAATAACATCAAAACACAACTCAAACTTCCATTAGCACATAAAACTACTTAAATTCATACATAACCAAACTTACACTAACATGCATTTCATATTCGAGGCATAAAAAAGAGTAACAAAAACTCATATTCTTGCATGGACTTATATGAATGAGGCTTTGTCTTGAAGGAAGCTTTTAGACTTTGGTTGCTTGTATAATGAAGGGTTTGGGCTATTTTTCCTTAGAGAGAAGGAAGAAAAACAAAGAGCAAAGGAAGAAGGAGAAGTTGGATTTTCGGATGGGAAAAATGAGCTGCCCAAAAGTGAGTCTTTTGATCAAAATATGAATTCAAACTTATACTAAACTTGACTTTTTGGGGCTACTATGGATTGGGCTTCCTATTTGTATGTTTTGGCGCTTATTTAAGCTTAAAAAGGGCTCAAAACATGGGCTAAAATAGGAGAAATTTTCTACTATGTTTTTGGGCATTCAAAAGCCTATTTTGAAACCATGCCAAATTCATACATATTAATACATATGAAACACAAATATTAATTATACTTTACACACATTAATACATATAAAACAAAGCATTAATTATTATCTCACATATATATATATAATTATTATATTCAACCTACACTAATAATCACATATAATTCACACTTTCATAAGCATACACATTTTATTACAATTCTATTTCTACATATTTATTTTCATATATCAAATTCATTTCAAACTTAATATTTAGAACTAACATTATATTTACATGAAAATTAAATTATTAAATAAATTAGGTTATTTCACTCTTAATCTCACTTGAAAAATCTAAATAATTTTAGGGTCTAAGTAATTTCAATATGGTGTACGAACATAGTGACTTATGTTGCATTCTAGGCTAAGCCTTGCAAGTTTGAGAATTTTCATGCAACTACTAGTAAATATGAACGAAGAGGCAGTTAAGTGGCTCAACCAGACAGAATCGACTGGCTCATTGTGTTTAGAAAAGGAGTAATGGACGCTCGCATACAATGGTTTCTATCGCTTTAGGTATATGACAAGTAATATTGCTAAAGTGTACAATTCTATAATGGTTGGTGATAGGGGCTTCCCTATAGCTGCAATTGTGAAAAAAATTTCTACAATTGTGCTATGAATTGGGAGAGCAAGCATGCTTAGGTGATGGTAAGTATTCAAAAAAGAAAGAAAGAAAGAAATATTCACTACATATGTAGTGAAAATGCTAAACAAATGGAGTGGTAGGGCTAGCGGACATCAAGTAACAAACTTTCCTTGCAGCACAAGGGTCTTTGAAATCTAGATAGGAAGCCAGCGTGTTGTGTGTGGTCTAAAAGGAAGTGGATGGACACAGAAGGTTGACATTGTCAATCATATATGTGATTGCAACAAATGGCAGATATATTGGATCCCTTGCTCACATGCTATAGTTGCGAGTGCTCATGTAAGGATAGACAGTAACTCATTTGTTGGGCATTGGTATACGTGGTCCAATCAAATGTAGGTTTATAATGCTGCACATGGAAATGGTAAGCTAAGGAGAAAGTGATACATGATGAGAATAGTATTTGTAGCTGGCCAAATACGCTCAATTGTAGTTTGTGTAAGGAAAAGGGTCATCATCGTAGGAGATGCCCATGTAGAAATCTACGAGACTAGATATTTATAATTATAAAGTATATTAGAAAAAGAAAAGTATTGTACTATTAACATTATGCTTATTAGAACAATTTCAAACTTCTTGTACTTAATATTATTGTTTCTTTCATTGAAGTTGATTGTTGTTTAATTTTATCCATCCTCCTATTAAATTTTCTCAATTATTTTCCAGCTATTTTCTTTGAATTTAATTAACTATGATTGGTGTTTGGATCATTTCACGGTCCATGTGTGGATGCCTTCAAGCATTGTAGACCTATTGTATGTGTGCATGGGACATTCATTTATGGAAAATGCAAAGGTGATCTACTCGTAGCCTATGGCATCGTTGGAGCTAACCAAATCATCCCGTTGGGATTTTGCTTCACACAAAAAGAACCAAAGGAGGTTTGGAGCTGGTTTTGAAGGAAATTGAAGTATTGTGTTATTGGCCACTCAGGAGAAGAGACGGTGTGCCTAATATCTGTCCGAGGAAAATGAATTATTCAAGCATATAAGGAACTATCGAATGGTTAGCTTCCACCTTTCACAATCCATCGCTTCTGCATTCGTCATGTTGCAAGTAATTTCAATATGGTGTACAAGAATTATCGAATGAGGAACATAGTGACTTATTCTATGTTTTAGGCAAAACCTTGCATGTTTGAGAATATCATGCAACTGCTAGTAAATATGAACGAAGATGTAGTTGAATGGTTCAACCAGACAGAATTCGATGGCTCATTGTGTTTAGAAAAGGAGTAATGAACGCTCCATACAATGGTTTTCTACCGCTTTGGGTATATGACAAGTAATATTGCTAAAGCATACAATTTTATAGTGGTTGGTGCTAGGCGATTACTTGTAGCTACACTTGTGAAAAAAATTTCTACAACCGTGTTATGAATTGGGAGAGCAAGCATGCTCATACCATGGCGAGTGTTCAAAAAAAAGAAATATTCACTACATATGCAGTGAAAATGCTAAACAAATGGAGTGGTAAGGCTAGCGAACATCAAGTAACAAATTTTCCTCGCAGCACAAGGCTCTTTGAAATCTAGATAGGAAGTCAACGTGTTGCGTGTAGTCTAAAAGGAAGTGGATGGACACAAAAGGTTGACATTGTCAATCATATATGTGATTGCAACAAATGGCAGCTATATTGGATCCCTTGCTCACATGCTATAGCTACGAATGCTCATGTATGGGCAGACAATAACTCATTTGTTAGGCATTAGTATACGTGGTCCAATCAATTATAGGTTTATAATGCTGCACATGGAAAGGATAAGCTAATGAGAAAGTGATACATGATGAAAATGGATATTTGTAGCCGACCAAATACGCTCAATTATAGTTTGTGTAAGAAAGAGGGTCATAGTCGTAGGACATGCCCACGTAGAAATCTATGAGACTAGATATTTATAATTACAAAGTATATTAGAAAAAGAAAAGTATTGTATTATTAACATTATGCTTGTTAGAACAATTTCAAACTTTTTGTACTTAATATTATTGTTTCTTTCATTGAAGTTGATTGTTATTTGATTAAGTAGGATAATGATATATATTTAGAAGAATCATGAAAGTCACGTACACCCTCTCACGAAAGAAAGAGCATGAATGTACCCTTCACAAAACAAAAAAAGCGCATATAATATATAGGCCGTTGATCTTTATATTTAAAATATTTTTCGATACCATCATATTTCCGTAATCATTTTCAAAAAAAATTGTCTATTTCCGCACAAAAGCCGCCGGACAGGACTTATTTGAATATATATTCACTCCTTACTTATTTCACATGGGAGTACTATTCCTCAACTAACTTCAAATGCCAATCCAGTGATAATTATTAATTTCCGCTCCTAACTTATTTGTATCAAATGTAGCGGAGCTTCAAGTGCCCAACGCTTCGTCAACCTTCCATCCACTGACTCGCTCAAAATCACACTAACCATAACCCACTGCTGGAAAAGTTGAAATAAAAAAAAGCAAAAGAAAGTTGACAACTTTTTCTCGCACCTTTATCGCCGTTTTCATTTTTCACATTGTAATTGCATCCTCTCTTCAATGTACTGGTACATTTCAATACCCAACTTTCTCACTCTCCCCTTTCTCTCTTGATTTTGATTGTTTCTGTATATGTTTCATGATTTTGGTTCATAAACTGCGATCGTTTTGCCCTAATTTTGATTATCAATGTCGATAACTTATCATTGATTGAGCAATTTATAGGAGCTTAATTACGATCAATATTTGTAATGATTTTTGTCTTTAGATTTTGGTACCCGATTGTGGTTTTTGATCTGGTAATTGTTTAGCTCTCTGTACAATTATTAGGGTTTACGTTTAAGTCTATCGAGCTTATTAATTGGAACTTAATACTGGGTCAAGGGCAACCAAGGTTTGATACTTGCTAGGGTTTTTCAATTGCTAATAAAAGAATTTGCATGGACTTCCTTGGGGTGCAATTGTCTTCCGAAAATTCCAGAATTGAAGATGTGTTGCTTGATGGGTGGACAAAGTTACTTGTTCCACTTGCTGTCTCTGCCAATTTAAGTCGGGAAACAAAAAAGGAAATGAAGAAGAAGAAGGAGCAAAAAGGGGTTGTGTGAGATATTCTTTGTACATGTTAGTCTGTGATAAATAAAAACAAGGAAAGATGTTGGTTGAGGAAACGGAAACAGAATCTTGAATGGAACACACATTCCCAAGGGAAGAAAATGCTTTTCCTGAGAGTACCATATCCTCTCTTCTTTTATGAAGCTATTGACAGCCACAACAAAGCACTGTCAATGCTGCTGTCTCTCACAACCTCCTACTACAAGCTACATTGATGTTTAACAATCATTAATACTATAGAATATCATATCAAACATTAAAATGAAAGGAAGATGCACCAACAAATCTGAAGTTGGAAGTCTTTGTTGAGAGTGCATCCAATGTGTAGGGTATTGTTTGCTTGCTTACAAGATTCTCATTTCTGTAAATTGATAGAAAGTTTATCGATTCCAGTATGAGTATTGGCTGAATATATTGATTTTGACTGGCAATAATTAGACAACTGGTTCAGTTTCTTATTTTATAGTGCTGTGAGTCTGGTACAAAATATTGTGTTTATTTACTTTCAAGTATCAAAACTAGGTTTTTGATAACTCATTTGGATAATGATTAGGCTTTATGATGTTGCAGATTGACTTTGATGTTTATAAATGCTTGAAGCTCTTGAAGGGAAGGCATTGATAAGGTTTGGGTTTGTTTTCTTCATAACCTGTGGGAGCTGAGTTGAACCAGAAACGTAACAATCAGGGAAAGTTCCGTGGTTCCTTTTACTTTCCTTTTACCGAGAATTCGATAGCTGCTTGGCAAATCTGGACAGGTTGTTTTTGGTGCTTGACTAACATGGGAACTGGGGAAGAGGTGGTGGAAATTGAAAGCCTAGAAAAGGGTCTGCTATCACACCCTGTTTACAGTGAAATCACAGGTTGTGAAGATGACCCAGTTCTCTATGCAGCGACTTTTCAGGATATGGAGGATAAGTATGTGAAGTATTACACAGCACAATGGGTGCTTTATTCGTTGCTTTTGATTTTAGCTTGGGGGATTGGCTTGTTCATGTTGCTTTATTTGCCCATTCGAAGATACATACTGCGGAAGGACATCCAATCAAGGCAGCTCTATCTCACTCCAAATGCAATTGTTTACAAAGTAAATTTTGCATGCCTTAGAATCAATATGGTTTCCTGTTTATAAAGTTAATTGTTAGCATTTGTGCGTTGCATACATAGCTGAAATCAAGTTAGTCCTCGTTAATCTATCCTGAAAACTGGCTAGTCATGAATCCATCCTTGTCCTTATTGGGGAAAAAAGACAACCTATTACCTATGCAACCTGCTTTAGATTTAGATTGAGTCTCCTCAATCTGTTCGTTGTGGATCTGTTTGTGAATTAGCTACTTAGTGTACAGCTTGTTGATTCTTTTTCTCTGATATAGAGGGACAAGGTGACATGAACTGCACTTTTTAGGTTGATAGAAAGTGATGCTCCTTGAACTTTTTTGACTGCCAGTGCATGTTCGTTGTGATTTTTCCTGCTTATTTACACTTTTATGTAGCTCAGGTTACCAAACCAGTACCTTTTCCATGCTTTGGGGTTCTAAGGAGGGAGAAGCATGTTTTACTGCATTCAGTTGCTGATATTGTCATCGAGCAAGGTAACTGAACTAGTATTGTTGATATATTTCATGAAAGGAATGTGGCTTTTGCAAGCTCTTACCAATCACTGCAACACCAATCTTTAATTGAGGTTCTGAAAAATATGATTTTCTATTGCTCGTTAGAGCATCTGAATTCTGACAAGAGACAATTTAAATTGAAATGGTCTATGCAATAAGATGGATGTGTGCTGTTAGAGCAGCTGCCTTGCATTTTTTCGTACTGAAGTAATTTAGGAGGATGTGGCTTCATGATACTTCATAGAGTTGATGTTTTGCATGTTGACACCTTGGCTAGATGTGTGTTCATCTTTATGTTCTTCAAATAAGGGTCAGACAATCATGGCAAACAAAAGCAATGGTTTATATGATATTGATGATGCATCTTAAATTAATCATACTAGCATTGTGAGGTCACATCTTTTGCTAGCTTTGGCTACTTTTCAACACTGATTAAGTTTGTATGTACTCTGTCAGGCTACTTGC